>ML677366.1:16133057-16348626 GCA_007922305.1 Dermatemys mawii
AAAAAATTTCAGTTAGTCTTTAAGGTGCCACAGGACTCTTTGTCACTTCTGCAATTCCAGACTAACACGGCTACCCCTCTGATTCTTGACATTATAAATATTAAATGGTCAACGACATACATTGAGCAAATATTTCACAAGCAACCCCTGGGCTGCAATACAAGGTAAAATTCAGCCCTGTGCAGAAGACCATATATACCACCCAAAGTGTACACGAGAACAGTACATGGTCCTCATTCTGGCCGTCTTCACAGAGGTCAGTTTCACACAGTGTTGACTGAATAATATGCAATAAGTTGAACTACTAAAGTCTGTTCTCAGATGGTTAACAAATAGAAAATGGGTGAATTTAATCTATTCACATTGCTCCCTACAAATAGCTGGTTCACTTCTAGGCATAAGTTTACAGTTTGATATGGCAGGCTAAAACAATAGTGCAGTTTGGGCTCTGTAGAAAAATCATCATGTAGGAAAGCTGGGAAATAAGAGTCCTGGCTCTTTTGTCACAGTGACTGGACTATTGTGATCAGTTATGATAAAATGCAAGGAGCTTAGCAGAGCAACAAAAATTAAGTGCTGGAGGAAATATTGCAAAAGTTAAATATAAACAGCTTGAATAAGAGCAGATAAGATAGAACTCTACAAATATGAGGATACTAATTATCTGAGAGGAGCAGTATTATTAGGGTAATAACAAGGAGGTATAGGTAAAGAAATGGAGGTTGAGTATTTGTAAAAGCTTTCTGACAGAGAGACCTATCAATCTGTAAAATAATTTTCCTGGGGAAGTGGTGGAAGCCTCATTGCTTGGCAAAATTAAAACTGGACAAGACAAAGCTTTGGAAAATATGCTGTAGGGAACCATCCTGCAGGGGCAAAAAGATGGGCTAAATAACTTAATAGGGTTGTGCTTGCCTCTAATTTAAATGATTGTCCCAAGTGAGTGAAATGAAAAGTAAATGGCTATAAACAGGGGAAGAAAATCAGATTTTTTAACTTTTCAATGGTAATAACCTGAGTTATCAGCAACACAGGACAAGAAAATTAGATAGGAGGCCCAATTTGGCCTTAGATCCCCATGTGTAGCGCTCATTTAAATCCATAAGAGAGATGCATCAGATCTGAATCAGAATTGGCCTTTGATTTTGCATTTTACAGTGTTATTTTAAAAGCACACTAGAATGAGTACATCCTTAAATACTGTAATTTGTTTAATAGGAAAATATTTCCTAATAACAGGAAAATAAGCAGGAGAATATTTCCTAATAACCAGGTATACATCCTAATTTTTGTGTTATTTTTACAAATCAAACAAGGGAACTGAGTCGCCATGGATCCTTATTATCCAGCTTCTAATATGAAGGTATAAAATCCTTCACATTTTAGCCAAGGAGAGAACAGAAAGATAATATTTTACCACCAAATGCTCAGTCCATGTCTCTATTGTAAATACCAACCCCTCCTCCACAGGTTGCGGAGGTCTCTCTTACAGTGGAACTGGTGAGATTCTATTGCACAGAAGTTGGGCGAGTTTCAGTTCGCTCCCCCATATGCTGTGCATCTCTTGTACTCCATGGAGCCCAGCTCCATAGGGGGCTACGTGGATCCAGAGGGATTTTTTACTGTGGGATTGTATCCAGCGACTGGAAGACCCTCCATAGGGTGTACAGAGGACTGTATCTGAAATTCACATTTCACATACAGTATTGAAAGTTTCTTTCAAATTAGGGATAGTTTGTACAGAAACCACCAGACACCTCGCTTTAGACCAAAGAGGAAGCTACTAATCCACAGCTGCAAGAAACATTGACAATATGTAACACTATCTGCAACATCATTTTGTTAGTGATCTGGGTGACAAAATAGTGATGAGACAGAGCCAAAGACTAGAGCACCCCAAGCATTAGCAAAAAGCCCAAAAGTAGCTTTATACCAAAGAGAAGATCTCTTTGATGTATGTCCACAGCTTCCCTAAGAGGGGAGCAAACCACCATGTTGTCCTGTGCATTGTAGAGATGAACTAGGCTAAACTGTATGGGAGAATGAGAGACTTCATTCTGCTATTTCTCCCTATGCCTGAACTAGCAACTGTGATCCAGTGCAGATATCCTGGCTGGTTGGGCTGGGAATCTGTCCCTCAAGCATTACAGTTTTTGCACGTATTTAATTCCTTTTACTTCAAATCCGAACCTCATTGGATTAGATTAGTTTTAGCCTTTAATTCTGAATGTGCGATCAGACTTCAGACAGTTGTAAAGTCTGCTCTTAGCTACATGCACATGCACACTGGTCTGTTTTCTGTTCCTATTATTTTTATGCCATTCTTATTTTAAATTTGCCTCTGTTGCAAGGTAAACTCATAGCCCACAAACAGCTAGTATTACACTGCTACCTTGATATAACGCGGTCCTCGAGAGCCAAAAAATCGTACTGCAGTATAGGTGAAACCGTGTTATATCAAAGCCAGACGTGCTGATCCACTGGAGCGCACAGGCAAGCTCCCCAGAGTGCTCCTTTAGCACGTTATATCAGAATTCGCCTTATATCGAGGTAGCAGTGTAACTTCAGGAAATAACTGTTAGGTGTATGCCAAGTATCGGGATGGACTTGTTATCTTGTGCCTCCTTTAGCTACAGAGGCTAAAGACTAAGATATGAAAAGGGATCTTCAGTGTAACCTCACAACACATAATCAAAGCCATGTCAATATCTCAAGAGAGAAAAGTCAGAGGTCATTATATGTAGGTAACACGGTTTGGCCATGATCTCTGCTTTTTCAATGATTGGTTGTTAGCTAGCTTTTGAGTATTCATTTTGATAATAAACATATACCTCTTGTAACAATGGCTAAGATGCATTCTTATTAAAAAGCTATGGGCCAGATTCTTGTCTCAGTTGTGCTGATATAACCAAGATACAAATTGGGCCCCAAATCTTCAATACTAGATTTAAAAGTATCTGTATGGTTGGCGATAGTTCTAGAAAGGACACGTTTAGGAAAGAGGGAGTAACTGAAAAGCAATGATAATATCCTTGATAAGACCAAAAGACTTTAAACATCTGCTGTATGTTTCTGAAAAATGAAACAAAATATTAAAGATATGAGTGAAAGGATTACACTTAATTTTTTTTTCTATTTTAATTTCCATCTGCACTTCTAATCCTTTAATTAGGATTCTGAATTTTTACTGTATTAAATGTGGAAAATTATTCTTTTGCTTTACGGAAAGAAATTCTGTGCACATTCTTGTTGGTAGTATAACAAAGCACATCATGCAATTATATATCAAAAATATTCTAAAGCCCTGTACAGTAATTATCTGTTTCTTTATAAAAGAATAGCATATTATTCTGGATACTTGGTAAGTTGTTTAGCTATTAAACCATATTAACATTAGTTAATTTCAAACTAATCTAAACACAGCTTCCACAAATTTCTTTACTAGATTGAATAATGAATGAAAATTTTTGAGATCTTGAATCTCAGTTGGATCATGTTCACATCTAACTGACCATATTACATTTTGCTCTTCCCTGTAGATGTTTAGAGGGTTCATAGAAAAATGTCTAGGGGAAGTTGGAGTGGGTCAATCACATGCAGTGTATTGGTGTGGAGAACTAAAAGGAATAATCTATTGTACGTATCCTGAGTAGAAAGTCAGACCAAATATATTGTAAAGCTTCCACATTTATTTATATTTTTAACATTTCAAATTAAAGGAAACAACTTGAAAAATCACCTCTCTCTGAAAATGCTGTACCTAGTGTATTTACAAAAAATTCAAAGATGACTATAACTGAAAAAAGTATGTGGTATTTTTCTCTTTTTCATTTGGGGTTGATTGTTTGTAATATTTTAAACATTGGTACAATGTTTAACAATTTCCCAGCATGCTGAGCATTTATGTACATGGAAGATTGGGGCCTGTCACTGTTCCTTCTCATGGACGTAGGCCTCCTGGTATCAGGGCATGGCATTGCATTGATCTGCACTTCTAGTATCCCTTTGGCCACTTACTCTGCCCTACACCGGCTTGCCCTTTATCTTTGTGTTCTTTGGTCTAGCCTGCTCACTTCTCCACTCTCATCCCCTTCCAGGATATCCAAAGTACAATGTAATACGTTCCAATCAACCCTAAACAGAAAGGTCCTTCTGGCCCTCCCCGGGTACAACGTTGCTAGCTTCCCTCTCAGTCCTCCCATCTGGACTTCCCTCACACAAGCCTTCCTTGCCCCTCATGATTCTCTCCTTGTAGGAGAGGCCTGCCTTTTCTGGCAGTTCCTCCTGTTTACTGAGGTCCTTCAGTCTATTTATAATGCCCAGGTGTACAGTGAATCCTCATCTAGCTGTCCACCCTCTGTCAAGAAGGCAAAGCACCACACAGATGTTGAACATGTCTCTAATTGAGGGTTTTCTCCCTTCTCCAGCAGGTGATGGGGGAACCCCATCACAGGGCCATAATCAGATACCTTGCTGAAAAGTGCCGTGTAAACTTCAGCTAGAATGGATAAAAGCCCTTATAAATGTGTTTAAAGAAATGTTTAAAAACAAATTTCAGGCCATGCTATTCAGCGAGTGCACTGTCAGTAACTGGAATGTTGAAAATTTAGTCAGTTTAGAAAAATTTGATTTAAGAATTGTTCTTTGATGAGTGACCAATTCATGAGCTACGCGCATCTAAGCATGCTTCCAATAAGCATAAATATCTGATTTTTTAAAAAAATACAGTATTTATTTTGAGGGGGACTTATATTCACCCTTCTAACAGCTACTTACATGCATGTAAAAAAGTCTCTCTTTTTCTTGTTTTTTTGATTGAAGAAATTTTACATATCATATATACACAGTAAAGATGAGGATAAGCGAAACAGATACATGCATCATACAGGAAAGGTGTATACAAACCTCTGAAGTGCAAAATTAAATGCACTTTAACTATCTTAGTTAACTACATACAAAAAGAATTAAAAAGAGTTGTAGGGGTCAATAGCATGCAGAATGGAACAGAGGAAAAAAGAATGTGAAAGCTTGTGAAATAACCTCAATTAGCTGACTATAATAATAGCCATTTTTATTGTACGTCTTTCTATTATTCCTTGCAGCAAAAGAAAGTTCCTCTTTTTAACGTTGCATGGAGGGGCTGCTAAAGAGATATTTGTGAAATTCTGATTTAGCGTATGGGACTAACAAAATAGCTTTATAGAAGAAGATGCAATCTATGCAAGTTACAGTATGTTGTGGCACAGTGAGGTAGAAGAATTAAACTATACTTTATAGTTTGACGTCTTGTGATATAAATGAATCATCTACCTAGGCTTTTTTTAGCTTTATAAAAGAAATTTATGGCTTTTTACTGTTCTATTAAAAGATTTCAGCATCCAAGCTAAAATATATTCTGCACTAAAATAAAGCAATTCACGGTACCTCAAGTGTATTTTATGACTTTATAGGGCTCTCAAAACTTTTCTCAAGAATTTAGCATTTTGCAATGGATTCTTTAAGGGATTAAGCAAAAAATTATTCCATGGCTGAATGGCCATGTCGCCACTTGTTCCTCCAAATGAGAATGAATCTCAGCTTGTAGTCACCTAGGACCTAGTAATTTGTGTGCGCACTAATATTCATCATATTTCAGGATAAATACTGTAGATACTCAAGCAGCTGAGATTTAAAATTCTAAATCTAGCGACAAAAGGCACTGTATGCTGCAGTGCCCTGGATGTGAACTTCTGAGGTAGGGTTCTTCCCTGCCCTTAGTGAGGCTCAACAGCTGAAAAAATGCTCATGGCAAAGAGCCCCATCTTATGTCTGACATACTGAGGTATTTGGTCTCTCCATCTTCTCAGTCTGATGGCCATTAAGACCATATATCAATAAATACAACAAGTTCCAACTTTGCCTAAACTTTGAAGAAACTGGAACAGTCCCTGAGACCTATTGAATGGCAGATAATACTCAGCATAGCTTGATGGAGTAGCTCTTGGCGGTTGAGACCATGCAGGTTGAGAGGGTGGCCACAAATACCTCCTCGATGATGAGGTACATCCAAGGCCCCAGTACTGCAAAGAGTTTTGTACATGAGTAGCTTTACTTATGTGCCTTTTACAGGATTGGGGCTCGAGGTACAGATAGTGTGTGAAACAGAAGGCCCCATGAAATTGGTTGCTTTTCAGTTTGTATATTTTCTCAGGTGTGGGTCTCCTGAAGAACGGAAGAAGAAAGGAGAAATGTTTAGAAAGTTCAACTACTGAATGCCAAACTTCTTTGAAGTTCAATATGTTAAAGGAAAACTGCTTTGAATTTTTATCCCTGCTTTAGAGGAGTACAGAAGAATTCATTCTAAGAGAAGCATTTTTAAATATGAAATGCTGAAAATGTTTTAAAATCTCCATTAATATGAATTGGACAGCTGTTGAATCCCTGGGGATGCCTTTTATGAGAACTGCAACAGGAAATGCAGCCTGATAGCATTACATACATACAGGAGGGCTAGACTTGGAGTGAGAGACAGGGAACAAGAGATTTCCATAACTCTTTGTAAGTAAGATCTGCATTTTTCTGGGTTGGAGGGAAAAGGCTGTTTGTTTTGTGATTTGGTGTTAAAGAGGCCACACCCAAAAACAAAATCAGAACATACTTCAAAAGAGCTGCAGGAATGTCTTAAATCTCTTCCTGTTCCCTGTGTCTCTTGCTGCACCTCTTAATGTCCAATTTTGGTGCACATCATTAGGATGACTGTTTTCCTTCTTCATTATTTCATATTAACATTTTTTGTTTTAATATGTATACCCTGTATTTATTGTACAAGGTGTAATTCAGCCATGTTTTAGATTAGATCCTGTCACTATTAAGTGTTTTATATTCTAATGCACTTTCTGATGCATGAATTCCTTCACTTTAACTCCTCCTTAATAAATATTTCATTTATGTAAAAAGTATATTCAGGACACTAAGTGCTGTACTGAGAATAACAGAGAGAAGAAATACTTGGTTGTACAAATGCTGTACTCTGTAGCAATCCCAGGGGAGATTTAACCAGGACCTCACAGTTGTCTGTTCACTTCCTGCACAAGATGGGTCTATAAGGAGGAAAGTATGTATTCCAGGAAACACAGCTGCATTGGCCTGTTGCATATGAGCATCTGAATACTAATTTGGATTTGTATTATAGATGACCCCAGCGAAAGCAAAGTGGTACCTCCGTTAAACCATGCAACAGGTTGCTAATCTAATTGCACATTGTGTTTCATCTATAACCATTCAAGAATTTCTCATATGTTACCCAATATTAAACATGCCTGCCCGATGTATTGAATACATGGAATAAACAAATTGCAGCCATTCTATTAATAAGGTTTTGTAGTACTTATTCTGAACTGCAGTGTTGCTACTGAGAATGGGGTGACGGACTTCTTTTACCTTTGTGAGAGTACATCCGCCACATGGATACTGCTAAACAATCCCTACCCACGATAACTTTCATCCCTGGATCTTAAAGATGCTCTATTGAGCAAATATGTTACTTATATGATACACTAGATTGTACTAAATGTCATTAACTTTTACCTAGAACTGAGTGAAAAGTTTTAGATGAAACTTTTTTTTCCCCAAAAGATGCAATTACCGTGACATTGAAATTGTTCTTGACTTCACTTTAATTTCACGAATTGTTGTGGTTAAAATAAAAATCCAAAAAACCTAAATGTTTTGTTTTGACATTTTAAAAATGAAATATTTCAGTTTGATGTGAAATATATTTTCATGTTCAAATTTCCTTTAATTATATAAAACAATCAAAAAATATTCTAAGTGGTCTAAACTAAATATTTCATTTGCCCCTAAATGAATTTTTTTTTTTAACCAAAAAATCCATTATTGGTCCAGCTGTATTTTCAACAAAATGTCAGGGAATGGAACTTTTATCTCTCTGCGTTCATTTCTCTTTTTAAACTCTGCTGAAAAATGGATTGCAAGCTGCTTGTAAGCATAGCATAATTTTCTAATGGATAACAGCAATTTATTTTAATGGTGCATTTAAGTTATTTATTTGACACACATTGAGGGACAGCACTAGAAGTTCTACTCCTGCTCACTAACGAAAGTGTTGCTGAATATTTTGCTGCCTACATTATTTGCTGCTCTAGAGGGTGACCCGTAATGCCAGCTTATAGCAGCAGCCCTGTTGACTTTCACAACTCAGGTGGTAACTGGGCTGTCCACCTGGTTAAATCTATATGTGTAGTCATATGTGATCTATATGCATTAGCCATATGTATTTTTATATTTCATTAAAAACTCTATATGATATATAAATGTAGTATGCATGCTCCAGATGTTGCTTGCTATCAGTAAACCTGTTTTGTTAATTTCCAGGCTATCCAATGCACTTTGGTGAACTGTAGTTGTCTGTGTTTCAAACCTGGAAAAATAAACCAACGACAATGTGACCAGTGCCGACACGGATGGGTAGCGCATGGTAATACTGCTTTTGTAAATCTATCTATCTAGGTTCTTGTATGACCCTCCACAACATAGTATCTCAGCTCTTGGCTTTTTTAATATACACCACAGTCAGTTGTGTATAATTCTTGCCACTCATGTCTTTTCTACTTTGTTTTAATTTTATTTTCAGCCCTAAGCAAATTAAGGATCCCCAGCCTGTATCCAACAAGCCAGGTAGAGATAGTACAATCCAATGTGGTCTTCGATATCAGTAGCCTCATGCTGTATGGAACCCAAGCCATTCCTGTCCGCCTTAAAATCCTATTAGATCGTCTCTTCAGTGTCCTGAAGCAAGAAGAAGTGATACAGATTCTCCATTCACTGGAGTGGACACTGCAGGATTATATACGTGGATATGTGCTACAGGTACTGTAGTGAAAGCCTAGTCAATACAGAAAAAAATTGTTGACCAAAGTAATAATTTAAAATGTCTTCCAGTTTAATCTTGGTATCCATGGATCATATTGAGCCATCTATTTTTAATTGAATTTAATGAGGAATTCTGCTTAAAAAGTTGATGGCATGATACAACTTAAATTCGACTATACACATGTACAAATTATGTGGCCCTGACTCAGTTTTTAGTTGATTTTTACTCAGAAAAATATCTATTGACATTGACCAGCCTAAGGGGACAGAAGTCAATAGCAGTCTATCTGAATAAAAGCCTCAGGATTTGACCCATAGTATTGTTTAACAACTAATTTTATTTCATTTTATTTTTGTATGATGGGATAATTTATTTTCAAGTTAACCTGTCAACATTTAAACACCATGGTCTATATTCCTCTCTAGTGTAACTCCACTGACTTCAGTGGGGCTACACCAAAGATGAATTTAGCTCTATGTGTTTACACAGACGCTACTGGCTGGAAAATACCTTTTATGTAAAGTAGCATTATGATCTTATATTATGACACAAATCAATATTTAATGGTCTTGATAATCTTGCTTTTTAGTGTTAGGATTAAAAATATAGAATCAATTATCTTGAACCTCTATCAGATGAAAAATTGATGATGTTAAGTTCTTCATCATCTTAGAAACTCTTACATGCACTGTGAAAAATCTCAGTAGGCCATCAAATACATGTTCTGTGATAAAATATTTATTGTAGTTATTGGGAAAAGTTAGGCATAGCTAGAGTTTGAAAGAACTCCAACACTCTAGTGTAATTACAGCTATGCTCTGTGAACACTGGCTGTAGATCAATACAGGTTCATTTGTTCTCTGATCTTAGTTGCTTGGAAGATTATTAAACTTGCAGTGAAAGAATACTTGACTTAAATGTGGAGCTAAATATTGGCCTGATTGCTCCATCTCTGCTCTTTGTACTCACGTGTTGATAACTGTTCAAATTGTGTGTGTCTTAATTTTTGTGAAAAAGACAAAATAGCTTTAGACAGTATTACTATTAGTTCAGAAAGAAATAAGATAACCACTGTGTTGAAACTCAAAGGACAATATCACAAAATTGCCATCAAACTGTCTGTAAGTAGAGTAATTTTACAGACTTGCAGGAGAGGGATTTCTGAGAAAGGGGAATGTGAAATATGTTTAAATGAACATATCACTCTTTTAAATATGTTCTGTTTTAGGATGCTTCAGGGAAGGTGCTGGATCACTGGAGCATAATGACTAATGAAGAAGAACTGGCTACTTTGCAGCAGTTCCTTCGCTTTGGAGAGACTAAATCTATTGTAGAGCTAATGGTAATTCAAGAGAAAGAAGGGCAGTCAATTATAATACCTACAGCAACGACTAATTTGGATATTAGGGCATTTATAGAAAGTTGCCATCAAAGAAGTCCTAGTCTTTCTTCTTCCATGGACAAAATGAGCCCTGCTAACATTCATCACTTTGAGAACATTGTAAATAATATGGCTTTCATGCTGCCTTTTCAGTTTTTCAGTCCACTGCCTCCACCTTTGATAGGTTCACCACCAGAAAGACATTTGCTTGAGCAAGGACAAGAGCACAGCAATGAAACTCAACAAGATGTTCAGATACCATTCCCTGAAAGCAGCTTCTTAACTTCCAGTTCTATGTCATTTCAAGTTGAAAATGAGAGGAGCATAAACAGCCCCGATGTTACTACTAAAACAGAGGACGATGCCCCTTTAAGTGATTCTAGCTCACATAATACAGTAACGAAGCTTGAAAGGGCACAGTTATCTCCAGAAAATAAAATGAAGTCTGTTGAAAAAAATGGCGTTGGGCCAAGAAAAGGACGTGTTTTCTGCACTGCCTGTGAAAAGACATTTTATGACAAAGGAACTCTAAAGATCCATTATAATGCTGTTCATCTGAAGATCAAACACAAATGCACAATTGAAGGCTGCAATATGGTGTTTAGTTCTTTGCGAAGTCGAAATCGTCATAGCGCAAACCCTAACCCAAGACTCCATATGCCAATGAACAGAAACAACAGAGATAAAGACCTGAGGAACGGTTTGACTATCGCTGGACCTGAAGAAACTAAAAGGACGGACGTTACCATTTTAACCCCAGATAGTAGACCTATTACCAGCTATGTCAGCTCTTGCACAGATTCAAAGGTGCAATCCAGTTTTCCCAGTATTGGACAGAATGGTGTTCTCTTTCCAAACTTAAAGACAGTTCAGCCAGTTCTTCCTTTTTATCGCAGTCCAGTCACACCAGCTGAGCTTGCCAATACCCCAGGCATACTCCCTTCTCTACCTCTCATTTCTTCATCAATACCTGAGCAGCTGGTTGCTAACGGATTGCCATTTGATGCACTACCCAAGAAAAAATCCCGTAAATCGAGCATGCCCATCAAAATAGAGAAAGAAACTGTTGAGACAGTTAATGAAAACAGCAATCTTGCCAGCTCGGAAGATGATACACCTCTGCAGGTGGTAAGCGATGGAGAGCTGGAAACCTGTGAGCACAGGATTGAAAAGCAGATGAGCGAGAGGGTGGAAAAGCACTCCATTTCAGGTAATTCATGGAAATCTCTCTCTAGGGTAGAGGGCCCAAAATATTTTGATTCTGTTATTGAGCCAGATAACAAATACATCAGGGAAACCTCTGAGAATGAATTGGATCACTCTAAGAGAGAGGTTATGCCAGAAGAAAACCAAGCATTAAAAATAGCTTCTCGTGAAATGGTATATGAAGATCCAGAACAACACCACAGTGATGTTATAAAACCAATGACTACATCCTCTCTTTATATTAAAGAGCAGTCCAAGCACCGGATTCCTAATAATGATTGCACTGAAGTGCACCACCACTTGCTAACTGGGGGCCTTTTCAGTGCTTTGTCAAACAGGGGTGCTGCCGTTCCTTGTTTAAAAGACTCTAAAGATATGGATCATATCAGTCAACATGCACTAGGGATTCAGAAGGCAGAAAGCCGCTTTCATTGTGACATCTGTAAGAAGACATTTAAAAACCCTTACAGTGTAAAAATGCATTTTAAAAATGTACATCTGAAAGAAATGCATATTTGCACAGTTGAGGGCTGTAATGCTGCTTTCCCTTCTCGTAGAAGTCGAGACAGGTAAGAATTATAAACAAAATTATATTTATTTTACATTCACAATGGGAGCCTAATTTGAAATTTAAATAAGTGTTTGAGGAATATGGAGCTGCAAAGATTTTCTGTGTATCCGCCTATAATGGTTATGATAACTTATCAGAATGTTCATAAAATGAAAAGCCATTGAAAGAAACATTTTTCTCTCTTTTAAGCTGCAAGGTTTTAAATAAAGCCTTGAAAATTTCATAACTGATAAAGATTGCAATAGTTGAAAGAATACTTTAGAATATCACTGAAAAGGCACAAGTGTGAATTCAACACTTTTCCAGCATATGCACGTGTGGGTTTGTGGGTTTAATATGTACTTGTGTGTATCTTAATTTTTTTTTTAAATGCAAAACTATGGGACCAGCTCATAATAGCTGCACTCAGTTTTCACTCTTTCCTTGCTTTACACAAGTAAAGTCCCACTGAAGGATTTTAAACTAAGTGGAGAGGAAAAAATATATAAGGACATCAGGATTTTTCCCTTGAGTTACTACAAAGTTAATATTGCACATTACATGATCAGCATATGCAAACGTTAAAGGCGAACATGCAACGTTAACTACCCCTTGTGTGTACATAGCATGATACAGTCATTAATAACAAAATCATATAATACTTCATAGATAATGAAATACCAAGTTACTGCTGGTACTTCTGTTTTATGCCACTGTAAATCCATTGATTTCATTGGTTTCAGGTCTGATATGCATAAGTTAATAAACAAACAATAATTGAAAATGCTCCATACATGCAACTTAATGAAAAAATCAATTTTGCATATTTTATTGAGAAACAGTAGTAACATTGTTAAAGATTATGAATTTGACTCATTGCATTGGTTCCACTGGGTAACACCACTAACTCAGGCTGCAGGCCCTGGTTGTAGAAAGTCTGCCTTGATGGAGCTCATAGTGACACAAGGTACCAGGACTCCATATTCTGGTGGGAGACCTGAAGCTAGTCGATGCAGTCCAGGAAGTGGGCAGAGAGAGTCAGGGAAGAGTGTGGCGATTATAGCCAGAAGATGTACTGAATTCATCTGCTGCTGTGATGTTCTGACTAGAAATGAAATCTATTCCCCAGCAGCAGAGTCCCAAGGGAGGGCAGTGACAGGGCTGTGTCCTCTCTTTTCCCTGCAGTGAATTCCCTTGTAGTGTAGCTATGACAACAGGTGGGTGAATGAAGCCTTGCGCTGCAGTTCATACACATGTACTGCAAATGCCTTTCCACGCCACTAGGTTGTTTTAACTTTAATTCTTCTACCCTCAAGCATCTAGTTTAACAAGAGAAACACAAGAAAGTTCCTGAACTCCACGCAGGACAAGAATTAACTAGACCTCTCCTGCAACGTTGTTCTATCTTGGACCAGGAATGCTATAGTTACAGGGCAGAAAGTTTTCAACGATAGCCCCGTGTTTTCATGTGCTGATAATGTTCTGAATAATCCATCTTTTTGGATGAAACTATGTCTTTTGAAAGAATTTATTTTTCTTGTTAAAGTCTGGAAGACGCCCTTGCAGTCATTTTTGGAGTTAGGATACAAATAAAAAAAAAAACAACTCTTCTTTTGTATATCAAAAATGGCTGAGTCTGGAAGTTAGCTATCAGAGATGAGTGATGATTGCCCGTGTGTGAGGAAAATTGGTTTAGACTGAGCAAAGTGATGCCTGTTTGAAAATTGCATTGTGGACATAGGAAAACATTCTGTTGAGTGCAGAAGTGAGCTCTTCAGGGAGATATACTAGACAGATGGGTGCAGCTGCAGCAGGACACATGTTTCATGGTATCAGCAGCAGTTTTCAGTGACTTGAGCCCTCTATTTTCTGGCTATGGAGCAGGTCCAGGAGCCAGGCTCTTTCACTTCTTTGTCTCGGGAGGAGATAGATTCAAAGTCCAATGTCTGGCTCATCTTACCCCATCCAATCCACTCCTTGATATCTGAGTCCTGCTAGAAGAGGTTATCTTGTCTGTTCTGTAACCCCTCTAGGCCAGCATTAGGTCTAGTAGAGGGGTTGGCAACCTTTCAGAAGTGGTGTGCCGAGTCTTCATTTATTCACTCTAATTTAAGGTTTCATGTGCCAGTAATACATTTTAACGTTTTTAGAAGGTCTCTTTCTCTAAGTCTTTAATATAGAACTAAACTATTGTTGTATGTCAAGTAAATAAGATTTTTAAAATGTTTAAGAAGCTTCCTTTTTAAATTAAATTAAAATACAGAGCCCCTCAGATCAGTGGCCAGGACCCAGGCAGCGTGAGTACCACTAAAAATCAGCTCGCGTGTGGCCTTTGGCATGCGTGCCATAGGTTGCCTACCCCTGGTCTAGTATGTGAGTGAAGAATGAAGTAGCCAAGACAAGAGAGCATCTGGGCTGCTGACTTCCATGGAGTTATTCTTGATTCACATATAAGTGAGATCCGAGTCAAGCCAAATTCCTGTAGAGATGTTTAAATTTTCTCCCTTAATCTTATAGTGGCACTTGATTAAACATACATGGTTCACGCAGACTATCAACTATTGGTTACTATTTCTTAGTTAATAGTTTTCAAACAGTTAATGTTGGGTATTGATGAAAAATTTTTTTGCTAAGCTTCTCTTTGTTCTTCTAGACATAGTTCAAATTTAAATCTTCATCATAAGCTTCTGACCAAAGATACACTGGAATTCAAGGACAACTATTTCAATGCAACATACCTCTTGAAAGACATGGCTAAGGAGGTTTGTCAAGATGTTTCTTTAAAACAACATACTGGACAGACTTCTGTAATCTTAAAAGGAATGAACAGAACAGGCAGCTTGGTTTTTCCACTGAGCAAAATCAGAGAACCCTGTTCTGAGAATTATGGATATGATCCAATGAATGATGGTGCTGTTCTGGATTTAAGCACTACTTCCAGCATGAAGTCTGAGAGCAGTGCACATTCCTCTTGGGATTCTGATGGAGGAAGCGAAGAATGCATCATGCCTTTGGATGATAGTGATGAAAGCTGTGAAGGACCAAGCCTAATACCCAATGAAGAGCTCTACCCAGACTGTACTGTAATTGAGAAGGCTAATCAAAGCTTTACAAATTTACCTTCCAGTTTGCCAATAACCTGTCATATATGCCAAAAAAATTACAGTAATAAAGGAACTTTCAGGGCCCATTACAAAACTGTGCATCTCCGCCAGCTCCACAAATGTAAAGTCCCGGGTTGCAACACAATGTTTTCATCTGTTCGCAGTCGAAACAGGCATAGTCAGAACCCCAACTTGCACAGAAGTCTGACCAGGTCACCAAATAGCCTCCAGTAACAACATACTAATCTCAATTGACTTTTTGCCAAGCGTAAATCATTTCAAATAAGAAAGAGTTAGAATGACTTTTAAACCAAAACAAAACACCTCATTTGATGCTTGGCCCATTTAACATATGGGGTCAAATTCTGCTCTCCTGTATACGGATGCTCTCCTACAGTGTCGCTGAGCAAAATGTGTTGCCATCATTTTTAAACCATTATTTTGTTTGACATTAAATTACAGAAACTTCTTTAACGAAAAGAAAGCAGTATTGGCATTGGGGTCAATGTGGCACCATTAACTAAAGTCTTTTACAGTTTGCAAAGTATTATTCACTTACAGTACAAAGTTCAAAGGAGAAACCTCCATCCCACTGGATCCTTTTATGTTTACATGTTAAATGGGAGTAGTATTCTAAGGTGTCAATAAAGATGGGGGGCATCCTTTGGTTGTGTTGGGGCTTTGGGGACTATCATTTTATCCCTGAGGCCATTGTAAGAGGCTCACTTGCAGTATTAAATAAATTATGGTGTTTTCAGTTTAGTTTTCACTGAATTTCAAAAGCCAAAATACAAATTTAGGAAACTGTAGGACGAGATGCAAATTCTCTACAAATTCTGTAGTCCTTACTCCTTGATTTCAATGGGAATTTTACTTGGATAAAGACTGCAGGATTCAGGCCCTTTGAGAATAGACCAGAACTAGATTTGCATGGAAAGGAATATTTCCTGTTGTAAGAGGGTCTCTTGGTTAAATCTGAGAGATCATGATATGTATCAGCAGAAAAAAGCTGAGCATGATGGTTCCAGAACCACAGCAAACATCCTGGAAGTAGGAAAAGTAAATCATATATTTTTAAATGCATTTTTTACCTCTACTTTCATGAAAAGTCAAATATTGGGGGAGAAATCCCCCAAATCATTCATACTTGTAAAGGTATAGGTTCAAAACTGTGGGAGCTATGGAAAAAAGCATTTTAAAAAAACCTGCAGTAAGCATCCATCATGATTTGTTGATTTTCCTCATCCGTGGGAAGGACACACTGATCTGTGTAACAATAAGAAAAAAAGAGTGCAGTTATTCTGATTCATGCACTTTTTTTGATATTAGACCCTTGCTTGAGATCTGTTAATGTTTAATATCCTTGTACTTGTCACTGTAATTAACAGTATTCTGCATTATGTTCTATGCACTTAAGAGACTGGTTTGCATTGTATTTAAAAAAACCACTTTGATAATATTTAATTTGTAGTTATGTCATACCAATGCTGTGTGTGTATACGTGGTGCAACACTGTGCTTGACTGAATACTTTTTCAATAGCAGAAAGAAATGCTAAAGCAGGCTTTATAAAACCACTTTTTAAAAAAATTTAGTAAACTTTTCCATTTTGAATCAAGTTTTCGTGAGCTGTAGCGGGCAAGCATGACAATGACAGCACAATCTGTACATATTATACCAAAGTGCTTAGAGTATTTGTGGTTTCTAGGACTAGTCTGGGTTTCCAGTGTAACTGGATCTTCGTCTTTATGCATTTTTGTGACTGAACAAGATTAGACTGAATTTCTGATTTAGGTTTTAGGAAGACTAGTACAAAGTTATTGCCATATGTCTTGATTGTTTAACTTATTCTAAAATATACTACAGTATTGTAACCATTTTATATTGTATAAAGGAAGCTAAAGTGGACTAAATATTTCATTAATTCTTTTGAAAATCTGTGTGTGTGTGCACAAGAAAAAAACATGACATTTGCAGTGTTGTAAATTTTTGTCCTTATTAGAAATGGGTTTCAAATGTTATGTACAGTAATTTTATTTTATATCGTCAATAGGTATCTGTGATATTAAACACTCACTAAAACAATTTGGACTTGAAGTGGTTAGGAAAAAATTTGTTAGGCTGGGAGCAGATTGTGCCCTCGCTTTTTAAGCAGGAATTAATGTCAATGAGGATTTTAGCTTAAAAATCAATGGTATAATCTTGGATGCTACAAAAGACCCTGGTCATCTTCTGGTGGCACAAACAAATGACTTGTTACCAACTGTTTGGTGCATTTTTTACATATATATGTGCTGGCTTAATCGTTAAGGATCTGTTTGAAACCAAGTGTGATGTAAACAAATACTGTAATACCCAATTATTTAGTTTTTCACTGTTTCCAAAACAGTAACACAATTTGTATACCCTACGAATTTTGTATGTGTTAATAAAAACATATGATAATGTCTTTGATTCAATGCAAAGAGGTTTCTATAACTGCAAAATTATCATTCTGCTTCTTTATTTTAAATAATCCTTTAAGTATATTCTCTCTACTAAAAGAACCTTAGTTTGACAGTTGTAGTAACTGCTGCCACAAAAAGGAAGCATAATTACTTTAACGAGCTATTATAATGAGGTAATTGTTACCAGGTCACGTATTGATTCTTCACCCTGTAAGGTGCAATTCATTTAAATATTGTTGCATACAGTACGCAGAGGTAAATCACTCAGCATTGAATATTGGTAGAGTTAAATATTTTGGCCTTACCTTAAATGTTTATACTTGGGAAAGTTTTTAGCTTTCTTGAGACTCTGTTGTTTACTCTCACAGTTTTGACAAGATGCAATATCTCCTAAGATTCTTAAACTCACTTAGTCTCCACACTGCCAGCCTTGGGGGCATGGATCCGTGTTCACGTTGTACTCCCCATCAGTACCCAGTGGGGGAAGCTAATGATCCAACCTGTAGACCAAATTGGGTGGTGAATCCTGGTCACGTGCCACCTGAGGCACATTGTACCGGTGCTAAGAAGACTGCTATCTGTTAGTTCTAAAAATATATGGTGCTTCGAACTGCCTGCATCCCCTATCCAGCATGGAAATCAGGGAAATATAATGGCAGAGCAATAACTTTTGGAGCATGTTACACAGATGCATAAAAGTTATATATTGATATTGCTCTTTTGGGGCCTGACCCAAGAGTAACCCTGCAGTCAATGAAAATCCGTCTATTGAACTAAGGCTCAATCAATCCTGCAAATATTTGCAAACAGGCTTAAATTGACGCACAAATAGTCCCCTTGATTTTAACGACACTGCTCATGGGAAAAAATAGGTGTGTTGTAAACATTTGCAGGATCAAGGCCTAACATGGGAGTTGAAATGGGCCTGTACATGTTAGCCCTAATAAAACAAATGTTGCTTCCTTTGTATTTATTTCCACTGTGTGCTGCCTTTAATTTTTTTATTTAAACTGAATCCTGTCACTACTCTGGGATTCCCAAGGAGGTAGTATTCAGGAAAACTGTAGTCAAGCTTTAAGTTTGAACAGCTGATCTACTCAAAGGACAGGTTTTTGCATGGGGGGGCAGTAAATTGTTTCTGATGGGTGTAGTTGTGACAAAGTGTGCATTCTAAGGTGCACAGGAGTATACTGCAAAGCTCTTTCTGGAGTAAGTGGGCCAGATCACCTGCTGGTGTAGATTGATTGATGTTACCCCAACGATTTGGCCCAGCAGTACTACTTTATGTACTATGACAAGAACTGCAGCAAACCTCAGGTCACTCCGGTGAATATGTCTTTCCTGAGACTTCAGTGCAGTTACAGTGACGTAAAACTGGTGGTGTGGTGTGGAGTGAAGAAGCAGGCCCTGAAACTATCTATCTGTCAGCAGGGGCATAAGCAGAATTTTCCTAGAGGGGAGCCCAGATTCAGGGGTGCTGGGACAATGTGTAGGGGGTAGAGGTGCTGAGAGCCATTGAACCAAACAGTAAGCTCTGGGGAACAGCAGCAGCTGAAAGCTTGTGTGGGGCACACAGGTATTAATGGGGGTGTGGGGGTGAGAGTGGCACCAGCAAAACTGGGTTGAGGGGATTTGTGTGTGCCGGGGTAGTATTAATTGGTGGTGCTTTTAGGGGAAATAACTCTACTGGGAAAACTAAAAGCAAGAGTGAATGTTTGATCTTAGCTTCTCACTCCATCCTATTACATCGGAGTGGGGGAAAGCAATCATTGTTAAACTTACATTTAAATAGTTTTGTCATGTCACATTTTTCCTAGCTAGGAATTGGTGCTGTTTGTTAATCTCTCTTTTGTGTCTATAATAGTGTAATTATGTGTGTGCGCGCGCATGCCCTCTATTGGATAGGATCATAGCTGCCCACGCCAGGCCTTACATTGCTTAGCAACTAAGAGAGATTCTCTTTTCCATCGTATGGTAGATGACCGTGTTCTTGCAGAAGGAAGATCTAAGTTCTATTGCCATGTTGTGATGAAGTCCATACGAAAGACCCCTGTGTAGTGCCTAGCTGACTATGGATTTGTTACAATGTGGTGTGTTTTCAGTTACTGCATTTGTTGATCATTTTTAAACAACGAAACCCAAATGTGCAGCTAGGGTGACCAGACAGCAAGCGTGAAAAATCGGGACGGGGGTGGATGGTAATAGGAGCCTATATAAGAAAAAGGCCCCAAAATTGGGACTGTCCCTATACAATTGGGACATCTAGTGACTCTACATGCAGCACAGATGAATGTAGTCGTGCTTGGAGCTGCATCAAGAAAATAAATAAATGTGCAATGTAATGATCAGCGATGTGTTATGGAGAGAGTTCAGGTATTGCACATCTGGTATAACCCAGACAAAGACAATACTCATACAAGATAAAGGAAAGTGGAATCATTTCCAGGTCAGTAATAACAACTGTTAACAACACCCAGGGGCAATCAGGCATGTGTGTCTGCATTCAAATATATACTGAAAACTTCAAGCAGTCTGCATAGCCTTTTACTAAAACATGCCAAAGTCTATTCGAAATGTTGTGTTTTAATACCATTGTAAATATATATTGAAGATACCTGATAAGGGTAAAAGATCACCAGCACATACAACTTGTGCATTTCCTAATGTAGAACCAATATGCATACAAGTGCCCATCTGAAACCTTTACAGCACATGCTTGAGCAGAACAGACCATTCCAATTGTCTAGTCTGGTACCCAGCTGATGATAACAGATTCTTTAAAGGAAAATCAAACATCCTACAATGCATCTGGCCAGCTGCACAGGGGAAGAGCACGAGAATCCTATTCTGATCTTCAATCAGCCTCTCCTTTTATACTTAAAATCTAAATTCTAATAGTCAATGAATTCTAGTCATTAGCCACAGGTATTTCTCAAGTGCAAAAATTATTTGTCTTGCAACTGCTGTCGTTCCTTTAAAAAAAAAAAATCAGCCTCACAAATTGATAGAGAGTGAGCGATAGAGTGCACTGATGACAACATCAAAGGAGAGTCTCAAGGCATTTCAAATACAGATAAGTGTTTAATCCAATATACAAAAAGTATCCTCAAGTGAAACAAGCATACTGGAAAGAGAAAACTCCCCAATGTTCCAGCCCTGCAGTCTCTCAAAGGCCAGAGTGCTGAGCACTGAATCACAAATAGAATTGATAATACCTTCTTGAATCTTATTTTACTGGTCCAAAGTCATTGTCTGCTGCCCTGTCAAGTGGGAACATTACTGTATGGAAGACACACCCAGATACAGTCAGATATTCAAGACGCATGAATGCTTCAATACATGAATCAACACGCATTATAAGATCAGAAGAACTGTTCAGGTCAGTATGTTTTCCTCTAAATAATAAAAAGATTGATTCCTATGCTCCTCCTTTCTCCTCTTCACCAGCCCTCTCTAGCTACAGTCAGTATAAGTGACCTCACACGAACACGCATGAAGGAAACAAGATGGATAATGTCAGGGCTGTATGTCCAAATGGTGAAAGAGAGTTTTCCCAGAACATTGCACCTTGGAGGTTATCTTCCTTTGCCTCGTCTTTGTTTTTCTATACATAAATACATTCTTATTTGTTAAAAATGGCCCTATTTTAGACTCCCTTTATTACTGTATTGTGCAATCAGATACCATAGTGATGAGCGTGATATGAAAATCAGATAGAAAATAATCTAATTCATTCTGACTATATGGTCCCATTACCATGGTGTCTGATCTCTCTGGCAGAGAATCCCAGACATTTACCTTCATCATGAAGGTTTACACTGCCCTGAAAATCTCTGTTTCCTATCCATGACCTCTGTAATCTTCAATAAATTCAATGCTCTTCAGGAGGAAGCTCCAGCTTCTCTCTCAAAGCTGAAAAAACAATGGCTCACAACAACTCTGATTAATTTGGGACTGAATTCTTGGAAAAGTACACAAAGAAATACAAAGGTGCTGCCAATGTCTGGAAAAATACTTACCAGTTAGGGGCAGATCTCCAGCTTGTGTCAATGGTCACAGTTGCGTTGACTTCTGATGATTTACACCAGTGGAGCATCTTCCCCAAACACTTTCAATGAAGTATCATGTCTAATTCCAAGGTCTCAGAGTACTTTACAAAGGTGGGGAGCCTGAGGAATAAATTTCTAGGTATTCATATCTCAAAGTGGAGTATGTACAATTAGTATAAACAATCACACACATTAAGAGTCAAAGGCAAAGTAAGAAACAAACAGAACTCAGGTCTTCTGACTTTCAGAGACCTACCTGAATCATCATAAGTAGAAATTTTATCTTAAAATTCAGACACTTTTTTTTCAGGGGATCCCCTGGAATTCCTACATTTTTCTCCATTTATTCAGTATCACTTTTTATTTTGATTTACTTATTGCTATGAAGTATCACAGGGGTAGCCATGTTAGTCTGTATCCACAAAAACAATGAGGAGTCCAGTGGCACCTTAAAAACTAACAGAGTTATTTGGGCATAAGCTTTCATGGTAAAGAAACCCACTTCTTCAGATGCATGGAGTGAAAATTACAAATGCAGGCATTATTATACTGACACAAGTTACCTTACAGGTGGAAAACCAGTGTTAACAGAGCCAGTTCAGCCAGGGTGGATGTGGTCCACTCCCAGTACCATGAGAGGTGAAATTGCTTTTGTAGTGAGCTGCTTGTAAGGTAACTCCCTTCTCTCCACGTGTCAGTATAGTTATGCCTGTATCTGTAATTTTCACTCAATGCATCTGAAGAAGTGGGTATTTTTACCCACGAAAGCTTATGCCCACAGGTGCCAACTCCATGGGTGCCTGAGGGCTGGAGCATCCATGGGAAGCTCCCCGCCCTGCACCCCTGCCCCAACTCACCTCTGCTTCTGTCTCCTCCCCTGAGCGCACCATCCCTGCTTCTCCCTGCAGTTTCTGCTGTGAAACAGCTGTTTCAGGCTGTAACAAGCTGGGGAAGGGAGGGGGAAGTCGTGCTAAGGAGAGGAGGTGGGGAAAGGGGTGGGGCCAGGGTACAGATCTGGGGAAAGAGTCTACTAGGGGCAGGGACTTTGGGAAAGGGATTGGAATGGGGTAGGAATAAGAGAAGGTAGCAGGGGGCGGGGGAGGGGTAGAGTTGGGGTGATGGGGCTGAGGGCTTGAGCATCCATCAGTGCCAGGAGAAGTTGGTGCCTATGCTTATGCCCATATAACTCTGTCAATCTTTAAGGTACCACCGGACTCCTTGTTGTTATTGCTGTAAAGAGGCTTGATTCATGAAAGAGGTGCAACAGAAATCCACCTAATGACCCTGTGCTGGTGACCCTGGGGGCAGCCGGCATGAGTAAACATTTATAGACAAATCCTGCCCCGCCTTCCCCACACCAGCCAGTGAAGTTGAGCACATTCTCCCTGCAGAGTAGGGAGTTCCTCCAAGTATTGTGTCTCTCAGAGCGCTGCCACAAGGCTGTTGTGGGGTGGCTCAGCATTACTGAGACACACACACACACCCCAGTTGTGTCTAAAGGTAAGAGCTGTCCCTAAATAAGGCAGCCACTACTAATATTAATGGATCAGGTTGTTTCCCAACAAAACAAAGTGGGCAGATGAGAGGATACTTTGGTTTCTCCATGGCTGTGTGGTGTTTAGTGGCTTGTGATATACAAGAGATCAAACAAGATGATCATATTGTTCCTTCTGGCCATAAACTTTCAGTCTCTAATGACCACATTCCCAGAGCATGTACTATGTATTCATAGGGCTGTTTTGAGTGTCACTTTATGGAGGGATCATGCAGTCATGTGACACCCATATGGTTTGAATTAGCTGGCATTTTTTCAGTTTGCATCTCAGCTTTTAAAGGTATTTGAATGTGTATTTTGGGACAGTAATTGGTTTATTAAAAAAATCCTAGTTATTTAACTAGTTATCAACAAATATGGCTAATCCTATTAAGTCATACCATGGAAATTATCAGGGTAGATATATTAATTCAGGAAAATGTTTTATGAATTGTTCTATTGTGTAAAGAAATAATCCATCTATCTATAGATATATCTGGGAATTTTTAAAATGTGGATCTTCTCAATTTGCTGTATATAACCATTGCAAACAGTTATGGTCTCTTAAATTAACCCTGCCGTCATGCATATGCACCAAATTAGCAAGCAAAAAATTCTTCAGCAGGAAAACTGTTTCTTTTTTATTTTCTCATTCTGTATTGCAGATTTTCAATTTAAAAGAAAAACTGTTGGCCGGAGATTTTAGAAGTAGATAAAAGCATTTAGACCTGAAACTGGATTTGCAACCACTTACACTGGGTCTCATCTTAGATCTGCTTTAGTAAGTGTATACCACCTTAGCACCTTTTATTTAAGAATCACAAAATACTTACAAACATTAATAGGAAGCTGTAAGTGTGTGGTGACTCACCCTGCTGGCACCTCCTGCTGGTCGTCCGGGCAATCAGCTCACCAGCCATCGGAGCACCCTCTGCAGCCTGTAGTGCTGCTTGCCCTTGGCCCTGTGTCCCTCCCAGACCCCGGTGCCCTCTCGTCAGGGGTGCTGCACCCCTGCAGTACCCCCACAGATCCCTGGGTCCTCCCTCCTCAGGGGAGCCCCCACCCCCTATCCCCACCTTGCCTCAGTCTAGGCAACTGCCAGTCACCACCTACCCCCGTTCACTGGGGCAAACTGCAGTATCATCGCCAGTCATCACTGGCAAGGAGAGTTGGACCTGCTGCCGCTGCCTACCCTTGGGGCTGCCCTCTGCACCCCCAGTACCTAGTTGGCCGTAGACTAGGCCCCGCAGCCTGGGGGGTTTCCAGGTCAGAGCTCCACAGTTCCTCTATCCTTCCCCCAGCCCTGCCCTATTCCCAGTACCCTGCTTAGCCCCAGCAGCCAGGTCCTCCCTCTCCAAAGGCTAGAGAGAGACTTCTTGCTTCCAGCCCACTGCTCTCCTAAAAGGGCCAGCTGAGCCCTAATTACATTGGCCACAGCTGTGGTCAGCTACCCCCAGCTGTCTTTAATCTCTTCCCTGGTTCAGGCTTCTCCCAGGGCTGTTTTAAGCCCTTCTGCAGAGGAGCGGGTGGTCACCCTGCTACAGAAGCAATATAACAATTTTTATACTTATTTTCCAGCTAGGTAAACTAAGGAAGAGAGAGGCTGGATGAGTTGTCCAAGGTCGCAATGTGAGTACCCAGAATAGAATCCAGGAGTCCTGGGGCATGATTTTTAAAGAGATTTACGTGATTAAAGTTGCAGATAAACACCTAATGGGATTTTCAAAAGCATCAAGGTGCCTAATCAATGGGAGTTGGGCACCTGGACATCTTGAAAATCCCATTAGGCATCTATCTGCATCTTTAGGCACCTAAAGCTGATCCCTGTTACCTAGTCCTATGTTCTAATCGGTAGCCATTACTACCATTCTACCCCAATGTGTATTTTCTAAACTATAATTTCAAATGATCCTGCTCTCTGCATGTCACCTTTGAAAGGTTCATTGGTTCCAAGGCCAGAAGAGACCATTGTGATCATCCAGTCTGATCACAGGCCAGTGACCTTCCCCGAAATAAGTTCTAGAGCAGAGCTTTTTAGACAACATCCAATCTTGATTTAAAACTAGCCAGTATTGAGAATCCACCACAACCCTTGGTAAATTATTCCAAAGGTTAATTACTGTCAATATTAAAAATGTTCATCTTGTTCCCACTCCCAATTTGTCTAGCTTCAGCTTCCAGCCATGAGCCATGTTATACCTTTGTCTGGTAGATTGAAGAGCCCATTATTAAATATTGGTTCCCCAAGTAGGTACTTATAGACTGAAATCAAGTTACCCCTTAGCCTTCTCTTTGGTAGGCTGAATAAATTGCGCTACTTGAGTTTATCACTGTATGATATGTTTTCTCACCTTTTACTCTTCTCTGAAATCTCTCCAATTTATTAACATTCCTCTTGACTTGTAGACCCCATAAGTGGACATGGTATTCCAGCAGGGGTCGCACCAGTGCGAGGTGAGAGAACTTTCCGGAGCCTGCTGTAAAGGGGGATTCAAAGTGGGGAAACTGAAACCCCCATAGCAATGTTTACAGTGCAGAGTGTTACAGCTATCACAGTAAAAACATAATTTAAGTAAAGAGGCTTGCAAGGATATGCAGCATTATATTCCTTCACCCCCACCCCAAAATTTCATGACACTGAAAAATTCAAATAATTATGATTACATTTGCTATTGATGTTGTTTAGAATGGATAGTATGGATAAAGATACTCACAAGTGCAGGGTCAAGCCCTATAAATTTTCCAAGACCCCCTTGTTTTTAAAGTCTGACTGTCCTATTTTTAAAGTATTAATTTTGAGTAGTTTAGAGATATAAAAATAAGACTATCTGTACAACTTTATCCATGCACGAAATTGATAGTGACGGCTGGGCTGATACCATCTAATCTGTTGGAAACCATGATTACACACCATGATTACACACCTGAATTAATCTCACTCACAGATTTGTAAAACAGCTAAGTAATAGCAGGATTACAACAAATCTGTGACAGGTGCAATACGTATGGGCCTTCTTTCCTTACAAGTTTTGAAGTACTGAAAAGTTTTAATGTCCATAGCTCTACAAATTCTGACCAGGGGATTAGTTTGGCTCATGACTTACCCTTTTCTCCACGTTGGTCAGTAAAGTTCCTCTGAGAGTTTGGCTTTTTATAATGTACAGTTTAATATTCAGGATCACATTCCAAACTCAAAAGTCAGAGTCCTATATGACTGGGAATTTCTGCTTCTGAATCATTTCTATGCCAGCTTCTCCCCTCACATAACTCCTGCAGCTCTGCTGACATCAGTTCCTATGAGGAATCCAATTTTCAGATATTTTTTCCAGCCAATAGGGAGCCCTATTATTGATAGAAAAGCCCTTTAGCCCCAAAGTGGCTATACACTGGTTGTTAAGTAACTGCCTACATTCTCAGAGAAGGGCTACACACTAATGCTTGAGAACATTCTAATAGAGAGCTAGAACTGCTCCAGAGAAGCTGGGAGAGCCCAGGACAGAACAGAGCCTGCAAGCAATCTCCTTTTACAGGGTATTTCATGCTTTCCCCTTCTTAAGGCTATTACAGAGAGGACCCATCCTTGCCCCATTCCCCATGGTGAGTCCAGTGCTGCTGGTGGGGTGTGCCTCTCCCAGTTTGAACACAAAGACAGTAATTGTGGTTAAGCCCTCCATAGGGACAGAAGAGAACGGGTCTTTATACTTCCACCCCTCTCCTGGTCTAGACCAAAGGTAGGTTGGCATAGGCAAGTGGTCTGCACAGTGGGTGTTACCATATCTGCCTTCTCATGAGAATTTTTCTCTTGCCCCCATCTTTCGGTATCACCCTGCATGCTCTCTACTCCTGTTTTTACCCTTTCTTTCCCTTCAGATATTTCTTGTGTCCTGTCCCCTCTTTTCTCCACCTGATCTGTGGATCAAAACCAAATAGTGTTTCTGTTCAAGCCAGACCTTCAGCCCACAATATTCTGGTGAGACTGAAATCAGGCAGGACAAATTCAACTGTAGAAATGCAAGCAAAGGCCAAATGTGACGACTGTACCTTGGAGTTAGAAGCATGAGAACATTTTCCCTGTCCCTTCTTGAACCTTTGCAAAGTGTGAGCCTATTGAGCAAGTGTGACCTCAGGCTCTTGAGTCATCTTGTCCTTTGGGAAGACATGGGGTCATCAGAAAGATTCTCTTGGAACGATAAGAACCTCAGCCTAGTGGGAAGGAAGGATCAGATGAGCAAATGTATCTACAGACGTTTCTATGCTGCTCACAAGAGTTGATGAAATAGCCCTTACAACACCCCTATCACATATTGTCCTCGTTTAGAGTCAGGGAAAGTGAGGCACAGACAGTAAGGACCACATCGTTAGAAGTAATCTGATGTTGGTTGTCTTACCCAAAACACGTTGGCCCAAATCCTCAGAGGTATTTAGGCTCCTAAATTCCATTGAAACCAATGGAGTCTCAGTGCTGTTGAGGATCTGGGCCCTTGAGATTAGTTTTCAGAGGTGCAAAGCAGACACATCTCCCAATGAAATCAATTCTCTCTCCCCCCATCAATTGCTCTTCCCCTCAAGACCCTGATAGCCTTTTTCAGAGGTCAAACTACTTTGTAGCTATTCAATGCTTCTCAGATTAGAAAGCAGGAGAAGAAAGGGAAGGGAGCAATAGCCACTGGCCCCGCCCCCCTTGGCAACCAGACAGAACTGGAGACATTACCAGGGAAGCCCAAAAAGTCACACTGAAGCCAAAAAGCGAGCGATTAGGCTGGTCTGACTGTCACCTGCAGTCTCACTGCTATCAAAACCTCACACAGATGTTCCAGCCAGACGCATGGAAATTTGAGCACAAGGAAAAGACTGGTGTGGTCATAACCAAAGTGTCCCACTACACACCCTAGTGAATGGGAGGCAATCCTAACTGAGCAAGAATTGAGCCTGTTGCTGCCCAGATATTTGCCAGGAAGAGGAAATGGGAGTGAGTCATGAATCAAACTGTCAGTCCCCAATAGTTTGCAAACCAAAGAACAACTGGCCTGCAAGTGAGTTCTGAGGCATGGGAGAATACTTACTAGAGCCACAGGAGACCTCTGCTTTTAACTCACCAGCATGGAGCTGACAGGGGGCTGTGTGTGGATTTGGCTAAGTTGCACGTTTTGAGACCTAGTGGAACTCTTGAGATATTTGCTTTCTCATTAAATCTCCCTGTGCTGAGATTTCCTGCTGTCCCAGAAGCCCTGCTACAGATAAGATGAGGACACTGACTTTAGCTGCATAGCTACCACTGAAACAACATCTGTGAGCCAGGAACGTATCTTCTGGGCTCTTGTGCATGAGTGGGAGGGTTTGAAACAGAGAATTATTCTGCTGTGGGAGTATGGTGGGAAATTGTCTGCTATGCGAGGCCCTAATTTGGCCCTCAGTTACACCTGTATAACTCCCAGGAACTTCACAGGGGTTACGTGGATGTAACTGAGAGCAAAGCTGGAATCGTCTCTCTAGGAAGAGAGACAATTAAATGTTACAGCGAGTTTTACGGAGTAGAGAGCCTGTTTTTTTTATTTCGCTGCTGGCTTGCTATGCTGTAAAGCTGACATTGGTTTACTGTGTCATTCTATACATACTATGTGTGTGTTTCCTAGGCTAGCGTGAGTGCACTCACACCTAGGACTCCGTGGTAATAACATGGGTGTTGGGAAATTAACTCACATCCTTTATGGACGAAGGTGAGCGTATGGGTACAAGGAGTCAGTTATATTTGATCCCACAATGTGAAGGCTTTAAATGCTAATGTTTGTAATAACTATCACAAAATAGGGTTGTGATCTGGCAGGTACTCACTACTAGATATAGGGTGAGCTGCCGCATTGCAGTCTGTAGGATCAGTCCCTGTGTGTGCTCTGCAGGGGTCTATCTCGGCAGAGCTTGGTGAAGAGGACTGTGGGAGAATGGTGTCTGGGCTTGTCACAAATTCAGCTCTAGCGCTGCACCTTTGAAAAGGCGGATGTGTGCATAGCACACAACGATGCAGGGACTGTGGCAAAAACATTCAACGTGTTGACACATTTAACGTAAAAGACAATTAATAGCAGTTTGTCATTCTACCAGCTTAGTGTAATGTTAATACACATGGGTTGCTGCAGTTGGATAGTCTTTAAATATTTTAATTTAAAAAAAGAATCTTGGATGTAGTTTAGATAAAGAAAAACCATGTGGGGTAAAATATCAGTGCAACGATACTGCTAGCTAAGGAAAGAACAGCCGTTGTCCTGCTATAACTGTTCTGTTAATTGATACTGTTATGCTGAGGGGTGGGCAAAACTTTCTTGAAGCTAGTGGGTGTCACAGCTGCCCTTCATTCAGAATAAATGTAAAATCTCCTAGACGGAACAAAGAGCTACAAGAACAGGAGCCTCTACCCAAAACACAAGCCCCAGGCAAGGCTGGAGAAGGAGCCAGGGCATGTGGCCCAAAGAGTTCCCACCCTGGGTCTAATAAACTCAGGGACTGAATAGTCTGCAGCTGTGTAAGAGAGAGAGAGAGAAAGAGGAAGAGAGAGAGAGAGAGAGAGAGAGAGAGAGAAGGCAGCAAACAACCAAGGATAGCCAGGGAAGAATTTGTAGCTAGAGCTGGTCAGAAATTTTTGGACAAAAAGGAAGGTTTTCTGGTCAGTGGTGATTCATTGAACCTGAAATGTTTTATGAAAACAGTTCGGGTCCAATGAGTGTCAAATTGCTGGCAGGGACCTGCCCTGAAGCTGGGACCCCAGGCTTCTGGAGTTAATTACTGTGGAGCTGGAAGCCCTGGCTTTAGTTGGGTCTTTCTGGAGTTTTTCCACAGTCCCTGTTAGGGAGCTGGGGCCTGGAAGCTCTGGATCCTAGGTTCCTGGCTCAGCCCTGAAAGCTGAGAGCCCCAAGTTGACCCAAGAATCTCAGGGGTTTCCAGGTTCCTTGCAGCTGGAAGACTCTTGGACCAGCTGGCTCCTTGGGCTGCTGGTTCCCCATATTGTGGGAGTCACCACACCAGACTGTAGCCAACTGTACATAGCCAGCAAAGAGCTGGGCACTGAGACAATAAATCTCTCTCCTTGTGTGAGGGGAAAGGACCTTACCCCACTCTACAGATGTTATCTGAGCGGTCAGTGATGAAGGGAAGAGTCTCCATTTCAACGTTACTAAGGTTTCTCAACAGATCAGGATGAAGCAAGGAGCAATCTGTGATCAGACAGAGAGGAGGAACTATGTAATAATCTGTGTTTTCAGAGTCCCTCCCAATTGTTCTGTGAAGTACATTAGTGGGTGGAATTTTAAATATGAGTAAACTGAGGCATAAATCAAATCATTTGCTCATAGCCAGACAAGAAGCCAGGATTAGAACTAAGGAATTCACCCTTCCACCCCATAGGGTCCCAGAGCCCAAGATCCAGAGCAAGCCTGAAAGTCAACACAGCAATGAAACAGCCCAAGTCCTGTAAGCCCAAATTGTCTGGCACGGGCCAGCTACAGGGGTCTAGTTGCTGTGTAGACATACCTTCATGTCACTGTTTCTCAGCAGCTGCCTCCAATCCCAGTTGTAGGATTTTGCTTTGACTCTGAGGAGGAGGGAACAGTTTATTTTCCTTTGAAGAAAAGAACCTGTTTGCTTTGCCCCAAGGAGGAGGGTGATCTTTACAATTTAACCCTTTGTGAACCTAAAATAGGTGCCACAAGAGCACTTTTCAAGCCCAGTCTGCTTGTTGTGTATTGTTTTCTGCAGATGCAATAGCACCTGTGCTCTATCGTGCTGCCCAAACCTAGACACACAGTCATTCTGAAATGCCTCCATCCCGGATGAGGGATGACACCGTAGATGTGACATGTAACTGTTAATTGTTATCTCCTAGCAGGATGGCTTCTGGCTTCAAACTACAGGCATTTACAGACATGGAATCGTGTTTTTACTTCTCCCAGTAAATTATATTCAACTCACAGAAGCTGCTTAAGCTGGTCAGAGGCACTAAGCATGATTTAACAGGCTTATTGCCCGGCTTGTGTGTGCTGCTTCCAACTAGACTTTAATTCTTAGTGGGCGGGGACCTCTGCTGGCCATAGTGAGGTACTACAAGAAAATTTAGATACCTGTTAACAATTACAGTGGAGTTGTACGGAGCCTGGGGAGCAAGGGAGCAAGCCTAGGGGGGATTACATTAAAGGCATAAGACACAGTCTTCATGTGGCCTTTCTCTGTCTCTCTGCTGTCAGAGTTCAAACTGCTCTTTTCAGAGAGTAAATGCCCCAGTTTGGACTGGATTGACTTTCCTTTCTCTTCCATTTCACTGTAACCCTACACTTGAATCAGCCAATGGCAATAGAAACCACACACCTGCCTCTGGGCAAAAACACACACTCAAGCCCTTGGTGTCTTAGGGAGCCACCCTATGTGTGTGCCATACATCCCCCCATGGCACTGGGGCAGTGAGGCTGGCCACTGCTCTAGGGCACTGGTTCTCAAACTTTTGTATTGTGACCCTTTTCACATAGCAAGCCTCTGAGTGTGGCTCCCCACCCTTATAAATTAAAAATATGTTTTTATATATTTAACACCATTATAAATTCTGGAAGCAAAGCGGGGCTTGGGGTGCCAGTTGACAGCTCGCGACCCCCCAGGTAATACCCTTTCAACCCCTTGAGGGGTCCTGACCCCCAGTTGGAGAACCCCTACCCTAGGGGACAGGTCATGGCCCCAAGGGGGCATGGTTAACTGGAAGAACGATGAGTCCAGCCCTCTAGCTGGCTCATGCTTTACGTTGCTATCAGCAGAATGTGCTGGGTGGCTTCAGAATTATAAACTGCAGTAACTAGTAATTAATATGCCGCAATCACCCTCGCTGACCCATTGTGTCCTGCAAAGCAGGATACCTCCTTATTCTTATTTCTGATTGTTAGTTCATTCAGTGCCTTTTGTTTCAGATGCGTGGCCGACAATGCACCACCCTCTCAGTGCGAGCTATGTCAGGTGAGAGCAGGACTTGACCCGCTGGGTTTTCCCATTGGGTTACAAACCAGGGGAACTACTGCATTGTCTTAAAACCTCTTTCTGAAGCAGTCCTCGCTCCTGGGGTTTATTTAATGTTCACTAGGCATTGTCTTTAAGAGTCTTTGATTTGTCTCATGACAAAAGGATTTAGGTGGCTCTGCTTTGACAGAATGATGGGAGATTTTCATTATTTTCCCCAAATGTTCATGATAATTGCGGTGTCTGGATCAGGCCCAAACAGCATCATCAGTGGCTGTGTAAAGTAAGACTTCTCAAATAATTTTCAGTCCACAGAGTAAATGACATCTTAACACATTCTCCATCTGGGCATGACATCCACTTATTACCCCAGAGCAGCTCTTCACAGTGTTAAATGAACCATAAGCAGAACACACTGGTGGCTACGTGTATAAAGAATAATCATTAGAGTTTCAATGAGATTGATAGAGTGAGACAGACTTCTTGGGAAGTGGGGATGTTAGCCTTAAAGCAAAGTTTGGTTGGTTGGTTAATCTGTCTATGATAGTTTGAAATGTGCGCATAATGAAAGAGGTAAAAAGCTGTACGCTGATGGACAGTGGAGATCCAGTATCATAGCAATGGTTAAAAACATGTTTATTTTATTTATATGCAACAGGAAATAACATCTGTGGAATGCTAAATGTATTGGACCGATCAGTTTTGGCACATGACAGAAAGTGATCTCCCTGAGTGGTATTGTACTTTTAAAGTAATCCCCTGTCCTACGGCCCATAAATTCTGGTTTGTCCAGAATAATCCTGATTTTAGTCTTGGTCCAGAAAATCAGAGTCAGGACATTTTGCTGGGAAAGAGGATTCGATGCAGGATAGGAATTTTTCCACTCCCATGTGTGTTTGTTTGGACTCTCTGCCACTTTATTACTCTTGGAAATGGAAATTGAATGAAATTGTCTGAGAATAGAGAAATAGAGAAACTGCCAATCTGGATCAAACCAGTGGTTAATCAGATCTAGTATCCTGGCTCTAACAATGGCCACTACCACATGCATATCAGGGGAAGTTGCAAGAAACACCATAGTTTTAAATTATGGAATAATCTGCCTTCAGAAGAAGTTTCTTCCTCACCCCCATCAATTAGTGGCTGGCTTGTGTCCTTGAAGCATGAAGGTTTATATTCCTTTTTTAAAATGTGACTGCTCTTTGATGAAGATCAATAGCTAATCCCTTTTTGCATCCTTGTAAATTTTTGTTTTCAGTGATGTATTGCGACAGTGGGTTCCACAGGTTAACTGTGCATTGTCTAAAAGTACACCAGGAGGAAATGCTAATGTGCAGAGAGGTCATATGTGTGCAAGCAATATAAACCAACTCAACTGCTTGCACAGACACAACTTACAAGATGTGTGAGACTTGACTTTCATAAGGGATGTAAAGTGACCTTATTTTCTGCAGCTGACGGGTGCATAGAACAGTTTTTGCTCAAAGATGCCAGAGAAGTCCTAGGCTGTACTAGGCTCACCCCTCCATTCAAACTGGAAGCTTATGAGGAAGGATAATTCATTTGTAAGGGTGACACATTAATAGGTGCAGCATTTGTTGTCTCTGTGCTACACCTCCAGTTTCTGTTACTCACACCAGTAGAAATTTGCAGTGGACCCTTTTGCGCTGTGCATAAACAAATGCATAACCTAGAGCTCTATTCTCTCCTGTGTGGGCAGCATATGACACATGTCAATAGGAGTTGCATTCCTATGGAAGAGAGACCATCCGCTTCTATTTTAGCCAGCATAGGATCAGATTCTGCAAGGTGCTTCAGCTCCCATGGACTTACTTGCAGATGCAGGACATTAAATAACAAACTAAGATGTGTACTGGAATAGCATGCAGTAGGTATAAGATATGTACAAATATTGAACCCAATCCTGAAGTCTTTACTCAGTGTACAGCCAGGCAAAATTCTCACTAAAGACTTCAATGGGAGTTTTGCCTAAGTAAGGCCTGAAGGACTGGGCCCAATGGGAGGGCACAGTTCATAAATGCCAGCCTATTACAAGGCCTGTAATTGCTAAGTCTATCTGACATTTCATCTCATAATATTCTCTTTGACTTTCTTAACACTAACCAGACTAAGTCTTTTATATATGTCCCTGCAGCCTCTTGCTAAGCCCTTTGTTCCCACTCACTGTGAAGATGGGTATTGCATTGCTGCTTATTCTGAAACATTACAACCTTGTGAACTTTTCTGTAAAGGTTTGAGCTGATATTTATTTCTGATAAGCAGGGATCCACTTAATCATAAACAATCCACCACCACCAAGGAAGAAAAAAAGCTAACTAGGTGACCCACAGCTAACAACAAGCGGTGTCCTTACCGACTCATTATAGTCTAATTAAAAAGTAATGTCATCACTTCTCTGGTAACATCTACAATTCCTGCTTGTAATAATGTTCCTGAAAAATCTATTCAAAAATCTATGTATTATTTAGTAACATTTCTATTCTAACAGCTCAATAAGTTACAAAAGTGGTTTGGGGATTTGTCTCACTTTGCACTGATGTAAATCAGGAGTAACTTCATTGTATCCAAAGGAGTTAAATGATGTAACCAAAAAGAGCATTGGGCTCCTTAGCCTCTAAGGGCTTGACATATATTGGCCCTTTGTTCACAAGTGCAATGGCCCTGATTTTTTATTATTACTGTTATTTATTATTTATAATTGTGTAACTCTCCAAACATCAACAAAAAAACAATCCCTGCCCTGAAGAGTTTACAAGTGTAGAAAGACAATGTCAGATTTCGGGCAAGGGAAAGGGATACAGCATTACAGAAAAGTGGTCAGGAGCTGATAGCTTAGTTACATGTTTGTAGTAATTGTTATTAGCGATACGTGCTAATTTCCCCTCCTTCCATCCACCATTGCCAATTCATCCCCCTTGTCTCCCTGCCCCCTTAACCTCCAGCTCTCATTTCAGCCTCCTTACACCCCTGACCTACCAACACTTAAACCCTGAAGAAGTAGACAACTTAGACATCTCTTATAGGCGTCATGAAAGAACCTTGTCTGAGAGGGATTTAAGAGAGGATAAGGTGATGATTTTGAGGAGCAGCTCAAGGAGGACATTCCGTAAGTAGAGAGGTGATTGTGTGGAAGAAAATACTGAGATGGTTCTGGGAGAAGAGGACAAATAGGATGTGAGTCTGGCATTGCTGGTGTAGAGGAAAACACCATTCATCTACAACTCTACAGGAGCAAGGTTAGATAAGTAGGAAGTGATGGAGGTATGTAGGGCCTTGCAGAGCATCACAAGAAGATTGACCTTAATGTAGTGGTTATGGGGGAGTTAGGAGAGGGATTCCAAGAAGACCTTCATGGTCAGAACAATGGGCAATGATCTCAGCAACCATGATTTGTGTGAACTACAGTGAGGCTGTGTGAGTATCGGAGAGGAGGAGCTTGTAGTACTCATAATGAGGAATAAGGGTCCAGATGGAGAAAAAGGTTGGATCTTTAAAATGTTTTCAGAGAAAAAGCAGAAAGATTTGGGCCAGGCCTGGATGTGTGAGGCAAGGAGGAGGGAGGAGTTGAGGATGACACCCTTGTGACAGGAGGGAAGGTGGTGGTGTCTGCAACAACAGAAAATGAGGACTTGGAAAAGATTTGAAAGGAAAGAATGGGATGAAGTCAAGGGGACAAAAATTTCACTCCGGCAGTTCAGGTTTGGCCATGTTAAATTTTTGCTGATGACAAGAGGTTAAGGAGCAGGTAGCAGATGGGATCATTATTACTATTAAAATGTAATTTAGCATTTATATTGTGGCAGTTCCTGAAGTCCATAACTAGCTTGAACTAGGTGCTGTACAAGTAATGAGATCAAGAACTGGATGAAGGAAGCTGCAGGCCTAGGAATGGATGTAGATGAGCTAGTTTCTAATCCCAGACCATTATTTTTGAACATGATATTATGGTCTAAGTGAGTCAAAGACAATCCAAGGTACTCTCTGCAAATCCTATTCCCCATCTTCTGGTATGGTCACTCAGCTGACACAAAAGTGAAGTTACACCACTTCTTAAATATGTACTGCTGTCCACTTCAGGACATAATTATTGCACTCATTAAGTCACATTTAGAAAGGCACTTTGGTGAATTTACCATGGAGTGTGAAGAGAAATGCTTTTTTCCAGTATTTATGAGAGGAACATATGATGGGGCAAACGTCATGAATCTGGCACTAAATTACTATTCCTGTCAGCTCTCAACATATTGCTCACCCAGTAAACATCCATAGTCTTAGATAACACATTTTAAAAATTATTCTTCTAAGGAGAAATATCTATTGCAACTTTTCTTTCCTAGGCACTATGGCTTTGTAACTTTAGGGTGGAGTGTCACATCCTTGCTATAAGTGGGACTGCTTTAAGAGGCGTGTAACTGTGTCTCTGTGGGTCACAACTGAAAAGACCAAATTCAGGACAAACTTCTGATAAACAGGGCAGACACACTGCAAAAAATTCTCCCATAAGATATACCAAAACAGCAACAAAGGTAAACCTCTGTTTCACCACACTGGCTAACAAGAAGTCAGAAATGCAGTCTCCTTAGGCATTCCAGTCCTGGATTCAACACTAGACCAAGTTTGGGGAAACTTTCTGGCTTGAGGGCCAAAGCGGGGTTCTGAAACTGTATGGAGGGCTAGGTAGGGAAGGCTGTGCCTCCCCAAACAGCCTGGCCCCACCCCCATCTGACCCCTCCCATTTCCTATCCCCTTCTGCCTCCATCAGAACTCCCAACCCATCCAACTCCCCCGCGCTCCATGTCCCCGACTGCCCCCACCTGGGACCTCACCCCCATCCAGCACCTGTGCAAGACACCCAGGAAATGGTGCCCCAAATTTCCTGGTGCCCTATGCAGCTGCATACTTTGCATACGGGTAGGAATGGCCCTGGTTTCAAAGGAAGCCCTCAGCACAGCTAGTGGAAAATTACAGGTAGCAAGATGGTGTTTGTGATTTCGCTTAGTCACAACAGAGGCCATTACCTATACTTCAGGAGGAACTTTCACAGGACAGTCCATTCAGTATAGATGGGTGTCTTCTATTGTGAGTTAAGTGTTCTTTTGATGGGCCACTTAACTTGAATAGTCCTTTCAAGATGTGCATGCTAAATACCTTGTGGGCAATACCACAGGAGCAAACATATTTGAAATCCAGGTATAGAGCCAATGTTCATAACTTCAAGTTCAAAAATGATACATGCATACAGATAGCATAATCCAGGGGTGGCCAGTCTGTGCCTTCGTAGCCAAATGCGGCTCTTCAGAGGTTAATATGCGGCTCCTTGCATAGGTGCTGACTCTGGGGCCGGAGCTACAGATGCTAACTTTCCAGTGTGCCAGGTGGTGCTCACTGTTCAACCTCCTGCTCTGCCCCAGGCCCTGCCTCTACTCCATCCTTTCTCCCAAGGCCCCTGCCCTTCACCCCCTGCTTCCCCAAGCCTGCCATGCCCTCGCTTCTCCCCTTCCCTCACAGAGCCTCCTGTGCATGCGAAACAGCTGATTGCGGCAGGCAGGAAGTGCTGACTGGTGGGGCTGCCAGCGGGCGGGAAGCACTGAGGGCTGGGGAGCCAATGGGGAGCTGCTGATGTATTACTGCGGCTCTTTGGCACTGTACATTGGTAAATTCTGGCTCCTTCTCAGGCTGGCCATCTGTGGCATAATCATATTCAGTAAATCATAACCTTTCCACAGAAACCTTACGTGACATAATTTGTACAAGATTTGTTGCAATTATATAACAGTGGTAGCAACAATTATCTACATGGTTATTTTTTACCAGATAACATCAAGGCATTTTATAGATAGGCATAGCAAATACAGATGAAAATACTAGTTTAATGAATGATGCTCTACCAAACAGAAAGTTTTAAGGAAGGGAGCAGGGATGTTAAAGGAAATGGCTGCACAAAATCTATCCTACAAGATAATCCCAATAGCACAGGTGACTACATACTGAAATCTATTGCATTCAGAAAAAATTACATTAAAAGAACATTAACTTCACAAAGTGGAGTACTCAGAAGTTATAAAATACCAGAAATGATGTTGTCTCTGCAACTTTAATTCAATCCCTTTGTGCATATGCATTATGATGCAGTATTTAATTACATGATCACATACTGCTTTTTCCACAGAACCCTTGTTTCAGTCAATATGAAGACTGTTGTTTGGGACCCTTCCTTCATTTGTTGCAGATGTTGGAATGTGTGTAACAAACAAGGCATGGGACTGCAGGGAGAGAAGGATCATGGTCTCATGGTTAAGATAGTGGAATGCTGCCCTGGAGAACTGGATTCTATCCCTGCCACAGAGTTCTCATGTGGTGCTGGCCAAGTCACTTAAACCAAACTTTTCACAGGTGTCACTAATTGTGTGTTTTTGTTGTTCTGGGTGCCCTAACTTGAAATGCTGGGATCTTATTTGAGGACATGCTGAGCACTCACAGCTGCAAATGAATTCAGTGGGAGCTGTGCTTTGAACATAATCCTAAATACTCTGAAAAATCAAGCCATAGGCTGAGCACCCAAAGTTAGTGGACACTTTTGACCTTAATCTCTGTGTGCCTCAGTTTGCCATCTGTAAAAATGGGGATGATACCCCCTCACCTCACAGGGGTATTGTGAAGATACATTTGTGAAAGGTAAGAATCCCTCAGATACGATTGTGATAAGCATCATAGAAAAGACCACGAGGAAATGAATAATTCTGAATTCAGTGAAGAGTTTGGAGCGTGTGCAGTGAATAATGCATGGGGATCACATACTGACTGAGGAGGATAAAAAGAGCTGTGGAATACCAGCTCATTCAGTGAGCATCCATCCATCTTGTGCTCTGAATGAGGAAGGAGTGTGTGTGGACAAAACCATGCATAATCATGTAATTTGTGTGCATGCTCACAAAGCGGATGAAGTAGTGTTATGCAAGCAACCTTCATCCAGGCATTTCCTAACTTCTGAGTACTTGACTTTGCCACCTTAACATTCTCTTCACATAGCTTTTTTTTCAGTGTATTTTCCTAGGTTGTAAAAAAACCAAATTTGGAAACCCAGAACTTCCCTTGTGTATAACCACACTGATTCCCACATGAGTCATAAGGGGGACTGGAACCTTTAGATCCATTATCACTTGAGCTAATGGATAAGTGTAAGCAGAATAGTAGGTTGCTATCCTCTGTGTAAAGCAGCCACTGAACAAGAATGGGATGCACACTTTGCCAGTAGGTTTCACAGGTATTTGCTAGACAGCAAAGAAATGTTTAGACGCAGGAATCCTGGATTGTATTCTAGGTTCTGAAAGACATTGTGTTCCGGTAGCTATAGCCCCTTCTTCTTCTGTCTACCCTTTTCTGCCCTTGTCTCCTAGCCTGATTCTCTCTGCCTCCCCTCTTCTGTTCCAATTCCCCTTTTTCCTATCCTGCTCTGCTTTTGTCCCCCAGACAGTACCACAGGCTGTAGAAAGCGGTGGCATGTGCTAGCCAAGACAAGTACAACCTGCCAGAACCCCCGGGCATAGACATGGCATAGCTCATACCACCATTGCAATGTTACCATGGCTACACTACTATTTTTAGTGCACTAGCCCTCATTGGCTAGCATGAGTATTGAAATCATGTCCATAGCTCCTAGTGCAGACATAGCCACACACACAAAGTCTGTAACATGCAAAATAATCACTATCATCAACCTGAAGGATACCTAGTAGATTGCACTAGTAACATAAGAAGGTGCCTGAGTCTATGTAGTTTGCACCTGCTGTGATATGCATCCTTAGCCCTTCTCTCTCCCAAGCTTATGAAAGAGAATATTTGAGATCCCCTGGTGAACTTCCTCTCCCCAGTAATTAAGGGTATCCTAATGGGTATGGTAAGTGCCTTTCTGTGCATGTTGGGATGGACATATAACATCATGAACTCTTTTTGCCTGACATGAAGTAGTTCTGTAATTGCAAATAGTGCTTTCAGACATGCTTGCACAAGGGAATGATACAATTGTGGTCCAGAACAATTTCCTATTAAAATATTTATCAGACAATCAGTAACTTATTGTGGACGTAAGCAAAATACTAAACATTGCAATCTATGTCATTACAGACATATATTTCCCTGCAGGAAAAGGAGATGCAGAGGGAAAGACAATAAAATCAGGGTTAGATAGTTCTGGCAGAGGCGCTTATCAATTATTTTAAAAGAAAAGTATCACTATTTGTTGTTTTTCAGCACTTTACGGAAAGGTTAATTAAACCTGGTCCCTCCCCTAGAGTTTACAGCATAATTTCAGAAAGGATTCAAGAGGGAAACAGAAACGTGGTAGCAAACCACAAGAGATGGCTAAGGACAGAATTTCAGGGAGGACTATAACAATAATTTGTATAATTTTACTCCTGGGGGAATTCTGCATCACGTGCAGGATTCATGTCCAACACAGATTTCTTTGCTTCCCTGCAGAAAAATGACTTCTAATGGGAAAGCAAGGGGAAGCCACTAGAGCGGTCATGCGCCCCTCCCTGGCAGTGCAAACAGGTTGGTTCAGGCGCCTAGAACACAAAAAATCTGTGTGCTTAAAATTGCAGTCATGACTTCAAACACTGCTTTTAATAGTCCTTTTATGTCCATACACTTTTCTCTTAAGGTTGATCCAATGCCTACTGAATTCAGTTGGAGCCTCTTGATGAAAATTTCCAACCAGCTATAGGGCCAAATTTTCTGCAGGTGCTAATGGATGAAGCTCCATTAACTTCAAGGGATTTGAATTCAGGCCAGAGCATTAGCAAGTGCCCTTTCCGAGCACACTTATGATCCTAACCTGCTCCTTACACCCTTCACCCTCCTTCCCACTCTTGCTTCTGCACTGGCAGGAGCAAATAAAGTCCTTTTAGTAACAGGCATAAGAGAAATAAATACAATATATGATATAGCTGCAGAATCGTCTCTAAGCAGAATGTTTTGCAAACTTTTCAAGGTGGTGTCAGTCTTCTGTGATAGATCTTACATTATTATACAAACTAAGGAGCCACTAAACACACACAGCTTCTTTTCTGTTTATGCTGGGTTTTCCATGCATCAGCAGAAATATTTGTGCCACATATTTGCTGAATGGTTGTCTGGTTTTTAGTTATCAGAAGGGTCTGCCTTCTTTTTCTTCCTCTCCTAACCCATGCTCTTAATAATGTGTTGAAAGAGGCCTTGCTTACGAAGACAGGTTTTCAATGATTTTAGAATTATTTTGAGTTAATTAAAATGAGTAGAGTTCTTAAATTGGTGGCAATTCCACCTGTTTCAGTAAATAAGAAAGCAGATCAGAGCTACAACTTCTCATCAGGTCCAAATAGCTCAAATAAAGGATTATCTTCACTCTACTACAGAAACATTTCTCCACCTGATGCTTCCTATACCGCCTGCACTCATCTGCACTGGCACAAAAGGATCTCCAAAAGGAGTGTATTTTGGTAAGAGAGATGTTTGTCAAATATCTCAGATTCTGCAGACCTGACACTGGCTGCACAGTAAGGCATTGCAGGCAAAATACATGTGTATATTTAGATTTTTCTCCTTATGGGAAACTGACATGCACCCACTTCTGCCTCTGATATGGGATCACTAGAATGGACTGCACAGATGTATAAACAATTGTCATTGCAAATAGACTAGTTCCAGGGCAGAGAATATGAAATGCAATGGGACAGTTATGATCCTGCATGTATTTGTTCTACCTCAGAGAAAACTGTGCTCATTCTCCTCAGATAGCTACTGTAATCGTCCATCAAGCATAAACTCAGAAAGCTAGAATAAAATTCATTTGGCATCAGCTGGTGAAACTGCAGGCTTCGGGATAAGCCTAATGGGCGCAGCTTTTTATTTTTGATCACCAGAAGCGAGAGTCACTCTGGGTCTGCAATAACAACCTGTCCCCAGTCTCCCAGCTGCAGGTGAAGGGGATCTGCAGTGGTTTCTGTAAACTTCCCTGCCTGGGTTCTTGGAGACCCAAGAACGTGTGGAGCTGGCTAGTCAGGAAGGAGCTGTGACTGGAGCAGCCAGGGGTGTCATAATTCAGTGCTTCCTTTGGTCGCCTCCACAAGCAGAACTCCTACGTAGACCTTATCTGAGATGAAATCCACTCTCCTCTAATAGAAATGCTACACAAAGGCAGGTGGTGAGACCACTGCCTGCCCTCCCTTGGGTGACTGCCTCATAAGGCACAGTGGGCCAGACTGGCACAAGGAGGTGCAATTCCCATTCCACTGCTTCAGAAGAGTGAATCTGGCTCCTTGTATGACATGAAACTGCAGAAGAGAAAAAAACCCATCCATAGTGTATGTGAGAAAGCTTCAGCCTTTTGTGCCGTGGTTCATGCATGTCTGGGAAGTGACAGGCATGTCACACACCTGCTTCTTGGCTGTGCCATGTCACAAGACAGCAGTGACACAGCCCAGCTTAGGAAACACGTCACAACCAAAGAGCAGGTGTGTGGCCTGCACTGATTCACATGTAGGCAGCATGGCACACAATGCTGCAGACCTGTTTGCTTTCTTTGGGATCACAGAGAGCATGGCTCTATGAAAGGTCCAGGACAGGAAGTATACAGTCTTTGGCCTGCTGTGATACAAAGCATTTGTGGGGGAGGAGTGTTTTCTGGTGTCATCCAGCAGTTTAATCCCGGTTCAGTAGCAGAATATATGTCTAGACATGATAAACACAACTACTTTCATAAAAGAACTAGATAAATTCATGGATGGTACCTCCATCAATGGCTATTAGCCAGGATGGGCAGGGATGGTGTCCCTACCCTCTGTTTGCCAGAAACTGGGAATGGCCGTGGTTCGCCACCTTGGGCTGTGGGAAGCAGCATGGGCTGTGGGATGTGCTGGCCACCCTTCACGCAGCCCCCATTGGCCTGGGACAGCAAACCGCAGCCAGTGGAAGCTGTGATCGGCCGGACCTGTGGACGTGCAGGTAAACAAACCAGCCTGGCCCACCAGCGGCTTTCCCCAGTGGGCTGGGTGACAAAGGTTGCAGATCTCTGGTATAGATCAAAGTGATTGTTAAATATATAAGAATGTAGTTGGTGTTTAGACTTCATGAAAACTAATGGGATGTTACCTGCATTATTTTCACTTATCTGTATCATGTTACAATGTAGCAGCAAACATTTACATTGTGTATACAACCCATCAAAGGAGAAAGAAGCTTTGTGGAATGGAAATGAAGAACTTTAACAGAAACATGCTAATTTCAAAGCAAGTGGTCATTGTGTACAATGAGCGGAGGTCAAAGACTCAAAATGCATTCCTCACTCTGTCCTCACAGGAAGAGCCCCTGTGGGTAGTAACATTGTTGACTTGTTTTCTTTGAGAAGAAGCTATAAGTATGGATTGAAGGAAGGATCCTGGCTCTCTGGACTGTTTGGACTCTTACAGGGAAGTGTACCAGATGCAAAGCAGAGATCCCCAGAGACAACCTGGGTACCCTGAAAAGATTTTCGGCAAACTTGCAGCTTATTAAATCACTTGTCACCATTTGGAATTACAAACTGTGACTCACCTGTGCATATATTTTACCTGCTTTAACTTCTCAATAACTTTCACTTCCTTTTCTTAGCTAATAAATGTTTACTATAGAATTGGCTATCAACATTGTCTTTGGTGTAGGTTCTAGAGTACCAACTGGTCTGGGGTAAGTGATTGGTCTCTTGGAACTGGAAGCAATCTGATGTGGTGTGATTTTTGGTTTGTGACCTTTTATCACAAAGTCTAGGTGGCAAGATAGAGTGGAGAGTCTACGGGGACTCTGTGAGACCATGGCAGTGATCCAGGAGTTCACATTTGTTCCTGGCTTGGTGAAATCCAATTATAGAACATACCACCAGCATGGGGTGTCTGCCGTGTTTTCTGAGTCTGCCCTGAGGTTGGCATTCACAGTTTTGAGCTCTACAGTGTGTCAACAGGGTCAGTCAGGAAGCCAATAGCAGAGCCTGGAGGAGAACCTAGAATCCTATCAAACAATCTGTGCTATAACCACTAGCTACCATTACTGCCTCCTCTACCACATCCTCACCCATAGCTTGGAGAAGGCTGACTGAGATGTAGCAATGCACAGCGTCTGATGATAAAATATTCTCATACCACAACTGTAACACTTCCCCCTAGAGATGCCAGCCTCCCATTGTCCTTTTTAACTACCCTCCTGCAGGTACCCCTTTACCAAATTATTTCCCCCCAACCATAGGCGTGGACTCTGTGAGTTATCTGGGTCTGGAGCAACCATGGGGAAAAATTGGTGGGTGCAAAGCACCCACCAGTAGCTCCCCGCTCCGCTCCCCCTGCCCCAGCTCACCTCCACTTCACCTCCTCCCCTGAGCATGCCGCCAGGTCCTACTTCTCCCTCCCTCCCTCCCAGCGCTTTCAGTGCAAAACAACTGTTTCGCACAGCTGGGAAGGAGGGGAGAAGAGTGGGAATGCGGCACGCTCAGGGAGGAGGCGGGGCCGGGATTTGGGGAAGGGGTCCTATAGGAGTAGGAAGGGGGCGGAGTTGTGGCGGGAACTTTGGGGAAGGGGTTGGAATGGAGGCAGAGAATGGGGGGTGGGGAAGGGATGGAGTTGGGGTGGGTCTCAGAGGTGAAAGTAAGCCGGTACACCCCAGTACGGCGTACCGGGGCGGATCAGCTTCCCCGGGCGCAATTTAAAGGGCCTGGGGCTTCCAGCAGCGGCTGGAGTCCCAGGCCCTTTAGATTGCTGCCAGAGCCCGGGCTGCGGGAGCCTGGGGGAGGTTGCGGCGGGGCTCCGGGGGCAGTTTATAGGGCCCGGGGAGGTGGCGGCCCAGCCCCGGGCTCTTTAAATAGCTGCCAGAGCGCTACCGCCACTTCCCTAGGGCTCCGACAACAGGGGTCCCGTCCCCGCAGGGCCCTGGGAAGGCTGCCATGGGGCCCCGGCAGCTATTTAAAAAGCCCGGGGCTGGGCCGCCGCTACCGCCCCGGGCCCTTTAAACTGCCCCCGGAGGCCCGCGACAGCCTCCCCCAGGGTTCTGCAGTGGGGGCTCTGGCAGCAATTTAAAGGGCCCAGGGCGGTAGCGAAGGCTCAGCGCTGGGCTTTTTAAATAGCTGGCAGGGCCCCGCGGCAGCCTCCCCAGGGCCCCGCGGGGACGGGAGCCCTGTTGCCGGACCCCTAGAGAAGTGGTGGCGGCACTCCGGCAGCTATTTAAAGAGCCCTGAGGTGGGCCGCCACTGCCCTGGGACCTATAAACTGCTCCCAGAGCCCCAGGAGACGGGGGTGGGGGTAGGGATAGGGTGGGGGAGGATAGGCGGGGAGACCCCTTACTGGTATGGGGGCTGGGCTCGCTCTGCCCACAGTCCCGCCCCTTCCGGCCAAGATCCCGCCCCTTCTGGGGGCCAGAGCTGGCCCCAGCCCAATCCCTGTACCGGTAAAACCCCTCAGTTACTTTCACCCCTAGTGGGGCTGGAAGTGCACGAGCACCCACTGGCGCCAGGGGACGTTGGCATGTATATCCCCAATACTAGTCGCCATGATGTAGCAAAGGGGTGTGTGCAGAGTTCAGATTGTGGTGAGCTTTGTAGTGTATGGTAGTTGCAGTAATGATAAGGAGTGTGCTCATAAATGGAATAGTGGAGGGTACGCCTTGTTGGATGGCTTAACTTTTCACTTTCCTTGCTTTTCTGGGTTTGGGTTGGGAATGTTTTGTATGAATCATAGAAACGTAAGGCTGGAAGGGACCTCAGAAGGTCATTTAGTCCTTCCCCCTGCACTGAGGCATCAATGCTACCTTCACTGCTTCACCATGAAGATTTTTGCGTATTAGTTTCCATGGGTTTTTTAAGACTTATTTGGTCATGGGGTTGGCCAAGATGGGTATAGAAATTCACGTGCTGATGGAGAATATTTTACCCATTAGCAGCTGCACATGCACCCTCATCTACCAGCAGCTGTCCATGTATCCTTCCCTGCTCTAGAATACAATAATACAGAAAAGCACAGAAGGCTTAATATAGGCCCTACTCCTCCATCAGGTAGTGTGCACCCAGCCTCAATAAATCAAGTTCGTATGCACAGTACATGAACTTTCCATTTAGTACGAACAATGATTTTCAGCTACCCTACCGCTAACATTTAAAAACAACCCAAAACTACTTGTTGCACCAGATCCACTCAAGCTCCCCTCTCTACCAAGTGTTGTGTAGTCATTAGACATTGATTTTTAGGAGACATTGGACTTCAGTAACTCAGCCAGATGTTAGGGGTCTATTACAGGAGTGGGTGGGTGAGGGTCTGTGGCCTGCCATCTGTAGGAGATCAGACTAGATGATCATGATGATCCCTTCTGATCTTAAAGTTTATGAGTCTATAAAGAAAAGTAGGACTGCCAAGAACAAATTCCAGCCCAAGGCCAAATTCAGAGACTTCCTGTTAAATAGTTTTGAAGAGAAACTACACAAAATCCATGCAGAAATTTCAAAGGGCATAAAAACGAATGTTGTGTGAAACTTTGCACTGACTGTATTTTTAGAAGGTCAGCAATTCGTACCCATTTTAAGCTGATTTTAAATGCAACCCCTTACTATAGATTCTCAAATAGGCAACTCCATAACAGGGCTCTAGACACCACAACAATATAAATAATAAATAGCAATAGTAATCAAGTGGAATTGGAACTGCTGCAAATTGCTGTTTAGGTGGTAGAATTTTAGGGTAGAAAACCCCAAAAAGATCCAGGTGCTGGACTGGTGATCTTGTGATACTGCCATGTCAGTTGGCAATAGGGTCTGGATTTTTCTTTTTTTTTTTATGTTAGGAGCTGGTGCATTGTGCATCTATTTATAGAGTAGAATGTAGGATACTGCAGTTAAAAATTAGCAGGATCCACCAGGATCCATGTACCTATCTGGGTCCTTGTGGCACTAGGACATGCTGGTGTCCAGAACTTCATAGTGAAGTAGGAGCAGTTGGTTTGTTCTGCATTCAGAAAATAGAATTCAGGGGTTTGAATGCAAAAATCTGCAAGATCAAGCACTCTCCCAGAGAGGTCTCTGGCATCAAGATGCTGGAAAGTTAGAAACATCTAGTCTAGATTTTTTGTGTGTGCCCTAATAGAGGTTGGGTGTGTTTTGTAGTTAGGTTATGGGGCTTTGGTGCAAATGGGGAAGAATCCACCAAGACTCCATGTCCCAGATCCAGGCCTGTGTAGTGCTATTGGGCTGGGAGTCTGAGACACATGGAGGGGCTGGAATTTTTTGGTGCCCTAGAAGGTGTTGGATTTCTTGTGAATTTAGGCTGTTGTTTTGGGGGGCAGGTGTGCCATACTCCATGTCCTGGATCCAGATTTTTGCAGCCCTGACATTCTGATGCGATAGGAGTGGGGTTGCATGTGTTCTAAACTTGGGAGGTGGAATTTGGGAGTTCAGGCCCAACCACTAACAGGCTCCATTTCCTAGATCCAGGTCTTTGTGGCAGGAGGGCACATCGGGGGGTGTGTGCGTGTCCCAGATTATTTTTGTATTTAAGCGGTGGAATTTGGGGAGGAGGGAGGGTTGGCTGCAAGGATGTGGCAGGATCCACGTAGATCCGGCTTTTCCCTTTTTGCCTCAGCCCGCCGTGGAAACGGCGCATAAAGAGAGAGCCCCGCGCCTCAGCCGGGGAGGCGAGCGGCGCGCAAACGGAGCCGCTCTGAGCTCTGCTGTTTTTCCTAGAAACGGATCCGTGCACCTAGAAAATAACAGGAAGGGAGAGCTGAGGAGGGGAAAAGCCCCCACGAAGATCCTGTTGTTTTCGGTCGCTGCCCGAGGAATAATTTGGAGGAGAAGGATCCATATTTCTGCTGCTGCTGCCGAGGCTGCGGCGCCGGGGATGGAGCGCGGGGCGCGGGCCGTGTAGCTGGCTCGCCCGGGGGCTGCCTTTCGGCCAGGCTCGCTCCGCCCGCAGGGAGACTCCGGCCTCGGCCCGGGCGCTGCCCCGCGGGCCGGCAGCGGGATCCCAGCCACTGAGGGGCCGGTGGGGTTGAGTCCAAGGCCTCCCCCCCCTTCCCCCGCTGCACACACGCCCCCCACCTCTGCCGCCGCCGGGAACAGAGGCGGGCGCCTGGGGCCCGACCCTGCTGCGGCTGCCGGGGAGGATCGCGGCCCGCGAGGGGCGGCTGGGTGCAGGGGCCGCGGGGCGGAGGGAAGCTCCCGATGGCGCGTCCGAGGCCCCGAGAGTACAAGGCTGGAGACCTGGTGTTCGCCAAGATGAAAGGCTACCCGCACTGGCCGGCCAGGGTGAGTGAGGGCCGGGGCTGGGGGGGTGGAGAGGTGGGGGGGGGGCAATGCGGGGAGCGCCCCCCCCCTCCCCAGCACAGCGCCCGGCCCGACCCTTTCCCCGCCGCTTCTCCTCTCCCGGGGTGTGTGGCGGCGGCGGGGTCCATTGCAAGCCCAGCCGCAGACACAGCCCCACCCCCAGCCCTCCATGCCTGCCCGGGCGGGGAGAGACCGGGGAGCGGGTGCCTGTTCCCTGCTGGGTTATTATTGTGCATCTTTGCTTGGATGTGCAGATTTCTCCTACCTCCCCCCCCCCCACCGCCTTCCCGGGAGAAGGGGACGGGGCGTGTGGAGATTGTACCTGAATTATTATTATGGGGAGTTGGCAGCCTTGCATGATAATGATGCTATTTATTATACACCCTCCCCTCTCACCGCCCCCCCTCCCGTGAGGGCTCCCGCCAGCCTTCCCACATGCACATTCCCAGCTGCCTTTGCCCGCAATATGAAGCCACAAAGGGAGAGAAAGAGACAAACAGGCATAGCCATTAGAAGGCCTTATCTGTGTGTCTCTCAGCCCAGGAAGTGTCTACTGCATGGGAAACACACATGGGAGGAGAGCAAGGCCTAGAATTTAGGCAGCAACTCTTTGCAGGGTGCCTGATGCACAGAATACACCGTATTTGGGGCTGCAGTGGGTGGGAGAGGCATGGTCTACTACAAAGAGATTAGTGATAAACATGGACACAGTCTTGAGGGATGCAAGTTAATAACTGCAAGGAGGAGTTGGACTACATGGCCTCCATTTTTTCCATGCACCCCTCCAAGTACAGGCTCATTGGTGGGGTGGGGGAGAGGGGAAGTTGATCATGTGGAGAAATTCTGGGCTTGTGAGACCGTGGCTGGTTTTATTTTGTGGTGGTTTGGGGTTGTGAATTTTTTTATTTTACTATTATTCCTTTCCCATCTTTAATTATAAACTGGTTTGAAATAACTGAGCTGGAAGAGCATCCACTCTATATTTAATGCCCGTATTCAGCAGAGCCACAAAACAGAGCCGGGCATTCCCAGGGGCGATTTGATACCATGACATACTTGCAGTCTTCTCTTCCCCCTTTTTTGGTCACCATGGTGTACTTTGTTGTGTGACCTACCCAGCAGGCATCATCCAGCACCAGTCTGTGTTTATTCATTGTCCATTCCATCCTCCAGGGGGACATTATAACTATTCAGTGCTACATTCTGTTTTCATTCACAAGTAAAAGAAAGTTATTGGTGTCTATGATCTACGAGAGTTTGAACATTATAAAGTGTTGTACACATTGTGCAGGAAAATACAGGAGAGCAAGGTCAAGGTAGCAGGGACTTTACCATTGCCCTTGAGAAAGCAATAAGAAAAGGGTATATGTAAGTGGTGAAAAGTGAAGGAAGGGGCACTGTGAGTGTGACTGAGCGTGTGAGTCTTGAGTGCAGCACAGTACAAGGAGGGAAAACAGTATCAGAGGCTTAAATGAAGGTTGATAGAGAAGGGAAAAATCAGAGGATGCTACATATTAAAGGGAACAAAAATAAGGAAGCATGCCCAATTGCTTTGGCAGAGCAGGCTGAAATTCATTGTGAATAGGCATAAGAACATAAGAACGGTCATCCTGGGTCATACCAAAGGTCCACCTAGCCCAATATACTGTCTTCTGCTAGTGGCCAGTGCCAGGTGCTTCAGGGTGAATGGACAGAACAGGTAATTCTCAAGTGATCCATGTCTAAACTTCACATTGTATTTGTAATTAATGCCTCTGATCAGGATTTATAGTCTTGTATCTGCTTGTGGTGGCCAACATCTTGTTAAAGGTGACGATTCACATCAGTAGAACAGTGGTCTATTGTAAATCAACTTCTTTCTTACATTGGTAATGGTTTAATGTCATCTGAAAATGGATCAGCAGGTGACTTTAATACCTCAGATCATTCCAGCTTTGGGTTTGATCCTGCCCCCACTGAAGTCAATGGAAAACTCCCTTTGACTTTACTAAGAAAAGCTCTACTCTTCTCACTTGCATGCAACAGCTCATGAGTAAAAAGGGTGTGTTGTTAACTTATGTTGGCTAACACATGGTAACTAATTGAAGTAAATGAAAAACAGGATAGGACTTTTTGTTTCAGCAAACTTTTTTTCCCCTCCCCATACACTGAGCAAAGATGGGCACATCTTTGATTGTGTGTCCAGCAGGCTAGTCAAAGGTATGTCCCTGAGGATACATCTTCAGTAGGAAAAAAGGTGTGGTGTTAACTTGTGTTGTTGGGTGAAGACCCTAGTGAAGACAAAGTCATCGATAGTTTTAACATGAGGTTTTGCAGGTTGAGATAAAGGCTATGAGACTGCTTTGTCTTCTGTAGGATTTCACCTTGCACTGGTCCCTCACAGAGGGCATGTTGAGACTCTGTTATCCTTGGCAGGAAAGTGCTACAGAAAGGCAAAATAGTTACCTGTATTTAGTGAAGTGGAGCAATATTAAAGCAGGAGAGAACGTGGGTAGTCAGCTTTGACACTAAGCCAGCCACTTCTTACCAATATGAATCTGCCGTTAATTCCCTTGGCTTCAGCAGGAAGAAGATCGAGCCCTCTGTGGGCAAGAGCAAGATTCTGCACAGAGAGTGAAGAAGTGAAAAGTGGCTGATTGGTAGAGATACCAATATGGAGCTCTGCTTAAAAATGGATGTCACACTATGACTCTTGAGCTTCACTAGCTTATGATATTGAGCATCATCTCACAAATTAATAACTTACAAAGAGTCGAATCCTGCAGTCCTTAGTCAAAACTCCAAATGACAGTCACTCAGGTCTTTCCATGCTCTGTTGGAAAGACTTGCTTTACAAAACCTGATTTTGTAAGACGCTTTTGGATACTTGGAATAGGAAAGATGCCATTGAAGTCATATTGATTTCTCTCTATCTTGATCTTACTGTCTTTACTCAAAGACAAAATTCTCATTAGCCTACATTGGGTCAATGAATAGGGATGGCAGGAATTGGACCAAAGTCTGTAAGTGTGGTGTCCAAGGTGACTTAGGTGAGTGGATCAAGTACTATCTGTGTCAAAAGGAAGAGTAGCAGTTTGGTTTAATAAAATGCATGTAGCACTTTTGATACTCCATGCATCCAAAGGTGCTTTTCAAAGCCATGAGATAAATACTATGGGTATATATGCGCTACGAAATTAGATTGATTTTATAGAAGTTGATTTTTAGGAAGTGATTTTATACAGTCAATTGTGTGTGTCCCCATTAAGCGTGTTAAGTCAGTGGAGTGCGTCCTCAATATCGTGGCTAGCATCGAATTATGGAGTGGTGCACTGTGGATAGCTATCCTGCAGTCTCTGCAGCCTATTGGAATTCTGGGTTAAGCTCCCAAAGCCTGATGGGGCAAAAAGATTGTCGCGGATGGTTTTGGATATGTCGTCAGTCTCCTCTCCTTTCCTCCCTCCCTGTGTGAAAGCAGCAGCACATAATCATTTCATGGCTTTTTTCCTGGATTACCCATGCAGACGCCATTGCACTGCAAGCATGGAGCCTGCTGCTGTTGTGAGCATTGTAAACACCTCATGCATTATCCTGTAGTATGTGCAGAACCTGGTGAGGAGGTGACGCCAGCGTGATGACGATAGTGATGAGGACATGGACACAGACTTTCCTGAAAGCACGGGATGTGGCAATTGGGACATCATGGAGGCATTGGGGCAGGTTCATACAATAGAACGCTGATTCTGGGCCTGGCAAACAAGCATAGACTGGTGGGACCGCGTATTTTGCAAGTATGGGATGATTCCCAGTGGCTGTGAAATTTTTGCTTGCTTAAGGCCTCTTTTCCTGGAACTATGTGAGTTGCTTTCTCCTGCCTTGAAGTGCAAGAATACCAAGATGAGAGCAGCTCTAACAGTTGAGAAGCAAGTGGCGATAACCCTGTGGAAGCTTGCAATGCCTGACTGCTCAGTCAGGAATCATTTGGAGTGGACAAATCTATTGTGGGGGCTGCTGTGATCCAAGTAGCCAACTCAATCACTAACTTTCTGCTAGCAAGGGTAGTGACCCTGGGAAATGTGCAGGTCATCGTGGATGGCTTTGCTGCAGTGGGGTTCCCTAACTGTGGTGAAGGTGATAGGGCTATGCGTTCCGTCTATCTTGGCACAGGACCACCTTGGCAGCCAATACGTAAACCAAAAGGGGTACTTCTTGATGGTGCTGCAAGCAGTGGTGGATCACAAGGGACGTTTCACTGACATCAGCGTGGGATGGCCGGGACAGGTGCATGATGCTTACATCTTCAGAAACTTTGGTCTGTTTAAACAGTTGCAGGAAGGGACTTACTTCCCAGACCAGAAAATTACTGTTGGGGATATTGAGATGCCAGTAGTGACAAAGAGTCCTGTGGCACCTTAAAGACTAACTGAAATTTTTTCAGAGCATGAGCTTTCGTGGGCTAATACCCACTTCGTCGGATGCATGCAGTGGAAGTATCCAGGGGCAGGTATAAATAGGTAGGCAAGAACCAGGTGGGAGATAACAAGGTTAGTCCAATCAGGCTGAACCAGCTTGTTATCTCTAATCAGGGAGGGTGAGGTGTTCCTCTAGCAGCTGAACTGGAGGTGTGAATAGCGAGAGAAGAGAAGCTGCTTTTGTAGTTAGCTAGCCATTCAAAATCTCTATTCAGTCCCAAATTGATTGTGTCAAATTTGCAAATGAATTGCAGCTCTGCAGTCTCTCTTTGCAGTCTGGACTTGAAGTTTTTTTGCTGCAAAATGCTGACCTTTAAATCTTCTATGGTGTGTCCGGTGAGGTTGAAGTGTTCTCCTACAGGTTTTTGAATATTGCCATTCCTGATATCTGATTTGTGTCCATTTATCCTTTTTCGTAGGGACTGTCCAGTTTGGCCGATGTACATAGCAGAGGGACATTGCTGGCACATAATGGCGTATATTACATTGGTAGATGTGCAGGTGAATGAACCAGTGATGGTGTGGCTGATCTGGTTTGGTCCTGTGATGGTGTTGCTGGTGTAGATGTGTGGGCAGAGTTGGCATCGAGGTTTATTGCATGGATTGGTTCCTGAGTTAGAGTTGTTATGGCGCGGTGTGCTGTTGCTGGTGAGAATATGCTTGAGGTTAGCAGGTTGTCTGTAGGCCAGGACTGGCCTGCCTCCCAGGGCCTGTGAAAGTGAGGGATTGTTGTCCAGGATGGGTTGTAGGTCACTGATGATGCGTTGGAGAGGCTTTAACTGAGGACTGTAGGTGATGGCCAGTGGTGTTCTGTTGTTTTCTTTCTTGGGCTTGTCTTGCAGCAGCAGGCTTCTGGGTACACATCTGGCTCTGTTGATCTGTGTCCTTATTTCCTTGTGCGGGTATTGTAGTTTTGAGAAAGCTTGGTGGAGATCTTGTAGGTGTTGGTCTCTGTCTGAGGGGTTGGAGCAAATACGATTGTACCTCAGTGCTTGGCTGTAGACAATGGATCGTGTGGTGTGCCCGGGGTGGAAGCTGGTGGCATGAAGGTAGGCATAGCTGTCAGTAGGTTTTCGGTATAGGGTGGTGCTGATGTGGCCGTAGATGCCACAGTAGTTATCCTTGGATGAGATGCCAGTAGTTATCCTTGGAGACCCAGCCTACCCCTCACTCCCATGGCTCATGAATCCATACACAGGCAGCCTGGACAGTGGTAAGGAGCAGCTCAATTATAGTCTGAGCAAGTGCAGAATGGTGGTAGAATGTGCATTTGGAAAAAAGCTTACTGGCGCTGTTTGCTGTCTAGGTTAGACCTCAGTGGAACCAATATTCCATTGCTATTGTTGCTTGCTGTGTGCTCCACAATATCTGTGAGAGTAAGGGGATGACGTTTATGACAGGGTGGGAGGTTGAAGGAGATCACCCGATTTGGCACAGCCAGACACCAGGGCGATTAAAAGAGCAGAGCTGGGCACACTGCGCATCAGAGAAGCTTTGAAAACCAGTTTCATGACTGGTCAGGCTATGGTGTGACAGTTGTGTGTGTTGATGCAAACCTGCCCCCTTGATTGACTCTGATTCCCTGTAAGCCAACCACGTTCCCCCCTTCGATCACAGCTTGCAAAGGAAATAAAATCACTATTGTTTTAAAACCATGCATTCTTTATTAATTTATGGTGGGGGGGGGGAAAGAGAGAGAACTCACAAGGTGGCTGGGTGGGGTCGAGGAGGAGGAAAGGACAAGGCCACATTGCTTATTGTATGGCATCCTGAAAATATCATCGATCTCTCAAACAATCATAGAAGTACTGCTCTGCATTTTAAAATGCTTGATATTTTAAAGAGACCATTTGTTTTCTTATTGGACAAAGGACAAGGAGAGGTAGGGTTTCCCTGGCAGAGTTTATCCTTTTTGGCAAAGAATGACAGACAAAAATCAGTTTGGGTCCAGAAAACTTCAAAGAGCCCATCAAAAACAGACTACAGATCTTTCTCTGTATTTTCATGCCAAAACCAGTTGCAATCTATGAACTTTTCTCTTTGGCCATTTGGGACCTGTCCAGTCCTTTCCCATTTGCTTAAAGATAACTGTGTACTTTTTCTCCAAGCCTTTCCCTGGTGTTGCTCTGGTCTTCTGCTCTCACTTTTTGCCTTGATGCAAAATCTGAGTGTCTCATATCTCTTCCTCCATCGCTCTCAGCCTATTCCTACTTTTCCTCCCTCTCATTAGCTATCTGTCACAGGCCCACTGGTGCTACCCAGTGTATTCCACTGCCTGGCCAGCTTGTGTGATGTCATGGTCACACACACACACACCAGGTTGTTACCTTTTCACCAAGGTGTGTGTGTGTTCTTTTCTTACAAAGTAACAAGTGTAATGCAGCAATGGGAGACTTCTGTGCCACCTTCATTCCGCAGCCCAGGCTCACCTTCTGAGCTGAGCCTTGCTTCCTGTTCATCCCACTTACATCCTCCCAAATTGCCTCATTAGCCCAGTGATTACCATCCAGGTGCTCATCCCCAACATAGTGTAGAATTGGCTTCAGTTAAGCTTATACTCTTCCCAGTGCTGCAGCAAACCCAGTGACCAGGGTGCTACTAGTTGTGCCCCATCTCACACGTCCCCACTTATTTCTCCCGAGGCCTTTCTTTGCTTCTGGAAGAGGTCTTCTTTGCTGCCCATGCCCCACCCTCTTTGTGGGGCTGGGGTTCTACCAAGGGTCCTGTTCCTTTTGCAGCTGGCGTTCCATGGACTACTGGTGATGGTCTCCTGCCTTCCATCAATAAAAAGTACACTTTGAGGGTGGAAGTTTTCCCCACACCTCCACCTCAGCCCGTAGGTCATTGCACCAGTCATACCTTATTGATCTCTCCTCCAGTTTACTTGGCTCGTGGTTTATATCTACCTGCATGAATTGTCCCTTTAGAGCCACATTCTCGGGATCCCTCTCTCCCCCTGACTTATCTTGGCTCTGGTTTGGGATTGTCGGGGTAGGTTCACCCACCAAGTCTTCCTTGTTGGGACCCCCTCTCTCCTCAGTTTGTTCTCCATCCTGAGCCTTGCTCGGGACTTGTTCCTCCTGGAAGTTGGCTGAGCCTCCATCCTCCTTCTCTAGGTGTCCCTGATCGAGCATTCCCTGCTTCATTTTCCCCTTCTCAGCTTTTCCTCCTTCTCTCAAGTCCACCAGTGTGTTTCATTTTTCTAAGCTTGTTACCATCTGTCTGTTATCACATACTGGACCTAGAAGGATCAACACTCCTGAGCTTTTTGCACAGACCAGGCTGGGGTCCCTTCCCTGCATCATCAACCCTTTTTACATAAAGGGACTGAGGTCTGCTCTTAACATTACTGAGTAAGGCAAAGACTTTACTAGCCCTTCTCACTGCCATTTACATTCTCCTTTGACTTCCAGTGGGATAACTGCCATGGGGTAAGGGGTCTTTCCCTCACATATACAGTAAATAAATCATTTCTGTGCAAAGGCCCTGGGACATATCCCACTGTTCCAGCAGGCTGCCCTGAATTGTTGGTGGTATTTGTCATCTGACAGGCCAATCCTGTCTGAAATAGCAGTCTTAAGCATATCATAGTCTTTGACCTAGTGTGTTTGCTCAGGGCTATATAGGCTGCCTGAGTCACACTACCCAGATAAGGGGTTGGCCCAAATGCCCATGCACCCTTGTTGTATCTGGCTGGTAGCCACCTGATCAAAGAGTAGTAAAAAGGCGTCAGGGTCATCCCCTGGGGCCATCTTGCACAGTCCCAGGCCTACACTTCAATTTCCAGTCCCCTCGCTGGAGTTCACCAGCCTCTACTGGAGCTGTTCCTGTACCCGGGCTGCTCCTTGATGAATGCTAGCAACGTTCACTGGAGCTGCACCTGCCAACTCAGAAGTGCTTGCATCCCTGCCTGCTGGGTCTTCTGCATCTCCTGTTGTTGTTCCACTAGCCAGCGCAGCATCTCGTTCCTGGTGCCTAGATCCCCTGCCTTCGCACAGGTTCCCCTCAAGTCTGCCTCTCAGTAGAGATTACTAATCCTGGACAAGCCCCCATGTGTCACAGGGTGTCTCTGCCGCGACCCAGCATACTCCACTGCCTGGCCAATTTGCATGGACTCACAGTCAGAAACACACATCAGGTTGTTATCTTTTCACCAATGTGTGCGTGAATTCTTTTCTTGCAAAGTAAGACAGTGTAATGCAAGTATACAGCAAGGAGAGTCATCCATGCCACCTTCACTCCTCAGCCTAGGCTCACCTTCTGAGCTGCCCCTTGCTTCCTTCAGTGATTATCACCTAGGTGCTCACAATCCCTCAACAGAAAGTATATTAATGGCTTCAACTAAACTTGTACTCATCCCTGTGCTGCAGCAAAGCCAGTGATCTGGGTGCTGCTAATAGTACCCTGTCACGCTATCTTACACCTGTGTCACTATCAGAATTGTGCAAACAATATTCCCCGGTAGGCTAGTTTGTCATATTGAATCAGTCTGTGCCATGTTTTTTTGATCAGCTGTTAAACTCCTGTTTTATAAGGAAAAGCAACGAAGACTTAGTCTCTAAGGTGCCACAAGGACTCCTCGTTGTTTTTGCCGTTACAGACTAACGGCTTCCACTCTGAAATCAGTATCAGAGGGGTAGCCATGTTAGTCTGGATCTGCAAAAGTGACAAAGATTCTTGTAGCACCTTATAGATTAGTAACTGTCAGTCTATAAGGTGCTACAAGACTCTGTCATTCTGAAATGTGCTTTATAAGGAGTTCTGCATGCAAAACTCCTGTGGCTACACCCAATGTAAGAAAGGGTTCCATGAAGGGCTTACCTTCAAGACTTTTTGCACATTTTGCTTAGGTAATCTGAATTTAAGCCTTATTTGCAGATATCACAGACGTAAGAGGATGCTCTTTTATTGACTTCAGTGGCTCGTATTTATAGTTAATATTGTTAGCTGAATACGTCATGTATTATTTCCTTCATTTTCTGAAAGCAATAATGAGATATGTAAGTGTAAATTTCCCTGTATTTGGGGGTTGTGGGATCTCTTCTAATTTCACACTCTTTATCTTGTGTTCTGTTTTGAAACATGCTTTAAAACAGAATTCATCTGAGGGTCATGGCAGGGAGGAATAATGACTGCTATAATTAAGGTTTAATGTAACTTTCATGATAAACCCCCTTTTTTCCAATTGATCTTAACTTTTGGCAAACACATTCCCTTATGGGCTGAAATGTTCCATGCTTGGACTTAAACCAGACATAACTGTTCAAGGGAAATTTTAGCAAAATTCATCATTTTTTTAAAAAAAATCAACATCTTGTTGTTCTAAACCACCATCTCCAAGTGTTCAGGTGAGAATTTTGTACAGAAAAAAACAATAGCTGAATGTATTTTGTTTAACCATGGGAGGATTTTTGTAAATCTGAGTGAACTTAAGGAATAGGCAAGAATGCAGGTTCAGTGATTTTGAAGCTATAAGTATTGAAAGTTTTCTGCACAGAAGCACAAAGTTTTTCTGTTGATCTTTTTTTTCCCCTCATAACTTTAAAGCTACTGAACTGGTGTTCATCAACCATTGCTTGTTTTGTGGATTACAGGTCAAAGCCATTATTGTTGTAAATGTACACAATCCCATGGAAAACTTGCTTATGCTAGTAGTGAATCTGTCTCCTGAGTGAAACTTGCAGTGAATCAGGTTCTCAAAACTATGTACTTAATTACTTCTCACTCCAGAGAAGTATAAAAATGACTAGTTTATATTATAATTGGCATATGCTCTATTAATTGAGAAATAATGTATGATGATACTGGAAGAGTGTTCCTTTTGTATTTTATTTGCCTTAAAGTAGCTTTTAGAGTCTCCAACTGAGATTACCCTCCATGACGCTAAGTGCTGTACAAACTAATGTAAAGCAGGCAACAGTGCTAAGATTTGTGCTTTCAGCTTTAACTTTGCATTTCCTGTTAGTGAGTGTTTGATTTCCCAGTCTTAATGTTGTGTTCCACTAAATGTAGTAAGACAAGTGTTAACATAAAGAAACATATATGTTTATAATAGTGTATAAGTGTTTATCATCACCAGTCACAATATGACTGGTGATGATAAACACTTTCAAATGATATATAACTGTCCTTTGAGGAAAGATCAGAAGGACTTCCTGACAGTGATCTGGATTAATCAGTGATGGAGGAGATTTTGGAGATTTAAATCTTAATTTGAAGCGTAAGCCCTTTTCTGGCTGAGACCTTTTCTACATGTGGGCTTTCATAGTGGCCTCTAAGTGCTACCAGAATATGCATAATAAATGGTAACAACAACTAGAAAATACACCATATGGAACAATCCTTCATTGGCAAAATGTTGACTAGGGACCATATTTTAAAAGATATTTATATGCCTAACAGTACAGATGGGTACCTAGTGGGGTTTTCAAAAGTGCCTGGAATCCTGTTTGCATCTCTAGGCACCAAAATATCTTTACAGATCTAGCCCTTGATGACTCAATGGGTCCTTTACATCTCTAACCTCTATGAGTCTATGAAAACTATTTTAGTGACATATAACAGAGACAGAAGCCTAAAACCTAGGTGGTGCACATTGCAATGAAAGCACACCATTTAACTGTGCACTCTGACAGAGGCAGCACCAACAAAAACGGCTCCAGTAGTTTGGATGATTCACAAGAGGAGCAACTAGAATAAACAGTATTTTAAAGGAGTCCAAGAAATACTTGGCAGAAGAGGTAGTTTCATGAGGTAAACCTTCTAAAACTTAAAGGAGGAAGTCAATCCAGCCTCCCCTTGTTTCCTACTCTCAGAAAAGGCTCTGCATTCCTGGCTTTGGATTTTTCAGAGTTTTACATATTTTTTTGTGACAGTTAGTTCTAAATCTGATACAGAAATTGGAAATAAAGTGCAGATTCATTTCCAGTCTTGCTTTTTTTTTTCCCTCTCTTACTGTCTGACAGAGAAGTTGAAGGACCCACATAAACCTGTTTTTTTTTCTTGTGCTGAAAACAAACAAAAAGAAAGTAACTAATTAGAATAAATCCTAACTACAGCAACCTAAAATAGTTGACTTCCATGGCCATTCCAAAGTCCCACATGCACCAAATGATCCTGGGTCAACCCAAATATTATCTTTTGCATCATTGCTGATCCCAGAAGACACAGAATGTTCTTGGATTTCAGAAAGATTTAATACTCATCTCCCAGCCTTTTGTAAGACCTTCCTAAAGTCTACAGATGCCTTCAAAAATTGGCATAAAAGATTGGAGACAACATGCTGCAATGTTTATGTTCAATACAAACCCCCAAGGTTGAAGGGGTATAAGTCTGGAGAATGTCTCGTGATTTATGAAAATGTATTATATCCCTTTAAATAGCTTCTTATATCAGCATGGAGAGATAATTAGCGTACAGATGTATCCCTAAAAATACAGACTGGAAACACCAAGTTATTTTGCCTTGCAGCAGCATGTAAAAGCCTAGAGAGAAGATAGCTGCCAGCTTCAGTTTAGCAGCTTGAACTGAAGGCACCATATAACACCAAAGAGAAAAAGCCAAGCCATGAATGTTTTATACACCAAGGAATTTCCTTAAGACCTTAAGTTAACAAAGCAATGTGTATATATAACACCAGAGTGAGTGAGCAGTGAGGGAAGAAAGGGAAAAAAGGCAGATGAACCATGAGATGGAGAAAATGTACCAGACTGCACTGACCTGCTTGGGACTGCTCGAACGCCAGTGTTGCTAATCATAAAAGGATGTTTGAGCGCAGGAAGCCAATACACTTGCGTTTGCTCTTAGGGTCTGGTAATGCATGGCTACTTACAAATGCGATTGCAGGAAAAAAAAATGGAGGCAGTGAGTAAAAGAAAATTTAAGAGACACAGTGTTAATGCAAACAATGGGAAGCAAACCCATATCAGAGTTTACTATATTTACAAAAATACCCTATCAACTACAGAGCCAGGCGATAGCAAGTCACTGCCCTTGGCTCTGTAGTTGATAGACTTCTGGCATTTGGCTAGGAGGCTCGGTCCCGACGGCTTGGAGGCTCGGGGGCATCTAGGCAAGAGGTTGCTGTACCCAGCTGCCCTCCTTGGCCAGCCCAAATTGAGCTGAGCTGCTCCCTTTTGAATGCTCCCGCTACTTGGAGCATGCCCAGCAGAGGTGAGGGAGCGTGGCTTCTTTCGTCCAGAGCAGCTTCTTAACTCTTGCCTCACCAGTGATACACCCCATTACACTCCCTGCTCTGTGACGGGTTGTGTGTCCGCACAAGGAACCCAGATTGTGCTGGTTTCTTTTGTAACCATATCACATTGGCAGTTCATGTCTAACCTGAAAGCTAGGCCCCTTTCAGCATTGCTGCCTCCCAGATATCTCCCTTGCATGGTGTCCGATTGCCTTTGCTTTCACTTTTCCAAACAAAATTTCTGTTTTGTTGGTTGTTGCCCACAGTTCTGATTGGTGAAGGGCCCTGAGTCTATTCTCACACTGTTGTTAATGCCATTGGCCTCAGTGGAGTTTCTCCAGGTTTATGCTGTTGTGAGAGCTGAATCAAGTCTTTTTGTCCTCATTGTTGTTTGCAAACTTTCCCAGTATCCTGTCACTTACTCCCTCTTCCAGAACCAGGTGAAGCTATTAAAGGAGGCTGGTCCTAACACTGAACAAACCCAAGCCAGACACCTCCTCCGACTAATATATGATTTACTTTTTAACATTATCATTTGCGTAAATCAATCAGTTGTTAGTCAGTTTTCAGTCTCAGTGCCACTGTTTCTATCTGAGCCAATGTGAATTCATTTTTCACTAAGGATTTTGTGAGATGCTGTTATCTAAAGTCAAATTACATTACATTCATTCATGGATTACTCGTATGTGGAATTGTTTGCAATATCAGGGGCTCATGTTTGTCTTGCCTTTCGTAATCCCATGCTACCTATTACTTGTTTTTCCATTATCCTACCAGATGTTTGTTGTTGTTGTTTTTTAACCTCTCCCATTTTTTTACTCAGCCCTCAGTTAGTGTAGATCCGTTCGCAGGGCAGTGGCCCTAGTGTGCTAGGCACTGTGAGCCATACAGAGGAAGGAACACAGTGCTTATCCCAGGGAATTTATAGTCTAAGGACCTGATCCTGCAATGCTGCCTTTGGAAGCAGACCGCCCTGCCTGTGTAGAGCTCCATTGAAGTCAATGGAGCTGCATGCAGGTAGGTGCCAGGTTTTGCATGTGGATTGCAAAGTTGGAGCCTAAAATGGACCCCCTCTTCTTTCCTTGCATGAAAATCAGTATGACATTTGCTTTTTCCAGTACCTCTCCAAGTAACCATGATTTTTCAAAAATAATTGTCAGTGGTCCAGCAAATTCAATAGATGGTGGTTCCCTTTGTGTATCATCTGAACCAAGTGTTTCATACACGTTCACATTGTTCAGGTATTCCCTTACCAGCTCTTTAACAATAGCTATTTTTTCAGGGTCTTCCTTCTTTCCCAGTTGCTCACACTTCTTATCTCTGTTTGCCCTTTTGATGGCAAATGTGAACATTTCTTTTCCACATGCTCGCAGCTTGAAGAAAGTTATTAAGCCTTGTGGCTGAAAATTGAGAAATGGCAATTATGCATCACTGATAACAAGCTTCTTTCGTAGGTTAAAAAGATTTTGATTTACCTGCATTTGTTCGAATGAGTCTGTCCTGGAGGTTTTGTTTTTGTGGAGGATTTGGGTCCGGTTTCTGAAGAAGCTTTTTTAAAACTGGCATTTCTGACAAAATGACAAAAATGCCTACATTAAGAAATGAAAACATTAGAAAGGATGTATTTATCTGACATCGGCTCCTCATTAAAACACTGTTAGCATTTTGTACCGATATTTTGCCAGGCCTCTTATACAATATCATGCCTCATGAATGAATCCATTCTCTTGTTATGATTTCCATATTATTATTCTGGATGGGATCTGATCATGCAAATACTTACTGCCAGTTTGGTGCATACTATGAAGCCCTGTGCTTGGCAGTGCTTGTAAGGATTTTGAAAGCTAAGACAATAAATATTTCAGGGACAACATATTGTGAGGAGTTCCTGGTCCATGATTGGGGCTCTTAGGCACAACAGTAATGCAAATAAAAAGTAATAATATTAATAGGATGGTTAGGAAGACCCCAAACTAGATGGGTGTATGTTATACAATAGGATCTGATTTTGTGAGATGCTGTGGCTTTTCCAAGGAATTTCTTCAAGAAAGACTGAAATGGAGAAGGACTCAAAGAGCCAACCCCATATAGGTGGGACTAAGGCTAGAAGACAATAGTGATGATGAGAGGTCAGCCTCTTTAGAGAGATGAACCACTATAATTGCTCGACTTGTATCTCATCTTCCAGAGTGGCAGTACCCTTAGAGTCTTGAAAGAGTTGGTTCAATTGGAAGTTAGCTGCTACGACAGTTGCAGCTCGATGGTTGTTATTGTTAGTTACCTGTCACACACCATCAACAGGGTTGGCCTTATACATGACACAAATATCAATATAATCTATGCCCCAAAGTTTATAGTCTGGAAGGCCCACATAATGAGATGGTCACCTTCTTGTCCAGTACACCAAGAATTGATCTGGGGACCACTCCAGAATGAAAAAGCATAGTTTGCTACAGCTTGAGCTAATGTGCCCCTGGCTCTATATACTCTCTGTAAAGGCACAGAAGAGGACCTGTAACACACACTCACTAGTGGCAAAGTGTCTTGTAGCACCTTATAGACTAACAGATTTTAGGGATCTGAGCTTTCGTGGGCTAAGACCCACTTCATCAGCTGAATGTTGTGGAAATCTCCAGAGGCAGGTATAAATAGCAGGCAAGAAAGCAAGGTAAATTCAATCGAGGGGGGGTGAAGCCCACTTCCAGCAGGCGATCTGGAGGTGTGGACATACAATAGCAGACCTCAGAACAGCCATCCTTCAGCCAAAAAAATTCAAGACCAGACTTCAAAGAGAAACTGCTGAGCTCCAGTTCATTTGCAAATTCGACACCATCAGGTCTGGACTCAGTATTAACTGTGAATGGCTCGCCAATTACAAAAGCAGTTTCTCCTCTCTGGGTGTTCACACCTCCAGATCGCCTGCTGGAAGTGGGCTTCACTCCCCCCACCCCGCCCCCTGATTGAATTTACCTTGCTTTCTTACCTGCTATTTATACCTGCCTCTGGAGATTTCCACAACATTCATCTGATGAAGTGGGTCTTAGCCCACGAAAGCTCAGATCCCTAAAATCTGTTAGTCTATAAGGTGCTATAAGACTCTTAGTTGCTTTTGCATTACAGATTAACTTGGCTACTCCTCTGATACTACTCACTAGTGGGTTACAGTAGCAAAATGAGAGACACTGGGGATTAAAATGGTGAAACCACACGTACAGGCCCATATTTGAACTCCATAGAGATGCATGAGGTCTGATTCAGCACAGTATTTGGACTCCAGCATGAATTACATACAGTTAGTGTTTCCCTCATGTTATCATCAGCTCCAAACATATCTTAGTAACCATGCCTTCTTCTCTATGTAATTGCCTTTGCCTCATCATTTGCACAAGATGAGTCAGTCTAATGTGCTGCTTCTTCACAGCTGCTGTATAAAACGAAATAGTAAACTGATGTAAAACATGTTTTTGATCAGCTACTATGGTAGCAGCAAGGTGAAAACCAAGCTCTTTTGCATACTATGTATGTCATTTCTGTTTTAAAGGAAAAACAATTGCAATATTTAATATGAACAAGCATGGAAAAACAACCACTTAGATTGAGTTAAGGCTCTATAAAGTCAGGTTACATAAATGTAACATAACATGTATTTTATATGGGAAAATATAAATATATTAACATTTTTGTAAGGGAGGGGGACTGCAAATTAAGACCCAATTCTGCAAACCATTAAACATGTGCTTAATTTTACCATTACAGTTTACCATGAGGCTAAGAAGGAAACGTTGGATCTAAATTAAACACAATTACACTTCTCTCTACAATTTCATTGTTATTTGGTTAGAGTTTATATTTTTCCTCCAGGTTGGGTTCATGTTGGCACAATTCTCTTTACTTGCAAATAAGCAAGAGTAACTGGGCTTCATGGGAAGGCTTTAATTTGGGAGGGAAAATCCAACCCTCCCCCCAGCCTAGAACACAAGACTACAGTTCCTGGCTCCTCCCGCTCCTGGTGTCACCACTCCAATCTTCAGGCTGGAATAACAGCTTCAGGCCATCCACACCATTCACATTTGACACTAGCACCATGAGAACCATGTCATCATGAATCCTGTAGCCCCTCCTCCAGCCTGTCTTCAACACAAGTCTGTGTGGGGCCAATGCAGAGACTTTCTCTATAACATCCAGGGGCTGCGGAAGCCACCCCTTTGCATGGCCACTCGACTGACACCACACAGCTCCATTTGGTGCACAGTGCCTTTGTCTCTGGAGTGAATTTCCCCCTTAACTAACACCACCTTTATTCCAGGAAAGGTTTACACAAATTAGTAAATAGGGGCATAAAGAATGTGACCCAAGTGACTGAACTGTGAAACTAACAATTGCCCAGATCTTGCAAACAGCTACATGGGTGTGGACAATTTGTACCTGTGCTTTTAAATCAGTGGACTCTGCACCGGCCCTTGCAAAACACTGTGTGTCTGTTAGGTGTCTGTCCACTCCTGTTGGAATGACAAATACACCCCTGGAAGACTGTATTCAACCATGAACATCAAAACCGGGACAATTTGACCCACACTTGTCCTGTGCTCCCCATGTCAAGCAACATCACTCCCCCACACATGCGCCATGAGGATGCTACAGCCAGAATGGCTGAGAATTTCAGGGCAAACCCAAGCCTACCACTATACACAGATCTCTTCTATCACCCAAAAGCACGCCTGTCATCAAGGCACCCATTGTGGGACCCCACCCCCTTTCTCCTGTCCCCTGACTGCCCTGACCCCCTAGCCACATCCCCGCCCCCTGGGACTCCCACGCCCTATCCAACCCCCTAGCATCCTCTGACTCTTATCCAACCCCCGCCCCCCCGCCTCCTTACCACACCACTCAGAACAGTGTATCTGGCCCAGAGCCAGACACACTGCCCGGCTGATCTGCTGGAGCGTGCAGCCCCGCCCCTCAGAGCATGGCTCGCACAGTGCAGAGGGAGGAGGAGCTAGCCTCCCCAGCTGGAAGCTCAGGGGGCCAGACAGATTTAGCCCGTGGGCTAGATGTGGCCCATGGGCTGTAGTTTGCCCACCCCTGCTGTAGCTATATGGTGTGCACTAAAGAACCAGGCAAGCAGGAATATTTTTGTGTTACACTTAATTTTATTCCTTAAGGAAAGTGTATGACCAAAGCCCCAAATAGCATCTGATACAAGAGCGTCAAACTGGGAGCCACGCTGACTGGAGCCTGGGGTGAGTAGCATCAAGCTCTGCTGACTTGAATTCATTCAGAGCAGTCAGGAGATCTCTGACTTGTTCTTTACTTATCCTGATCTGCATCCCTTCCCCTCTATTGGCTATGGTAACTTCGCTAGTCATCTGGTCACGGTATTGTTTGTGAGAAGACTGGAGCAAGGTAGGCATTGAGCATCTCTGCCTTCCTGTCATCTTCTATTATCAGCTCATCTTTATTGAGCAGCAGACCTGCACCATCTTTGATCTTTCTTTTTTGTCTGACATTTGTAGAACCCCTTCCTGATTTTGTCCACCCACGCTTGCACTATTCTCCATGTCTTCCTTGATGACATGCTTCTCCCTCCATTTCCTGTATGTATCCTTTTTGGGTTTTTTGGTAGCTAAAAAGCTCCTGGTGCAGCCATATTGTTCTCCTTCTTATCTTTCCTCTGCATTAGAATAGCTTGCTGTTGAGCCTCTACTATTACATCTTTTCGGATCTGCCAACTCCTTTCCGCATTCTGGTACCTGCAGTCTCCCTGTGTCCCATTGCCTTTCTCAAATAGAGCTGGTTTCAGGCCATAGTATACAAGGCTTTGTGTGTTCTGCGGTAAGCTGGACTGAAATTGCAGCAAGATTCCTGACAACGGCTGTGGCAGATTGGAAATAGGACGGCTGGCCCATATTAAAAAATGGAGGGATTTTTTAAAAATGTATTAAATCTGAAAATGGTTAGTAAAAGTCAGTCCGCAGATGTCAGCACAGGACCTGTTTACCCTCGGTTCACATTTTCGAGGCTACACTCACAATTGTAAGGGCTAGCAAGATTTTTTCATTTTTAGAGGGGTTTTTTTAATGAACGCTTGTATTCTGGAGCACAGGGGTGTGGAACACATGAGGCTCTGGTTAAAGAATTTGGTTGGATGTGTTTGGCCAAAGGTCCACACTGTAAGCATTCTTCATGTAGATGAAAGTGTTATGATCCAGCGAACAAGCCCAAATATTTGATTCAGCCCTGATTTGACATTTGCCACTTTATCCTTGCTCCCCAGTAAAGTAATAAAATCGCAGTTTCAACACTGTAAAACCCAGCAATAACAAACCCAGAATTGTGAATGAGCATGTCATGCCTTCAGGCCACCCTTCCCGACAGCTATGGGCAGACAGGATGTAGAACGTGGCAGAATTTTTGATCTCTGAGCATAGCAGAGAGCAGGACTTTTGTCGGTTTTAATCTCCCATTGGCTCATGAGAATGAAGCTGGCAGGAGAGAATGGAGTATTTGTGCTTATGGCAGCCTCTAACATTTCTCGTTTGTTGTTGTTTCAACAACTTTGCTGAGTTGTTTTTTATTTTCTGTGTGGGCCAGTATGAAGCTCATTTATTCTTTACTCAGGATTCTCAAATCTTTATATCTTAGGGGCAAGACCACAAGCGAGGGTAGCCAAATTTTGTCCACTCTAGGACTGTCGTGTTTGGTAACATGTAAAGCTTGGTTTGCTTGGGTCAATATAACCTGTAGGCAGCATCTCTTCATCTAAGAAGCGATTCAGTCAGACAGAGAAATTCAGGCACAACAAACTCTACTCTGCTTACTTGTTGTTTTAACCAACCTGCAAAGTTGTCAATAAGATTTCTCTAAACTCAACTCCTATACCTTCAAATAAACAGACCTAGCAATTGCACCACCTGGTGGCTAATAGTAATATTGCAAAAACATCATTGAGAGCTTTCTGGGAATACACTTTGTTAGCAGAAAATGGAGCAATTTGTAGCTGCCTTTATGTGACCATCTGGATCAAGATGGTACGTTGCATTCTGGGAAGGGTAGGTCTTGATCCAGCCAAAAAAGTAAGCATATGCATAATTTTAATTACATAAATAGTCTTGTTGGCTTCGAAGTCATGCATGTGCTTAAGTGGCTTGTTGGATCAGAATCAGAAGCTCCTGGGTCCCAGCTTCATATTGAAGATTAAGGCAACCCAGCCATAAATAAGTTTTAACTTTCGGGTTTTTTATAAATATGATGTTAATTAGAGATGTATTCAAGTGCAGGACTGTTGCTCTTGCGACGCCATGCACCCCTGGATTGTTTGGGCTTCACTTAACCCTTCATTGTCTTCTTTAAGTCGGTTGTGGTCCTTAGCGTGCACAGAAGCAAAGGAAAGATTGATACCTTTATATTGTCATTTCTTGCTGTCTGTACAATAGTCTTCAGTCACTTCCAGCGGCAGAGATGCCACTTTGCTCCTTTCTTTCTTTTTTTCTTGGTACTTTCATATGCCTGGAGTCATTTTTTCCCCCCACTTTTAGAGCAGAGCAATTATTTTTTATTGTTAGATTCTGTTTCTAGTCCCACCCTTTTATGAAGTTTTTGTTTAAAAAATTGGTGAAAAATGTGCATGTGTCAGCATCGCCCACTTGTAGTTTTAGGGTATGATCTACAGCAGAGGAGGATTTATGCTGTGGTTAAAGTGATATGCAATCTTGAAAATCAAGGGCCAAATTTTGCAGTTCTTAGGCAATTTCTGTGGAAGTTTGGCTTGATTTAAGTACCATAGAATTAGGATAATAGAAACTAGCAATGGAAAACATTTGTTGGACCAAAGTTTCAAATAATGGAGGTGGAGGTCTGCATGCAAAGTATGCAAATTATATCCACGCACAACTGGTATTTGCATGATTACTTAGAACTGCCTTCCATAGGACAAGGTACAAGGAAGGCTACATTTGGTGAAGCTGTAATGGTTATTACATTTCACTAAAGCAATCTGTTTATAAATTGTGAAGTACTTTGGGATCCTCTGGGAAGAAAGAGGACATATTAGACATTTATTGAATGATGTATTTATTTTAAATAATTGCTGAAAAAAGGATCTGTTTGTTCTGGTGGCTCCCAATAGTTTACACTACTCTATTTAAAAAAAACATGTATTTTTCTTCTTTAGCTGAAATGTGTAAGTCAATGGAGATAAAAATGCCAGCGTGGGGGAAAGCGAGTAATCTGTTCCACCAATAGATTCTGAAGAAGGTTACTTTTAGCCATTCTTTCTATTAATTAGCTAATTGCAAAATATCAAGATGCTTTGTCTTCGTTGGTAATAATGAGCTATTTTAACTAGTTTGCAGTTTGACTTGATTGCTGTGCTCTGACTCCAGAAATTTCAGTGGGAGATTCAGATCTCTGCAGTGCTTCTGTGTGCTTTTGCCAGTCAAAGGCACTTACTGCATGTCATAACAGTCAGTGGTTACTGCTCTGCAATTTAAATTCACTGTTCTTGTGGTTTCTACGTCCATATACGTATGTATGCACAGTCAAGTTAATCTTTCCTATTTGCTTCATGTTTTCCTAATAGGAAAATATGTTTGCAATATAGAATACCTTGTCAAACATAATGGGCTTGCTTCTGTTCTGATGGCACCAAGCAGCCAGAAAACCATCTCAGCCACCAAGGACACTCGCTTTAGTCTTCTGGCTCCCAGCAATCACCTCTCCTCTGGGCGGAGACTCACGTTTCATCCCCTCCTGACCAGGGATTTTAAGTCTGCGCAGCTCCCTGCTCGACACTGTGATATCCCCAGCAGGCCAGTGCCTGCACTGCTTTCACTCTGAAGGCGATGACCAACAGCGATAACTTATCACCCAGCTCCTTTTAAGGAAGCGCATTGATTCTTTCTTTAGAGAAAACATCAAAACAAGAAAAGCATCTATACACATGCTTAAAGCCTTGCCCCAGAGATCACCCCAACTCCAACCTAGGACTCTGGTAGGTTTTAGTCCTTCAAACCCCACAACAAGGTTACAAGTTCATCCATCTTTGCTTCGGAACCAAGGCAAGGCAGATCAGCCATTTCTTCATACAGCTTGGGCCTCTGCTCTTGGCCTTCTGTAACAGGTAATCAGCAGGCAATGGACCTTTCTTGAGGGCACAGTGTCAGATGGCTCGGTTTTTGCATTAACCTCTCCCTATGGATTTCCCGGGAAATCCACTTTACACTTAAAAATCCATACTGGACTGGCACATTCTCAGTCAGGGCTGGCTCTAGCTTTTTTGCTGCCCCAAGCACAAAAAAAGGAAGGGAGTGGAGGGGAGGACATCCAAATTCTACCACCCAAACAATGGCCAGAATGTGCTGCCCCACGCATGTGCTTCCTCATCTGGTGCCAGGAGCCAGCCCTGTTCTCAGTATTATCTAGATAGTGTAGTCTGTCCCATCTTCCCCCACAGAAGTTACGTACAGTCCCAGCCCACAATAATACGTAAACTGAATACAGTAAGGTCTTTCAGGGAGGTTGCAGGAAATTGATGTTACTCATGTTTGTTGACCTTAGCAACATGCTTTACTAAAACTCCTGCACCAATTAGTGCTGTGGGGAGTGCATGTTCCACTCAGTGTGGGGAGTGCATGTTCCACTCAGTGTGGGGAGTGCACGTTCCACTTGCAGACCTACACCTTGAAGATTGCATTTAATTTACCACAGGCCCAGTAAAAGGGCTCCAAAGCTGGGCCATTTGATTAGCAAACAAATGCTGGGAGGCACTATGGTGCTAAGCTTGTTTACAAAGAACGCAGTTGTTATTCATTAAGCCCATGAAAGCAACAGAAGTAAAGGAGAGAGAACTGGAAATCTGAAACCACCTGCTTTATTTTAGGGGTAATTGAAATGAATGTTTATGATGTGGCCAATGCACGGATCAGATTCACACACGGGGCAGCTCAAGAGCCAGTGCACCGTCTATTTTGCTTCAAAAAAACCCAACCCCCTCCGATTTGATTGCAGGTTATACCAGACACTTTAAAATCTGTCTGTTCCCTTCCAGAAGCAAAATGAAGCAGCAGTTAGGCAATGTAGTAGACAGATGCTTCAGTCATTCACTATGTTTCTCTGACTAGAGCACACTATCTTAGCATGGGTGCACTTATCTCTTTTGTTCCCGGTTTGAGCTACTCAGCATTTTCCCCCGCTTGCTTTGATTTTGCTGGCATTGAAGGAAATATCAGATCCAAATCTTAGTGGATTTAACCAAAACATCCTGGAGGATGGCGGTGATTTGGGGTTGAGCTTAGCAGCAGTGAGCTGGCAGCCTGGCTGCTGTCCTCCAAAGTATCCTTTTATAGAAAGTCGTAGTCCTTTTCAGGGAGTGCTGAAGTTATTCAGTTAGCTAAATAATAGGCATTTATAACTTCAGCAGTCAATCAAAAGGGGCCCAACATGTTTCTGTTTTGTATGGTAGGTCATGCAGGTTTTCCCCTAATCGTCTCACGTGGGCAGGCTGCACAGTCTTATCGAACAGAAAAAGAACAAAGAACCTTCTGTATTACTGCATTCTGCTCCCCCGAAACTCAGTGGAGGTTTAGCCTTTGAGTTCACCAGTAACAGGATAGGGTCCTGCATGACACTGAGGACAGGCCTATATTGCGATAAAAGACCCGGGGCCTGGCCACGGCTGACTCTGGTCAACCGACACGGGTCGCAGGGCTCGGGCTGTGTGGCTATAAAATTGAACTTGTAGATATCACTGCTCTACAGCCAAAATGCTTCTGAAATAAATGTAGTCAAACTTTACTAATTCTGGGTCACTGAGAATGAAAATGATGCTTAAAATTGTTGATTGGCTCTAGTTTTCAAGATATGCTATTGGGTCAGTATATACGACCCTTGATATGGGAATGGCGGAGGATAAATCAGTTATAAAGGGAAGGGATCTCAATTTAAACCAGAAATGACTAAAATACATCTTGGACTGGATCTATGAATAAATCTATGACTGGGTTTGGACAGTACTTGCTTTTTAGGCAAAACAATGAAGGATGCAATCTGAAGCTGGTATTGCGTCATACATGATACGAATTGCATCATGTTATTCCTAGAAGTCATGGATGATGCAATCATAACGAAGCTTACATCACTCTGCTGAACAAATTGCCCTATATCAGCTCTAGAAATCATACACTGTTGTGCTCTCTTATTTGTCAGTGTTTGATTTTGCAAAGAGACACATTTCTGTTTAGCCAAAGTGAGCAGAGATGCCTCGTACTTGTGTGAACAATGCAGATAACTTTTGCTATGTTTGTGGTGAAGTGACTTTTGCATCACAAAAGCGCAGTATAACCACTATGGTTAAGAAAGCCTATCACCTTTATTTTGGCTGCAAAATTGGAGATCAGGACAAGAGGTAGGCCCCACACATAAGCTGCAACCCTTGTGCAACAAATCTTCGCCAGTGGTTGAACAGGAAAAGGAAATCTATGCCTTTTGCAGTACCAATGATTTGGAGAGAGCCAACAGATCATACCAGCAATTGTTACTTCTGCATGGTGCCTCCAGTTGGGAAAGGTGTGTCAAAGAAGAAAAAGTGGACTGTGCATTATCCAACATTCCATCAGCTATACGCCCAATACCCCATGGAGAAGGACTGCCGGTTCCTGATGCACCAGAATCATTCTCACTTGAGTCAGACGAGGAAGAGGATGAAACTTCTGGTCCTGAACCATCAATGTCACAGGACCCACATTTTCTCCCATCCTCCTCCTCTGAACCACACCTCATAACACAAGCTGAACTGAATGACCTTGTCAGGGGTTTGGAACTACCCAAAAGTAAGGCAGAGCTGTTGGGCTCCAGACTACAGCAGTGGAATCTCCTGGCAGGTGATGTTAGGGTTTCTGTGTTCTGTGACCGTCAAAAGGATCTTGTCCCATTCTTCTTCATGGAAGGTGATCTTGTAGCCTGCAACAACATCGATGGCGCGATGGCAGCCCTCAACATCGTTCACCATCCAGATGAGTGGAGACTCTTCATTGATTCATCGAAGACAAGTCTTAAAGCTGTTTTGCTGCATAATGGCAATGTTTTGCCATCAATTCCAGTTGGTCATGCAGTCCATATGAAGGAAACCTATGACAACATGAAACAACTTTTGAGGTGCATAAACTATGACCGACATCAGTGGCAGCTTTGTGGCGATTTGAAGGTTTTTGCTCTCTTGCTTGGTCTGCAGACTGGATACACAAAGTACTGCTGTTTTCTCTGCGAATGAGATAGTCGAGCAAGAGATTCCCACTACATCAAGAAAGATTGGCCACTCCGACAGTCATTGGAGCCTGGGAGGAAAAGTGTTCAGCACCCACCACTTGTTGAATCAAGGAAGATTCTGTTACCACCCTTACACATCAAGCTGGGTCTGACGAAGAACTTTGTTAAGGCCACTGACAAAACACAAGCAGCCTTCAAGTACCTCTGTGGAAAATTTCCAAGGTTAAGTGAAGCTAAGATAAAGGAAGGTGTCTTTGTTAGTCCTCAGATTCGTGAACTTCTTCGAGATGATGCATTTGACCATGCACCGCGTGGCAAGGAAAAGACGGCATGGAAAGCCTTCCAGTCAGCGGCAATACATTTTCTCAGAAACAACAAGGCAGACAACTACAGGTTGTTGGTGTAAAACCTCCTCGAGGCATACAAAAGCCTTGGTTGCAACATGTCACTGAAGATACATTTTTTGCACTCTCATCTAGATTTTTTTCCGAACTGCGGAGCAGTGAGCGATGAGCACGGCGAGCGATTTCACCAGGACATTGCAACAATGGAGAAACGCTATCAGGGCAAATGGAGCCCATCAATGCTTGCAGACTATTGCTGGACAGTGACAAGAGATGCTCCATTTAAGAGACAAACCAAGAAGCGCCGAGTAGACACTGAATAGGACTAAACTATGTACATAATAGTTTTTTGCCTTTTGTTTCATAATACATTTTATTTATATAACCCTTTTGCTGATTTTTAAAGTGTTACATAAACAGGACAGGTGAAATATTATCATGTAAAGCAACCATAAACACATGAAAAGACCTAGGTTTACAAGTTATGATTAAAACTCTATCTACACAATATACATAGACATAAAATGTAAAAACTTAAATATCTTAGAAACAGTAGCCAATCAGTTGTTTTAATTGTCATATTTGAATTCAGCACATCAAAATACATAATAAATATCACATTTTATCTCTGAAGCAGACGACTTCTAAAAAATTGTAGACCAGTGTAATCAATACTACAGCCATTATGGCCACATAACAAAGTAGGAGGTTTTGGCTCATGGGTTCTAGCATTTTTCCATGCACTTACATTTTTATAGAATATTATTTTTAGTCTGTTCCCGATTTGCAGAATTCTCAGCAGTAATTAATATAATACATAAGACTAAGTAGTAATTGTTTTTAGAGTTGCACAGCATGATTTTATAACATCAGAAATTGAGGTCCTGAACCTAGGCTGTAAAATCTGTAAATTCAGATTCACAACACTAACACAAAATCAGCCAGAGTGCAACAATTTAGTACGATGCACAAAAGCATAGGCATCACATCTGCAATATAGGTTTAACTTACAGGGAAAAAAATCCTAACAATATTTTTTGAATGTCAATTTTGCTAAAATGCAGTGCATTCCTGGGGCCCAAAGACCTCTTCCCATATAAAGAATATAAAGATAAGTTTGGGAAGTCGAACAAACGAAAAGGATTTAATGAAGGACTGTGGGAAATAGAAAACAACCCTGGAGTCAAGTTTACTGGATACCAGGTAAATGACAGCTTCTCTTCCATTTCCACCTTATCTTACTTATATTTGCTTTGAGGGTGTCTTATCAGTGTTACTACTGGGTGGCTGGTGCTAGAAGGCCATGGTCTGGATAGTATTGATGGGGTTTCTGAGCTGGTGATGGGTGTGTAATTGCTTTACATAAAGATAAGCATGGTTCCATACTCTGGGACAAATGCGATCTTAATTGTACAGCCCAGCCCCTCGGTCTGTGCTGTAGTCTGGAAAATTCTGCAGCAGGTAGAGGTGAATTAAAAAATAGAGGGTGTGTATTGAATTCTATGTAAACATGAATATTTGGTGCCCTGTTCCTTTTGTTTATTTTTATAGCACTGTGCTGCCCTCTAACTTGACAGTTGTCAGTGGGCTGAGGATTTTTGCATTGACAATGCATGACAGCATTATAAAAATTTGGGGAAGAGAGAAGGCAGAGCAGGAGGTTTTGATAGGAGCAGTGACTGCATTTAACAGTTGTCCCTATCATGTGTTAGGGACAGAGTCGGTCAGAGAGGGGCTGTAGAAATCCAGAGTATCTTATGTGGTCCTTCAAAAGATGGAAGACAACTGTTATCCAATGAGCTCTTTTCAAAGTATGGAACATCTGCAGCTGAGCCTGCTATCCTGTGTTCCTGTCCCTCATTCTCAACCATGCAAGAGATGATCTGAATATTGATAGATGTGGGATTTAGGGGGCCACTTGACTGCCGGAGGAGGACAGTGTGAGAGTTCTCCACATCCTGGTCGGATCTGAAATGTCCCTCTAGGGCAGCGGTGTCCAGTCGAAATCTGATGCTACCCACACTTGTGGTTTTGAATTTTACACATTATAAAAAAGGATTTAAAAACATATTACGCATACACACTAGCGCCTGTCGCTATTACATGCAGCACACACACTTCCACTGTCGTCTATGCTATTGCCTCTCTCTGGCTATACCCTAGCCACGTTAACAAGCTGTATATCAAAGCACACAACCTGTCTTCCAGTACTGCTGTGTTCAATACACCAGTGCATTGCTCATGCATTAGCCACAGTTCAATAGCCTATTCGCCGCTAGTGGCGAATGTATTGGACACCACTGCTCTAGGGAGATGTTGTTTTTTTGGGCTTCCACCTTTCCTACTAGTTGGGACACTTTCCTATACAGTGAAGATCCCTGAGTGTGCATTGCCCACACAAACCTGGAAAATGACAGATCCTATTGGACTGAGTAATTAGTTCTCCACTGTGCAGACTCCAGCACATCTATTTCTCTGTAAACTAGGGCTGTCGATTAATTGCAGTTAACTCACGCAATTAATTCAAAAAAATGAATCGTGATTAATGGCAGTTTTAATCACACTATTAAACAATAGAATACCAAATGAAATTTATTAAATATTTTGGATGTTTTTCTACATTTTCATATATATTGTATTCTGTGTTGTAATTAAATCAAACTGTATATTTTTCATTACAAATATTTGCCGTGTAAAAATGATAAACAGGAGAAATAGTATTTTTCAGTACAACTCATACAAGCACTAGTGCAATCTCTTTGTTATGAAAGTGCAACTTAGAGATGTAGATTTTTTTGTTATGTAACTGCACTCAAAAACTAAATAATGTAAAACTTCAAGCCTACAAGTCCACACAGTCCTACTTCTTGTTCTGCCAATCACTATGAGAAATGAGTTTGTTTACATGTACAGGAGATAATGCTGCCATCTTCTTATTTACAATGTCACCAGAAAGTGAGACCAGACATTTGCGTGGCACTTTTGTAACCAGCATTGCAAGGTATTTACGAGCCAGATATGCTAAACATTCGTATGCCGCTTCATACTTCAGCCACCATTCCAGAAGCCATGCTTCGATGCTGATGACGCACGTTAAAAAAAATATGATAATTTCATTTGTGATTGAACTCCTTGGGGGAGAATTGTATGTCCCCTGCTCTGTTTACCTGCATTCTGCCATGTATTTATAGCAGTCTCGGATGATGACCCAGCACATGTTGTTCATTTTAAGAACAGTTTCACTACAGAATTGATAAAACATGAAGAAAGTACCAAGATGAAATTTCTAAATATAGCTACAGCACTTGACCTAAGATTTAAAAATTTGAAGTGCCTTCCAAAATCTGAGAAGGATGAGGTGTGGATTATGCTTTCAGAAGTCTTAAAAGAGCAACACTCCAGTGTGGAAACTACAGAACCAGAACCACCAAAAAAGAAAGTAAACCACCTGCTGTGGTATCTGACTCAGATGATGAAAATGAACATGTGTCAGTCCACAGTGCTTTGGATTGTTATCAAGCAGAACCCGTCGCCAACATGGACACATGTCCCCTGGAATGGTGGTTGAAGCATGAAGGGACGTAGGAATCTTTAGTGCATCTGGCACGTAAATATCTTGCAGCGCTGTCTGCAACAGTGCCATGAGAACACCTGTTCTCACTTTCAATTGTAAACAAGAAGCAGGCAGCATTATCTTCTGCAAATGTAAACAAATTTGTTTGTCTGATCAATTGGCTGAACAAGAAGTAGGACTGAGTGGACTTGCAGGCTCTAAAATTTTACATTGTTTTATTTTTGAATGCAGGTGTTTGTTTTTACAAAATTCTACATTTGTAAATTCAAATTTCATAATAAAGAGATTGCACTGCAGTACTTGTATTAGGTGAATTGAAAAATACTATTTTTTTTTTACAATGAAAATACTTGTAAACAGAAATATAAAGTGAACACTCATAGACTTTGTATTCCGTGTTGTAATTGAAATCACTATATTTGAGAATGTAGAAAACATCCAAAAATATTTAAATAAATGGTATTCTATTATTATTTAACAGTGCAATTAATCACAGTTAATTTTTTAATCTCTTGACAGCCCTATTGTAAACCTTTCTGAGTGTGTCATCTCAGAATATGCATCTGATAACTGTTTCCAAATGGCTACTGAGGAAATTATTTCTGACAGCCCTCTATTTTGATGGTTGTAAGATCAGGCTAATTTGAGTAAAATGATTGCAGTGCAAGCTCTCTCTTCTTCGGATTTCTCTATGCAATATGGGACATGGCAAAAATTAATTATTTGGGGGGAGTTTTAGTTAATTGTTGTTATTATTTATTATTTCAAAGGCAATTCAGCAACAGAGCTCATCAGAAACTGAGGGAGAAGGAGGAAATACGGCCGATGCGAGCAGTGAGGAGGAAGGTGATCGGGTAGAAGAAGATGGAAAAGGCAAAAGAAAGAATGAAAAAGCAGGCTCAAAACGAAAAAAATCCTACACTTCAAAGGTGATCCAGGAGCTTTTCCATTGTCACTTGTGCATTGTAATGATAGTTTAGCCCTGCCTTCTGCAGGTCTAGATTTCTATTCCAAAACAGTGGGATTTGTTGAACTAGAGAGGAAAGCTGGTCTAGTGTTTAGGGCTCTAACCTGGTATTTGGGAGACCTGGGTTCAATTTCCTGCTCTGCCACAGACTTTGGGCAAGTCACTTGGTCTCTCTGCATCTCATTTTCCCATCTGTAAAATGGGGTCAATAGCATTTCCCTACCTCACAGGGGTGTTGGGAGGATAAATGAATTACAGCTTGCCAGGGACGCAGGCACTGTGGTAATGGGAGCCACGTAAGTATTGGAGATCCTATTATTCATTTGCATATTTCTGTCTGTCTATCAGTGCAGTAGCACTCGTACTTTATTCAGAGGGGCCAGATTATCAGCTGGTTTAAATCAGCACAGCTCCACAGAAGCCAACAGAGCAATACCACTTTACACCCATGATGACTCTGCCCCAAAATATTTTACACACTTCCCGGATTATCATTTAGATCAGATCCGAGAAATTGGTGGTGGTGAAGGGAAGCTGGATGGTTGGCAGCTGTGTAATGAGCATTTCAGGCATTGGCAGCTGAGTTGGGACTGAGGCACATTTAAAAAAGGAATCTAATTCCTTAGAAGTTTCTAAGGTCGGGCTTGACAAAGCCCTGACTGGGATGATGTAGTTGAGGTTGGTCCTGCTTTGAGCAGGGGCTTGGACTAGATGACCTGCTGAGGTCCCTTCCAACCCTGCTATTCTGTGATTCTAAGGTAAATATAAATAAAGATAAAGTTGAGGGAAACGTTTGACAAGGTCAACATTTGAACTGTCATCTTCAGTTTTCAGAACTAACTCCGCACTGGGATGAATGAGGCAGTTCACCCCTCTCTGAGCTCTTATTTTAAGCTCTCTGCAAACTCTGCTTTGATTTACACTCAGTTCACATTTCAAGGTTATTTTCACAACCATAAGAACTAGAAACATAGGGCCGTATCATGCCATCGGTTTTAAGCAGAGCTCCCAGGGAGTTAAAAATCGGTATCACAATATGGCCCATATTTTTCTTGTAATGAAATATTGGGTTCTGTGGAATCCACCCCTGCAACAAGGCTTGGATTCCACAGCAAAAATCTATGACTGTAGAATTGTGGATATTACATGGGCACCGATTATAATCACATGTATGATGAAACTGCCCAAACAGTTATGTTTTGATTAATGTGTTCTCAAGAACAGCTCAAGATGGCTTTGTTCTTTTTCTTTTTTAAACCTGGTTTAATCATGAGCCTGATCTGAAGCCTACTGAAATCAAGAGAGAGAATCCCTATAAGAATTAGTGCTTGATTTATTTTGTCTTATTAATCTGGCCTCTTACAAAGTCACTGAAAAATATTCCATTAATTATTTGGGAGCTAGTTTCAGATTTGCTGAGTTTTGCATTAGAGATGGGCCTGGACCTGAACAAAAGCCTTAGATCGCAGCACTCAGGAACTTGTAGGTTTAAAAAAAATACATAAAAAGATGTTTTTCCCCCATGTGTGTTTCACATTAGAAATTCAGGTCCTGTCTACTCCCTTTTTTTTTCTGGAAGACTCTGGACAAATGGAGAATTAGTAGGATGGTGGCTTAAAACCACAATCTGTCCCTTTGTGCTGGAGAATTGCATAACATAAAGGGAAGAGGAATGATGTATGGTTCCATATGGCTTTAATGTTAATATATTAAAATTTACAGCACTAAGAAAGTATGGAAAGCAGCTCTGTCCGTTCTGCTCTGGTTCTGTACCTCTATTCGTTTAATCAAAACTTTTGTCAATCTGGCACCATCTAGTACCATTAACAAACCAAACCTACAGACGATCCTTCTCCTGTTACCATCTCTACCGCTGATTAGCAATGCTACCCACCTATGTCAGCTGTTAATTTCTCCTCTTGTTTCATCGGTTGCTGTAACTCTGAATGCTGAAACCAACCTATGCTTTCCATCCCCATTGACTGTATCTAGGAAGAGCTTCAAACAGGGGCCCATGAGCTAGGACAAGAAGAATGGACTTGCACACACATTGTAAAACACAAGCTGCATCTTTCTCGCTCTGAAGTTTGGTTTTTGTTTGTTAACTGTGTTGTTGATCTGTTTAGAAATCCTCCAAGCAGTCACGGAAATCTCCCGGCGATGAAGATGATAAGGACTGCAAAGAGGAAGAAAATAAGAGCGGCTCTGATGCGGGAGACGCAGGCAATGACACAAGAAACACTTCTTCAGATTTGCAGAAAACCAGTGAAGGGGTAATCTTCCGTTCACATTCCCTTTGTGTGCAGTTTGTTACCACAGCTCCTCGGACTCAGTGGTGAAGGGCACCCTGTGCAGAGACCTATACATGCTGCATAAGTCCTGCTCAACTCCTGCTTTGAGGCGTCGGGCCTGCACAGGGATGAATTTCAACCTCGATGAGTGAGCGAGGCCTTAGCAAACACCGTGGGCATGATTTCTCCTCTCGCAGACACCAGTGTCCATCAGGAGTAGCTCCAGTGAAGTTGCACTGATACAAAACTGAGGCAAGAGCAGAATCAGGTCCTGTGCATGGTGTACTGTGATTTACTACATGCAGTGGACTTGCTTGTTCTCTCACATGATTTACACCTACATAATTCTGCCCATTTCTTTGGAGCTGCTTCTGATTCACACAGGCATAAGTCAGAGGAGAATCAGGCCGTGTGCATGCAGCCCTGGGCTGATCCTGTTCTGGGTTTCACTGTGCTGAAGGGGGCATATCATGGCATTGTGCCCCGGAGCAACAGGGCAGCTGGCACAAAACAGTAACCTGCACATCCTTCACAAGCTTGATCCACTTACACTTGTGCCCTCTGCGCTCCCTGACATTGTTACTGTGAGCCCAGTAGCAGACAGGGAGAGTGTTGGTCAGGAGAATTGACGTGTCTTGATGTGTTTATATCATATCCTGGCCTGTCCAAATGGGAAAACAGCAGCCGCCTTTAAAAAAACAATTACTCCTGCTCTGTATTGTCCTGCTCCATTCACACTGCACAGATGACAGGCCTGGCGGTGGGCAGGGCCAGTGTAAGCATTTTTGCCACCCTAGGCAGCTAACGAGAACAGCAGCGGAAGTCCGCTGAAGATGGGCAAAGCTGCCGGTGGGCCCAAGGAAAAAAAATGGTTCTGGAAGTTCGAGTACCGCCGCTGAAATGCCACCGACAGAAGAAGCGGTGGAGCTTCTTGTCCACTGAATTGCCGCCGAACTTTTCCTTGGAGCTGCTGCCGAAATGCCACTGCCAGTAGGAAACTGCCACCCTCAAACAAGTTAAGTGCCGCCCTCAAAAATGGTGCTGTCCTAGGTGACTGCCTAGGTCGCCTAGTGCTTGCACCGACCCTGGTGATGGGGAATGATGCAGTGGGATACCCCACACTCAGCTGTATCTTCTGACGTCCCCCTTCAGAGTTCTTTATGATTGTGGAGGGTTTGTCATGGTTTAACCATGGGCCTGCTCTCCAGTACACCAGGGGCTGGCTCTGTCGCTTGCATAAGGAACACTGAGTCAGCACTGATCCTAGTCGTGGTGACTGGTGCAAAGTGGTGACTGGTGCCAAATGCTTGGGTGAGACTCCCAGACACACACTTGTGGGAGTAACATGGCGGTAGGCCACATCCCATGTTTAGAGTGTGGTTGGAAGGTGCTACCATGCATGGAGTTTTGCCTGTTCGTAGTAATAAGACCGGATGAGTTTTCAAAGGTCAGGACAGGTCTCTTGGTCAGGCTTGAAATGATTAATGACCAATTTCAGTGGGTAACTATGGCATAAAATGTGAGAGAGAGTTATAACTACATGGAGGTTGGAGTGGGATGGAATCCACCACCCTAACTCACACCCCAGGAGAGGCCCTGTCGTGCAGCACTTCCAAGCTCTGTGCTGGAATAGGGTCCACAATCCCTGCACACCCTCCATGGGGATTTACAAGCACTGTAACCACTCACTCACAGCTGTGTCCCCAGGCCACTACAGACACTGCCACTGCACAGTTTCTGAGGGGCTGATAAAGAGCACTGGGGGGCATGGCGTCCCCAGTCATGCTTACTTAGTGTCCGCCCACTTCCTACGTAGTGGAACCACTGTGGTTCTGCTGTGCTAAGGGACTTCTGTGCCCCTGTACACTGGGTAAATTTCACCCTCAGTCCTCCTTGGGATTGCTCTTTGGAGCTTTTCAGTAACTCTTAAAGTTCTGTTTCATTTGCAAGTAAGCAAGACATGCCCTGGGGGGTATCAGACTGGATTTCTGTCACCTGTGCAGTAGCAGCCATGTTGGGGATGATCCCACCCCTTCGTCTTTATTCTACCTCATGAGCTAAGCTATGGCCCAGAACTTAAGTCGGCATTTCTCATACTTCTTGGGTCGGCGGCCCTTTTTCCACTCCCCGCGAGCCGCCACGATCCATGCATGGCCGCCGAAAAGCCGCCGAAACCAGAAACTTTCACTTCGACGGCTTTTCGGAGAACACTCTGAAGCTCACAGCATGTCCGCCGAAGCGGAAGCATTCGGCTCGGCGGCATTTCGGCGGCGCAGGGAGCTCGCCCTGCAACCCCCCAGGGGGTCGCAACCCCCAGTTTGAGAACCGCTGACTTAAGTGGTCATTCTGAGCTGTGAGGAGAAGTTGCAGTGTTAACGTGCGACTGAACCCTAGCAACTAGTGGTGGCCACCACTGCCTCTTAGTTCAACCCCTAGGCACATTATCCTTGGCAGGAGAAAAGCCGTAACTCTGCAGTGGGATAGTTTTGTATAGTTAATTATTGTAGGGACTGTGCAGTGCACCCCGCCTCTCTTGGTAATGCGGGAGAAAGACACGTCCGTGGGGATTTGTAGGAAAAGGCACCCAGGATTTGGTTGACTAATCGGTCTGTAATTGTTTTAACGGGTATCTGCACCTCTCTCTGGAAGGAAACACAACAGCAGTGAAAGCATCTCCAGGCAAAGTGTCCAATGCACCTGTAAGTATAACCTTCGCGAGTGATGCATGAACAGGAGAGAGAAGAGAGTTAGGGTGGGAGCTCTGGAGAACAAAGCATCACTGTCCTGGGAACTGGAGGGGGAAGGGCTGTAAAGGACATTGCGCATGTGGTATGGGACGTATTTTGTAACAACCCCTGCCATGCAGAAGGGACGGAAACCAGGAAAAAAAGCACAGAGCTCTACTAATTAGCTTGCTAGTGCAAAGTGCCTAGGAGCCCTGGTCACAGACCTGGCCCTCACCGTGCTCGCTGCTGTATAAACCCAGAACAAAAAGACAGTCCCTGTCAGAGAGCCATAAGCATCTACAGGCCCCAACCAGACTGGGGGCCCATTGTGCTAGTGAGTGTCTTAGGTGGCAGCAGTAGTCAGCTAAACCGCTTGAGTCACTCACCCACAGCCATGGTGTGATGGATGAATAACGCTGCCGCAAGGGGTTTTCCAGGGCGAGAGCTCAGGAAGGGAGCTGCTAGTGCTCTGGTGTTAAAATGTTTTCTTTTCCCTCTTCTCTTCCAGATCCTGTATCAAATGAAAACTGTGCTCGCTATTCCCTGGGGAGTCACCCACTGTCCCCTTTTTCCTAATGTTGATTTTTTTGGAATGAACAAAAACAAATATATTGTTGATTGCTTCATGCTGACTTTGTGTGGTGTGGTTCTTGCCTTCAGGAATTTGTGGGTGGATGGATAGGCCAGGTAACGCTCCGAATCCTTTCTTTACAAGTGATTTCTAGGACAGTCCTCAAAGGGAAACCCCACCGGAGTATGCAATACTCATACAGCATCTCCCATGAGAGACACAAATATTAATGGATCCCTGTGAGGTAGGTAGGTATCACTAATTCCATTTTACATGGAGAAACTGAGACATGAAGACAAGAGACTTGCCATGACTACACAGAAAGGGACTGGCTGTGCTTCTATGAATGTTAATGGGTACATGAGCTGGCCTTGACTCAGTAGTAACATAGGAGTTCCTTCCGCCTATATTTTTCATCCCACAGAGAGCTCCAAGCCAGGCTATAGCTTCAGCAATAACATAGACACCCTCAGTTGTTGTATTTCTTTCGTTGTGGGCAAGTGTTCATTTGCTTGAGCAGAACACCACAGCCATTTCTAGTGACTTCTTGCAAGGCCCAGAAGCTCCTGTGGACAGAGCAGTGATCTAAACTTTTGCATGATGCATACCAAAGGTTTGATGAAACAGAAAACTACAGATCTTGGTTGTGTTTGGTGTATTCTGCACCTTTCATAATAAAATTATGGGGGCGGGGGCAGGGAATCCACCATCATAAATGGAACAAAGCATTTTATTTGAATAAAGCCCTAAATGCTCAAGACAGGTTCTTTAATATTTTGTGATAGTGTGTGTTTATGATGCAACACAGACCGTTTTCTTAAAAAAAAAAATCTTTACATTGCAATGTACCATGCAGTTAGTGTAACTGGCTCTGAAATGTAAAGATAAGGATTTGTTTGAATCTTGTTCTCTGCAGCTTGATGCATTAAATCTTACATTAAACACATTTTTTTCTCTCTTTCAGACTTAACCAACATATGACTGCTGCACATGAAGGGAAAACACAAGAAGGTTACGTGTTTGGTTGTCTAATATTCTTGGATTTGATATGAGTCAGCACATCTATTCATTGGTATCATCAACAGCATCCCAGTTTGTATGCACATTATTCACATTCCTATCTGTTGTGTTTGAAGAAATGACATTTTACCCTTTTTCTAAGGGATATCTTTTGATTTTAATATTATTTGGTTGCATGGAGTTGCCCTTTTCCAGTGACTGAGGTTTATGGAGACACTGCAGAGTTATACATGTAGTAGAAGCCTTTTCTACAGAGAAAAGGCAGAAACTCCAAATTAAATAGTTCAAAATCTGCATTTTTGTAAAACAAGCAAACCTTAATAATTAGTCCCCTACATACATGACCACAAGAATCTGTTCTACTTATAAACATAACTTTAAATTACACTGTATCTATCCTTTCTTGTTTTTTGATCCGTTTACAAAATGAAAGAAAAATTCGTCTTCAGCTGAGATCATTGCAAAGGTCAATACTGTAATAAAATATCTTTCCTTATTAGAAGTACCTAGCTAGTTATACTCGTTAATATTTCTCAACATCACGATGTAATGTACACTGTCTGGCTTAGTACCTATATGTGGAGTTAGTGAAAGTCTTTTTGTGTTTCTTTAGATTAATACAAGGATTTTTTCCAATGCCAAAACAATTTGAGCTCATTCATTTGGATGCTTTCCATTACTAAGCTTATTGTGATACAGAAACCCTATGAAACCAAACGAAAACATCAAATTTTCAGTATTGAAAGGCTTAAAAAAAGGATCCTGTCATTCTTCTGTTTTTGTTTTTTTGTTTTTAATTTTGGAAATAGATCTAGATTAGGAAGTAAGCATTCCAAAACCATTATTCTGTGTACATTATTGTTGCTATTGTGATAATAGAGAATTTTATTTATTTTTATGCCAGCTTTTATTGTGAAAACATATTTAGTCTGGTTTTATCAATCCTTGTTATGCTTGTCCTTGGAACATCTTTTGCGTATTCAAGGTTTGTAGTTGACAAGTTTACTGTAAAAAACAAAACAAAACAAAAAAAACAAAAACAAAAAATGTATTGTTTTTACAGAATAAATTTATTGGAATGTGTATTGGGAGTAAGGTTTGAGGTTGTAAGCAACTAAGTTAGCGTCATATTTGGCTTCATACATGTAATAATGTGAGGTATTAATGTAACTCAAGTATTAAAGCAAAACATTCTGTTAACACTGAGTTGACAATAATAGATACAAGTCCAGATGAGATTTTTTTTTCTGTACATTGCTTTTTTTTTTTTCTGGATAACAGGAGGTTATTAAATTCACCTTGTCCATATTCAAAGTTTCTTTGAAAGTGCTAGAGGAAACACTGGGGGCGTGATACCTGTTTGTGAGACAGTATATCCTACGACAGCTGATCAGCTCTTGTTTTGCTTTCTTGGGGAGAATGTGCTGGGAGGGAGCTGACCTGAATTTAAATATATAAGGGAGGACTCCACACCCAGGAAGATTTGGATTCTGGAGGAAATAAATGTTGTGAGCTCCTTTCTGCCAATCAAACATTGGCTGACATGCTACAGCAGAGAGAAAGTGGCTGGGGTAATATATTTTATTGGACCAACTTCTATTGGTGAAAGAGACAAGCTTTGAAGCTCCATAGAGCTTCTCCCCCATCTTGTCTCTCTCAAACCCTGGCACCAACACAGGTACAACAACACTGCAACCAACACATGCTCTGGGAGTCTTGAATCCTGCCCTTTCGGCTAGAATTGTAAAGCACAGATGCCCCCTTCTGACCACTGTTGTGAACTTCCCCTCAGGGTTTGACATTCTCCAGTTAAAGTATGGAAGTTCCCCCTCTATAGTTGAAACATGCACATGGATGAGCTGACACTGTGTTTAGACTATAACAAAGAAAAAAAGAACTCTCCAAATTTAGAACTTCTAAAATACCCAAGCATGACATTTTTCCAGTTAAGTTTATCGTCTATTTTCATCCATAAATGAGACAGAAATGTACTATTTTTAGTATAAAGATATTCAGATGTAATAGAAACACTCGGCTGCAAATAGAAACGTAAGCCCAAGCAGCCAAGGCCTTACTAAATTCTGTATTAGCTGCTGCTTGTTTATGGCAAAATACCAGTAGCAAAAGCAGCTGTGTAGAAAAGTTCAGTGGAAAAACTGTTCTGCAAACACCTGGAAATGTTTAAGGCCTAGATTCTCCAACGTGCAGAGCACTCTAACCCCCCTTCACCAGTGCAGCTAACCATGTCCTTAAAGTTAAGCATGTGAACAGTGCTATCAGTTTCAGGGATCAAGCATGTCTATATATGCTTTGCTGGAGGAGACCTTGAGTGCTCAGCATTGAACAGGACTGAATGCTTAAACAGCATTTCCACAACCACATGATTTGCCTTTTGCATGTAAAGAGTCTTCTTTAAAAGATTTCTCAGTCTTTTTAATAGGGTTGATCGGCAAGAAATACTTTTGATCAATAAAACATGTACATAACCATGTTATGTATGTTAATTGTTCACACTTCCAAATATTAACCAAAACAATCCACCGTAGTTTGATGAGAGTTGGTAATGCTGAAATGATCCAGTCTGTTACTTCTGGGGGAATTCTGCGCCAATAAATTAAAAGTTTTGCAAATTTTATTTGTCAAAATAATGCTATCTAATCATGCCCGTTTCAATTATTTTGGTAATTTATTTCAAAATACCTGTCAGCCACTATGTAACAAGAGTAGAGAATTAAAGAAACCCCTATGACAACCCAGTGCCTGTTACTCTGACCCCTTCCCCCAAAGCCCAACTGGGGGGTAAGGGCAAATATTCACACCCCCCTGCTCCCTCCAGAACCCAGCTATGCCTCCCCAGCCCAGACACACACACACCCCCAGAGCCCAGGGATCCAGAGGGAGAAACAGCCTGATTCTGGGGCCTAGTCTTGCATGGAGGTTCCTGCATGCTGCTGCCTCTTTACTTCAGGGCATGCTGGGAATTGCCGCTCCTGGGAACCGTCCACTTCACTTCCTCTCCCCCCAGCCTTGTTTACTACAGTAATTTCCCACTCAACAGCCTCTCACTTAACGTTGTTTCTGTCTTACATCCCTGCTCAATTACAGAACAGGCTCTGTTTAAAATGCAATGCTTCACTATAACGTTGTTTGGCTGCCTGCCTTGTCCATAGCTGACAGCCTCCCTATGCCCCCGCCCCATCCCTCCACAGTGTCTCCCACCCACCAACTGACCCTGTGGATCAGAGCCTTCCTCTTTCCCCCGTGTCTCCTGCACGCGGCAGTCAGCTGGCTTGCGGCCTTCAGGAGGGAGGCGGGAGGAGCGAGGACTCAGTGTGTGGAGTAAAGGGGGAAGAGTGTGGGAGAGAAAAGTTGGTTAAGGGTGAGAACTAGAGGGGAGGAGTGGAGTGAGTGGGCCGAGGGTTGAGACCCCCCACCCCTGGTACTTGCAGAGTAGGGGGAGCTGCCACTGCTGAATGTGCTTCTCCTAGCCTACAGCACCTTCAGCCTCCTTGCCTGCCTCACTGTCTGCAGTGCCTGTGTGGGGTAAGACGGGGAAACCTCCCAACTATAGTACTGTACTGTGGGGCAAAAAACATTTCCCTGGAACCTAATCCCCCCTACCCATTTACATTCATTCTTATGGGGAAATTGGATTCGCTTAACATTGTTTCACTTAAAGTCGCATTTTCCAGGAACATAACCACAATCTGAAGTGAGGAGTTACTGTATTTGTGAGCTGGGCTTTGCCAGGTCCAGCAGACCCTAGTGACGGCCAGCAGCTCTGCAGCCCATTTCTGTGGGGAGGAAAGGAAATTCTGCTCACACCACATTAATTTCTGAAAATTCTGCATTGCACAGAATTCCTCCAGGAGTAGTCTCTGCAGGCAGAACATTGAAATAATTATTACTTAATTCCATGTGATATTAATAAAAAAACTCGAACGGCTGGCTTACTCAAGAATAGCTTTAGAAATTCTCTCTACGACTAAGTAAATGCAAACTGTTGAGAAATATTAACTGAAGGCAGTTGCCTTTATTTTCTCTCTTTACAGTAATGATACACAAAGCGGACTGGGCAATCTTACACATTTTTGATAAACCACATCATTTGGATTCTACAAGAGAGGCCAGTTACCTCAAAAATCAATTATATACATAGCAAAAAAGAAGAGGTGGACGCAATCTTTCTATTGAGCTTTTTCTTCTTCTTTTGCTTTCATAAAAAATTCTGGTTTGTTGACACACCTATAAGCCAGCAGTTGGGGAAGGATTCCATACATTATGTTCAGTACTAGAAAATAGAATTTTGCCTCTTCGGGGACTCTGTAGATGTAAGGCGTTCGAGCATGAAGAGAAGCACCAATATGGGAAAACTGAGCCTGTGGCAGATATATATAGATATATATAAAAGAATGGGTAAGCATGGTGTACACTTTGGAAAGAGAGCATAATCTGAATTACTGTATTCACATGCATACATTACCAATAACATATTTTGAGCAACCCACTTTATGCCTGAATCCCAATTCTCCATCATTCTTCAGGACTGCAGTCTAAAAATACTCTCTGAGCTCGTCATTCTTGCCTTGATACAATACAGATAATGGTATCTCCCGTGTGCTAGTAGCAGCTATATTTTGTGAACAAATTCAGTATTCTATTCTGGTCTCCCATATGTTTTAAGCCCTATTCATACAACAAGGGCTGCTGAAGTGGACCCATGCAAAGTGCCAGTGTAGTCCTCATGAACAGAAAGGTCTGCGCTAATAGATCTCAAGCCTATAGATTTTCCCTCACACCCATAGAAATCAATGGTAATATTGCCGTTGACACCAATGTGTGTGGGATCTGACCCTTAATTTGTATAAAAATGTTAGAAAATAGGAAAACTAAGGAGCTAATTAAGTCTCACTAAAGTAGGTTTTGGCCCAATCCTGCACACCTGACTTTGGTAAAACTCCTGTTGACTTTGATAGGAGTTGTGTAGAATCAAGCCCAAAAGGGCTACTGAGCTGGGAGTTGTTGGAGTAGAAGTTAAATGTGCAGCTAAGGTTATATCCACAGGAGAGCTCACTGCACTGAAGCATAATTTTTAGCATAACAAACATTTATAGATAGAAGCAATAGAGAAGCACTCAGGATAGTTGCTGTCTTTTGTCTCCATCTGTTTTCTGCTCTATCGAGCAACATCTCATTTAGATTAACTATTATCTGCCCAAATCGATGGTTTGGCAGCAGGAGGAACTGGGGAAAATAAACATCAGCTTGATTTTCAGGGGACAGTGGGGGAAAGGCACACCAGAACATAATGCAGTATTAGACTATGAGCCAAACCCTGCTCTCTGCTGGTGTCAGTAGGAGTTATCCGGGGTCCCAAAGCAGAGAATTTTGCCTTTGGCTAGCAAAGCAGAAGGGTGCAAGAGGAATACAGTTTATGTGCTTGTTCTAATACACCATCTTCTGCAAGGAGGTTACCTAGAGACTGTGCATTAAAACAGAAAAGGAACTAGTGGTTTCAGTATATTTAACCACTCCAGCTGACTGGGGAGAGCTGCTCTAGAAAGCCCTAGCCAGGAAGCAGAGAAATCAAATGCAAACCCATGTTAGCAGAGTGGCTCTCAGTATCTGTTACCCAGCAAGCGAAGCTCAGGGGCACATCATATATTGCATTTTTTTAACAGCCTAGCAACTCAGTCTGTCTCTTCCACACACCTTGCTCCCACCCGTGGCAGCTCACCACTGCTGGGAACATGGTTCAACGGCCCATTGTTCCTGGGACCCCCACACCCTACGTCACACTAGGAACTGCGCTGAGGCAGGCAGCTCAGCGAGCCAGCAAAAGCCAGGGGCAAGGTCCTGAAAACACCAGCAGCAGAGGCATGGAGCAAAAGGCTCTTTGCTATCTAATGTGGGCCTGTCTGTTTAGGCACTTATGGCCACCCCAATGTATCTAGGGGTCCAGAGAAGAACATTGGTGATGGAAAGGGTTCCTACAAATTGCCAAGCTAGGTTGGCCCAATGGGCCCATTAATCCAGTATCCTGTCTCAGACAGTGCTAGTATCCAATGCTTCACAGTGGATGGTCTCTGTAATTAACAGCTATACACTCATGTCTAGGGGAGAATATCCCTCTTCGTCTCAGGCAGTGAGTGCTTGACACATAAGGTTTATAACCCTTCTACATTTTTATCCAAGCTAATGAAACTTTGGCTATTTTTATTATTCACAAAAATAGAATTTGGAGCCTATCTTTGGCCTCATTTCTATCTCCATGGACTGAGTTTCACTGACTCATTATGCCTCATATAAAATGAATTATTTCTATCAGTCTTAGGTTTGTGGTCTTTCAATTTCATGGTGGCTCCTCTGTTTCTTATATTAGCAGAGAGGATCAAGAGGCGCACTCAGCAGATCGGCTCTCCTTATTACTCTACGTACCTCCACTTTGTCAATCATCTGCGTCCCAGCCTTTATACTCTGTCCTCATCTGGAAGCTGTCTCCTATCTCTAATCATTTGCATTGCTCTGCTCTGGGCATTTTCTATTTCTGCTATCAACTCAGATAATGGAATTCTCCTTTACAAAAAAAAAAAAAAAATCAAATCGCTCTATCTGCCTGTTAGTCACCAAGAGCCCGCTGTAGCTGTCATTACAGGCAATGGGAAGAATCCCACTGATTTCAATTGGGAGCCAGATTAGTGCTCAAATGGCAAGGAATGTGTCAGTCCAGATTATTGTGTCTGTGTTCAGAAGCCCAGTTTGCAGGAAGGGAGATTTCACTCCACTGGGGTCCAGAGGTCACCCATGCTCTCTAACTAGAAGCAGGGGGTGGGGTGTAAAATACTGCACTGACAACCGCATTAGCAGTGAGCTGGCAAGAAAATTTAGGGCTGCTTGAGCCAGATTTCCATTTATGGCTAAGGGTTTCATATAATGCTGGCAAATCTATGCCACACAAGGTGAAGGTTCTGCATAGGGGGGTGGGTGACTGGATGGGGAAAAATCCTTTAGATGAGGAAGGGATTTGGACAAGTGAGAAGGAGCAGAGAGGAGGGGTGATCGTGTAAATTTAGGAGTGCCACGGTGCCATGTCCCATTTTTTATGGGGTACACATGCGCACAAAGGATTTCCCCTCATGAACATGTAATGTCCCCACAGAGGGTAATAACATGTCCTTTTTGTGTGTAGGATGGATTTCCAATAGATATGATGAAAATTTAGATCTCCCCTTGTACGCAGTGCATTAGCAGGGACATCCAGCAGATGTGCACATGTTGCCAATAGGCTGGCACTCCTATAACTGAGAGCAAGAGCTGCCTTGATCATACATCATCAGGGAATGAACCATTCCTAGGCACCCTCATATCAAACCTTTAGAATGGAGAATGTAGGGGTTTAACATGGAGATGCCTTTAGAGCTGAACCCCATACTGGACCATTAGGATGTCCAGACTGGAAGAGTGAAAAATCAGAATGGGGAGTGGGGGTAATAGGCACGTATATAAGAAAAAGCCCCAAATGTCAGGATTGTCCCTATAAAAATTGGGACATCTGATCACTCTATTACCAAGAGGGCCATATCTCAGCCTTTACTAATCTGCTGGTCATTGAAACTCACAGCAACTTCTAAGGTGCTAAATGCCAGGGATAGCAGCGTCCTGGTTGACAGCTCACTTGCAGTTTGCAGGTGTCAGTCACAAATAAAGCGTCTCACCTACAGAAAATGTTTTTTCACTCCCCATGCTGCCTGGAGAGTGTGTCAGTGTTTGTATCATTCTGCAACCAATAAAGCACTCTGAGAAAGGCAAAGAGGGCTGGGCTGGACAAGGGGAAGGGGCTGGTCTCCCAACATCCTGGGCTTGATTTGAAGCCAACTGAAATCCGTGAAACACTGTCACTGATTTCTAAGGGGAGGTTGTATCAGGCTCTTTGAGCTCTGAGAGGCCAAGGAAAGTCAGCAGGGAAATGTGGCATCCAAGCAATCTTCTGAGCACCCTGTGTTCTCATTTGAGTAAGAACCTATAGACTAGTCCCTGAAGCAGCGGGGGTTGTGGGCTAGGTTTTTCTTTGTCTCAGTGACCTAGACAGGCTGAGGGAGGATGCAGGATGTGGTCAGGTCTCTATAGTCCACAGCTGGATCTGGTTAGCAACCTGTAGAGAAACTTCCTGCAGCTCAGATGTGGGGAGGGAGAATTACTTGGGCTGTCTTGTTGGGGGTGGGGAACTGTTTTGCTGCAGCACAGAAGCTGAATCTTTCATCACTTGACATGTAAGTCCTGTCTTCAGTGTCTCATATAGATAACTGTTGGTTTTAGTGAGGTCTTAGAGGATAACTAAAGTCTCTATAACAGTAATGCTCCTAAAGTGCTACTCTTGTGAATTGACAAAGAGTCCTGTGGCACCTTAAAGACTAACTAAAGTATTAGAGCATAAGCTTTCGTGGGCTAATACCCACTTCGTCAGATGCAACTCTTGTGAATGTCAAGTAGTGTCACAGAATCAGTGACCCCAGAATCATAACCTATATTTGGAATCTCAGTGAACTAAAGCTGCATTATAATCCAAACTGAGGTCCATTACATAATTTTTAAAATGGCAAGGGTCTGAGAAAGATGTCTCTTCTCCCATGCTAATGACTAGGCCCTTTCAGGTGGTTTTTTTTTCCTTATATATAAAATAAAAATAAATGCAGGAGATTACTGAGATTTATATTTGCAAAAACACATACATTGCAAAAGGACAAATAAAAAAAGTCTCCTACTTAGTAGCAGTTTGTGAGCTCTCACCAAGGAGACTCCCATGGGATTAAAATGCTTTGGCTTTCCATCTTTAGTTTTCTACTTGGGAGGGGGAGGTGGCTCTTTGTCCATAAAAGAACACAAACCGTAAGTTTAATTAGTAATTATAAGTGTTTTAAATTTAGCAAATACAATTCTTGAAATAGTATTGCTTGTATTAAAAAGACAAAAAAAGATGGAAAATGACACCCCTTTCTGCTCCCTCCCCCAAACTTCCTTTAAAACACAACCTGTCTCCTTCATTTTCTTCCTGAGTAGTTAACAGGTATGGCCACTAGTCCAAATCAATGTAATCACTTCTGGTTGGATAATTATTTGAGTTCACTCTGCAGTGCACTAAATCATTTAGAGGAAATGGCTTTGCATATTAGCTACTGCAAACTACTGCTTAAATGCTGAGCAAGCTAGTACATGCACTCTCGTTCTTGGGTAGGGAAAGGAAGAGATTGGGGGCTGTGCTACAGTGTGTATTACTTTTGACAAATGGTTTAGCTATGCTATCAATCAGCACAATTTTTGCTCGGGTCCCAGATTTGCTTAAAAGACTAACAAGGAAATCTATAAGCCTCAATTCTGGGTTGCAAGTGACTTTCCCTCTCCTTCCTCCGTTTATAAATCAGCAGTGTCCTTTGGCCAGATATCAAGTGAGATCAAGCAATGGTCTAAGGATCCAACAAGAAAATGTTGCACATGACTGATTAGCACAGACACATACAGAAATTATGAATATTTGCTGTGAGAAAGTTATGGTGAGAAAAGTTTTCAGTCCAATGTCTGCACATGAAGTTTATGGAGATATGATAGTAAGACACTATGTGTGTTTTGACTTTTGATTTAGTTTTCCTCATGGTAAATAAGGTTTGAACACATTGTTTCTTCCCCAAGAATGGGTGAAATCTAAGTAATCTGTTAGAAGATGTAGCTTACTGATATGCTTTTGCTGGACATGTTGACACTGGCTTGCCCATATTAGCTTGCTTGCACATAACATCACTACTGGTATCTTTTGACTCCCTGATTCTTTCCATTTACAAATCTTGCCAAATTCCACTCTGATATATGAGTCATGATAGATGTGGCTATCAGATCTTTGGGAATAAGCAAGAAGAACTCGAAATGCTAGTAAATAAACACAACTATGACATAGCTGGCATCACAGAGACCTGGTGGGATAATACACATGACTGGAATATTGGTATAGAAGGGTACAGCTTGCTCAGGAAGTACTGGCAGGGAAAAAAGGGAGGAGATGTTGCCTTATATATTAAAAATGTATACGCTTGGACTGAGGTTGAGATGGAAATTAGAGAGAGAGACTTGTTGAAAGTCTCTGGATAAGGATAAAAAGGGTTTTAAAAAAAAACAAAACCCAAGGGTGATGTCAATGTAGGGATCTACTAAAGACCACATAACCAGGACAGGGGTGGAAGGTTTGTATAATTTTTGGTGGTGCCCAGAACAGGTCCAAGTCTTCCCAAAGCCTTTGGTGGGGGAGGGAGTTTGGGTGCAGGATGGGGTTTGGGGTGCAGGTTCTGGGAAGACATTTGGGTGTGGGCTCTGGGATGGAGTTTGGGTGTCGGAGGGGTGTGGGCTCTGGGAGGGGGATTGGCCACTGGGACAGAGGGTTAGGGTGTGGGAGAAAGTGTGGGTCATGGGGATGGGATGAGGAGTTTGGGGTACACCAGGCAGGCTGCCCCAAGGCTGGAGTGGGGGGCCAGAGTGGAGGACTCCCCCCCAGCCCTTCCCCTGCCAATTTTTTATTTCAGAAAGTGAAGAACCCTACTAAGAGAGAGGCTGTTCTAGATTTGATTTTTGACAAATAGGGAGGAACAGTTTGAGAATTTGAAAGTGGAAGGTATCTTGGGTGAAAGTGATCATGAAATGATAGAGTTCATGATTCTAAGGAATGGTAGGAGGGAGAACAGCAAAATAAAGATAATGGATTTCAAGGAAGCAGACTTTAGCAAACTCAGGGAGTTGGTAGGTAAGATCCCATGGGAAACAAGTCTAAGGGGAAAAACAATTGAAGATAGTTGGTAGTTTGTGAAAGAGGCATTAAGGGTACAAGAGCAAGCTATCCTACTGCATAGGAAAGGTAGGAAATATGGTAAGAGACCATCTTGGCTTAACCAGGAAATCTTCAATGATCCAAGAAAAAGTGGAAACTAAGTCAAACTAAGGATGAATATAAACAAATAACACAAGTATGTAGGCATAAAATTAGAAAGGCTAAGACACAAAATGAGATCAAACTAGCTAGAGACAAAGGATAATAAGAAAACATTCTACAAATACATTAGAAGCAAGAGGAAGACCAAGGACAGGATAGGCCTGTTATTCGGTGAGGGGGAAAAAATAACAACTGAAAATGGCGAGGTGCTTAATGACTTCTTTGTTTCAGTTTTCACCAAAAAGGTTGTTGGTGGTTGGAAGTCTAACATAGTGAATACCAGTGAAAATGAGGTAGGATCAGAACAGGCTAAAATAGGGAAAGGTGAATTTACCTGTGTGGTTGTGTTTTTGGGTTTTTGTTTTTTTTTTGAGACAAATTATTTTGTCTTAGTTTGCCACCAGGGTCCATTAATTATTATTGCACATCATTATATAGGTCACCATTTAATCATAACCATTTATTTAACGAAATCAGGATGGAATGAGTTGTGGAAGTGTGGGTCTTGGAGGAAAAACATGGAATTTTGGAGAGGAACATGAATATATGTTAGAAATGACACCAGAAGCTCCCCTGTGCTGTAGAAGTAGCTGTAACACTAAGAAAATAACTGATATTGTCCAATGTGCGATGACAGCTATTCTCACCAATGAGATTCTTTTTAAACAATCTGCTTGATCAAAACATTGAGTGGCCCAATGAGAGTATTTAACTGTATTTTTAAAAAGTGGGTTGATGCTATGGCTTAAAACCCCCACCCATCCTACCCCCGAATATTTGGTTTCTTTGGGGAAATGCACAGCATTTAATAGGGCCTAAATCATACAAACAGATAGCCAGATAAAAATATGCAGCTAAAGAAAAAACTGTCTTCCAAGGCAATGATGTAACACCTGAGACGCATGTACTGAGCTTGATTCTCCACTCCCTGATAGTTTTATGCTGGTGTAATTGTTGAAGTCAACTGAATTACTTTGGCATAAAAGCATCATAAGAGGGTGAATTGGGGTTCTTACCTATATATTTCTCTAGTTACAGCATTATCAACTAGAAATTCACCAAAGAACATCCTTACAAACAAATATCTATAATACCTGGGCTAATCCTCCAGCATGTATAAGGGTTAAGTCAGGCATCCAAGAACAACCAGGCACCAGTAGGCCATACAGTGCGATCATATAATAAGGCACAGAGTAGAACATGTATGTCAGCATCTGCATTTTAAACAGAAACATTAGCTGTTTTGTGTTTTCAGAGAGAGGTTTATTTAGGAATCAGCCAATTGCTGACTAAGAAATTGGAATATTCCAAGATTCTGTTCTCTAGGGGATGTTTGCAGATGATTAAAGATATCCCAGTAGATAAACAGAACATTCCACATAGATTCTCCAAATAGTGAAATCATAATACTCCAGAATCCCACCACTTTCCAGAGTGATGTTTCTTCGTTCAACTTGTTGCCAGAATGGATTTCTCACAGAAAAGCCAAATCCTTCATTTGAGGTTTACTCATTTGGCTGCCTTCCTGTAAATGGCACTATGCATCTCAGTGTTTGTCATTTTTAAAAATAGAAATATTGTGGGTATTAAGAACCGTTAGGTCAACCATCGTGTGATGCTCAAGAAAACAGTCTTGGCAAAGGATGCTGTGTGGTATTACAGGAAAGAAGAATGTGTCCATGGTGAAACAAAAGAGAAATGGTAAATATAGAGCTAGATTTCCAATCTACACCACCCTTTCACCTGTTAAGGATATTATCACACTAAGGGAATCCTCATTTGGTGCTTTAAAGGCAACTTTAAGTCCACTTTGCATATCCAGAGCAGCACAAAGGGGATTAATGAGGGTCTGAGGATCTGGACTGGGAAACATATGAAAAGGAGACTCGGTGGCCAAGTGATTAAAATATGTCACCCATCACTGCTAGCTCCCCAGTCTGAACCCAAACACAGCTCAATGATAAACAAATGTTATCTTGTCATGGCTGTTCAGAGGCTTATGTGAAATACATTATGGTCTCTCTCTCACTCCCAGTGGACAGATGCCACATCACAGCACTCTCATTGATAAGCCCAGTGAAACCTATCGCTTTATATTTGTGCCTGTTCACCCATCATTTTATAACCTCCTATACTTAATAGTTAGTGCTTTACCTGAAGTTTAGGATAAGCAGCAGGATCCTTGATATAAGGCTCGTGAAGTTGAATATATAACCGGCAGAGTTCAGCAGGGCAATCCAAAGCAATCTATAGAGATGTTAAAAATTGCATGTGATCAAAGAAGTCACTCTAAAACAAATTAACCTTGCTATTGTGGGCTTTACAACTGTGCTCGCTGCTGGCACACAGGAGGCTTGCTTATAGGACAGAAGGGACTGGGTGCTTTGCCAAGGTGATCCACTCGTATGTCTGTACTAAGGAACCACAATTTATTGGCCAATAACATATTGCTGCAATTACTGGAGCTTAACAGAAAACTGTTCATTCCATCCATGGCTGAGAAAATGATGTCACTGAAACAGTTCCTACAATGGGAGAGGAACTGGGTGGTGAAATGGGATAGGAAAAGAAGCTCAGAAAAAATGAGGAAGTGGCATTGCAACCTGTAGCGAGGTGCTTGGGAAAGAGATTACATTGTGGAAAAAAAATGTCCTCTCTTTCCACATTGCTTTGTGTTTTATTCAGTTAGACAGCACCAACAGTACTAGGGAGTGCCCTGAGCTGCAACAAATGAAGATGCCAGTAACAAGACAGAAGTAAACAAAAATTAAAAGATTTCAAAGGCAAGTTTTCTGAGAACTATGACCAGAGAGCAAAAATAAAGCAGTAATACAAGCCAGCAGAACTACAAAAGAGTGACATGCACTAAGAAGAACAAATTGCTGCAAAAGTTACTTCTGATCACCTGATACATGAATTAAAGTCTAGACAGGGTCAGCTCTACCAAATATGCAGACTAGGCAGTTGTCTATGGCACCAAAATGTTTAGTGATTGTTTACTCAGTGGTGTGCAATTTCCATTTTGCCTAGGGCAGCAAATATTTCAAAGCTGACACAAGAAGTAGGTTTACCACTGCTCCAAGAAGCAAGCATTTTAAATTCTGTGCGATTCCCTCTGAAATTTCAAAGCTATCAAATGTGCTATAAATCCATAGATAAAGTTAATTTAAAACAATCTATATTTGATAGGCCAGAATGAGACACTTACAATTTCAGGAGACTTGGGATAAACCCAACATAGTTCTCAGATAAAAAGATTTTACACACTTGCTCAAAATGAAAGCTGCATTTTTTATGTGAGTTTAGTTACGTGTCTATGGTTTAGTTTACTTTAGTAAGACTTGAATGCAGATTTAATTTAGCTTTTGTGCATCCATCTATTGCTCACGAACATATTAACAGTAGGCCACCAAAAAACAATGAATGACTTGCTTTTTAGGTCACTGTTAGCCACACTTGGGCTATCATTACTCTGTTGCTCCTTGTGGGTCATATAGCTAATCCCTTTCAGAAAACCAATTTCACACAATGGAAATGGAGAGGCAAAGCTACAGTAATTACAATAATGCCACATGCAGTGTTGTAGCCATGTCAGTCTCAGAATATTAGAGAGACAAGGTGGGTGAGGTAATATCTTTAATTGGACCAATTTCTGTTGGTGAGAGAGAGGAGCTTACAGAAGAGCTCTGTGTAAGCTCTAAAGCTTCTCTCTTTCACCCAACAGAAGTTGGTCCAATAAAAGGTATTACCTCATCCACCTTGTCTCTCTAATAATACCACGGACACTTCATTTTTCCTTCGTATTCTTAAGGCCCAGTCCTGCTCCCAGTGAGAAGTTTTCTATTTACTTGGGAGTTAACAGGGCCATTAGTTTGCATATAGAACATATGTTTTCTCACACACAAAAATTCTTCCTTTTGAAAAGCAACAGATGTAAAAGCTTTGTGAATAAAACTTAGAGATCCCAGGTGATTATTGCCTCTTACACTTACCATGCCCCTAAATATGCAAAACCCAGTTGCTAGGATGAGATATATAGCCAACACTAGATCTAGTGGTCTTCTCAGTAGTCCTTTCCTCTGGACTTTCTGAATCACCTACAATACAATATAGGGTTAAGAGTAGATCACAAATTTTTTATTAAGTGTATTTAATTTGAAATCTGTCTCTAAAGAAAGTTAAGGTGGTGAAACACCGTGACAGGAGACAAAGCGACAACATCTGCTCTCAGCTACTCTAGTCTAAATGCAGAGTCACTCTATTGATCTGAGTGTATAAGGGGGAGCAGCAGCATTTCTGTATGTAATGAAGTATTGTAACCATGTTACAGTGATATAACAGAAAGCAGAATCAGGCCCCTACCATTCAAAGTTAAAGCTAACCCACACTTTAAGATGATTCTTCAATGGTCCATCCAGGGGTGGCTCTAAGGTTTTTGCTGCCCCAAGCGCGGAAGTTCTGTGGCACAGCTGCAGGTGGTCTGGTGTACCGCGGATTCGGCGGTGTTTCTAAGGGAGGTCCACGGGTCCCACGGCACCCTCATCCCTGCCGCCGAATCTGCGGCAGGCATGGACCTGCCACAGGCATCCCGCCGAAGACAGCCTGACTGCCACTCTGATGGCGAATGTCAGGCTGCCCCTCTTGCCGCTCCAGGCATGCGATTGGAGCGCTGGTGCCTGCAGCCGGCCCTGGGTCCACCTGAGTGAGGATCAGTGTCAAACTTCATGTTGAATGGCTTACCTTTCATCAGTCAGTGACACTTTACATGGTAATTTACACAAAGATGATAAAATGGCTTCCTCATTCCCACTCCTGTTGCCTCACTGAGTATTTTACGTATGCCCATTTTATTTCTAAAAAACATAGCGCATACCCACTTACGCGGGCTCAGAAGAAAATGTATTATGTAATCATAAATCCATATCCAATATTTACTTATTGAGTGGCTGACCAGGAGCAGAAGGATGGGCCAGTGACTAAAGTGGCAGCCTGGGACACCAGCGACCCAGTTTCACGACCCTATTCTGACAATAACTTCCTATGATATGTTGGGCAAATCGCTTAGTTGTCATAAGCCTCTGTTCCCTTGATATAAAACTGAGATGATCCCTCCTTGAGAGGAGTATTGTGGGGGTAAATATGTGAGGCATGCTGATGTAATGGGAGCTGTATAAGTACCTCAGATAAAAAATGATTTGGGGCAATTGCCAGAGCTCATTCACTGCAGAGTTTTCACTCAAACCTTCATTCCAGGAATTCCCAACTTTAACTGTATATATTACACTTTTTTCTAAAGGGAGACAGTAATTTGACATACATATTTATGAGTGACATGAAACCACAGCACTGTGTTATGTACAGAGCAGTTAGAATGATTAGCCAAGGTGACAGTGAGGACAAACCTACCCAATAGAACTTGTCTGCTAAGCTGCTAGAGGGATACAGAGAAGAGAACTCATTCCTTTTCTTTTCTGTATGTATAAATTTACATAAAGCCAATGCAAATGTAAAGCTCTAAAGTAGAAAGTTAGGCCAACACATTGTGCACAGTCTTAGTGCTGGAGTGAAATACCTTGTCTACTAAGTTATTGTGCCCATCTCTCTCTTTTTAATTCAGCAAAGTCATAACAATGTACCCTGACATGAATTAAATACAATAGCTCCTGTCAGGTCAAAGTTGATCCATTGCTGGCTTCCCTTTTGCTGAAAACACCAAACCAACTCCTCACAAGTCTTGCTCACGCTGCTGTTCTGTATGTCAGAAGGAGGTCTGTAGGTGCAATTAGAATTTTCTTCCAGTTCCCTAATCCATGCTGAGTACCTTGTTTGGGGCACCTCCCAGGATCAGGCTCTACAAGCTCATAACAATCTACAGTACTAATATCAACAGGCTGAATGCAACAAAACCAGTCCCACCAGAATTTGTGTGCAATGCTGAATTTACGCTTTGCCCCCCATCTCATTAACTTTTCCTGAACTTAAATTTCTTGAGATTGTTCCCTGAGTTACTAGTACATTTATAACCCTATCCACCAAACCCTGTAAATATTGCATTACTGCTCAGCTTGATTCTAAACTGAGCCATAACTCCCCTATGCCTCTACCTTTGCTTTGAAAATAACTGAAGCTTGTCTGTTATCCAAGTGTATGTATTTAACTGGTTTGTAATGAGTCTATAACTATGAATGGCTTATGCAACACTATATAAACTGATTCCAATAATGTTTTAATGTCAATACTTTGTATATATTTGTACATTTTTAAGAACGATCATGCCATTTGTTTCCTAACTCCCTTATTGTCTCTGAATAATGCTAGTTCAAAAATTAAAACTGGATTTTCAAGCTGATTTGTAAATATTTAAAAGATCTGCTGAAAAGGGACCAAATCCTTGTAGGATTTAGTATGGTTAATTGTTAATTAAACAAATCAGTATTAATAACACAACTATTTTCTAAAAATTAGATTTTCATTTAGGATCGCCTAAAATATTACAATTGGTTTTATTTCATTTTCACAGAATTTCGAAGTATATGTATGCTAGGTTCTCAACTATCCTTGTGTTCTGCAGATCATATATTAGCTGTGAAGATGTAGTTCTGTTTTCCCACATGAAAGGTAATTTCATGAAAAATATCTAAAGCATGGATGAAAAGATTCTATATTTAGAATTACACTGAGGACTTATATCACCTTCAGAGAATAGAAACTAAAAGGCTCAATTTTTACATACAAAAGAGCTGTTCAGTAAAAACTTAAATTAAAAAAGTAATGTTTAGAACACTTGCTTTCCATGCATTTGCCTTTTTTAAAACAATTTTTTTAAAGTTAAGCTTGATTGAAACATCCATCAATGTGATACATTAAATCTGATTAACAAAGTAGCAATAATTGCCAATCTCATAAATGTAAGAAGAGTGGCCATGCTTCTGCAAATGAGCTACCATATTTTAGCTATAGGCAGCAATTTTTGCACAATTTTTGCGGCTAGGAGGGCAAATCGAAACCGTTATCCACCTCTATGCAAACACCATATTCACCTCACTAAAATATGTTGTTGCATAAGAAACAACCATCAACATGACCAAACAGTGCTTTGGTCCAGATAGCTTGACTCTATCCCATTTTTATGCCTTTCATTAGATTTCTGAGGGTTCTGTTTACATATTAGTCAAATCTTCTCTGCCGTTTCAGTTAGGGGAAAGCTCAGTGAATCTTCCAATCTCGCTTCCATGGAAATGAATCCTAATTTATAAGGCAAAAGCTATTAAGAAGTGCCTCTTGGGACTCAGATTTAGGGGTTGTGCCTGCCTCACTGCCCCCAAAATCCTTTACTGCAATAGAACCATTATTAATGTGTCTTTCGCAAGCTTCTTGAAAATCTTCCCATGCATCTTCAACAATTGTGTCCTGCAAGATCACCTGTACACAGAGAGCCTGTTAGATTTCTGAATGTTTAGGGATAGGATCTGTCTCCTACTATCCATATATACAGTGCCTATCACAAAATGGACCTCTCTGAGGCCTCAGGGTGCTTTTGAAATACATATACTATGAATACATTATACGGTGACACTCAAAATGGGTTTAGAATGTGCTCTGGCAGTAAGCCTGGCTGCCTCTAGCCACAAATAGCTAAACATCATGTCATTCTTTGCTCTACTTTTCAGGTAACCTTTTTTTAACCATTGTTTTCTCAATGCATGAAATTGTGTATAAACAAATGTTGTATACAGTAGACTCTCGATTATCCAGGATTACAGGGAAAAAAATAATCCTGGTTAATAAAATCCCAGATAATCACCATCCATAGGAAATATGTGGGGGAGGGTTGGTTCACCAGCCACCCTGCACCTTGGGAAGGAGATGTTGGTTCACTGGCTGCCCTGCATCCTGGTGGGTGTTTGGTTTTTTTGTTTTGTTTTGTTTTTTTGGTGTTTGGGGCAGCAACAAAGCCAGAGCCGGCCCTGCAATTTACGCATATTTTTCTTGACATCCTGGTTAATCCACAACCTGGTTAACTCCTGGATAATCGAGAGTCTACTGTATTGTGACTGCCTAACTAATCCTACGGTTGCCCAATTACAGAGTCCTAGGGAAAAGGTCTAACTAGTTTGTGAGTAGATATCATCCTTGCAGAGGAAGATGATTGTAAAAATGATCTTTGGATAGGTGGGTAACATAAAATCACTTCCTTATTACCTAGCATTATGATATATTTCAGCTATAAAACCAATAGCAAACAATGCAAACATTTTAAAAAGCAAGCAAGTGTGGTTATATAGCAGCTTTATCTTAATATCATAAGGAGCTTCTTTATAAATTTGGGAAGTATCACCTGTCCCTGTTTTATAGATGGAGAAACTGAGGCGTGGGGACTATAAAGCTCATACATTGAGGCCAAGTCTAGGTTACAAACTTACGTCAGTAAAACTATGTTTAAAAAAAATCTACACTGCTGAGTGATGCAGTTATACCTACCTAAACCCTGGTGTGGACAGCACTATGTCAGCAGGAGGGCTTCTATTGACATAACGACTGTCTCTTGCAGAAGTGGATTAACTATACCGACAGGAGAAGCTCTCCCATCAGCATAGTAGCATCTTCACTAAAGCACTGTCATGCACCTCTCTGTGTTTAAAGTGTAGATCTGCCCTGAGTAAATGGTAGTCAGGAACAGAATACACACATCCTCACCCCTGGTCTTTCACTCTAACCACCTTGCTTCCCTCTGCACTCCACAATGAAACTAACTAAAATATTATCTCCATCAATCTCCATTACAAACCTAATAAAACATTACAGTCCACTAAAGCTCTGCAGGAATAATGAACAAGTTTTAAATCTTTTTAATGCTATTAGTACAGTAGTTTAAATTTCATAAATAACGTTACCTTGACAGGAGTATTGTAAGTCACTGAAGGATGATTATAGATTCTGAACCCAGCCCATATAGGAAGACAAATATATGGTACACTTAAGAAAGAAGCAGGACACATTCTTGCTCCATATTTACCTATTAAAAAAAAATCATAAAACGTGAAGAATTTGTATACTAACTGTATATGGAGGAAATTACAGTATATCCCATGGAGCTTCCACACCAAACAGCTATGATAATGCTGAATGTTAAAAGCTTTTTAAATGCTTGCAACCCAGCATACAAATCCAGTGGAAAAGCCTGTGCTGGCAAATGGAAGAGCCACACACAAGCAGGTAACAACTAGATTGAATACGGTGGGTTGTTTCAAAGGTGAGATTTTTCTGTTTGTGACAGCCGGCTGCCTCAGCCACTGACCTCTTTTCTACATACTCACAGGGATGAAAGCACTCAGAAAGCTGTTAATACAACCTGCTCTAGATAAAGGCATCTTTCATAAAAGAAAAACTGACACTTTTAAGTCTGATATTATGCGCTGCTTACTAAATCTTGGTTTCTAACGTAGGGCAGTAACAATGCTTGGGAAAAGGGTCACCAAAAAGGGAAAAAAAAAAAAAATCTGGGCCAGATTAGTGAAGACTGTGCCTTTTATATCAGCTGAGGATCTGGTCTGTATGTCAAAATCAGTGGCACAGAGGACTCCTTGAAAATCAGAGATCTTGAGCTTGTATAGGAGAGAGGTGAAGAGCTTCTGTGGCATAGTAAATATGCAACATATGTGTGTGTGTGTGAGAGGGAGGGAGGGAGGCAGTGGACTGATCAGGCTGAACCATGAATAAATGTTCCAACCTAGCTATAAATACCTGGACTGAGATTTTCAAAGCCAACAAGTGATTGTAAACACATTAACATTCATTTATGGCAGTAGTGCGTCTAACCTTCCCTGCTCCCCAATCATATTTGAAAAATCCCAGTGTTAGGCTTTTTGCAAGAAGGAAATCATTTATTTATGTAAGAAAAGCGTAAAGCATTTCAAGTCAACAATTGCATGACATAAACATGATGTAATAACAACTTCTCAAGCCCCAGCAGTTGTGAATTCATTTATCCAAAGTTCCAGAAAAGCAAAGTTTCTTCTGAGAAGTGAATACATTCCAGAATACATCTATAAACGTGCCTTTGGATGCCTTTTGCCTAATCCCTGACATCTGTACTGCAAAGCACCAAATGTTGTTTATGCTAATCCATAGATGAATAATTTTAAAACACTAATAACAAACATATAGTTATTTTCTCATATCCCAGACTAAAGCACATTAAGTCAATCAGACTCTTTCTCTTGATTTGTGTGCTTTGGATCAGGGCCTTATTGCCGATGGAAAAATAAGATGATAAACTTTTTCTTGTCAACATGGAATGGTAAATCCACACACTTCCCAAAGTAAAAAAATCCTTGGTATCTGGTTAACTGATCTGTTTATATTCCTGAAGTCCCTCCAAGGTTAAATTAAAGTAAGGAGCAATATACTATATTTTGGTTATGAGATTAGGTAGCCTTATTTTTTATTAATCCAATATAGGAACTATAAAACAAAACAGTTTTCATGCTTCACATGGGAAAGTTGGTTATATGAATTATCTGCTTACCCACTATAGTTCCAGGCATAAAGACAATAATGCTCATGACAATGGATCCTAACCAGTATAGACCAATGGTTCTGTAACTTTCTCTGAAACAGAAATAATTGATTTAATGCACCATCCCTAGAACACTACTATCAAAAACTGCCCTCAGAGATTATACTTATTTCTGTTGGTAGCATTTTAAGAGAGAAAGCTGATATCCTCAAAGGTATATAAATGCCTAGCACCCTTTGAAGATCTGGGCCTAATATGGTGGTGAATGGTGGACACAGAAGAATGGTGAAAACAAACTTGCGGGGGAGGGGGAGACACTGCATTTTTGTGTACAAACAAGATAATTATATGAGCAATATGGGACTGTATGTTTAATTACCTATTTTGCGGGAGGTTTTACTCACAGAAGGGCTGAGTGAGCACCTGTTGCACAAGGCTTTGAAAATAATTTGCTTTAATGCTTGTGTTACCAGACAGTTGATGTTTCAAAACAGTATAGTTTGAAATACTTTCCACTGCAATGTGCATTTAAATAATTATTTTCTTTAACTCTTTCCACAAGAGTAAGCAACATAAGACTCCAGAATTCCAGAAATTATTACTAACTCTTTATTTACACAGTACTTCCTGGTAGAAATGAAAGAAAGAAGACCGTGTAGTCTTGACCAAGACACTGTTCTGCTCTCTTGAAATAATGATACCACGGAGTTTTAACATGCATTCTCTTTAGGATTTCCACTTTCTGGTTAGCTAATATAAATTGTACAAATGCACTCTGTTTTGTCCTGTACAGCAAAAGTCATGGTAGATTTTTTTTGTTTTGCTGCCTACATTAAGTTCAGCAATTATAATAATAATTAATAAAATCAACACCATCAACAAAACATTTATTAACCAAACTAACCATGTCCATTCTGAACTATAGTGCAAAGGCAAGAGAACATGGGTTGTTTACTTGCTCCCCCTTGTGCATCTGAAACAAGAAGCCAAATCCAGTTGTGATCTAACTCACAGAGAATAATGGAATTTCAGTGAGGCTTAATTTGGCCCAAGGAATTTACACAGCACAAAATATTTTAAAAACCTCAATCATCTAAACCAGGGACCTCAAACTCAAATCACCACGAGGGCCGCACGAGGACTAGTACATTGGCCCAAGGGCCACATTACTGAAAACTTTTCAAACAATAATACAAAAATATAGTCAAAAATGAAGAGCAATATAGTATGCTATTAAAAGCTAATGTATTAACTTTTTAAAAACTGTAATTCAAAGAGAGCTTTTAATAAAATATAAACACTCAGTAATGTTTGGAGCTTGGCTCCCAGTGGAGTCAGCGCCTATGGTGGGCCGCAGGAAATAACTCTGTGGGCCGCATGTGGCCCACTGGCCACGTGTGTAAGACCCCTGATCTAAACATTGCACAGCCACAGGAAATTAATTTCCTTTGTGGCTTATACAGGGGTGTGGAAATCTAAACAAATGGTACACAAACATCAGACTGACTTACTCCCACGCAATAGCTGCCACCATTAAGAGATACATCAGATAATGAACAGAGCCATCCCAATAGCAGATCACATGGCCATATGCAGTGTTCAGATGAGGCTCGCCCTAAAGAAAATGGATTTTAAAACAGTGCAATGGCAAAGGAGATTCAATAAACCTTAGAAGTGTATTAAGAATAGCAGGTAAACAGGCTGGTGTAAAGTGACTGGTGTTCATTCAGTCTAGGGATCCATTTTTTTTTCTGGCTGTCAACTCTCATGTTTCAAGGCATTCATATCATCTGGGGTTAGGATGAAATAACTTCCATATAGACATACCCTTCAGAGTATAGTATTGCAAAATTAGGTGCCTTTTGGTGGGGAGGGGGTTATGCCTTGCTCTTCAGTATTTGGGGACACAGTACTGAAACAGCAATCATTGGTCTGCAACGTTATAGGAAATTCCTGTTTCTAAAAAAAAATGATGTTCAAAAATCTGAATTTATGATATATATCAGTGATGAAAAGTCAAGACTGGTTGATTTAATTCACCAAAGATATATTTAACAATCTAGAGACCCAACCATAATGTTGAGCACACTAATGATGGTGATATTTAAGTTCTTAGGGCCCAACTAATTTCTCTGACGTCTATAGAGTCTTTTCCATTACACCAGTGAATGTTGGATCAGGCCCTTATTGTGCTATTTCTGGAGGAGACTGAGATTCAGCAGGGAACAGATTGTGCTAACTTGATATCGGGCACCATCAGGTTTTTCACTCCATTTTAGTTCCTTTTATTAAAAGGATTAAGCAAAAACACAAGATTCATTATTTTTCTTCTAGGCTAAGCTTACAGGTTTTAACTCCCCATTAATGGCTGCTGAATTTCTGTTGAATTCTGTAGAAGTGCATGCATTAACTAGTTCGGTAGAAATGTATGCATTAACTACACTAATGCCATAGAAGTCCACTATGAACAGTATTATTGCAACTAAATGAAATAATATGCTGGGGCTTGAAGTCAATGAAAGTTTTGTCACTGACTTTAATGAGAGTAGAATCAAATCTAAGAAGATTATTTTGGACACAAGTACTCTTATTTATATTATTACGAGAACAGCCAAATTGCAGTGGTAAATATACTTCATAGCCAATATGAAAACAAATAAATTACAGTATCTTCCTCTTCAATGTCCAATGAAATAAATTATAATACTGAACTTCATATCCTGTTAACTTTCTAATGGCTTTTTTTCTGACATGGGCATTTTTATAATAAATATTTTATCAAGTGATCAATAGTAAAGATTTTAAATTCATAAACTAAATGATTGTTTACCTCCTTCAAGTAGTAGGTCATGAATCCATCAATAATTCCATCCTGTTCAAGTCCTATTATAAGGTTCACTACACTGGTAAAAGCAAATACGGCATAAACTGTAGTAATATGAAAAGGAAAGAAGAAATTACTGTATATAAAAAGGCTTGCAAATCATAGGCTGTCAGTATATAGTCTGAAATATTAAACTGTTAAGAGATTAACATCTAAGTTGGGGGGAGATTTATCTGTCGTGAGGAAAACATCCAGACAAATATCTAATGGACTAGCAATACCTAGTTTAAATATTTTAAGATATCAATATTTTGCCACAAAGTGTACTCTTCAAGATAGTTACACTTAATGACATGTACTCCATACATCAACATGCACTGGTCCTACTGACCTCAGTGGGTGATTGGCATCACATGAAGGGGACTGGGTAGCCTTTAGAAACTATCATATAATGTAGACAGCCTCAGTTGCAAACATTGGATCTTCCTTGGGAAAACTGAACATTCCAGTTACACTCAGAAGAAAGAGGGGAGGGGCTGGCAGAAAAGGGAAGCAAAATGTGACTTGCCCCTTCTGGGGTGGAGTAGAGTGAACCTGCTTTGCCATCAGGAGCCATGACCGTTCTGACAAAGCTCCAAGTCTGTACTTGTGGGTCCTGCGCTTCCTGGCAGATTTAGGGGCCTCAGAAATTCATCTAGGCCCCAGAGTGACCTCTCTTTCTCAGTATAATTGGCAAGAGTCACCGCCTAGTGAGTTACCTTCATCACAGGCCAGTATGGAAGATGGAAAAAGGGGGAGCCCGGGACTGCCCTCTACTCCGGGCTCCAGCCCAGGGACCCTAATAGTATCAGCTAAGATGGCTGACCTTTTATCCACAAAACACAATACAATTCCCTGGGCTACTTCCCCACAGCAGTCCCTGCTTCTTCAAACTCCACTTCACCCTTACCTCAGGGCCTCCTTCCTTCTGGATGATATGTTGTCCACCACTCAGTCTCACCAACAGCACAACTTCCTCTCACAGCTCCTGACACCCACAGCCACCTGACTAACTGGGAGGTTTTTATCTGGTTTCAGCCAGTCCCTGATTGGCTTCAGGTGTCTCAATCAGGCTAGCTGGTTCTACTCCTTTCTAGAAGGTTCTTAATTGGCCCCAGGTGTCTTGATTGGCCTGGAATAGCCTTTGTTTGGCTATCCAGGGAACAGGGACCTGCACATCCTGAGACTAATATACCTGCCTTCCAGCACTCTCCTATATCCTTCTGGTCTGACTCCGTCACGCCACATAGCAAACCTAGTCTGAAAGGTGTTCAGTGACTCCATAGAGAGTGCCTTTTATGAACTGAGAGTTGTCAGCACCAAGCAACATACGCAGCACCTTGGAGGATAAAGGTATATAGGTATGAGATGAGTAGCAGAGGGTAAAAATACATAGTAGGTCTGGGCTGTGGGCTCTGCCTGCAAGGTGTGGAGGGGTCTAGGGATGGGGCTTGAGGCAGCTAAATGAGCCAGTAGTTTTTCCTGTAGGTTGCCATATATGCTCCAGAATCTAAGTTTTCACTTAAAAAACAATTACATCTCCCTGGCCTTATGGTTGCGACAATAACCGTCAAATATGAAAAGAGCGTATTGATGCCAAGATGCTTGTCAAGAGTCTGTAGACAGCCTAAAACGATAGCACTGAGAGGTGAGAACAACCCCGTTCATCACACTGTGGTGTTAATGCTGAAGCCTAGTGATGGTTATTAGATATTATTAGTGGAATATTTATTGTGTGAGAATGAAGAGAGAAGATCAGATTGTGACAATCTGTATCATCTAGGGGCAACCAAACCTGTGAAACCCAATGGGGAATCCAAACGCCCCTACAAGGGCACAAACCCCAAAGACGCCCACCGAGTCCAGCAGGAGAATGAGTCCCAATGAGGAAGAGCCAGGCCTGACATGATCAATAAGGTCCACTGTGTTTCCTGAGCTCTACCAAGAGGGAACAAAACTAGATGGGCCCAGCAGAGCAGATTTTTAACCTTTCTCCAGTCCATTGTGAGTATCTCACTTTGGTTCTCAGGTGGTGGAGTTGGTTTGTTGGCAGAGGCTGACTACTAGCACTACCTTTTCCCCCATCTCCTTATTTCAACCCCTGCTGAGCTCTTTCAACTTCCAGTGGAAACTGAGACCCACTTGGCACTCTACATCATCGGGCCCAAAGTCGTTAAGAGGTTTCTATCTATTTAAAGGCATATTACCCTCCTATAGACACAAATGATAACAACCATAAAGTATGTCCACATGAGATGTAACTTTCAAACCAATGAATAAATTCTTAATTAGTTTTGATTATACTAATACATACCATAAAACAATGGGTCTTTTGGAGGTTTTCTTTTGACCAGAGTACGAGCTACTAGAGCAACGAAAATCAGTATCAGGAATCCAACTGCTACAATTGTCCAGGAACTGAAATTATTTAAAGAAACAGGGAATTAAAAACAAGCACCTCCATGCCCCCTTCAACTCCGCAATTTTTTTTATCAGCTAACCTCAAAAGGATCATTTTTCAAAGCAAAAGTGTACCGCCTTAAATTAAATGCAATTACTAATGAAAAATTTTACTTTTTAAAATCCTTGTAGAGTTTACAATTGTCCGGGTTCCCTTGCCACTCTGAACTCTGGGGTACAGATGTGGCAACCTCCATGAAAGACCCCCTAAGCTTATTTCTACCAGCTTAGGTTAAAAACTTTCCCAAGGCACAAATCCTTTCCTTGTCCTTGGATGGTATAGCTGTCACCACCAAGTGATTTAGACAAAAATTCAGGAAAAGGACCACTTGGAGGCCCTATTTCCCCAAAATATCCTTCCAAGTCCCTTCACCCCCTTTCCTGGGGAGGCCTGACAAAAATATACGAGCCAATTGCCTTTAATATAAGTATAGATGAGACCCCTTATTTTTAAGACACTAAAATCAATCAGGTTCTTTAAAAAAGAACTTTATTATAAAGAAGAAAAGTAAAAGAAGCACCTCTGTAAAATCAGGATGGAAGGTAATTTAAACCGGGTGATAAAAAGATTTAAAACACAGAGGATTCCCCTCTAGGCTCAGCTTCAAAGTTACCAAGGAAACAGGAATAAAACTCACTCTTAGCATAGGAAAATTCACAAGCTAAAACAAAAGATAATCTAATTCATTTCTTTCCTTTACTTACAATTTCTGTAATTTTAGGTGTATCATTTCAGGTATGTTTTTAGGAGATGTTTTACCTGCTTGGTGTCTCTCTCCATCCAGAGAAGGAACAAACAGAGCACAAACAAAACCTCCTCCCCACCACAGATTTGAAAGTATCTTCTTTCCCCATTGGTCCTTCTGGTCAGGTGCCAACTAGGTTAACTGAACTGATTAACCCCTTACAGGTAAGGCAATGCAGTGCAGCTGCCTTGTGTATATGTATTACAATATTATATGTTTTTACTGTTTTTCAGAACTTCCTTGTCTGCTTGTTACATGTGAGCATCTATAAAAAGAAAATACTAAAACAGCTTCATAAACAACTAGTCCAGAAAACTAGATTGTCAGACTAAATTCAGTTTGCATACTGACATTAGCAAAAACAAGGACAAATAGGCTGTGAAAGTCAGATATGCATAGATTTTTAGGTCAGAAAGGACCATTATGAATATGCCACATGAATGTATCTATCTGTGAAAGGGCATGTTTTTAAAGTAAAATTACAAAAAAAACCCACATAAAACAAATTGATCAGCTGTCCCAGAACTAGGGGTAGCACAGTGCAGTGCCCCAGGTGTGCCCCAGGATAGTTCTGGGTTCAATTTCTGGCCTCCCTCTCCTGGGTCCTAGATTGCAAGGGGCAGAAAATGCTATAGAAGTGTTCTCAGGCTCTACAGAGAAGTGCTATGTGTGACTCATGGTGAATACTTTGCAAATAGAGTTGATGGGTTCCGCATGGAGGACCTCCTTTTTCATAAGGACGGGGTCCATAATACAAGGCCTTGAGGATGCATGTTAGAAGCTGTATAAAGTGCTGATGAGAAAATGATGGAAATACTCAAGGCGCAGAGAGAAAAGAGGAAAACATTAGCTTCCCCAAGAAAAAGAAATATTTCAACAGAATTCATTTAAAATCTATTTACATCTCTAGACTAGCAAATTCTGTTAAATTCACGTTAGGACAGATTCTTGAGATCAACCCATCCCCTTCTTGCTTATATACAAAATAATATGGGAAGAATTAGGTAAACCATAAGGTTTTTCAAAAAACATATTTTTAATAGTGGAAACATCAGGATATGGTTTCAGAAGATACATTAGTTACAAGTCTGATTTTTCTCCTCAGCAAAATAGATAGTTATATTTAAACAATATGAAAACTGATAAATTAAAAATGGTTTTACATTTCAGATTTGATCCTTCAATCTTAATTCTGCTATTCAGCCTCAGTGAATTTTGCAGTAGATCTACTTATTGAGTAAAAATGAAGGATTGAGTACTTCAGTTGTATAAAATGCAGACTTTCTGCACAATGGTGCGCACCTACTAGAAAGAAATATTGGCAATAAATCAAACATGCACTAACTTGTTAGAAATCTGCCCACCGCATATTACAGAAACCTCTGAAATACATGGACCCTTCCAACCCAAACCAGAAGCACAGGCTATTACGTGCACTGATGTTTTGAAAAACTTTTAGGCAGTGGAGCATGTGGATATGTCTGATGCTGACTGGGTACCTATGCTCTTTTAGTCGACTCCTGAAGTGTCTTCGGAGAAAGACTCTTGAGATCATTTTCTACCTTGTAAGTCAAAAATTTATCTCAAGTTTTTGTAGAACTTTGTAGAACACTGGAAAAATTTTCAAGGACCTCTTGTGGGGCACAGTTGAGGAAACTCTCCCTTGGATGGTGAGGCACAGAAAAATTTAAACTAGTCAAATGCAGTAAGACTCCAGGGTTTTGCTATTGACATCAGTGACTAAAGAATCAGGTCTTAACTGACTTCTATGGGGGCATGATGGTGACCTTAGGCTCTGATGACTCTGGAATTGACTATGAAGGGTGTGGTGACTGCCACAGTTTTGAAAGAGAAAACCTGGAAGGATTTCTGTGGCTGGGCACAAAAACCCAGTAAGAATTTATCGGGGCTGGGTTTGGATCTGCACTTTGTAAAGGGAATTCCACCCAAGATCTCTCCTCCACCCCTTACCTGTGAGAACATGATATGGGATCTCTGTGTTCTTCCATGCCTCTTGTTTAATCTCAGTGCTTTACCTGAGACATTTTGCCCAACCGAGGACAACTTCTTGCTCCACCACTCCAGCTCCAAACCCTGAGTTCAGCTTCCCAAGCCCAGATCCCAGCCCTCTTTATCTCTCTTAGCCTTTGGCACCCATTTCCCGCCTAAATCACTTGTCCTGGTCCCAGCTTAACCCCATCCCCAAGCTCTCAGCCTCCAATCCTCCTGGCCCCATCCACCCCCGGGTCCCAGCTCCCCCGAATCCCTCGGGGCCCCAGCTCCCCGCCCCTGCGGCCTCGCCCGCCCCCTCCCTTGGCGCTGGCTATTGTTGTCCCTCTCTCGGGTGCACATTTGTCCTTCCCATGCCCAGCTTCTAAAAATACGCTGCGCAGGGAGCCGCCTGGGAGCGCGCCCTGCCCTGGCCCCGGCCCCGGCCCCGCGGGCGCTCGGCTCCCTACTCCCCGCCCAGCCCGGGCGCACGGGGACCCCGCGCGGCGGCTCACCTGGTGCTGGCGGCTACGCAGTTGAAGAGGTACGTGACGGGGATGGCGGTGAGGGACAGGACGAAGACCCCGGTGGCGGCCGAGGCGCTCATCGCAGCAGCTCCGCTCACAGGGCGCTTGGCATGGTCCGAGACACCGGCTCGGCCCAGCGGTTCCCGCCCGGGCGCCCGCTCCCTGCCCCCTTAGACCTGCCCTCCGCGGCCGCGGCTCAGCCCGGCTGCCCCGCTCATCGCCCGTCGCCGGCGCGCCGCAAAGGTTAACGCCGCCCGCGCCGCGGCAGAAACCGGAGCCCCCCGTTGTTCTTCCAGCAGCAGTGACGGGACTGACAACTGCGGCTGCCTCGCTTCATTCCACGGCCGCCCGCCCGGGACCTCTCCCTCCGCCCGGAGCCAGCGGCATGAGATCTATTGTGTGACCTGGCTGGCGCGGGCGAGCCAAGAGCCAGTCATCCCCCCACGGCTGCTGCACATGGTCCCATGCGGGATCAGGGCGGGGACGCCTGGAAAAGTCACTGGTCTTTATCCTCCCAGGCTAGCTGCCCTTGCAAACTAGTGCGGAGCAAGGAGTCCCCAAAGGGAAAGTGACTGGCAAGGCAGTTGTTCCAGCTGCAGTGGGTGAAGAGAGAGCCACTCAGAGCAGAGCCCTCTTCCCCTTCTCCCCAGGTTTGTCACCATCGGTAGAGCAATCTTTTCACATTGCTTTTTAACAAAACGTGAGTAAAAGCAGACTTGGGCTTGGACTTGAGCAGTGCTCTGGTTGCAGCGCTGAGCACATGAAACCCACAAGCCAGCCGTCTGACTGAACTACAAAGAAAAGTGAAACCCACTTACTTGTTTTCTTCCTGCAAGTTGAGTGAAGCACACAAAGTCAAAGGGACTAGGAAATTATATTGAAAGGTCGCATATTTAAAACTGGTAAGGAATATTCTGTCCACGGCACATTTAGCCTGTGGGACTCATTGTCACTAGAGGTCATTGGGGCCAAGAGTTTAGCAGGATTCAAGAAAGGATCATGAAAAGATTATATAGATTATAACCAGATTTATAATATAATAAAAACCCCAAATTCTTGGGGGAGGGGGTTTTGAAGAGATCTATAAATCCTCATATTTTAGGATATATGGCAATCGCTAGTAATGGTGTAAGGAGGACACTTTTCCTGTGAGTACATTATTTCTTAACTGTATCATGCAGGATTTTCTGCATTTTCATCAGAAGCAGCCATGTTGGTGAGAGGATACTTGACTAGACTGGCTACTGGTCTGATCCACGTCATCCACTCTGGCAATTCCTATGTTCAACAAATGGCAATAATGGTGAACAGTAAATGAGAGTTCTAAAATTCTTTATGCTTTAGCAATCAACCATCTTATTAGGCAAAATAGATAATGAAATGTATATTTAGAATTGTTTTATAACCTGATACTTTCCCTTTAAATGTGGATAATTTGTTTTAAATTAAATATATTTAGTTTGTTCCAAAATAAAGTAATGCAGAAGCCAGAAAATACTTTTACATGCATGAGAAACTTCAGCCACACAAAGCTTTCAAAACTGCAAACCAAGATAAAGAGTGGGTCATAACATATATAGCAAATTAAATGTTAAAGAGAAAATATTGTTGCCTAAGGGTCCCTCACCAAAAGTTCTTAAGCAAAGTAAGCAGTCATGGAAAAAGAGACAAGGTCTTGTCATGAATCAGTAAGTGATTAAAAGATAGGAAACAAAGGGTAGAAATAAATGGTCAGTTTTCACAGTGGAGAGTCCACAAAGACCTGTAAAACGACAAGAACTGTTCAACACATTCATAAATTATCTAGAAAAAGGGATAGACAGTAAGGTGTCGAAGTTTTTGCGGACGATACAAAATTTCTAAAGATAATTAAGTCCAAATCTGACTGTGAAGAGTTACAATAGGATTTCACAAAAGTTGGTGATTGGGCATCAAAGTGTCACTTGAAATTCAGTGTTGATAAAGGCAAAGTAATGCACATTGGAAAACATAATCCCAACTATTCATACAATATGATGGGGTCTAAATTAGTTGTTACCACTCAAGAAAGAGATTTTGGAGTCATCGGGGATAATTAATTCTTTGAAAACATCTGCTCAATGTGCAGTGGCTGTCAAAAAAGTTAGAAGAATATAGGAACCGTTAAGAAAAGGATAGAAAGTAAAACAGTAACTATCACAATACCATTATATAAATCCATGATATGCTCACACCTTGAATACTGTGTGCAGTTCTGGTAACCACAGCTCAGAAAAGACCTATTAGAATGGGAAAAAGTAGAGTGAAGGGCAACAAAGATGATTAGGGTTATGCAACATTTTCATATGAGGAGAGATTAAAAAGACTGGGAGTGTTCAGTTTGGAAAAGAGACAACTAAAGGGGGATATGATAGAGGTCTATAAAATCATAAATGATGTGGAGAAAATGAATAAGAAAGTGTTAATTACCCGTTCACAAACACAAGAATGAGGCATCATCCAATGAAATTAATAGGCAGCAGGTTTAAAACAAACATAAGGAAGTATACTTCATGCAGTGCACAGTCAACCTGTAGAACTCATTGCCAGTGGATGTTGTAAAGTTCAAAAATATAACTGGTTTCAAAAAAAGAATTAGATATGTTCATGGAGGATAGGTCCATCAATGCTGTTAGCCAAGTGGGTCAGGGATGCGACCACATGCTCTGGGTGTCTTTAAACCTATAATTGACGGAAGCTGGGACTAGACAACAAGGGGACGGATACTCGATAATTGCCCTGTCCTGTTCATTTCCTCTGAAGCATCTGGCATTGGCCACTATCAGAAGACAGGATACTGAGCTAGATAGACCATTGGTCTGAATCAGTATGCCCATTCTTAGGTTCTTATGCTCTTAAGCTGTTGACTATTTAAGGCCAGAGAACAGATAGATTTTTGAGGGTGAGAATAATTTCTTTAAATAAGACAATGAAGACTTTGTAGGACCTTAGAGACTAACCAGTTTATTTCAGCATAAGCTTTCGTGGGCTCTAGTCCACTTCATCGGATGCATAGAATGGAACAGAAGTAAGATGCATTTATACACACAGAAAGCAAAAAAAAAGCTTGTGTATTAGCATACCAATTCTAAGAGGCTGTTTAATTTGGATGGGCCATTATCAGCAGGAGAAAAAAGTACCTTTTGAAATGGATATCTGTGTCTGACAGGAGAGAGACAACTATTGAAGGTAAATTAACTAGGGAAATGCAATCAATTAGTGTAATGAGTGAACCATTCACAAGTTCTATTTAGTCCTTGGTTAATTGTGTCCAATTTGAAAATTAATTCCAGTTCCTCAGTTTCTTGTTGGAGTCTGTTTTGGAAGTTTTTCTGTTTCAGAACTGACACCATCAAGTCTTTAATGGAATGGCCAGGAAGATTGAAGTGTTCTCCTACTGGTTTTTGAATGCTATGATTCCTGATGTCAGATTTGTGTCCATTTATTCTTTTGCGTAGAGACTGGCCGGTTTGGCCAATGTACACAGCAGAGGGGCATTGCTGGCACATGATGGCGTATATCACATTGGTCGATGTGCAGGTGAATGAGCCTCTGATGGTGTGGCTGATGTGATTAGGTCCTATGATGGTGTCAGTTGAATGGATATGAGGACAGAGTTGGCATCGGGCTTTGTTACAAGGATAGGTACCTGGGTTAGTATGTTTGTTGTGTGGTGTGCGGTTGCTGGTGAGTATTTGTTTCAGGTTGGGGGGCTGTCTGCAAGCGAGGACTGGTCTGTCTCCCAAGGTCTGTGAGAGTGGGGGATCATCTTTCAGGATAGGTTGTAGGTCTTTGATGATGCGTTGGAGAGGCTTAAGTTGGGGGCTGAAGATGACAGCTAATGGTGTTCTGTTTTTGTCTTTGTTGGACCTGTCCTGTAGTAGGTGGCTTCTGGGTACCCTTCTGGCTCTGTCAATCTGTTTTTCACTTCCCCAGGTGGGTACTGTAGTTTTAAGAATGCTTGGTAGAGATCTTGTAGGTGTTTGTCTCCGTCTGAGGGATTGGAGCAAATGCGGTTGTATAATTTCTTTGGCTTTCATCATCATGTACAAATAAATCAATCTATAGCTTTTTATTTTAAATTGTGTGAATTTTGGTGCATAGGCTAGAGCCAGATTCAGTGCAGGCAAGGGTTCCCATCACTGCTGTGCCAGGGCATCTTAATAGTGTCATGCAATATCCCTTGCTGTTCAAAGCTCTCTTCCAACCGTTGAGCAGAAAGTCCCAATCATGGCAAACAGTGTGGTGAGCAAATATCCACTAAAGCAGGCATGGGCAAACTTTTTGGCCTGAGAGCCACATTGAGGTTAAAAATTGTATGGAGGGCCGGGTAGCGTAGGGAAGCCTGGCCCCGACCCCCTTACCACACCGCTCAGGCCTGCCGGCGTGAGACACGCTGCTTCACAGTGTAATAGTGTAATTAGCTTTATTTACGCTATATGCATTAATCCTGGAACTTTGCCTCAAGACTTGGCTTTAATCAGAGACCAAGGCAGAAAGAACTTACTTTTTCGCCACTCACTCATCAAACTCTGCCCATAACCTTGTATACCCCCAGACTAACAAGGCTATTTGCATTTCTTCCAAGATTTAAGAACTTGCTTGCATGTGAAGAAAACAAACTTTAAAGACTATGTGTAACAGTGCCACCTGGTGACACGTGCAATAACAATATTTACTACATAAATAAAGGTAGGTTTACAGTACATTTAACAGTCAATCAAAATATTATATATGTGCAATGTTAGTGAGTTATTGTTGCCATGAGAATTGTAATCTTTCCATTTCTTGTCACTTATGCATTGATATTTGTCATTTTAATGTTGCAAAATCATATTTGATTAATAAATAGGAACTTTATCATTCAGCAGTGGGAATGCCACCACTTGTGGATGCTGTGGAACAATAACTGTTTGATTTTGCACATCAATGCTGCACAATAGTGTGTGTATATGGGAGGGGAGGAAATTATCTCAGTATTTGGCCCTTTGTTGATCATGAAAGCAAACAGGTGAGAATATGCAGATGATAAGAATAAGCAAAGTCATCCATAATCTTTCCTACACACCTCACTGCAGGCCTATAACTGTCCTGAATTCAGCCTATTCCACTGCTGAAGCTCTTGTGACTGGGAACCATAAACTGCACAAAATTGTGCTATGTTGTAAATCCAGTCTAATATGGAGCACCAGTTTTTGGAGAGGTAAAGTGACATTGCACCCAGAGGCAGAAGACCTGTGTTCTATTCCCAGCTCTGCCAGTGTCCTACTGTGGACCTTTGGATACTTAATTTCACTTGTTTGCGCTTCTATTTTGCTTGCCTTTTAGATTGTGAACTCTTTGGGGCATGGACTATCTCTGTGCTAGGTACTATATACATATATCTACTATAAATCCCATTTTGGTAGTGGCATCTAGGTGTTACTATAATGCAAATAACAACAGCATGCAGGTTTTGTGATTTAGATAAATGGGGCTAAAAATCCATACTCTAAACGTATTTTCACTTGTGATCTATGCCAAGCATATGATCCTAAGACTTCAGAGATGTTGTGAAAGGCCATTAGCTCACTGTAACATGTAATGCACAATGTGAACCAAAAGACATCTCATAAATTGATGACTTCCAAGAATCTACCGTCGTATTCAGGGGTATGCCTGAAACGCCAACACTGGTGAGTAACTGGCAGCAGAAAACATAGATGGAAGCTCATGGTTTGCATAGAGACAGCATATGCAAGAGTGTCTCATGCTGGATCCATACATTAGAGGCCAACATTTCATGCCATTTAAGCCAGTGACAAAGATATCATTAATTTCATTGAGACCAGGATTTGGTCCTGGAGACACATTTTGGCAAATTTTATAGGGCTGTAATTCAACCTTTCAGGATTCTGTTGGCTCACAAATCAATTGAATTTCATTTTCCAGTTTAGTGGTGTCACCAGAACCTCTCAATGGAATTACAGCCCCATAATTCACAGTTGCTTGTTATGTATGTTGTGTATGCCACCTCACCCTCCAGTTGTACTCATAGTAACACAGGAGCAATGTGCAAAGAGGAAGCAAACAATGATAAAAGTCCATTTCATTGTTAAATTGAAAATCAATGAACCATGGATTTGAAGCAAACATTAGAACATATTTATGGCAAATAAACTTTAAAATTGTAAACATGAGTATTCTCATTGAAAACCAGAGTCTCAGAACTACACTCATCCAAGATGGGAACAGATACATACCACATGACCTACATATCCAAGCACAATTAATTTTTTGTACTGACACTGTGCTTGGTGTTCTTCAAGACACAAAAATAAAATCAGTCCCTGCCCTGAATCTAAGGCCCTGATTCTGCATCTGGCTCTTCACAGGCAGAAGTCTGAGAACTCCACTAATTAATCTAGGCTCCATGCAGCTGCAGGAGGCTGCCTGCAATGCCACTGATGGAAGAGCAGTGCCTAAGAGAGGACACACAGAGAGTTCTAAAGGAAGGGATAACTTTTATCATTTTTTTAAATTATTGTTATTGTAAACTCACAACTTGTGGGAATTGTGTAATGTAGGAGTTGTGAGGATGGCAACATGAGTGCCTTCCTTTGCCAGTTACAGCAATCACATCCACCAGACACATGGATATTTATAAATATCTAACTGAATATGAAAAGGAAAGGACTCCATTAAATGGTTCCAGATACTGACCTCCTTTGTAAAGCACTTTCAGTTCTACTGATGAACAGCACTATATAAAAGCTAGGTTTATTATTATTATTCCTAACCACGGAACACAATAAACTACAAATACATTATTTGCTATGAAGCATTCTCTCTGTTTTGGTAGTGGGGGAAGGATGCTGACTGCTCATTGGAACAATCTATAATCATTTTAAAAATATGTGTCAGTTCCAAAATGTGCATTAGAACAGCAGACATTGACTGAATATACACACACACAAAATTCAAGGAAAGAGAGGAGCTGACAAGATCCATAAGACAGGAGAATGAAATAATTCCAGGAACAAATGGTGGAAAACAATACTCTCTTTCAGCAGAAACCTTTTGAGATCTTAGTTACAGAGCTGGCCCTGACCTGCCAGTAAAGTGGAACAAGGCCACTTGGCAGATATCTTTGTGCTTCTGGTAGATCCCCAAGAATCATGTGTATCTCAGGAATTTGTGAGGCGTGAGAGTTGAATCTTCTGCTACTTCTGTGCTGTGTGCAAATAGACCTCCTACTCCACCCCAACCCTGGCAGGATTCATAGGAAAGTTCAACATGAAATACCCTACTTTGGCACTTTGTATCTTCAGGGAACACTCTGCACCCCAATGTTCATCTTTATAATATGATTGTGTGGTATCCAATGCAAAGTTTGTCATGTCAGGTGTCTTCAGAAGGCTCATGATGCACTGAACATTGTTGTTATAATAATGTTATAGTAATGTTATAGGTTGTAATTTCATGTATATAGTTGTGAGGCTAAAAATGTGTCATCGTGGCTTGAAACAAGCCCAGGCAAAACTCTCCAGGAACAGGGGCAATTCACACCTCATCAGAGCATGTATGAGACAAATCCAGCCCAGCCTCACAGGAACAAAGGACACTGCCCTAGGCAGCAACAAAGGATCTGCTGGACTCCCCAGTGAGTCACCCCCCTTCTCTTGGGCAGTTTGGAACTATGATGAGGTAATGCTCACCTGACCCTTAAGAGGGGGTGCAAAGCCAAGAAGGAAGAAAGAACATGATAAAAAGAGACATTTTCCATGCTCTTCCTCTTTGTTCCACGTTCCACCTGTAGCTACAGGCACCACCACCATGTGACTGAAGTGCTGATCAAAGGGGAGAGCCAGCCTGTGGTGAGAAGCATCTAAGTTTGTAAGGGCACTGAAAGTGTTAAGATCATCTTAGAATGCCTTTTATTTTATTTTATTTTATTTGACCAAATCTGACTTCTTGTGCTTTGACTTATAATGACTTAAAATCTATCTTTTGTAGTTAATAAATTTGTATGTTTATTCTACCTGAAGCAGTGCATTTGGTTTGAAGCACATCAGAGACTCCCGTTGGGATAACAAGCCTGGTACATATGAATTTATTTGTTAAATTGACAAACTCATATAAGCTTGCAGCACCCAGCGGGCATAACTGGACACTTCAAGACGGAGGTTCCTAGAGTTGTGTATGGGACCGGAGATATTGGTTGGTGTCGTTCGGCTGCACAATCCAAGCAGTGGCTGCCCAAAAGTGCTCACTTATATGCTGGGTGGAGCTTATATGCTAGAGAGTGTATGTGAACAGCCCAGGAGTGGGGGTTCTCACAGCAGAGCAGGATGAGGCCGGCTCTCAGAGTCAAGGATTGAAATGACCTAGCGGATCACCAGTCCAGATAACAGCAGGGGAACGTCACACCTACTCTCAGCAGTTTCTTTAACAAGAAAGGCACCATGGTCAGCTTGTGCTGGTTCAAGCTATTGTGCAAACTTCAGAAGCTTGTATCTCAAATGCTCTGCCACACTTTTAGCCATTCCATACACATAGTGAAATCAAATGAAAAGTTGCTCTTGGTCAATTAATACTGTATGTTTCATATAAACACTTTCCTCTTTATTAATTTATGTTGCACTTTCTAGATAGAAACTGAGTGTACTAAGAAAGCAAAGAATAGAAAAGGGTTTAGTAACATTTACTTGTACCCCTTTTGGGAAATGGGTTGTGTGTTGTTTCTGATTTGTGCAGGATAAGTACAATCCCATGACATCACCTTTAAAAATGGCTGTGATCCACATGCTGATACTGCCAAAGAAAACTGGCCAACATTTTTGAACCAGGGAGCTGGCATAAAGATTCCAAGGTAAAACAAATGTCTGATCCTCAGTGTTCACATACAGGAAAGCCAAGTTTGACAAAGAGAGCTGTGATAACAGTTTTCTTTCTTAGCCCTCTGGATTGCTGCTGCATATACTTATGTTTTCTCTCCCTTTCTATGTCTCTCTTTTCCTTTGTTGTCTCTTGTGTATTTTTGTGATTTTTTTTTACATTATTTTCATTGACATTCCTTTCTCCCCTCTCTTTTTCTCTATCAATTTTCTTTCCTTCTGCTCTTGTCTTAAAGTTATTTTCTCTTCTGTCTCTCCTGCACATCCTTCTCTTTCTCTCTCTTTACAGTTACCCACATTGTCTCTGCTTCTCTATCTTCCAGCTCCTTTCCCTCTGTCTCTCCTTTACCCAAGTTCGCTGCCCTATCTTTGCTTTCTCTTCTTCTCCCCCTCCCACCTCCTTTCATGTCTCTTCCTGGTACATAACTGGCAATTTGCATACATTTTACTAGGGAGAATTATTTTAATAAGCAGGAGGTCTGGAGGCCACTCCGGCCCCCAGCTGATGGATAGTTTTGTTGGTGCTCTGGTGAATTTTAGATTATTTTCTTTTTAGAGGGAACGGGGAAATAAAAATACCCATAACCCCTCCCCCAAGTGATGCCCAGATCACCTCTTGATTTGAAAAAGCATCCCTAGAAAATAAAGGTTGGTCTCCTGTATAGCCTCATAGCTCTCATTTGCAGCTTCCTTCTTTGTCTCCATGGTTTGTACCATCTCTCCATGACAACTGACTCCTTTTCCCCCTTTAAATCTGGCTCTTGACTCCCAAAAATGAATTGTCAAATAAGGGCACAGTATTGGAGCCTCCAGTTCTACTTCAGAATGGTTCTGGTGGGATGGAGTGGGGTAGGAGGGATCCTTACCCTCTTGCTCTTTGGAGGCATACTCCTGCTAAAAGTTGCATTTACAGCCCTACCACAACTTCAAGTGTAGCTGGGGACCCCTGTGCTATCCAGCTGCACTATAGATCAAGAGAAGCACAGAGATGATGATTTCTCTAACTGTATTCTCTTAAGTGAGTAGAGTGAATGCATTTTCAACATAGATTCCCTGTCCTGTGCTACTTCTGGCCAGTGACTGCTATGCTATTTCTCCTTGTGTCTTTTCCTGTTTTTGCCTATCACATTGAAATTGCCTCTGCCTTTTCCAGGGTCTTCTGGTCAGTGGAATCATCCATTCTTGTTCTGTCTTAGTTTTGTCCTAATTATAAACCTGCACACAGGATGGTGACATATTATTTTCCTCTGATAGGCACATGCTTCCACAAAGCCTGCCAAGCCATGAGAGATGATAAATGGCATCAAGCGCTACAAGTAATTTAAGATTGCTGTTGAACTTACTGCAAAACTCCAGCAGATGGCAAAAGGATCCAGATTATTTCTCACCTGATATTTCTATGCCAGACTATTGTGCTAATGATCTTGAATTAATATAGCTTTTTCCGTACAATTTATTCCATATTCTGACTGATATATATCTTTCTAGTTGGGCACGTTGTAAAGGACATTTTATCTAACTGAATGTATGTGGGGAATGGTAGGTGGGCAGAATATAATTACCCCTCACCTTCTTGTCCATTACAGCTGCATTGTGGCATGTGGTTGCACTAGAGTACAGTGAGCAAAAAGGATGTGTCAGAAACAGCTTCCCATCAGAAACTGACACTGAGAGGGTACCATTTTTTGTGTCCCAATCAAAACATGTGTTCCTCTTTTCATAGGCATAGGGATAGTAAATTATAAAGGAGGTGGTCTTTGTTTCAGAATTGGCTGCACCTCATCTTTCCAATCGCTAATCCAGGGATTGCAAATCTGTTGGATGGTAGCTTCGTGCCAAAATTTGCAACCCTCAGCTGTATTCATTGGATTTTAATTTCAGAAGTGCATAATAATTTCTATTTTAATATTTCAAAAATGTACATATGTAATATGTTTTAATTCAAATAATTATTAAAGTTTCATGTTGTTTGTCACAGTTATATTAAATATAAATTTGGTAAACATTAATTTATATTTCAACTGCAGAATTTCAAGAAACTGAAAAATATTTATCTTAAAATTATTAAACGTAAAATGTGAGTTGTTCAGTCCCATGTGCATTATAATATACATTTCTATAGCTATCACAGTTCTGTATACTTCATGCAGTTGTACTTTTCCCCCTTATTATTTAAGGTGATTTTTTAGTGTTTCCCTCCAGAAGACAAGTGTTCCCTCCAGAAGACAAGATGTGCTGAAATTACCTCTGAGCCCGTTTTCCTTGCCAGCTTGGAACTCCAGAACCCTGACTTGTTGAGCCAGACACACTTGCCTGCTGCCACATAGTTCCAGATCTGTTCCACACCCCCAAAGCTGCAGACTTTAACTAAAAACTGCTCAGCAGGTTACCTATCTCCTGCACCCAGACATGCAGCTCCCAATGGGATCCAACCCCAAATAAATCTGATTTACTCTGTATAAAGCTTATACAGGGTAAATTCATAAATTGTCCACCCTCTATAACACTGACAGAGAGATATGCATAGCTGTTTGCTCCACCAGATATTAATCACTTACTCGGGGTTGAATAATAAACAAAAGTGATTTTATTAAGCATAAAAAGTAGGATTTAAGTGGTTTCAAGTAATAACAGACAGAACAAAGTAAATCACCAAGCAAAATAAAGCAAAAACATGCAAGTCTAAGCCTAATACATTAAGAAACTGATTACAGGTAATATCTTACCCTCAGAGATGTTTCAATAAGCTTCTTTCCTAGATAGACTCCTTCCTAGTGTGAGCCTAATCCTTTCCCTTGGTACAGTCTTTGTTAGATCCAGCAGACATCTCAGGTAGTAAGTATGGGTTTTGTCATGACTGCTGCCCCTTTTTGCTGTTCCACCCCCTTCTATAGCTTTGGCACAAGGCAGGAATCTTTTGTCTTTCTGGGTCCCAGCCTGCCTTCTATATCACGGGTGGCCAACCTGAGCCTGCAAAGGAGACAGAATTTACTAATGTACGTTGCCAAAGAGCCACAGTAATACATCAGCAGCCCCACATCAGCTCCTCTCTCCCCGCCACTCCTAGCACCTCCCATCTCGTGGCAACCCCACCGACCAGCACCTTCTCCTTCCTTCCCCACACCTCCCGATCAGTTGTTTTGTGGCATGCAGGAGGCTGGGGAGGAGGAGTGAGGTCAGGGGAGGGGACGGGAAGGAGTGGAGTGGGGACAGGGCCTGTGGCAGAGCCAGGAGCTGAACAGTGAGCACCCCCTAGCACATTGGAAAGTTGGCACCTGGAGCTCCAACCTGAGTTGGTGCCTATACAAGGAGCTGTACATTAACTTCTGAAGAGCCACATGTGGCTCCGGAGCCACAGGTTGGCCACTCCTGTTCTAAATGAAAAAGTACCAGATTTAAAATGGATTTTATGATCAGGTGACATGGTCACATGTCACTATAAGACCCCCTCCTCTCCTTTCCCCATGTGCTGGCCCACACATTCAGAGGAAGGCTTTCAAGTAACTATGGCCATTTACAATGGATTGTTTTTGAAGCACCCTGAATGGCTTCCACTTAATTTGTTTATCTCAGGGATACAAGTTTATATTTTATTCTCCTAACGCCAGATATGGAAATAATACATGCAAAGAAATAGGATGAACATGCTTAGTAGATTACAAGCTTTCTAATGACACTATACAAATGGTATTTAGCATTATGCATAGTCCAGTTATGTCATATTAATAAGCATATTTCCATAAAGCATATGGAGTACAATGTCACAAAAATTTTATTAGTTATTCAAAAATCATTTAGCTTAATTCAGACATAATTATAAAAAATATTATTTTACTGAACACTGGCTAGAATTAATTTCTATGAATTTCACTTTCTAGATGGTTAGAACCTGTAATCACATTACGGCTCTCCCACATGCGTGTGAAGTATTTATTCATGTGGTGATATTACCAGGAGCCTGATCCTTAACCAGTTTATTCCATGGTGGCTATATGTTACTGACCACGATATTCGTTTATAACCTAGGAAGTCATTTTATGTTTCCTTAACTGCTCCTTTTCCCCTCCAAGGTCAGGAGAGGCGTGTGTGAAATAGTTCACTAAAATATTTCACTGATTTCACTGAATCAAGTTTTTTTTCACCATCTCAGTGCATTGTTTCAGATCGAGAAGGGCAGCCTCATCTGGCTGCCTTTCCCACGCAGCTGTAAGGAGGAAATGCTGACATCGGGGCTTAGACTGGGAATGCTGACACAATTTCCCAGAGCGCCCCCGCCCTCAACATGCTGCTAACACCCCCGACCCCTGAAAAGTACAGTAACTTTTCCCTGCTGTGCCCCCCTCCCCTGGGGTCTCTCCCCTCCCCCACCCCCTGGCAGCCCTCTCCCCCTGCACTCTCACACCCTGTCTCTGACGTCACCTACATGCCCCCTCCTTTCCTTCTATTGGCCCTTGGCCCCCTGCCCGAACGGCATGCTGCTGCCCCTCCTCCCCCCCTCACCCGCTGTCAAAGCAGCTCGTGATGCCAAGGAAGGGCAGCGTCAGGGCAAGGCCTTCAGCTGATCGTACCGGGCATGCGCACAAGGCTGACGCGGCATGCGCAGTAGCGCCCGCTGTGCTGACGGAAGGCCGTTTGTGCCCCTGACGAGGGGAGGGGGGGCCCCCGGCGGCGGGGATGCGCGTGCCGAGTCGGGCGGAGTGAGCGGCCGGCGGGGCTTCGATGGCGACGGCGGGGGGTTCGGGCGGCCCCCCGGAGGCGGCCCCCGCGGCGCTGCAGCGGGAGCCCGTGTACAACTGGCAGGCCACCAAGGGCTCGCTGCAGGAGCGCTTCGCCTTCCTCTTCACCAACGAGCTGCTCAGCGACGTGCGCTTCGTGGTGGGCAAGGGCGGCCCGCGGCAGCCCGGCGGCGGGGGGCCCCCCGGGCCCGGCCAGCAGCGCATCCCCGCCCACCGCTTCTTGCTGGCCGCCGGCAGCGCCGTCTTCGACGCCATGTTCAACGGGGGCATGGCCACCACCTCGGCCGAGATCGAGCTGCCCGACGTGGAGCCCGCCGCCTTCCTGGCGCTGCTCAGGTCAGGCCGGGGCGGGGTGGGAGAGACCCCGCGACGGGGCGCCCCTGCTAGCCCGGCAGGGGTGGGACCGGCGGCTGAGGGGAAAGGCGGGGGTCTGCCCCAGTGCCGGGTTGGAGGGGCGTTTGTCCGCTGGCGTTGGGTTGCCCTGAGCGCAGGCAGCAGCTGGCGGGTTGATGCCTGTGTCCTTGCACTTGCCCACGCCCCTCTCTGATCGCTGTGTGGGGCTGAGGAGTGAGTGACATTGCTTGTCAACCAGCTGGCTGCGGCAGCCCTAATTATATCCCCTCATGGCTGCTGATGCCTGGCCCTCTTGCCCGCGCTCCATCCTGCCCCTATACCCGCTTGCTGCTGCGTTTTCCTCCCCCCACCTCTGTTCTCTTGTCACTGATTCTGCATCCTTAATGTCTCTGTGACCTGTTTATACCTGGCCCAAAACAGATGGAAACCAGGCACAACCACAGTGTGGTCTGGCAGACAAGGTCAAACTGCCAGTTCCCTGCCCAAGAACTTGGTGATTTTGGTCTCTTCTTTAGTTTTGGACCCTCCTCAGGCTTTATTTGGAGTTGCCCATTGTGCAAATTGTTCTTATACCTTCCCTGCAAAGAAAATATTTATTTCAGGAGAATTAAGAATCATTGCAAAGGGATTGCCTCTGAAGGGACACAGTGGGAGATGTAGTTTAATAATAGATCTCTTCTGTGTGTGTTGTAATTACTTACTTCCAAACAATGCATAAAAGAAGAACTGAGTCTGCTATACTGTGGTGGTGGTGTTTATTGTTTTGATTTATGGATTTTATTATTCTTGGGTCAAGTAAAAAAATGCTGCTTGGGGTCAGATTATCACTTGTTGCTATTCTTATTTATTAAGTGATTGTTCACCCATATGCTGTCTATGATATCTGGCAATTGCAAATATTTCAGGGTGGGGAGGAATGATCACCTAATCGATTTGAAACCTACACAAAACTAGCCAATTTGAGGCCTAGGTGGCAATTGTCAATGGCAGTTTATATGAGGAAAAAGGTTATATTGTACCTCAAGGTTATTACTGAGAATTGGTAAGTTGAATAAATTTCAGATAACTCTTAAAATTCTGTTTAATTAGGCTAAACAGTTTATAAAATATAAAAAGTTATTCAAATCCCAAATTTCAGAGAAATGTAGGGCTGGAAGATAATTTCTAGAGCCTCCAAGTCCAGACCCCTTCACTGTGGCAGGACCTAGTACACATAGACCATCCATGACAGATGTGTGTCTAAGCTGATTTTAAAAAACCTCCAATGATGGGAATTTCACACCTCCCTTGGAAGCCTATTCCAGAGTTTAACAATCCTTAATATTGGAAAGTTTTTCCTATGATCTAACTTAAGTCTCCCTTGCTGCAGATTAATTCCATTACTACTTGTCCTTCAGTGGATGTGGAGAAATCCATTACTGTTGCTTTGTAACAGCCCTTAAGATATTTGGAGACTGTTCTCAGGTCCTCCCTCAATCTGTTTGTAATGGAATATGGTGGAGCTGATGTAGGTTCTTCTTTACAGTCAAGGTTTTGAAGAGAAAGTTACTGATTTAGGACCCTCCAGAGACTTCACCAGTGGATAGTATAAGACATCTAGAGTACAGTGGGGACATCCTGCCTTTTACAATAGGAACCAGCAGGGACAAGCAATGAAGGATGAAGAGAATGGGGCACCTGCCCATACTCTTAGCCAGGAGCTTCCTTCTGCCAGGTGTGGACTTTTAAAAGCCCCATCTCCTGGAAGGAACAGCAGAATGGAGCAGCTGACCTTTGCGATCCTCATTGGCTTTGAGGATATTAGTAGAATATCCTCTTCCTACTCCACAAGTGACCTGGGCTTGTAGCCCCAAATGCAAGACATGAGTAAGGCTATGATTTTATCACAGAGGTCGTGGAAGTCACAGAATCTGTGACTTCCAAAAACCTCCATGACTTCACCCCCAGGTGGCTGGGAGCTGCAGGGTCCCACTGCCACCCAAGGCAGTGGGGCCCCCGAGCTCTGAGATGACAGGAGTATCCCACAGTATGCCACAGGCAGCAGGGTGGGTTCCTGGAGCTTCTGGGTGCTGGGGGGCTCTAAGTGGCTGTGAGGGGACCCCAAAGCTTCTGGCTGCCCCTCCAGCTCCTGGCCTTTGGTGGCAGGGGATCCTGGAGCTCTGAGCCCTCATGGGTGATTGGGGCCCCTGGAGCTCCCAACCAGGCCCCTGGAGCTACCTAGTGGTTCCCCATTTTGTGATGGATATTTTGAGTAAAAGTCAGGGACAGGTCATGGGCTTCTGTGAATTTTCCTTTTTTGTCTGTGACCTGTCTGTCACTGATATTTTTAGTAAAAGTCACAAAAATCTTAGCCTTAGTTATGAGGGAATGGCAAAACTGGCTAGGTGCTGGTGTACAGGAATAGTTAAAGGTATGTGTTACAGACAAAATGTTGATTCTCATGTTAAGAGAATGAAAAACAATGTATATGCAAGCTTTTTTTAAAAGAGCAACAACCATAGTTAGAGGTCAAATTTAAGCAGAAAAACTTTAGGATTAAAGACTTAAGTTAATTTTTTAAATTTAAGAATATGTGTTAAAAAAGAGGCTACAGTTTGAACATTATGAAAATGGATGAAGGATAGGGGTCTTAGAATGCAGTAGGAGCCATTGTGTATTTGAGCTACAAGCGCAGTGGGCTGATTGGGGCCCTTGAGTACTATAGTAAGAAAAAATATATAATGAACCAAGGCCTTCGTATATTTTGCTTGCTTATTTATTTATTTTATAAGCATTGGCAGACTAAGAGGTTGGGGATATTTTAAAGGTTACCATATCTTGGAAGCCATTTGGTCTTGAAACAAGTGCCTACATCATTAGAATGTGCCTGAATTCTATATATGCCAACATAAGCACAAAATATAAATTCAGTATGTTTTTTTAAAAAAAAAAAACCCCATCCCACTGAAAACTTTAATACAAACAAATAATTGAAATTTTTCTTCCTACTATGCACTTTTTGAAAATTGACCTCAGTATTGTAACTGAGAATACAAAAGTTAAAATGACCCCATTTCCCTCTGCATACTGAAAGAGAATGCAAGGATTGTATGTAATGTCACATTTCTTGGCAAATTAGTTTTCTTTTACAAGCCTGTTTTGTAATAAATATCCAAGAGGACAAAAATGAGGTTGGAATGGCAGAGGATGATGCGGGTAGTGATCTCCTGCCTATGTAAAGTAAATGACTAGCCTAGTGAAGAAGAGGTTGTTGCTGAGACCCTTACTGAGAATTTTCTAACTATTTGATGTTGGGCACCTACCTACACTTTTGTGTCTTGGAAAGTCTACCTGTTAAGCTATACCAGTATAGCTATACGGGCAAACCTTGATGTAGATGCAGTTACACCAGCAAAATGACTTTTTTTGCTGGTGTAACAGCTTATACCAGATCCCCAAGTGAAACAAGCTGTTACCAGCCAAATAATTTTTTTTGCTGGTGTAACAGCATCTGCACTAAAGTTTTGCTACCATAGCTATGTTGACCAAACAAACCCTTCAACCAACTAAACCATCTCTAACTGACATACACTACACCAGCAAAGCTTTCCAAGTATATACCAAGCCTTTAGAAAATTTGCACATTAAGTCCCCTAAACAATCCGAACCCTGCTTCTTCCCCCCTACCACTGTAAGGTTGAAGTTAGTAAGTTTTTGTTGGGGAAATGTACAGGACTTAAATTACAAGTAGCATTTCAAACAAAGAACTTAGAAATTTAATTCCATCTTCTCTACCTACAGAGACAGGAGTTTGTCTGCTTTTTAAGGCACTCTTCTTTATTGCTTTAGTTTATGATGGCTATCAATTCTTGACGAAGTAAACACTACCAAACTCTGAAATCAGATTAAAAACAAGAAGTCAGTTCTCCCTTTTCCTAAAATGCTGTTTGTTGTAGGTCTATATGTGGAACTGGAATCTACATCAGTTTCTAGAATTTAAGAAAGTTTGCCTCTATCTTCTCTACTTGCTTTTAATATTGGGGGAGAGGGGAAGGGAATTATTAAAATACAAAATTTAAACATATTTGCATGTAACAAATTTAAGCAGAGGAAATAAGCATGAAGGTTAGTCCATGCTGTTTGAAACAGTCTATTTTTGGCTCTGTTTTCTGGAAAAGGTGTAGAGCTGGGTAGCAGAGCAGGGGCTAGAAGCCGCTTGCAGCAGCTGCGGCCTGCAAAGTATCCCTGCAGTGTGTGCCTGCAAGAGGAAGGGGATGCTGTAGCTCTCAACCAAAGCAGGCTGAAGTCATGGCGGTCTCTGGAAGTCTGTGACTTCCACAAGCTCCGGGACTAAATCGGAGCCTTGCCTATAAGTAATCGAACAATATAAACAATTGCACATTAGTTCTTTTATGCAGTAATTAAGTGTTTTTCTGTGCCCTTTTGAATGTTTATTTTTGTCTAAAGGAGAACGGCTTATATTGGTTATTAGAGTTGTCGGTCTCTTATAGAGGGTTCAAAAGGCCAAACCCTAAAGGTATTAAGGTATTTAGAAAATGACTTAGATGTTGAAGGGAACGTATTGACATTCAAGCTTAAATTTAAAGTATTTATATAATTTTAAAGTAATAGAATTATTCCTTCAGTAATAACGTTTTAAAATACGATTTTGTTGTGGGTTTACTTTTTGCAATCAAGATTAAAACCAAATAGATAAAGGAGGGGACTCAGGACTTATCTCTCGGGAAAAACTATTCTGGAAAAAACCCAACCTATTATTGGTTGAGCTCAAAGGTTTAAGGAATAAAATGACTGTTTTTGGGCTGGCCTACGCTACTGCTTAAGTCAATGTAAGTTGCATTGCTCAGGGGTATGAAAAAGTTATAGTAGCCAAAGCACTATCTACACCAATGCTGTGTTGGTTGGAGATGCTCTCCTGCTGACATAGCTTTCACCTCTCGCAGAGGTGGAGTACTTAGGTGCAGCTGTGTCAATGTAGCACTGTAGTGTAGTCTTGCCCATTGTTTGTTGACTTACTATCCAATATTCCTCTTGCCTGTAGGGTTTTTTAAACAAAGGCCAAAAGAGTTCTTGCAAAGCAGCTACAGTGGTTGGGGGACCATTGGGATGACTGTGTGTGCATCCTGGTGAGTTTAGGTAGGGTTCTCTGCCTTTTTTTTTTTTTTTTTTTTTCCCTTGTGTTCTAAGAAAATAAAATTCACCCAGTGTCCACAGAATTGATTGCTAATAAACTCCCTTGAAAAAAATTCTGGGGGAGGTTCTCTTTAAGGAAATGATCTGGTCTGGGGGGACCTGGTGATCTCAATTACTTCCTTTATAAAAGAATTGCCTCTGAACATTTTCTCACATTCTGACCTATACACTGAGGGAGAGAAAATCAACATGGAAATTTTACAGGAAGAGACAATGAGGTATAAACCAGGAAAGAGGGAATGAGAGAATGCAGGACCTGGGGAAGAGAGGGAGAATGGGGAGAGAACTTTGCAAGAGAACGAGGCTGAAAACTGGAGGCAGAGAAGTAGAGGTGTTGAGGAAATATAATTTTCTCTGAAAATTTTGTATACTTAGAAAATGGATAGAAAAAGGAAAATTGTATAGACAGGTGAGATGCAGAAAAGGATGTGCAGAGGACAAGGTCAGACCTGTAAAAAAAACCAGAAGGCTGCAACATAAGAGTTTCAGAACTACTGCCGTATACACACACATAAGCAGAGGATTATTCAGAAGCAAGCCACTCAAACAGATTTCTCCATTCTGGAAAAGAAGGGGTACTGTGGAAATGCTCCAGGATCATTGATCCAGATCTTCAAGTGAGATGTTGGCCATGCCCTAGCAATTTGGAGAAGACTCATTGTTGTGCAGTTTTTAATAGTTCTTGTGCTTGCCTCTTTATTCTCTAACTCAGTATTTTTGAACATTAAGAATTTATTCAAAATGCTTTATTGCTTGTCTCAGGAAAATCCCACAAAGGCATTGTGATGGGAAAAAAGAGGCTTTCTAGATATAAAGGGCTATGTCCACACTAGAAACATTGAGATAAGAAATTATGCACCCAACTTTTCCTAAAATAGACAAGACAAAGAAGCATAAATCATATATTGGCATGTTGACATTTCTGTCCTAGTGTAGATTAAATTTCCTCACTCTAAAAGTATTTGGTTATATTGGATGCTTCATTGCTACAAGTTGCTGAATTCTTTTTTGGCCTCTTGTGGCTGATTGTTAGGAATATATTCTCAGAGCAGCCCAAGCCTACCAAACTGATATGCAACTCTCACTCTTATGTTATGTGGTTAAAGCTCTAAGCAATAAAGTTAAATATACATCCAAGCCAGCCATGACTTAATGAATGTGCTTATAGAAGCTGTACTAAATGAGTGACCCAAAATGTGTTTTTCTGTTACATTAATGCTCTCTAACGCTACTGTATTTAAATCTGCTAAAGTTTAAATCTTTTCTATAAGCTTGATATTCCAGTCATTTAAAAAAAGTCCACAGCCTATGAGGATTTTTCAAAATGAGCTATTTTATTTTTAAATTAAAAAATCAGCTGCTTAATTTGTAGTTTAAAATCTTATCACTCTTCGTTGTCTGCTTTATCAATCCAGACGCTTCCTGCTCCAGCCTGTTACTCTTTTGCTCCCTGTCACACCCCTGCCTCTGCAGTGCCACTGTCTGAGCACAGGGGGTGCCTAACTCAGCCTTCAGGCTGGATATCTTTGTCTTTCTCCATTTTATCTTTCCTTAACTCCTCTATTTCTGCCTTTTAATTAATTTTTTTTCTTTATCTACTGCCATCACTACCATCTCCTTACAAAGCTGCAGAAATGCTCCAGGACCAGTAAAGCTCTCAGGCTTCCAGAGACCATTATCATGCTCCTGTACAAAATCAAACTGTTTCCCCAAATCATTTTCAACTGTTCTTTATTTCCAGCTGTTTCCCTTTCTTCTGACATAGTCCCTCAACCAGGGTACCAGTGTAGGGCCCGGAGTCCCAGTAACAAAATATATCCATGACACAGGGAAATTCCAGGTTGCTACCTTGCCCCAGCTGTCTTCCCCTTTTGCACAGCAAACCATTTGTTCCAATCATCCCCTTCCTCTCCACCATTCCTGGCAACTGGCTCCCTAAATTTTTATCATATATACAAAAGTATTTATCTACAGTGCTTGTGAAATAACTCAGAAGTTTTATTACACAGCCTATGTTACAGACTTATTCAAAACATGCTTTTGTTAGTACCTATTAAAAGCGTATAAGCTGACATGAAAGAACTAGCTATGATGTGTGCTGTCCATTTTTCATTAACTCTGTGGTTATAGTATGGGGCCATCAATTCTGCAGTCTCTTTTTTTAAGTTTATTAGTCAGATGATACTACTAGATAGCTGCCTACTAGGCAGCTAATCCACCCCCTCGCCTCTGATTTTGGAGCAGATGTTACAATTTGACGTAAAACCAATATGAAATGAGATAAGCTGTTGATCCCTTTGACACCTTTTACCCATGAAGAAATGATCAGATTGTAGATCTAGAACATGGTTGCACCTACATTAGTTTCTTGAGTTCCAACAGTTCTCAACTACTTTTTCATAAGCCCCATAGACTTTCAGGTTTGTATACACCAGGGGTGAGCAAACTTTTTGGCCTGAGGGCCACATCAGGGTTGCAAAATTGTATGGAGAGCTGGGTAGGGAAGGCTGTGCCTCCCGAAACAGCCTGGCCCCGCCCTCTATCCGACTCCCACACACTTCCAGCCTCCCGACTGCTCCCCTCAGAACTCCCAACCTATCAACCCCCCCGCTCCTTGTCCCCTGACCGCCCTCTCCTGAGGACCCTACCCCCTACTCAACCCCCACCCTCGTTCCCTGTCCCCTGACTGCCCTGACCCCTATCCACCCCCCCACCTCCTGACAGACCCCTGGGACTCTCATGCCTATCCAGCCTCCACCCCAAACCTCTGCCCCCTCCAACTGCTCTCTGTCCTCTGACTGCCCCCGGGACTCCCTGCCCCTTATCCAACCCCCCAACCACTGGCCCAGTCCCGTTACCATGCTGCTCAGAGCAGCATGGTGTCTGGAGGCAGCGTGGCCTGCCAGAGCTTGCAGCCCCGCCCCCTAACCATGCTGCTCAGAGAGGCAAGAGCCAGCCATGCCACTGCAGTGCTGCCCAGGAGGAGCAGGCCAGAGCACTGGCGGCGCGGCGTGCTGAGGCTCCGGGAGAGGGGGGAAGGTGGGAGTAGCCTCCCCAGGTGGGGGCTTAAGGGCCAGGCAGGACAGTCCTGTGGGCCAAATGTGGCATGTGGGCCGTAGTTTGCCCACCCCTGGTATACGCAATATAGGAACCTAACCACTTCTTTCTCACACTTTTTATATTAAAGTAAGCACCAGAAAAGCATTGTATATTTTAAATATATTGAAAAATATGTTAAAAGGGACAAAATGTTGGTTTTTAAGCAAGGAGATTAGATTATTATGGTTGTGACAAAGACTGGGGATTAAGCTTCCTGCTTACATTCCAGGTTTAGCACCTTGTTGTGCCTCATTGTTGCAGGAGTCTCGGAATAGTGCCTGAGGTAGAATAATGGATATTTAAAAAAACCAAAGTAACAAGAAGGAGAAAGGAGGCTTAGGGCTTGTCTACACTACAGGTTATGTAGGTATAATTTATGTTGCCCAAGGGTGTGAATGTAAATTACATTGACCTAAACACCGGTGTGGACAGTGCTATGTTGACAGGAGACATTGCTACCACCTCTCACAGAGGTGGTTTTATTGATGGTGCTCTCTCCTATTTGCATGCCATAGATCATCTTCACCAGATGCACTACAGAGCATGTGTCAGTGTAGCTGTGCTGCTGTAGCACTTCTAGTGTAGACTAGCCTTTAGTCTTTACTTAGGAATTCCTGCCTCTGTTAGTATGCACTTATTTATTGTGTTTAAACCAAGGGTGGTTTGGTTTTTTGGCCTAAGGGCCACATGGGGTTGTAAAATGGTATGAAGAGCCACATAGGGAAGGCTGTTCATCCCAAAATAGCATGGCCCCTGCCCGTATCCACCCCTTCCCACTTTCTGCTCCCTGACTGCCCCCCTCAGAATCCCGGACCCATCCAACCCCACCCCCGCGCTGGGCCCCCGCCCCCCCCCCCTCTAGTGACCCCACCCCCAACCGCCCCCAGGACCCTACCCAACTCTCCGTGTCCTCTGACTGCCCTGACCCCTGTCCACACCTTCACACCCTGATAGGCCCCTCCGGGATTGCCACGCCCTATCCAACTGTCCCCTGACCACCCCAACCTGTATCAACACCCCAGCCCCCCGGAACCTCACCTGCTCTTTCCCCCTCCCCGACCACCCTCCCCCCGAGTCTCCGCTCCATCCAACTGCTTCCTGTTCCCTGACTGTCCCCCCCTACCTCACGGCCCCATGCCCCTTATTCAATCCCCCCTGTGCTTGCTGGAGCCAGTCATGCTGCTGCAATGCTACTCGGGGCAGCGGGCTGGAGCTCTAAGGGTGTGGCTGTGGGGGAGGTAGGACAGTGGGGGAGGGGCCTGGGCTCGCCTCTCCGGATGGGAGCTCAGGCAGGCTGGACAGGACGATCCCGCGGGATGTAGTTTGTCCACCCCGGTTTAAACCAATATTGGTGGAGGAGGTTAATAAGTTGTAATATACAGAAATCTTATTTTGTGAATGTCTGTAACCAATAGAGCAGTTTTGATTAACTTTCCTGGAAGTTAGAGATGCAGTAGTGATGGACTTGGAAATATTTTCTTCAGGTCAAAGCAGATTTTAAAAAACAAACAATTCCCACCCCCAATGTTAGTATCTTAGAATCAGTGCTCCTGTCTGGTCTCAACAAATAACAACTTTCAGGAAAGCTGGCTCTGCTGCCTTTGGTGCACACTTTTTGTCTCTTAATTCAGTGTTACTATTAAAACTTCAACCTATCTTGCATTCTCAGAAAAAATGGTGGCAGGTCAGAGTTTCAGCTTGTGGTAGTCTGTTGAAAAAATAGAGACTCAAGGTCATTAGCTGAAATATTAGTTTTCTGCAGAGGGAAAATGCTGACTTGGAATTAAGATGTTATCACAGTGGAAGTCCTTGATTTGTGTCCCCTCGTGGCTGGATGGATAGTGTGCAATTCCTTTGAACTGAGAGCAGTGGTACAGGAATAAAGGCATTGATACTCAAAGTGAAGATGTTCTTGCTCTTGAGCCAGATCTAGCTAATGAATTAGAAGTAATTCTGCCAGCTCAGCTGCTCTTCACTGATTGTACATATCTAATAAACCAGTACAGCAAGATTAGTTTTAGGGAGTGTTACGCTTTTTGTACAGATCTAATGGCATTAGCTTTTCATAAGCTAACATGCTGCCACATCTTAACTAGTACCAAACTCTCTTAGTGCACGTCTTTAATTTGTTTTGTCAATACAAAGAGGTTGTTAATAGTTTTCTTAAATTTAGTTGGTATGTTCAGCTCTCCCTCAGTTATATCCCTTTTATCCTTCTCTATTTGTGTATTATTTCCAGGTTTCTTTATTCAGATGAAGTTCAGATTGGTCCTGAGACAGTTATGACTACTCTCTACACTGCCAAGAAGTATGCAGTCCCAGCCCTGGAAGCACATTGTGTGGAATTTCTCACTAAACACCTTAGAGCAGATAATGCCTTTATGCTTCTTACCCAGGTAACCTGAATAAAATGTTGGCTTATGAAATGCTGTTTAGTTCATCACTCCGAAAAAGCTAACATTTTACACTATGTTAGATGTCTAGGTAGTTTAGTCTGTGGTATAAATATCTGTGGAGCATATTAGTCTGTTTGCAAGCATCTTATTGCAGCTTTGTCACTCAGCTTCTTGAGTATGAAATAATATAAAGGAAAAGGGCCTTAAATAAACATATTTTATATAGTTATTGGAACATCATAACTATGAGGTCTCTTCTATCTTCAGTGTTATTAATATTCTAATGAATTAATCTGAGGCTCTTTGAAAATATTGTCTATTTTGATCCAGTATTGTAGTTTTGACTTGCAATTTCAAATATAGAGATTTATCTTTGGCAGTGTAATAATAATAATCAGGAAGGAGAATTGGAGAAATCTGATACAAAAATTCTTAATGAAGTACATTATTCAAGGGCTGTTTGACACAAACTCAAGGAATACTTGAAAGGTAAATTGAGGCTGTCTAAATAGAATGTGTATCCATTATTCTGGAGTAAAAACTTGTTTGTTTGGGTTACTTCACAAATCTGTTGGTTGCAACACCACGGTCATACCATTTGTCTGTTAACAATATATTATCTCCATAGGCTCGTTTATTTGATGAACCTCAGCTTGCTAGTCTTTGTCTTGACACTATAGACAAAAGTACAATGGATGCAATAAGTGCAGAAGGTTTTACTGATATTGACATAGGTAAGTTGCCTTCTATTACCAGAATATGAATTTAAACTTTGTAAAAGAACTGTATTGGTTTGCATTGTTAAACAGGTACCTGTTGGTCAAAGCTTGCACTGAAACATGTACAATATATAGGATCTAAAACATTCCCATATATAAAAACCATCACATTAGAGAACTCTGCTAAAAGGCTTATCCATTTAAACAAATAAATTAGTCCTGATTGACTTGTATAATTTGACTATTTTAATAGCTGACCCTCTTGTAACGTAGTGATTTACAGATATCACATAATGTTGAAACTGGTGTTTTAACTTGACAGGTTTAGGATCAGATTTTTGGTTTAAAAATCTATGCTCACATTGATTAGAACTAGTTAGAACTTTATTAAAAGTACAAGGATTTTACCTCAGTACCATTTTGAAAGATGAAGTAAACATTTTTATATGCTAGTCTACACTGTCTAATTAGTGTTGGAATTTTAGTGGTACAGTATTATTTCGGCTGTTATAGTGCACTCATTTTTCTATCACTGCAGAACAAACAATGACTAACATAAGTTTGAATACAAGATCTAAATGCGTAAAGAATTGGTTTTACCTTATTGTGAATGTTACTACTTTTTGCATCTTCATATATCTTTGAAGAATTTTTCTGAATTTTGACTATACATTTGTTACAATAATACTTTGTGTGTAATGTCTGATTAAATCTGGGAAAATACTAAAAAAGCTTGAGTGTCTGTTGACTTGAAAACACTCCAGATTTCTATCTGGTTTGGTCCTATTTAACTATATATGTCATATTTATAGTGCTGGCTCTAATTTTGCTGTAGGTCACTACTGTGACTTTGTTGCTGCCAATATGGCAAAAAAAGATAAAATTGGGTTTGTAGATACCTTTGTTGCATGTTCAGTTTTAGCTGAAGCATTATGGTTAAATTACTCTTCTTCGAGTGTCCATTTGCCAATCCCACTCAACTACTGGACTGGCCCTGTTTACTTTGAGCTATGAAAGCAGCATATGTATATTCTTCTTGACTAAACTTAGTACCGTAAATAGTCCAGACTGACATCAGCTTCCAGCCTATGAGTGGGCTCGAGCCTAGACAAGCAGTACATTACCTGATCCCATTGACTTCATCACAGCCAACCTCAACAAAGATTAAAGAGTGTCTGTGTAACAATAAGGGAGAGGAAATAACCATGGTATATGATGTACACAAGAAAAAGATGAAACTAAAGCTTATTGTGCTAGAGGCCAGGCAAGGAAGAAACAAATGGAACTCTATACTTAGGTTAACTCGTGTTCTTCTTGGAGTGGGGAATAGATGATGAATTGGAATTCAGAAAAGGATTAAACAGTGAGTAAATGAGATTCAGGTTACACTTGCATGTACAACTAAGGGATAAATTATAAACAAGAAAATAAGTGCTAAGAACATAATACTCTTGTTTGCATCTTTTTATCCTGCTGTTCGTAGTTTATATGTTGTCTGTTAGCGTGCAGACTCACTGGGACAGGAACCTTTCCTCTTTTCTGTCTGTAAGGCACACAGTATGCCTTTGAGTGCTGTATAAATACAATCCTGTCTTTGCAACTAGTGCAGCTGCATCCTTTTTCAGACTTTGACTTACTACTGCTGAAAATTGCTAACTTTCGGCTCCTGGGTTTCCTCTCTTATTAATTGCTTCTTTCTCTGCCCTACATTTGAAATACATCTAATTGGAATGTAAACTCATAGTTTGAACTCAGGCTGAAACCCAACATCTGTAAATCTACATGCAAAATGCCCTAATTCAGGGCTCTAACAGAGGGTCCTGGACCTTCAGGGGTGAAGACTTAGAGCCTAAATCAAGCTGGGATCTTGGGTTCAAGCCCTATTGCAGTGAAGACGCAGCCTTTTTGAACTAGTGCTTTGGGAGTCTGCCAGAAGTATTCCACAGTCCCAAACGCTGACTTTTTGTTCCCTGGACAGTTGAGTTTGGTGATGTAAGGTTCCTTGGATCTCTTCCAGAGCACCCCCTTTGGTGGTGGGGAATTGGTGCTCATACTTGAGTGGGGCAACCAGTCATTCTGGTTTGCAGCTGAGTCTCTTGACACGCAGTAGCGCTAGTCTCTGGGATCAGGGCTGGGCCAGTAAGAAGTCTGTATATTGGGGCTTCTGCCTATGGACTAAACTGTTAAATAGACAAGGACTCATGCCTTCTGGGCATAGGCTGATCCAATAAGCAGGCAATGGATCAGGCCTCTCAAAGGAGGGCTGAGAAACGAAGGCAGTGGCTCAGGCCCCTTGGCCTAGAGGTTAGTGCTTGCCCCAGCAGGGCCGGGGTTAGGGGGATCCAGGCCCACACTGCTGCACTGGGTCCCAGCCAGGACCCTTGGAGCAACCAGTGATCCCATTGTGGGGCCAGCAGGGAAACATGAGGTCATCTCCCAGCAACACAACAGACCCAGAGTCTTGTTTTCCTGGGCTGCTTCCTACTGGCATCTGGTGGTTCTCTTTGGTGACTGGGGCCTGGTTCCCCCGCTCTGTGCCAAACGGCTCACTCTGTGCTTCCTCTCCTGGGTCCTCAGTCTCCTGGGAACACGGCTTACCTTTTCTCCAGGCTGACTTAAAAGTGTCGTCATCGTCTGCTGCAGCTAACCATGGGCTTCATGGGTAGGTCAGCTCCCTGGAAAGGACATCTGGTTTCTTCTGTGGTTGGAAATGAGCTGAGCTGCAGGGCCTGGCCCTTATCCTTCCTGCCCTGCTAGGAAGTCTGGGATATAGATGGCTGAATTCAAACCCACATAATGCAGCGTAGGTGCTGGAGCCCCAGGTTGGATGCAGGGTTCAATAATACTTAACCTGGGGTTACAAATGAGTGTTTACATGCTCAAGCCCTAGATGAACAAAGCCAGAGTCTGCTGACTCGAGATCTGCTAAGCCAGGGCATACATTATGGTTTAGACATACCCTTTGTGGCCTACAGTCTCCCATGTGCAGGCATTATCTGTCCAGAGGTGAGTTATATCGGTATTCACTCAGGATCCAGCTGCTTTGTCAGTCCAGTTTGAGAGACAGTCATGATGGAACTTATGTCCAAGACTTGTTTCAAAATCAGCTAGATAATAAAGAAGAAAGTTCAGATCAAGATGGATAGTCTGGCCTTTTTTAAAAAAAATAAAATTGTGCCACCCTCTCCTTAAACTTCTTGTGTTTGGATTTGTGCAATTGGTTGCTTGTGTTCATTCCAAATTTTCACAAGTTTCTTTGATTCTACCTGGATGAGGACTGTTTCTAGTACATGATCCTTTCCTACAATGTCTTCTCCATATTCAGGGTATTGTAATAACAGCCCTTAAGGAGGAAGATAATCTAATCTTCCACTATCTGAATGTTTCTTTCAAGTCCAAACAGTTAGAAAGAACTCCAATAAATCTTGTTCAAAACATCAGTTCTACATACTTGATATGTCTTTTTTCTAATAAACTATTTGAAAATTTACCTAGCTCTCCTCCCCGTTTATAAAAAAAAAAAAAAATTCACAGGTCCTATTCTTAACATGCAAAGCTGGGTAAACAATGTTGTTTTTTTTTATTCTTTAAAAAAATCGTAAAATTCATTACATAAATTACTCCTGTGTTTTGCCACAGGGCTTTCTCACCCTGGAGTTGGTTTTCATATCATTGTCTCCGTCATCCTCTTCTCTAGACAGAGCTGTTTCAATCATTCTAGTTTGTTTGGGAATTCCTACATAGTATATACATACATAACTGTTAGGGCTTTCAACTATTCAGTCTTATGTTCTCAGGTGTAGACTTTGTCCTGTTACCTGTTCTGCGCCCTCTTCAAGCCTTTGTAGGCTCAGCTGTGAATGCTAGGAGAGCCTCTCCAGGTTATCCTTCCTTCCCAATTGGATTGTGAAATCCCTACTTTGGGTGACTAGTAGACTAGACTAGAAGAATTTCAGTTGGGTACACTGGTCATCTTTAGGTCATCTAGTCATCTTTAGGTTCTGGAATCTCAACTACTGCTGCTGTTCTTGGTGGGGTTAGGTTCGTATAAACCTTAAATCTTATCAAAACTACAGGAAACTGTTTCTTGAAATTCTCTACAGAAATGTTCTGTGTTTGTACAGTGCCTAGCACAATGGGTGCCTAGTCCGTTACCAGGTGTTACTGCAGTATAAATAAATGTGCCTGTCCACCTAAATCAGGGCATCTTCCAGTCCAAATAGATGCAACTACATTCTCTGGATGTCAGAAGTGATTACTCTTTTCCCCAGGAAGTGTTTTCTTTAGGAAATTGGATGTGGTCTCATTTACAGAGGTTACAAAAAAAGGACAAGTTATCTATGGTCACATGTTGGATGGCAATCAGAGAAGCTTTTTCTAGTATCAGCAAATGTCTTGACATAGATTTGTGCCTATTTAATAGGACCTGTGTGAAGAACAGACTTTCATGTAAAGATGTTTGCAAAGCCATGAGTTGAATGTCCCACTGCTCTTCACTAAAATCCGAGATGTGTATATAAAAAGAGTTGGAGCACTTAGTACTGCTTTTAATTTTTTGGATGCCATATGTCTGTCTGTTTAAAAGGTCACTTTAATATATCCTTGCACCATCACTTTTTTCTTTTTGTGCATTTTGCTGGTTGTTGCATTTCAGTAGTTGATCCAGATTGGCAGATGGACACTGAAATGAGGACAACTTTATATTATGAGTAATTTGGCTTTCCCATAGTTGTTCATTCTCCAGTCTGCTTGATCACTTCCTTTCTTGATCTTGCTCTAGCTTTGGAAATACTCTTTGGGACATGAGAGCAGCAGTTTGGCACTATATATCTATATCTATATATAGAGCTAGTCTTAGGAATCAAGAAGAAAGTTCATATGCTGTTTTATAGAAGGAGGCGGGCAGGACAAAACCTGTTGGATTGGATGCTGTACACTGTTCCAGAAGACTGATTTACACGTAAGACAAAACTGTCTTATCTGTGGTGATTTTTTTTTTTGCAGTAAATTTATGTAGTCCTTAAACAGATCTCTTACATATATATTCAATCAGTTTTCTATTATATTAAAGTAGTTTGGGCTCTTTAATCAAATAGTTTTCTTAACTGAAGTGGTATAATTTAAGAACTACTTTAAGGTGACTTAACATATGTAAAGACAGATTGCTGTGAAAGGAGAAAACTGACCTAAATTTATTAGTAACTTTTTTTTTTTAGACACGCTGTGTGCAGTACTAGAAAGAGACACACTTAGTATTCGAGAAAGTAGACTCTTTGGAGCGGTTGTTCGTTGGGCAGAAGCAGAATGTCAAAGACAGCAGCTGCCTGTGACATCAGGAAACAAACAGAAAGTGCTTGGAAAAGCTCTATCTCTAATCCGTTTTCCATTAATGACTATTGAAGAGTTTGCAGCAGGTAACTCTGGGTTACTTTATATTACTAGTATGTTAGTGTGTTTCTCTGAATTACATTATGCTAATAAGGGACTAGCTTTACAAACCTTTCACAACTACCCGATAGTAACAAATGCATTTTACTCTTTCCTATCAAAATAATTCATCTTGCAAAAGTTGTGCTGATCTGAGATAAATCATGGTGGACTTTGCGCTGTTTGTTTAAATACAACAATTCAGAATTAAAATTTTAAAGCATATCATATTCTCAGAAACATGCTTCTTCTATTCCTAGGTCCTGCGCAGTCTGGAATTTTGTCAGATCGGGAAGTGGTAAATCTCTTTTTGCATTTTACGGTCAATCCTAAACCTAGAGTTGATTATATTGACCGACCGAGATGCTGCCTCAGAGGAAAAGAATGCAGCATAAACAGGTTCCAGCAAGTGGAGAGTCGTTGGGGATACAGCGGAACAAGTGACCGAATCAGGTATTGGTCATGAGTTGTCCAAGGAGAAGAATTCATGTGACTGAAATGCTGCTTTGTAGTACTGAAGCAGTAACATACTGATTCAGCATGGATACATTTGCACTGTCTATTTAAAAAGTAGACTGTACACACACGCATAGATAAAAGCATTTAAAATAAAGATAATACAGGGAAATTCTGGAAAAATAGTTTAGGTGGATTCTAGACTATAGCTTATTAATAACATGCAGTGCCACATTTAAAATCGGAACCGTTAAAATGTTTCATTTCAGAACTGGTCAAAACAGGTATTTTTATTAGTCAGTATACTAATTCCTTCAGAATGATCCTTGTGGAATATTGGGGCCTCTAGTTGTAAAATTGAGGTCTTAGGATGCCATCTTTTTAATAGAACTTCATTTTACAGTAAGCCTGGTTTGCTTTATTAAATTGTATGTAGTACTGTATCCTGAGCTTGATCCAGCACCTTTTTAAATCATTGGGAGTCTTTCTACTGAGTTAAGTGGGACCAAGATCAGGCCCTTGTGACTGTTGTTGAAATGTGATATTTATAACTTGCCTTTCTCCTGTGTCAGGTTCACAGTTAATAGAAGAATTTCCATAGTGGGATTTGGATTGTATGGGTCTATTCATGGACCCACAGATTATCAAGTCAATATACAGGTATAGTGTATTTTTAACTAAACCGCTTAGTAGAAACAAAATTTGGTATAAGGAACCATACTTAAATAAGGCTTACTATGAAATTGATTTGGGATGGAGCAATTACTCAGTCCACATAGATCATGACACATTTACATAAATAAAATTTATTGAGTTCAACAATATGATTCTATTGTTTGTCCCTTGGGTGTGACTGAGATAGAAAGTTAAACTTTAGAGTTCTACTTTCTTATTTTTAGCAAGCTATTCCTATTCTCCCCTTAAAATTAATATGGGAACTGAGATTAATAGAATCTGTAATCAGAGTATAATCTCTAAAATGAATATAAAACAGAATTGTGTAGTCATAAAGTATTGTGGGTGTTGCTACATTTTTGGAAGAATGCAGCAATGTGTTTTGTAGATCTTTCTGTGAGCATTTGTTTGTTTATCAAGATTTTTTTTTTTTTTTAAGGTGTCTTGGTCAGCAGTACAGGTTGAGAAATCTCAGTATTTCTCCAGGAGTTACTTTTCTGTAATAGATGGACACTCTTGGTTCTTGCTCCCAATGCATGATGGAGTGAATTCCCATTCATTAAAATTCCAGATGTTAATTGTGTCACTAGAAGATGGTACAGGCCATCCCCCGCTGAAGTTGTATTACCCTTTGTGTTAAATTGAATGGAACAGGGAACTGTTATTTGTAATGCTTATTCTAACTTAAGTAGTCCTATTGTGACTGAAAGAACCCTTGTATTCACACCTGACACACCATTGTAATAATCTTTGTACAAAAAGTGTTTTGTGAGGTACCATGGGAAAGCTAGTCAATAATAATCATTAGTCAATAATATCATGGCAAAATGTATGTAGTTATGGTATATGTAAAGTTATGAATTCTCCCTGTATGATGATAGCACATGTTCAAAACCAGACAGCCCTGCCTAGGCCAAAGTTGAAAATTGGTCTATTGTAAAGGAAGGAATGTGTGTTTACCTCAGTTTACATATAAGTAGCAAACAGGGCCCTCAACAGCAGTGGGAAGAGGTGGCAGGAAACAGAACAATTTGCATTTCAACAAAAAACAAGTGAGGGAAGAAAACATGGAGCCCTGTTTACCATCGAACTCCATGTTGCCTTCTTTCCTGCTTGGATAAACTTTACTCTGAATGGTAACCTTCAGAAGAATCTACTTCCAACATTCACTGGACTATAAAAGAAAAGGGCAGAAAACCCAAAGTTCTCTTTCACCTAAGAAGATAGACACCAGCATCAGTGGGCTGCTAGGAGAGAACGTGATTGAGGAAAGGGTCAGTTACCATCATGCTGCAAACTAGTGAATGAGAAAGGCCATCTTGAAAAAAGCCTTGAACCAAACTTGCTATATTAGGTTTTAGGCCTTTAGTCACATTTTTCATTTTTATTTGCTTGTAACCATTTCTAACTTTATCACTTATACTTGAATTCACTTAATCTTATCTTTTTTGGTTTTGTTCCAAGGTTGTCTTTTAAACTGAACTGTTTGATAACTCTAGTTAAAGTAACAAAACTGTTGAATATTAACTCTGTACAGGAGCAACAAACCTTAATATCTGAATTGTCCAGGAAAGGTCTGGACATTACAGAACACACATTTTTGGGAAAATCTGGGACTTGGGAGTTTGTTGGGATCATCCTGCCAGTAGTAACTAAGGGTGATGGAAGCCAGTGTGTGACTGGCATTTTGTGTGACTGGTAGGGTCATAGCTGCTGGACCAGGGCTGCAGCCATACGCAGACACTGAGGGTATGACCTGCATCTGGTAGGCTGATTGCGCATGACCCAGTTGGGGAACTACAGCAGCAAAGCATTATGAGGCACCCAGGGTTACAGGGCAGGCAGCGACAGAACCCTTCACTGGTCTGAAATGTACCCCAGAATGTGACACTTATATATGCTGATGCTTGGTTGGGGTTTTTGTGAATAGAGTTTTTTTTCAAAATTGTAAATTAATTAACAGGTAAAAAACACTTCTCTCATTTTTTTAATGCAGATAATTGAATATGAAAAAAATCAGACACTAGGACAAAATGATACTGGATTTAGTTGTGATGGAACTGCTAATACATTCAGAGTTATGTTCAAAGAACCTATAGAAATTTTGCCAACCGTCTCCTACACAGCTTGTGCAACACTCAAAGTAAGCATGCTTAAGAGTAAGAATGTAGAAATGAACATAATGGAAAGTTGTTTGGAACCAATATTTTACCCAACCTTTAAATTATCTGGTAGGGAAACATCCTCGGTCTCTCACTCTCTCTTTTTCTTAAGCACTTCAAAAGCAAAACTAGACAATGATTTTTGAGTTGGCTTTAAAAGCGGTTGTGGAGCTGATGTGGCTTTATGCCTTCCCAATGCTGAGCTGATCCAGGAACCGGAACAGATCCCAATGTAACTATCACCTACTGCCAATGGGCAACAGCAGTACCTACATTCTCAGCATTGCAGCTCCTCTCTTCTGCTGCCAGCCTATCTGTGGCATGCCCCTTACATCATGATTTGCAAGAGAGCTCTTGGAAGACAGCCTGCATCTGTCTTCCTCAGTGCCTTCATTGGGGAATTTCTCCCCAATGCCAGACCAGGGATTTGTACACAACTCTTTGTACTTTGGGGCTGGAATAAAAGTGGGCATCTCCTAGGGGTGTGCTTTTTTCTTTTTTTTTCTTTTCTTTTTTGTTGGTTGGTTGTGATTTATTGTTTAAAAACGTTACTTCCAGATGCAGTTTTGAACCTATTAGTTTACTTGCAGAGGTGGAAATGCGCATTTGTAATATAGTATTAATGGAAATTTGCATCAAAACTCAAATCTATCCTTTGTGTTAACTGTATTCTTCCTCACTAATCAATGACATACTTAAAAATGTTTTAAATTTTCTTAAGCTCAGGTTTAACTGTTATGCATATTATCTCTTCTAAAAGTCCTCCATTAAACATAATAGACTGCTTTGTCCATTACTAAGAGTTCATGTTTTGGGGGGGTTAATCTAATTCTCTATCCAAAAATCAAGTACGAAATTTTGCAAATCTGCATACCAGAAGGTTCGAACATTTTAAAGATTATTACGGGCTTACATAGTAAATACACACAGTAAAAACATTCTGGCATATTAGTTGCCAGATGAAGTGCAGACGAGTTGGTGTCTGAATTCTCCTTTCAAAGGTTATAACAAGCTCCAGCATTCCTTTAATCTGTGATATCTCTGGAGAATCTTGAATTGTATTAGTCAAGCATGTAATTCAATATTTTTTTTGTAATAGGTTTATATAAATTAAATATTTCTGCTCACTAAATAATTGGAGAAAATGTAGCTAACTTTTGTTGTTTATATTAGGGTCCTGATTCCCATTATGGTACGAAAGGACTGAAGAAAGTAATCCACGAATCTCCCACTGCTAGCAAAACCTGCTTTTCCTTCTCTAGTTCACCCGGTAACAACAATGGTACATCGATAGAAGATGGACAAATACCAGAAATAATATTTTATACATAACTACACAGGATAGTTCATCTCAGATAATACAAGTAGCAATGTATAGATTGACATTGGCATAAAGTACTTGCTATTGGTGGCAATTATTAAATTCTATGAAATTATATAATCTCCATGTGTAATATGAAACTAGAACATTTCTTACAGGAGGTATCAGAAAAATCTATTTTTCTCTCCATGATTATTGGCAGGATATCAATAAGTTAACAGATGTTGTTCCTTTTATCTTCATAAAACCTTGAAAGTAAGAAGTACTCTATATTGTAAAGGTATATTAAACATTATCTTGTGTTTTGTTGGTTTATTTTACTTCCTGACTCCTTACATTGTCTTCAGCATTTGGTGAAATTCTCCTTTGATCTCTTTGTTTATTATGGAATTTTGGTATATTATTTTTCTTTAAAAATGCAAGTTATTACTTTGTTCCAGACTTGCATTTCCCTCTAAAATACTCTTGCAATGACCATTATGGTCTCAAATGACATTTTTTCAATTACAGCAATATAACTGGATTTATATTCTTTTTTTAAATGAGCCATGAAGAAATAACTGGGTTAACACTGTAAACGGTATCTGGAGTTGTATTAAAGAAATATAGCACATACTTAGAGCTGAGATCTGCAATGTACAATACTTCAGTGGTCTTGGTTTCATTCAGAAATGTGTATTTTTATAGTGGGTACTGGAGCGTGTAAGTTGGTATGGTGATGACTATTATATATAAATATGCCTGCAAATATGTATCGTGAAGATATGAGAATACAAGACTCCTGTTAATAGTATTCTAGGACCTGGATGCTAAAGCATTAATCAACACTAAAATCTTGATCTGATTTCACTTTATCTGTGTATTTAGTTCCAGAGAATATCTACAAGTGGTATGAGGCAGTGCAGCCAGTTGAAAGGTGCAATGAATGTACATAGATGATCAGTCAGTATACCCTGCAATTGTTTAAAGAGCCAAAGGTGTAAAAATTCCCATTCACTCTACAGGATCCTGTACGCTCCTACAAACCATACCACAAGAAATCAGAATGTAGTTGAAAGCATTGACTGTTTCCCTAATATTCTACATTACTAGCAAAGGTATGGTACAGTGTGTACACTTACTTTTGACTTTATTTATAATGCCACTAGTGTAATGTTAACCGATAAATAAGGAGTAATTAGATCATGTAGTGTATTTATTTTAAAGTGAGCTTAAAATGAGTGAAATCCCATACCACTTTTTTGCTTGCACATAAGTCTTGTAACTTTTTAAAAGTACATACAGTAACCACTGAGGTAGAATTAGAGCAACTTTAAAGTTTAAATGTCATTAATAGCAATGCAAGAGGATACTATGTAGTACAAAAAAAATAGTTCTTCAAAAAACATATGCAATTCTTTAGTTTTAAATAAGTTTTTTTTGTGGTTAAGTGAAATGCACATCAGTTGAACTTGAAAGAAAAAAATTCTTTAGATTGCTGTTCCTAGTGCCATGTGTCTAGATATTTGAAGTCACTGAAGTCCTGTGACATACGTTATAGTAAAACAGTTGTTGCTGCCTTAGCCAGTATATATTAGGTGAAGAGAGAAATGCAAGAGTAACTGTATAAACCATGACTTCTGTTACCTTTGTGCTCTTGAATTCCCCTCCCTGCCCCCATTTTTTGGTCTAACCTATATTTACAGGCCTGATGGCTAGAGCTGGGGAGAACATTCTGTGGTTGCTCTCAAACTATATTGTCTTTTAAAAATAATTGGTGTACTGATAAATATACCTGAGCTGAGACTTACTATATTCAGTCCTTGATCATTACTACAAAGCTCTGCTGAGCCAAGACGCTGGTATTGGCCTGGTAGTTCTTTAGTTTGGTGGTGAGTAGTAAGAATGGACCACACCAGTTTTCTTTCAGACTTCCTATTTTAGGGTATAGAAAACTGTTTGTGTTCAGTAGATCTCCTTTTAATTGTTCTTTAAACCTTAATAATTTTAGCAGTGGTGAATATAATTGGTAACGTGCAAGCAGCCAGCCTGCTAGGTAGAGGCAGGAACATTAACAAAAGTGGAGTTTCCTTCTCCAGCTGCTGGATGGAAAAATGTAAGGCTAGTATAGAAGAACTCACAGAAACCTAATTATCAGGTTGGAAATTTCCCTTCCTTCTTAATGTTACTCTTATCACTTATAAAGATAAGTCATTAATATGTACTCTTCGTGACTGGAGAAAATGAATCTGGGAATAGAACCATAGAATAATGTTGAATATTTAGTATTAGCCTACCTTGAAATGTAATAAACTATTGAAAGATGAATCACTGAGAAGTGCTAAGAAATCTCATCTAGTTCTATCATGCTGATAGTCACTACTTAAAAATGTATTTTCTTTAATATCTATTTCTCTGATAATCTATGAACTATTTCTATCTTCCTGTCTGGCAAGAGATGAATTACTTATGTACATTATTTGGCACTGAAATTAAATATAAGAGCTAATGTGTCATTTCTCATAAGAAAGTCACTAGTTAACTTAAAAAACCTGACCAAAACATCTTGTAAAGTGGGTTACTAATGTTTTCAGTATTCTTCGTTGTTTATCCCCAACTCTAAATGTATGCATCTTCTTGTGGTTCCTAACTGAAGATAGCAAAAACAAAGGGGGGAAAAAACTCTTAAAAGTAATGCAAAATAGTGGGTTAACTATTGAATTTAAAATAAATGAATGTATGGCAGTCATAAGCACTATTTCTCATACCTTTACTCTAATGCTTGTCATGGTCTGCTACTGAAATAGTAAATACCGCTTAGTTATCCCACCTTAGTATAGTTGTACCAACTTTGACAAATCCACTTGCATCTGTTTTGTGAGTTAAATGATCATGCATGTGGAATGCAATAGCAAAGTTGTGCTTACGTATTCTAGAGAGAGCCTTTGGTGTAGGGGAGTCAGCTTTCCTTTTATTCTTTCCAAATCCTCACCAGCTATGCTTTGAGTAGGATAAAGACTTGCTAGTGATCTTCTGGATGATTTGTTGCGAGTTGCTAGTAAGTTTTGCAATGATTCTTCTGTGACTAATACAACTTAATACCTGCATCATATAGGCATTACAGCAGAAAATTAAAACATGTTTAAGCCTGAGATTACTGCTACCTGGTAATTAAAATCTGTTTTCTACCTGTGCTCATTTGGTATGAGGTAGTTCTTGAGGTGGGCACCAGGCTTTGGTGCATTTCCATAGTGTCTTTCATCTGATAAAGTGCTTTAGAAATGTTAATTATTTCGGTCTCATTCTGCCTTTGTGTCACAGATGCTATATGCCTGGTTTACAAATGGGTAAACTGGTGCACAACCTCTTGGGCAGTATTAAGTACAGCAAACTCCTGCCAGCCAAAGAACTTTGTATTTATTATGCTGCACACCATGGCTCATCTCATGTCTTCACTTCTGTAGCCATCTCTTCCTTTCTATCCTTGCTACTGTACTCTTGCCCCCTCCCCCCTGCTCTATTTAGAATGCTTCTACTGCCTTTCTGCCTGTTACTCTGTCACCTTCCCCCATTTCACTGTCTTGTTTGTCCAATAGCTTGTCTACATTTGAGTTCCTTCATGCGTTGGCTGTGCTCCATTTCCTTCCTCTGTTAACTTATTGTGACTACTACCTGTGTTCATCATTCCCAGTTTCTTACCACCTAACAATCAGCTTCTCTAAAAAATGTTTACACTTTTTTTCCCTTGATAGTCTTTTTCAAATGCACGCTTTAGTGATAAATTTCAGTCCCTTCCCCTTGTCCCTGATATAGCCACTCATCGACTGGATTCCCTGAGTTATAGACCATCTGCCAACAATGATAATTTGACAGGCCTGACTGTATGTAGCATCTACGAGAAACTTTCCTTCTGTGACCAGTGGCTGAGTAAAGTCACTCAAAACCAATTAGTTTCTTCAAGTCAAGTGTATTGTTTATTCAGCCAAAAGTATCACAGCAAGTAGAAAAGTGTAAGTCTAAAATCCATCTGATTTAAGTAAACAATATTTTTGTTCAAGTTTTAGTAAATTCTGTTTAACATAGTTCTTCATGTGTCCTTTGAACTATATTAAGTCCTTTTCTTGGCTCTGGCTGTTGCTTTTTCATAGCTGATAAAATAACTGGCTGAGTGTGTGTTTGTTTGTTTTTGCTTTTCCTTTATCGAGGTGGTTGTTTTGCCTTCCTATTAAACTGTACCAATAAATTAATACAATCTGATAACTCCACATAGCTATGTATTAACATACTAATTTTTATACCTCTATGCCCAAACTATCACTGACCAACAGTGCATTCTGCTCTCTCTTTTCTTACTACCTCATCCTTTTTCAGATTACTGAAAATTTGCATGTGTTCTCCCTTCCCTCCCAGGGCAATTTGAGTGAAAACTTTTTGCACGAGGGCCTGTCTTTTTTTTTTTTACTTCATGTCTGTATAATGTTTAGTAGAAGGGGGCCCTGAGCCTTGAGTGGGGATTCTAGGTAGAACTGTAAGAAGGAGTAGGCCCCTCCACTAGCTGCAAGTCTTGCAAAAATATAAAGAACACTGCCCTAAGGAGACTCAGGACTATAGTAAACATATGTTTTTAAAAAGGACAAAGCTTTATTGTAGTAGCAGCTGCTCATGGTATTTTACTTAGGGTTTGCAAGTGCCCATGTGTAGTGGCTGCTTTATGTAATTATTGCTAAAATATGGGGATAAAACTAAATGCAGGGGTAGCCTCTAGGTTATTGTTACTGTCTGTCAGTAAGGTGGTTTGAGGGGGAAAATTCTGGGTAAAGAATAGGTACAAGGTAACAACAGTTGGTTAAAGGGGTAGTATAAGGCTAATGGATTGGGTTATATGGCTTAGCCATGCCCAGAGCATGCAGGGGCTAGAGCTACCGTAGTAATGGGAGATTGAGGGCAGGGGCCAGGCCCTGGCTCTATGCTGTAGGAGTAGCCAATCTGTTGTACTGTGACACTGCCAAGCAGCACAGATGGCTGGACAGTTGCTTTTTGGGGGTAGAAGGGGAGTGGTTCACTTTTGTTTATTCCTATTGCTGTTCAGGATAACAGGCCCCTGGGTATGTTTTTAGACTAAACAGTTCAGGAGCACAGCTCAAGGCTGCCTGCCTCTCACTAACTGCAGGGCCCTGCCTTTCCCCTTCCCCCCAGTCTGAAAAACTGCCACTCATGCTATTCCTCCTTTAAAGTGTGGGAACCCCGCATTAGCTAACTCCGGGGAAGGCCCTGCCTTGCACAAGGCACGGCCGGCCCTTCAGACGTGGTGCTGCGTGTGCAGTGGGGTGGACGGCCGGGCCGGGTTCGGAACAGCACAGGCTGGGCTGTACAGTTGGTGCCCAGGGCGGGCAGGGGCGGAGGGAAGCTTGCGGCTAAGGGCGAGAACGGACCGAGCACGAGGCCGCCTGGAGCCGGCTCTGCCCGGCGCTCGTCGGACCAGCCACGGGGCTTCGTTCGGCGGGACTCGAATGAATTAGCGGCTGTTCGATCGGCGCGTGCGCAGCGCTCGGCCTAGCGCCGCGGGGCGGGGTGTGTCGAGGTTGCCGGAAGTGCGGCTCGGCCTGTGGGATGCTGGTGCTCCGGGCCGGCTTCCGTCGGTGCGGCGGCTGGGGGCAGGGTCCCGTCCGGAGCTGGAGCGGGGCCATGCCACGGAAGGTCGGTCTCGCTCTGCCTAGCGGGGGAGAGGCCTCGCCTCCGCCGGGGTGTGGGGCGCTGGAGCGAAGCCCCGTAAGCCGGGCGGCGCTGGGTCGGTGAGCCACGGCCTGGTGCTACTCAACTAGCGCCGCGGTCTGGGCCCCTGCGCCGCCGATGGGCGCGAGAGAAACGGCCTTTCCCGTTCGCTCCGCCTGCTGCTCCGGGCGGGTTCGTGTGTCTGGGCCGGGGGAAGGGTTGGATGGTGCACTGGTAGGAAAGTGCCACTCCAGGTGTACGGAGCATGCTCACTTCACCTGCTGAAGCCACCGCCCTTCCCCTGTCCTTATTACTTGAAAGGTTCTGTGGGCTGCTTTGGACATGGTTTAAACAGTGGGCAGGGGGGTGGCCAGGGTCTGAGCAGGGGGTGGAAATTATTTACTGGTCGGGGGGGGGTCAAGTAGCTGGAGGTAATATTAGGAGAGGGTCTGGGGGGCAAAATCAAGGAAGGGGAGGAGGAGGTGGAGTTAACCACTAAATGCTACTGATAGCACGTTCCAGTCTCTGCCTTGGCTGGATTTCAAATGTGTAATGTCACTTTAACAGCTGCTGGGGTTTTCTGTTTGTTTTTGTTTGTTCAGGGAAAAGAAAAGTGTAAAGATGCAGTAAAACCTCCTGCTCCTTCAGGTCCGGTTGTAGCGGACAAAAATGGTTCCATCGCTATTGCTATTCATGCCAAACCTGGATCCAAACAAAATGCTATAACAGGTATATCCCAATGAAGAGTGTAAGCATGAGGGAAATTGTTCATTTAATTAAACAACAAAGCTATTTGGGAAGGCAAGGTTTTTTCTCTTTCCTCTCACTGCACCCATTTCTTTGCATAAGTTTATAGTCCTGCAGAGGTTTAGGTGATAGTGTAGTGTGGCTTCACAACCTTCATTATATCAAAATGTCCTGATGTTCCTTATGCTCCATTTGACTAGGTGTAGTTGATTTCACTGGCAAAACTGGAAAGATGTATTAGAGTAAATCCGTCTTTTTACAAGGCCAGGGAGTAATTCTGGGTAGTCACTTGATTTTAGCTATATTCCAATATAACTGCTTACATGAAATATTCCAGTGCTGCAGTCTATGTTCAGATGAGTGGAAAGCAAAAGACGTGTTATAGTGGACAGGACCCAGTGTTGGGTTGTTTTTTTTTTTAAGCTGATCTGTGTAGCCAGGCATGTTGACTGAATAGTGCAAAATAATCTGTTTTACACATCTGTATATATATAATTTGTTCCATCCTCTTATGAACACTACATATAAAGACAAAGAAAAATTTCTCTTCTTTTTCTGTTCTTTCAGCAGCAGGAGCCTACTTACCATTTATGAAGAAAAGCTCAGTCAAATCTCATCTCTTTGTAGTGAACCATCCTTTGTTGCAAAACTACAAGCTTTGTGATCCTTGTTATGAATGGTAGACCCAGACATTCTCTTTCCTTCCTTATTTCCACTGTAGATATGGGAAGAATCAGATATAAATAAAGTAGTAAGACTCAGCATGACAGACTTGTGATAATCTGAATTGGAAGGTCCCCCAAGGTAGTCAACTTGAACTTCTGTAGTGAAACAAGGGAATTAAAAACAAATATCCTTCAGGCTTTCTTTAAAATAAACAAAACAAGACAAACTCTTTTCCTTTGCAGATCACCTTTGATGCCTTGTTTGTGCTTAGTTATTATGGTGATAAACACAATTTAAATGCTCATGGACAACGTGTTTTTAAAATCTTCAAATGTTTTAAACCAAGGAGCAAGTAATACAAGTCTGCATGGTGCCATCATCTTCATGCTTATATGCAAACAAGAAGCATTCATTATGTAGGTATGCTCACTACACTAATTAGATGGCTCTGTTATCTGTAGGATAATTCAGCACATATTTCATTTTAGACGGACATTAGTGGGCATTGTCACAAAAGAGGTGGTAATTAAAACTGCAACCATAAAAACTACTGGGACATTAACCACAATTTCAAAATCAAATTGTAGATTGACCTCATGTCTGAAAGCAGAGATGGTGGTAGAAGTAGATGTGAAGGGCCCAGTACCTCACATTCACACTTGGGAGAAAATTATGCAGAGTCTGCAGCTGGCAAACCCTCACTGTATCCAGAAGACTCATGGAAGAGGATCCAGATAACTGTAGAATGAAACTTGTTAATTCTTAAAAGCATCACATCCTAGAATCTAAGGCCCACTCTTCCTTCTGTATAAGGACTTTCATTAATGCATGCCTCTGAGGAACTGACTGGCCTTGCTGGTAAAGTGGAGAAAACAAGTGGTAGAATTAAATGGATGTTCTTGATACAGTAAAAGTTAGAAGATGTATCATCATCTGGTCTGTTCCAGGAGTTGTCTATCTGATTTCGAATAAACCTTTAAAAGTATGAAAGTAAAAAACTAGGCACTGTTAATACTTTGAAAATAAAATCCTGAAATATTTGTTACAGATGTCACAACTGAGGCAGTGGGTGTGGCTATTGCTGCACCTCCATCAGAAGGGGAGGCAAATGCAGAGCTGTGTCGTTACCTTTCTAAGGTTCTAGAAGTGAAGAAGAGCGAAGTTGTTTTAGATAAGGTACAATCCTTTTTTTTCTTTTCGGGTCTGCTACAGTTAAATTTCTGAAACTTATATTGGAATAGAGAACTCTTTCCACATACAGCAGACCAAGTTTTTAGCTTTCAAAATACTAGTATGGAAATATAATATGGTGTGTAACTCAATTATGGAAAAAGAATCTATTTTAGTCTTTGATTTACTAACTGAAAATAATCAGTTTCTCAATAGCCCAAATCAAGCGTGCTGCTACTTTTTCTAGTTATTTTGTAAGTCAGTGTGTGGTTCACGTGCTCTGTGACCTTTAAAGTTTTTTTCGTATCGAGTCTAACTTCTTAGAAAATGAGAGATCATGCACAAAACACCTTTGCAAATGACTTTGTTCTCCTTATTTTAGAAATGTTTATATTTGAGTAAAATCTCTGTTGGGTCACTCGATTCCACAGTGATGAGCATATCAATTCCTAGATGGCTTTGCTTCTGTTGTGAAAACGCTAGTAACCTCAAGTCCTACATTGACTATTCTTCATAATTAAACAGGTGGAAAATGCATTTATTTCTTCTACTGTAGCTTTTGTTTAAAGTCAGTTTTCTCCAATATCTCTCTTACAATTAAGATCAGATTTGGACAGTGACAGATTCTATGAATTACATGTTTAGGTAGATGTTTGATTAAAAAGATTAAAGTCATTATCCTTTTACAAAAACGAGTATTAAATCTTAACTTATTGTAGCCAATAGAACTTCAGTATACAAACAAATTAAGAAAATAGCAAATAACCCCACTTCTGCTAACTTCTGTCATAGTCACACTGGGAAGTCAAAGTTCTGCTACCCAACAGTGAACTGTTCATTCAGGGTCGCAGCAACAGCAGAAGGGACATTGAGAGGAAATAAAACAGTCTATGTCCTGTTTTGGGAAGGCTACCAGTTTGGCTTACGTTACTCTCATGTTTGTATGGTATATATGAAAAGTGGATGAAGTCTGAACTATCTACTAAATGTATTCGTTTATAGGATGTGCCCGGAATGGATGCTTTTTTATGTTGTACATAAATCTAAGTACATACATTTTTAAAAATAGTTGTTAGAGGTTACATTGTCTAATGGAATGAGCACTACTTGGCTGGTAGACAGGAACTCAAAGATTTCTATCTTGGCTTTGCTGCAGACTGGACAAAGTACTTAACCTTTATTTCAGTTACTCTCATTTTATAGATGAGATAAACACTTGCTTACCTACCTCACAGCCATGTTGAGGATTAATTAGATTGCACTTGAAAAGCACTATATAATTGCTAAGCAGCATCAGGCATAATGAGGAGCAGCACTGTTCAGCCTTTTCTAGAATGACCAGAGCTGACTTGTCTGACCAGCAGCACCCAGGCTATTTTATATTAGGACTTGTGAACCACAGACCTTCAATCATTCTGTCTTATGACTGCAGCCAGATTTTCAGCCTAGGTGTACAAGGCTAATTTCATATGCTAACTTCTACCTAGCATTCTCCCTTTGCTTCCCGGCTGTTGTATAATCAGTTCTCAGCTGGAAGCACGTGCCTAGGGCGGCATTCCGGTGAGTCTTGGGGTGGCAATTCGGCCGCCTTTTTTTCGTTTGTTTGGGGCAGCAAAAAGGGTAGAGCCAGCCCTGTGGAGATCCACACTAAAACTGAAAATGCAGAACTACATTTGTTGGTCATATTTATCTTGCCTTGCAGAATTTTAATCCTGTAATACTGTGCAATGTGACTAAGCCACAACTTGAGAAACTGAAAGCAGTTTCTTAACAGTGATCATCTTCTAATAAAGGTGGAGAAATTGTACTCAATAGATCTTTGAATACTGTGGGGCAGTCTCTTAAGATGGAAAGCTGCTAATTTTTGCTTTCAATTAAACTTTTATGTATGCACTGTAAATGTAATTCTAAATTTGGGATCTTACTGCAATCTAGAAGTGTGGCTATTTGATTCTTACATGAGAGGAAACATTTTGTTAGCTCATTCTAATAAGAAATAAAAAGCAGTTGGCCAGTCTGTTTAAAGAATGCATTGATTTTCCTTTTCTCAGTAAGTCAAACTCAAATGGACAAGCATCTTAGAAATGTAAAATAAAATTTCATGCTAAAGATGAGCTACGAATGTTTCCTTTTTGCATGATTGCTTTTTTAATTGTATGCAAGATAGTGGAAAGAAGTAGCTCAGTGTGTACACCTGCAATAGGTTTTCACTTGGCATGAGCTACTCAGTGCTGCTGTGCACACAGGATGTGAATAATGCACACAATTTAACTGCTCTGATTTTAAGACAGCAGTTACATGCAGACAGCCCAGCTTGTTTCTGCATTTCATACAATGCAGTTCCATTTTCCTCCTCTTTTTTTTTTTTTTTTTAATAATGATCAAATTGAGAATTTGGCTGAAAAGCAACATCTGGTATATGTGAAGTGCATCCTCAGGGTGAAAATACACTGAAGTATTTCAATAAAGTATATATAGTAACATCTGTAGGTGCCATCTGCATAGTTCCACTTGCAGGATGCATTGCTGAGCTTGAAGAGCATCCTGCTGCTCACTCCCCCTCCCAGCTCATGGAAAGAGCAGCAGCTCAGGGCATGCTCTAAAACCTGCCTGCCTACTTTGAAATGTGTAGCAGATTCAGTGACTCTGCTCCCTCCCACCCAGGAATAACTAGCAATGATATTGGGTCCCTGGCCCTACTCAGACCCTTTCTCCAGGGAGAGATTATTTTCTTCATGGGTAAGCAAGTTAGGAAGTAAGTAGGCCTTAAAAACCTAGCTTAAGGCTCACTCTGCTAAGGCCAAGCTGGCATCCTGGTACATTAGAGAAATCTTTGACATTGCAGGGCTGCTACCTGCAGCTCATTCACACATTTACTCCGAGTCCCCTTCTCATCTAGATTCAATGTTTGTTTCAGAAGAGAAGACTAATTGTGCAATTCTTGCTTAATTGCACACCCTGTCTGCCTTCTCAGGAGCTCTACCTCTTCTTAGACTTGTACAAGTCAGACAACACCATCTTGAAGAAGGAAAAATGTTACTTAGCAGTAAATCTAGTACTTGAAGAGTGGTGTCTGTGTTTTTTATACTAGCTGCCCATCGTCCTCTGTGGTATGGTGGAAAGAATTGCGGCTACTGTACCTCCATGGCCCTCTTCTAACCTCAAGTTAGAATGTGTGTTGCAGCAAAAGGATGCTTACAGAATTCCTATGCACGCTACTTTCCATAAGTTCTCTGAAGCACTGTGGCACTAGAGGATATGTCTCACAAATGTGACTATGCAAAGGAAATAATTCTGATTAGAGTTACTGGTGCATAACCTCTTTTCACTACTGTTAATTGTGTGTAACCTTAGTACTATTTATAATATACCCACTCTATTGGCACCATGATTAGTTTTTAAAATGTGTACTTAGAAATAAAGAAATAATTCTCTGAATTCATTTTTGTGTTGGAACAGGGTGGTAAATCTCGTGAAAAAGTGGTGAAGATTTTGGTGTCAATGACTCCAGATGAGGTTTTAGAGAAACTGAAAAAAGAAGCTACCAGTTGAGACAAAACAAAAGCAGGAAATGGAACAATGTGTCTTGAAAATCTTTCACTGAATGTAAAGAGAAGAAGGGACATTCTTCAGTGAGTGCACATAAATGCAGGCTGTGGATAACTTACAAGAAACAAAGATTTTTTTTGTGTAAATGTGTAGATAAATTTAAGTACATTGTAAATTACAAATCTCTTCCCTATTCTTCTATATGCTAAACTTTGGTTTAAATAATCCCACAAAACTAAGGCCCAGGCTAAAAGTGGAAGCAGGATTTATCGCTGGATAGGAAAGCCATCTCAGCCTTGACATTTAGCTGAATCTACATCACAAATTCAGCATGACTGGGCTGCTTTTTCTATAGTTATATTCAAAATAGCCTCTTAAGTGTAATAAACCCAGGCCTGTTGAGTATTTGGCAACGTTTTTGAATGCAGGCATAATTATTTTTGGCTCACAAAGTAAAAGGCTTGGAGTGACAGGCTTATGATAAAGCACTAGAACAATGTCAAGAGAAATATGGTGCAGAAGGAAAAATCAATTTAGAAGTGAGAGCCTAAAAGAGCAATCAGTGTAATGTATAGTGGCATGTGTAGGGTCCAGTTCTACTCTTTCTCTACACCATTGCAAATCCAGAGTAATGCCTTTGAAGCCAGTGGCATTGCCCTGGATTTACATAGGAGCAGAACTTTTCCCTTAAGCAATCAAAAAATTGAGTCAGCAATATGAGAAATTGATACAGTAGTTAAGCAGTAAATGCACACAAGCTTGCTTTGATTCACTAGGTAGCCTGTAATCAAAGAGTTGCCTAATAAAGATTGGTCAAAAGTGGTATCTTCACCTTATGTGCCAAATGTAGCAATTTGTTTTGCTTAAAAATGCTGAGCAGTAAGTTTCATCCAATTTTTGTATTTTCAGTGAGAACTGATTTTTTCTGACTTGACTAGTAAAACAATTTATTTTTAGTCTTATGAATAACAAACAGAATTGCTGCTGACCTTCTGTTGATCTAAATAAATGAATTGTGTTCAAGAATCAGTTTTCAGGCCATAGAAACCTGAGCAAAGTGAAGTAATACCTGGAGTGGTGTTAAAAAGAGTGCAAAGATTGTATGAGATGAAATGGGAAGAGTAGATGTAGTTGTCTTAATTGCTCTTGACAAAGTTCAGGAGTGCACACTTGTGTTCCCCACTAATATATGTGATGTCACTACATTCAGCTCCTTCAGCTATCCTCTTAGGTTGCAGCTGTTATGGGTTAGATTGTGTTACTTTCTACATTGTTTCTATCGAACAGCTGTAATGTGTAAATGTGATTTTATAATTTGAATGCCTAAAAGTCAATAAACAGGTCTGAAAGCCCACTAAGCTTCTGCATCTTCCACTCAGAAAAATCCATATATTAAAATAAGTAGAACTATCTATAAAGGATTTCACTGGGATGATTTAGTTGGGGATTGGTCTTGCTTTAAGCAGGGAGTTGGACTAGGTGACCTCCCGAGGTCCCTTTCCACCCTGATATTCTATGATTCACCAGCTATGCATAATGCAACAAGTTGTATATCTCAAGTTTCAATTTTCCATGATCAGAAACTGCTTTTTACCTTTAAGTTTTTCCTATTCGTTCCATTTTCAGCAATGCACAAAGATGTTGCTAATGGTTCTATCAGGATGTTTCTCTACTATCTATGTGCTAATAAGGTTCATTGCTAGAGGAATAAAGGTTGTAACCATGTGCTGCTTAGAGCATGTTTTGCTTCCTTGGGCTGATTGCCATACACTGCTTTATGTGCATCTCCTCATTTCCGACACACTGACATTTTGGCTATCAGTTGCTTTTCTCCTCACCCAGTCAGCATTCTACTCCGTAACTTTACGTTAATGCTTCTCACTGCTCTAAGTGGTTTGCCCAGCAGAGGGCCTCACCCACTTGATCAAGGGGAAACTATAAACAGATGCATGTTTGCTTTCATTTGCAGTCCTCAGTGCTACCTACCCGGGTTCTGGGTGGGGTATTCATTCAGCTGCTCAGCATTGGCTCAGGGTGAAGTGGAAATTCCCTAGCCAGAAAGAAATTAGGAGGTTCCCTCTGCATAACTCTCAGCTACTTATCTTGCTAAATATATCTGAGTTTCCCACAAGGAATGCTGCATTAGTGATTTACAGCTTGAATATATGAATTTTTCCAGTATAGGCACCTACAGAGGGACCAAAATCTCCCAGGCAGCAACTGTACATCATTATTTCAAGCTCCACGTTTAACATGTTACATTTTCCCATCACTTTATGACCCCAGAGCTGTCTAGTCTTGAAAGGAGACCAAATCAATTAATGTATAGTGAGATCAATCTTTTAACAGTTCTCTCACTGCAGCATTAACCAACACCGGCCTCCACCCCTCTCTTTCTGAATGTGATATATTCTGTCCAAGCGATGTTTCCTGAACTCAAGCTGGCATTCTAGATTGCTTCTTTCCAATCAGTCAGGCTCTGTCTTCTATGACATGAATACAATAAAGGTGCCTGAGGTACCACTCTCTCCAGTTTATGTAACATGGGCCTGGCACACACTGTCATGTTGATCGCTGATGTCAGTCAGACTTGTACTATATAGCAGGGAAGATGATTAGCCCTTGGGAAATGAGCATTCTGCTCTGCTCTCCTCTCTGTTCCTTTTACCCCTTTTCTTATGCATCTCCTTGTTCTCACCTACCAGGCTCTCAGCCCCCCACACTGCCCTTTTCAAGTTACTGGTAGTGCTCCTGGTGGGGATGTGCACCACTGACAAGAGGGTAGCATGGACATGAACAACTGTGGTGATTGTAAGTTGCCCTAACATATGTCAACTTATGGTCCTAGTGTAGACATGCCTGGTGTGACATACTGTTTGTATGCTATAGGAAAAGGATTTCCTAAACCATTTTTTCAAAAGCTCTAGTTAGTGTGTATTACCACACTGTATGAGAATCAATTTAATTAGTTCAGTCAAGTCACTGTGATACCTATACTGACACAGCAGCAGAGACAAGGTTTCACACCACACTTAGCAGCAAGAAAATATCAGGCTGTACGCTAGGCCCAAGCTCTTACTGCTCAGGTCCAGGCTGTTTGAGGGCCTCACAGCAGATCCTGGTGTCTCGGAGCTATAACAAATGGTACCATCTCACCAGAGGCACGAAACTAAATTATCTTCTGGCCCTTAACACCGCTCTCTCCTGCCCAGAATTGAGATGCCCAGGCTGAAAGTGGGAGAGCTTGCACTGGGGTGACCCACCTTGTACTTGTTCTGTGATTAGAAGATTTATTTAGCACCAGTAAATGAAATTGCATGTTTTTAGAAATCAATAGGATACATAACACTGAGTATGTGTCATCTTGTCTAATATAGGAAAGCCTCTTGCAGTATCAAACTTGTTGCATGAAATGGAGTAACATGCTCACTTTACCAAAATTAAACATCTTCCATCATAGTAGGGGGAAAAGCTTTAGCAAACATTCCCTAAGCTTCCACCAGGGTAAATTCTTCAGGAGGGAAACACCTGACATTTCTGTAAAATTGTTCATCCAAGGCCTTCAAAGCACTTTATAAATATTGTCTCAACATGTCTTTGAAGCAGCTTGTAAAATTTGCACAGCAGCTACTATTCAGGGTTAACAGTGCCTGGCTGCCATTCAGCTGAGGGTTTAAGCAGTAGGACTGAATACCTGCTCAAAGTTAGGCATGCACTTTAGTAAATAGTCATTTTTTCCCCTAACGTTATTTGACAAATATCAGATATTTGTCACACAATCAAGAGCCAAATAGTATTTTAGCAGTTCTAGAGCTGACCAACTATGGCAGAACAGTATTTTCAAAGAAGTTATTTAAACATGGATGTAATGTAAGGACTATATTCCCTGAGTGAGTACAAAGCCAGCAGCTCTGCTACCTACAGGTGTCTTGCTTTTTCCAGGACTCTGTCTTTTATGCCGTATGCTTTCAGTTTTCTGATTCTATAAGACTGACTTTCTGGAATCTGACTTTGAGGGGGTGTATGTAGTTATATTATCCTGCTCTAACCTGCTAATTAAGGATATCTAATTATACATTCCCTAGCTGGCCTGTTTGCTCTTTTTCTTTCAAGTCCAGTCCATTTATCATCTGCAACTCATTTCTACCCTCCCCACAGTCCCATGTGTCTCTAAATCCACATTCCCTCCACCTTCATCAATCTAAATAGTCTTGTATAATTGACAGCTTTGTCAATAACTGGCAGTGGCCATTTACCAGAAAGTGCAGTTTAATATCTTCCTTCTTCTAAGCCTCCAGGAAGACAGATACACCTGATCTTTCTCTTCATTACTTCACACTCTTCTTGCCCTCATTATTTCCCCTCTCATGCTGCTTTGGAGTGTAAAACCTGAACCAGCTGAGACTCAATTGTTTATCCCTACCTACTATATTTCCCCTCTTAATGTTTTTAACCTTTATCTCAGTAGGATGATCCATTGCAATATTAGCCAGTATGGAAATGCAGCACACAGTCACCCTCTGGGAGCACAGTGCCTTGCTTGCTTGTGCAGCATGTGCTGCTCATTACTCTCTGCTATAAAGTGCAGCAGCCTTTCAGAAAGTGCTGCTAATATCAGAGTCTATTACCCGGGCATTGTAAGCACTAACAGCAACATTTATGAAATGAAACAGTTGGTGTATGTGGGAGTCTGATACTGCTGTTGTGAAGTCCTTTCCCTCCTTTGGTTTTCAGTTATTCAGGGAGTCTTTACAAAGTCACAGAGAGGTTTCCTTTTATTGGTATGTCTGTGTAAAAGCTGGGAGACCTTGAGTGAAGTGGTTTGAGAGGGAGATTTTTAAAGGAGCACACCATGGGCTACTTCTAAAATGCTAGGCAGCTGTAATCTGGGGCTTCCTTTCTGGAACATTGTTTAAATTATATATTGGCTTTTCACTGCAATCCTCCACTCAGATAAAACAGCCAGAAAATGTAACACAAATGTGTTGATTTTCCTCTCTGCATTCAGTCTCTATAGATGCACTGTGACAATTGACAAAGCTTTGTGGGGTGAGAGGGAGGTTACAAGGAAAGAGCAAGAGCCTTGTTTTGTGCTGCTGAGGGAAGACAGCTGGAAAGTCACCCTAAAGGACCAGCGAGGGTCTCCTGGTATAAATCCAGCACAATTGTTTCTATGCCTCCCCTCACTATTACTTACCCTACAGGAGCAAGGAGCAAGTCAGAAGGAGTCAGGGCACCAGAAGAGGGTCTTAATTCACTGACACTGTTCACTTCCTAGAGAAACAGTGTCAGTGAATTAGGTCTCAAATGTGGGGTACTTTAAAGAAGCACCCTCAGCCTGAATTTTTAAAAAGTAACGAATTCTAAAAAGCTCCATTTTCTAATTGGGCCCTCTTCTAAACAGCAGGATTTCAACTCTCTGAGGGTTGGCTGGTCAGCTGCTGATGCTCGGAAGTATAAACTGGATAGCAACAACACCAGACATGCCCAGCTCACCCTTCCTCTTCATGCCATTTCCACCTCTTCTGTGCACATACCTGCCTGCTGCCTCTTCAGATTCAGTGTTGATCCTGCTGTTACAGGTAAAAACAACCTAGCAGGGTCTTACCTTCTTATTGTATTGTAAGCTGCTGTAGTCCTTCTTGTCCTTTGCTATCTTTTCAGTGTTACAGGTGGTGCACTAGAAGTTTGCATATTTGTAAAGCCTATTTTTGCTATCCAGTTTTCTAGGCCCAACAGCATTTTGAAATGCTCTGTCTATGGAAGGAAGGCATCTCCACACAATATATTCCTTGCAAACACAGTGCAGCCTCATTACTTCTGGCAGGGTCTCATAGTGGATCTGCAGCCCCTTAGCGTTTGCCCTTTTAATAAAATGCCTCCTTCAGCAGTTCTCACAGCCATAATCCTGAGTGCATGTGTGGTCAGTTTCCTGCTGTGAGAAAAATTGCTATTAGCTACTATGATTCACTTACTACTTAGCAGAGAATTTTCTTCACTATCTTAGCTGGTTCTTGGCAGCTTTTTTTACAGTGAAAATGCAAGTCTGTTCTTAATAAATTTGATGGATTTTCATTTATCTTGAGGACGATAAGTGAGCCCATCACTGACTGAAAAAGCATCAGCACTAATATTCATATGGGATCAGTTAGGCAAATTTAACTTAGGTAATTTCTGTTTAATAAGGATGTCTCATTCTGCTCAGTCACCTCATCACCAAATTCAGGTTTAGCTACTGAAGCTAAAGCAGATCCAAGGAACCCCAGAGTTTTGAGTGTAACATTTTAAAAAGATAATTAGCAAATTATAATGATGTCTTCAGCCTGCCTGATTCTGTAATGTCTCTGTGAGTGTTACTCCTGTATCAGTTCAAATCAGAGTCACTTTCTATGCATGGTGATGCTGACATTACTGACAACCAGAGTTAAAGGGTGTCCAGTGTGAAATTAGAGCATTTGAAAACACTAATTTGATTATAGCTGTCAATTTAATAGGCTGTGTACAGTTAAGGCTAGTCATTCAGTATCCAAATAACTGTGGGTGTAATAAGCAGGGAAGGGCTCTAATATCTAATTTACATGCAGCTCAGTAGTGGTTTTAATATATTTCTAAGTTCTCTGTGAAAGAACTTGCTCGGTGTGTGTGGGTGTCTGCTATTAAAGAGACAGGGAACTCTTTTTAAACTATTTTGTTACATTGTATTGTCCAAGTTAAGTCCTAGATCTCCCTGCAGCCTTTCTGCCAATTCTTGTGGATTTGCTATCACATTTTCTTTTCTCTCTCTCTCTCTTTTTTTTTTTTTTTTTTTTTTTTTTTTTTTTAATGTCAGAGAGATGCACTCAAACAACAGGGGAAACTGAATAACTCACTGGCTTTACAGCCGGACTGGCTGAAATATCACCATTGAAACCATTTTAGATGGAAAATTGTGTGTTTTTCCTACACAATAATTTTTGTTAACTCTGAAAGTATCTCCTGTCCATGGAAAAAAATTGCCTTTTAGTCAAAAGGCCAAACAACTGAAAACAGAAACATTTTTTGTTTTGTAGTGTAAAGCAGAAATTTTCAGCAAAGAGAAACAATTTTCTGACCATCTCTATTATACATCAAGAAGAGTGAAACAGCCTACAAGGTGTCAGCAAAGGAACAAAATGAAAAAAAGGCATTTGTTTTTTAATTGTCTTTCACTTCTAGTTGCTTTAAACATGATGTGTAACAATACCGGTTAAAAAAAGTCTTCAGGCCAATGTGGTTTTGAGGTTGGAAAGTGTCCTTTGAATTATTTAAATTAAAAGTCAAGAAGCTTGGCTTTCAAGCAGATGTTCATTAGGTGGTGCCATGCTGATATGTCATCAAACCATAACATTATATTCCTCTGGGAATTTTTAATCTTATGTTTATTACAGCCTTTTAAAAGCAGCTAGTGCAAAGGGAGGAAACTTGTGAAATGAACTAGTTACTAATAGTTACCTTTACTGCTATGAAACTACTCCCTTTGTGTCTGGGAGACCTTCGTTTCTGTCTCTAGCTTTCAACAAAGGAATGTTGTTATGTATTTTCTTTAGGAAACCAAACTGGGAATGGGGAAAAATACCATAACTACCTTTACTTTAAAGAGAAAATGTCAGTTAGCAAAAAGTGTTTATCACAAGTGTAAATCTATGTGAATGCTACTATGGTTGGGCAAAAATTTCCTGCAAAAGATAAGGCCCCTTTTTAAATTGGACTGTTCTCAAATCTTCCTGGAAAGTGGAGAAAACTTTTAAAAAATGGTAATTACATTTCATGTGAAATATTTTCTGCTCTCTTGCTGGAAGAACTGAAAGGCCACCGTTGCTATGAAAGCACACCCTTGTGGCTTGAAAGGCGGGGTAGGAGCTCCCTAGCACCCATGTGATCTAGCAGAAAACAAAGGTCTGGGAGCTCTTCTCTGCCATTCATTGGCCTTTGGAATGATTTACACTTGGATAGCCCCTACCAATGTTACGTTTCGTGATACCCACGCGAGGTAGGTAAATATCACTATCCCCATTTTAAAGATGGGGAAACAAGGTCAGAGCATTTGTGTGTATCCAAGGTTCTTGTCAGAACAAGGGTTAATTCTGGCTTCCATCCCTATGTATAATCCATTAGTGCTCCCTAGCCAAGGCAATTAACCTCCCTGACCCACTGTCTTTCCATCTGGAAAAGGGAATGATGAGATTTACCAGAGGCGAAATCTGAAAAAAAAACAAAAATACACTGGATTTTAGATGTCAGCAGCCTCAGATAGGAGGTAATCATTATCCCCATTTTACAGCTCCAGACTGTCAAATCCCTTTCACAAGAGCTAAAATCCACTTAAAAACAATCCGGTATCATCAAAACTCTATACAGCCTTGAAATATGGTTTTTGGAAACACTGTTCTGGAGAATTCCCAGATTTCAGGCCAAGAATCTTAGCTCCAGTCTAAAAGTTCTTAGGTGGTTTGATTTGCTATTATAGTTAGTGTTTAACTAACTCTCACAAACTGGCAGCCTAAAGATTTTAAAAATAAATGATTCAAATTCTATCCTACCAGAGCCATGTAAGAAGTGCTTATATATACACAGTCACCATTTGTCCATATTAAGTTGGATGTTCCACTTTAGCAGCAACTAATACAGTAGAATATTCACCTGAACATGGACACTTGCTCTGTCCATTGCATATGTTCATGTTGCTAACACTGAGAATTTAGGTCGAGAGCTGCAACCCTTACTCACTGGCTCATATGAGTAGTCCCTAGGCATTACACAAGCCAACTGATGTCACTTCTTTTGGGTAATAACTGCTCACAGGGATAAGAACTTGCAGATCCAAGCTAAAATAAAGATGCTCATCTTTCTTCATTCTTTAGATTAAATCTTAGTGATTTCCGGGCCTCTGTGCAATATATTGTACCCAGCCAGGGTTAACTTCATTAGACTTTATAGCAAGCCATGAGAATCTGATTTTGGATATCTAGTTGTGCTAGCCTAGTGTAGGAGTGTGTGGTTTAAACTTTAAATAAATGTAATACCTTGCTAGGGGGGCTAGAACTCTTCCAAGCTCCCAGCTGATTGGGCTACTCGCCATTCTGGTTGAAGGTCATTTTCCTGCATTGGCTGCATGTTGCTCTGTCTGCACTGTGTCAGAGGGAAATCTGCCTGGTACAGGTGACATGATAGAATGTAAATGTTTTATAGCATCCAGGTTACCCTTTGATAGTAAAATCAGAGTGGGAGAAAGAGAACATGTCACAGGAATAACGTGTTTCTAGTCATGTTTTCAGGGACCATGTAAATTTAGTAACTCACTTCAGCGTCAAGTAGGTTGCTTTTATACATATTCTCTATTTAAAAAGGATAATGACCATTTGTGACAAACAGTCAGCTCTATGCTGATTATAGTGCTTGATCAACTGGCTTTATGGATATGTGATTAGAATGCTAATATCCCATGTATATAACCAATTAGAACACTCTGATCACACAATGTCATATCTAAATGCCTTTGACCTTCAAACGGTTGACATTGAACTCATAAATATGGAAAAACACTAGATTGGCAGATATATGGGCAGGCATCTTCTGGAGTATAAGATCTTATTTTATCAGACAGTGTATATATTTATTGCATACACAAAAGAACATTATTAGCATTGCAAAGTCAAGCCCTCAAAAGTTAGGAAATGCCAGAATTAAGGTTGCCTCTGCAACCTCAATTTGGCCCTCTTTAGGCAATATAGGCATTATGATACAGTCTTTTGTTACATAGCAGGACGGACAGGCTCCATCCTCTCAGTTCTGTTTGGCCTGCAGCAGCCCAGACCTGCAATTGCAGAGAAAATGCTGCTCAACCTCTGGCTGGAGCATCCCCATTATGGACATAAATTTTGGAGAATTTAGCTGCAAAGGTCTGACAGGTCTCTATGGAGGAGGTGGAGACTCATGATTTTTTTCTTTTGAAAGGCTGATAAATTGGCTGGATTTGAGTAGATTTTCACAGGGACAGCAAAAGGCACATCCCTGAAACAAAGGCCATGTCCTGCCGAATCTCAAGTCCCTGCTCTAACGCATGGGGGCATTAGAGCTTCTCGGAAAAGATCTCCATAACTGTTTAACTTGGACAAAACAATGTATGTTAGCCTACCCTCATTCTCACAAATGGTTGAATCGTTTGGGCTGAAATTTTGCAAAAGAATTCAGCCTGAGGCAGACACCTGGCTTGGGAAATTTCAGTTGCAAACATTTAAAATTTGACCAAGTTATAAGCAAACAGGCCATTATAATGGGAAATGTTGGGCCACCTTAATCACAGATAGTGCTACCAGCCTTGCCCATAGTACAGGCATATATGGAAAGAAAGTGAAAGAACCATACAAGCGCAATTTTCAAAAACCTTTCTAATTTGAACAGCTGTTGTTAATGTCTGGTCTAAGGGCCGAATTCGCTGCAGGAGTAAGTGGGCACAATGCAGGGACATCAAGGGAGGTGTTTTGTGTGAAGTTTTATGTTCTGTTTCCATGTGGCCTGTTACTGCGCCTGTAATCCCCCGGAAACCTAAGTTGTGTCTTTGCAGACCCAGTAGCTCCCCAAGGCTGTTGGCACTGGCCGTATGCCTCTGCTCTCTCCCTGGCATTGCAATTCCATTAGAACTGCACTATTGGGGCCCCCTTAGCTGTGTCTTCCCTTGAGACCTTGCAAGGGGTATTCTGTGGAAAACGTAATAAAGCCCAAGGGCGTGTTGCCACTTTTCTGTCTAAACTCCACAGGGTTGGAGAGGAAAGGGACAAGAGTCTGCTCTGGCCCTTCCACTGCCTATGGTCCACCCTTTTTCAGAGGGAAATCTGGGGCAGTGTGCATGTACCAATGAAAAGCAATCTCCTTGTGCTGGTCTAGTATGGGACTATGTGGTTTAAACCTTGAGGGTATGGGGGAAAGGTTTGTGAACCCCTCAGATATGTTTCCTCCCTCCAAACTAAATTACTTGATTTGTGCAAGGTGGCTGCTGTTTGCTAGGGCCTAAAGTTTTTCCCATTTTTTTTTTTCTGGCTGAACTATTATCTTGCACATAGACTTGTGAGGTAAGTCTAACAACCTGTAATTGCTGTGAGAGGCTGGCACATCTCACCGCTGCACAAGTCAGCCCACTGCATCTCTAGCGTCTTGGCTCATCAGCAGAGCTGCCTGCAAAGTGTTGCGAAAGCTTCTGCAGATTCCCATTGTGCTAAATTGGCAGCTCTGGCAGAAGTGCCTCCAGCCACTGGGAGAGGGAAGAGCTGCCTCCCGAAGTGCTGATTCAGCTCAGCGGATGCAGTGAGGGACTTTTCGGCAGGGGGGACGTAGCCTTGGACTAGGTTCCAAAAATATTGCTATAGAACAGGAGCATCCCTCAGTTAGAACCTGTGTCAGAAAAGGCAGCCTCCCAGCTCTCATCATAAAGCAGAGCACTAGGAATCTTACTACGAATCTGCCTTCTTCGATCCATCAGCTTTGGGCCCCCTGTACTACAAGAGTAAATAGCAAAAGGTGATTGCACTCCATAGTTAAGGTGAAGTCCTTGAGGAATGGTAACCTCAGGTCTTGGGATCAATTTGCCTCCTGAAATAATCCCAGTTGCCCTAGAGTAAATCAGAGACCAGTTTTCTTTCATTCTGTTTTCCACCTGGACAGTATTAAGCAGAAACAACATTGGTTTAGTGCCTCATCCAAAATGTGCTCATCCCCTAGGGCAGTCCCTGTCCTCATTCTATGATTCAGTGTCAGTTCTCAGTAGGAGTCCACATCTGTGCATGGGAAATTAAGCTGTGACTTTCTGGCTACAAGAGAAGGGTCTGACCAGCTGACCTACAATAACTGGTAGAATGGGCAGCAGAGAGTGAGCTATGAGTCTACTATAAACAGTTGAATTGGTAACAGGGGAGATTCCTCTTTGTTTATGCAACTTGAGGGACAGCTTGTTTGAAACGATACATTCCGAGCAGGTTTAAGAGACTGGTCCTGTTGATCAGCTTTGTCTCCAACCTCATGAAGGATGGAATTGTTCCCACAGTAGGATTTAAAAAGTCAGCAGTGAGAGGATCAAAGGATATACAATGGATGGCAACTCCCTGTCCACTTTGATCGCCTACCCTTGTTCCTCTCTACGGTTTTATACCCCCCCGTAGGGTGTCTTGCCCTAAATTCTATTGTAATCACTTTGAGACGTGCTTTTACTCTTTTTTTGTGTACAGCATGGCCTTGAAGTCTCTAGGTACAACTGTTATACTAATGGTTATTAATAATACCATAATCAAGGCTGTATTAGTTTTGTGTTGATGCTGAACATTAGAGACTTACAGTAATTATAATGCCATTAAGTCATTTGAAAATAAGTAAATGCAAATCATAGGACTCTAAGAAGCTGAAATTCCTACTTGGCATTCTTCTGTTACACAAACATTGGATGCATGACATGGAAAACAAACTTGAAACATTTTCAAAAGGTTGGGGCCCAGATCAGCTGTTCTGTGTTCTGGGCCAAGAAGATCACACATAACATAGTTGGTTATTCACTTGTGAGACATTAAGCTGTTCTAACAAGGAGGGATTACAGAAGACTCAAAAATGTCTTCCTAGTTCTCAGCATTTTTGGAAGCCGTGGTCTCTGCATTTAGTAGTGCCCAGATAAAAATCTTTTTGAAAATGGAAAGACTTCTGTGTAACCATTGACATTACACAGCTAGGACCATGTCTTCATTACAAAATTTGACTGACTTGGCTGATTTGATGCTGAAGACCACTGGCCTGCTCCTGGACCATGTGTAAGCCAGCTCAAAGCCATCAAACATTGTGGTTGCTTTCCTCCCTACCCTTGAACAAGGTTTTTAAAATGTGATGCATGTTATGAATTAGAGACTCATTGTATGTGTTGAGAGTAAGGAAGGTAAACATCTAGAAGTCAGGTACTAAAAGACTGTGATCCTGCTAAGTTCTAGTCTAAACAGGCTTGTGCGTAGTTTAATTTTATGCAGATTCTGTTGTGTTCATCTGAGCTTGTCTTATGTGCTTATACCAAGTTACCCCACAGAACTGTGTACCCTGTGTTGTAGCCTTTCACACCAATCAGTTTTTGTTGGAGTGCTTGGTGACCCCAACAAGCTGGTATTTATACTGTAGAACTAGCAGGGAAAGGAAGTGTGTATATTACAGAAAACTAAGCTAATTGTCATTCAGATTGTTTTGTGTGTGGTAAAGCATCAGATAGAACAAAATGTCCCTGCAGTTTATAACATCATTCCTGATGTTCATCTTAATTCCTTTGGCAATTCAATGTCTCCTTTGGTTTAGAGTTAATAAAACCACGCACGAGATTAGAATGGTGTGCAAAAAACAAGAGCAGCTATTTAATTGTAGGCTAAAAGTTAAATGGAGGCTGGCTTTTTTCAGTTGTATTTTTGACAATCAGTGTCCTGGCACTGTCTAAGCTAAAACTGTGTCAAACACAGCCAGAACAAGATCATGGAGCATCTGTGTTAAGAAAGAGCTACAGATGTGAAACCGCTCCTCATTTCAAGGTGTATGTAGCTGCTGTAGAATAGTATATTAAATAGCATCCTTTTAATTGTTCCCTTTTAAGTGGTGGACTCTCCCTCCATCTAGCCTGAGAGCCAAATATGGTTATCTGAAATGTCAAAGGGATCCTCCCACTCCCTTGGTGCCCTTGACTTACCCAGTTTCAGCTTCCTTTTATTGTATTACATCATCTGTACTACAGCCTGAACACTGGGACACAAAATAAAGTATAATTTCTTTCATTAAATAAAATCATAAAAATAACCATTCTATTAAAATGTTTTTCTAGACCAGTGGTTCCCAAACTTTAACAACCCACGATCCCCTTAAAATGTCAAGTCTTGTGAACCCGCTCCTAAAAATGAATATTTCCAGGGATTTTTCTCCCTTGCCAGAGCATAAACTATAAATGCAGTGATCTTGGAAATATAAAATTAGTTTTTATGACATGCTTATTACGCACTATTATTATTTATCATTACAGTATTTTTATTATATTATGAAAATGGCAACACTTTTCCAAGATCTCACTTTTGTAGCTTGTATCACTTTTGATTAAGCCTGTTATAAGACAAGGCTCCAATCAGAGGTGCCAGTAGAAAAAAGGGGTGCAGGAACGAAGCCCCCATGCACCTCAGGGCTGGAAAAGTGGGGGAGGGGTTGTGGGGGCTGCCAGAAACAAAGGGTAGGGACCTGTGGGGGGCTATGCCAACATGGGGGCGGCACATGACCCTCGTCATCGTAGTCTCTCCCTCCTTTCCTCCCCACCCCTGGCACCTCTGGTTCCTATGTTTCATCAAGGAGTATCAGATGTGAAACAGCATAAAGGTATTTAGGAAGCCAAATCAAAGAGTTCCTCCTACACAAGCATTCAGGTCTTGAGCAGTCCAGGCACACAATGCACATTACAACAAAGCTTAAACTTGTTCTTAATAATAATTTAAAAACAATACTAGCTGCCTATTTAAAACAGCAAAAAATATCCACCTCCCTTTCCATGTCTTATAAGGACTCTTGAAATTTAAATCTCCTCAGTGTGATAGATATGCTTGCTTTGATCTGCTTAGCTCTTGGAAGTCCCCAAGGCTCCAGGCTGCTGGCCCCATATTGCCTGGGGTCACTAGGGACAGCTCTGTCTGCCATTAGGGACTTTTTCCCTGAGAACCCCCTGTAACATTTTGTGAACCCCAGAAGTTCACGTATCCCAGTTTGGGAACCACTATTCTAGACCATAAACTTAGAATATAAGAAGTTGTCCTTTTGCATTGGAATTCTGCATTTAGCTTCATCTTGCAGATAATTGGCTCCATTACATAATTCTTCAGTCAACAGTGCTGCCTCCTGGCCATCATCACACAGGTGAGCAAGGCTATCACTGGTCTGAGTAAGAGGGCAGGGCCTGCGTGGCACTTTCCAACTCTGTGACACAGCTGTTATATGAAATACACAAGAGACTCCATATGAATGGAGTGGAAATTGTTTTGCCTGGACCTAAAACTGATAAACTATGTCAAAGCCTTGAACATCTGTTTTGCCTCACTCCAGGATCTAGGCCATTTTCCCTTCAATAATGCTCTTAAGATTAAATTCCAAGCTGCCCTGAGTGAATGGCAGTACAAAGTAGCCTGACAGTATGATAAAGTGGTTTGCTGAAGGGCTGAGATACTGGGAGATGGTCAAACAATGAGACAGGCAGGCAGCCAGCTCATTGTAGTCCTAGAGCTTCATGATGAACTTGGGGGTGGGGCACTCTCAGTAGAGCCTGGAAGCCAGGCAAGGGTGATGAGTCCAGAAGAGTGGTGGGCACCACTGCTCTAGAGCCTGTTGTAATCATGTGCATTGTAATGTTCCTTTAGGTATCCAGCTGGCCGTGCTGGGCTGATTGGCTTCCAGATAATCTATATAAGTTTAGCCTTCCTGAAAACTGTCATTTAGCAATTTAACTCATCATCAGAATTAAAATAATAAAATTCTGCACTTTGCACCCCTTCTAATTCTATGCTGCTGACCTTGGCAACAAAAATAAGGGGCATGAAGAGCCTTCCTTCTGAGGAAAGAGCGAAGAAACTGGGACTGTGTAGTGAGGAAACAGATAGTTGGGAACATGAGCACAATGTTCTTGCAGTAATGGAAAGCATAGTGAAGGTAAATTGCCTGCTTTTGAGTTACTTAGACCACTCTGGGTTTTCTTGACACAAAGACACCATTGTGATGGGCCATTAGAAACCGATGATTTTGCAGTTGCCACCAATGTGAATTCAGACAAATCTCACTGATGTCTGAAGAAAATGCCACTTCTACATTTTCGTTTGACTTTAAACAAACACCTTTAGGCTCATGAAACTAAGGTGCTGAAGAACTTTAAAAAGAGAGAGGAAAATTTTAGGCAGAAGTTTGTTTGTTTTTCTTTAGGCTTCAGTAGCTTCAATTCTATTTTTTTTTTTTAAGTTTTATTGCTATGCCCAGCAACTTTTGATTTAAAGCTATGCAGATGTGAGAACCTATGAACACCTGCTTCTTCCCTGTCTGAAGAGATCTGCAATAGAGCCAACCTGAGCTGCAAGCAATACTTTACTTCAGAGGTTTATTTTATTGCAGAAAATGCAAAAGGGAAGGCTGGACCCAGCCACAGCAAATAAAAACTATTCTGTATTTATAAAGCAGTGAATATAATGTGTTAAGGAGGCAGCCTTCCTACTTTCCTCTGGAAGGAGTAGTCAGACAGAGGACAATTCTATGTCATATTGTGGCCCCTGTATACTGGGAGAAAAACCCCCAGAACTATGAAAATGCCTTTTCACTCCAAAGCAGTCCTCTGTAGGAGTTAGAACACCAGCCATTTATAACTGTGCAAGGAAGTAAACCTCATTCTTAAAAAATGAAATCCACTGGAGGACATGAGAAATGTGGTTTAAACCAAAATAATAGCCTACACTCAGCCCTTTGCAGTGCTTGACCTAAATTGTTTTAAATTGACACCTTTTAAACTGACTTAAATTTTGTATTAGTGGGTGAGACCATTAGCCCAGTCCATCACTGACCAGAAGTTACTGACCCATTAGTCTCTTTCTGTGTGTCCAGCAATCTTTCAAATATAAGCTTTTTTAAAAAGGAAAAAAAGAATTCCAGCACTACCTTTGCCAAACTAAATGAAGGCACCTGACATTTACAGGCTGGATTTTAATCCAGGTTAGAAATTTTCTGGAAAGCTTGAGACAATTTGGAACACTTGAATCCAAAACATCAGCTTGTTGAAGTTTCCTTTTTATGAACTTTTTCTGGTTATTAATTGTACTGTTTATGCAAACTCTAGGAGCCCTGCTTGGTCCACAGCAGGTCCCTGGGGCATGCACTGGGAGACTCGCATCATCCAATACTCATAGGCAAATGCCTTTAAAAATGTGTAGGGTCTGAAAATATGGAAATGGACATTTAAGGTCATTTGAACAACCTTAACTCTGCCCTGTGCCACTGCCATGTGCTGTGTGTGTGTGTAGTGAGGTGAGAGGAAGATGAAGATGCCAAAGAGCAGCTGAATTTGTGGACCGTTTTTAATCCCAAATCACAGTGGGAATGGGTGAGACGTCTAGGAACCTCCCCCAGAGCAGTCATGAAAAATAGATGCAATCTGGAAGGGTTTTCATGCCAAGGCAATATGCTCCTATTCCTCTCTTCCGATTCTCATAGCTGGCTTTTAAAAAGATTTGTATTTTCCATTCAGTCAGATGATTCCACGTTCCCCACTGCTCCTGACACAACTTTCACTTTGCAAGAGACTCTCCCAGAGACAGGGCTTTTTCTCTTTCCGACAAGAGGCAGTTTTTCTGCTGTGCTGGATCTCCATCACCCTTCTCTCTCCCCTTCTCTCCTCCTCTTTTTCATTTCCCTCCCCTCTTCTCTAATTCTTCCCTCCCCCACCAGATTAACCCTTCCCTCTACTTGCCAAGGAGACAAAGGTCAGTCTTAATTTTCACACTGCTGACACCTGAGTGCTTAACTGTGCAAACTTAACATGTTGCATTAGCGTGCTTTTTTGCATTTAATTATCTAAAATTGTCATCATAATGCACTACAGGCAGGAATTAGACAATATTACAGTCAAGGACCGGTAAGCTCTGCACCAAGCTGGAACTAAACTCAGCGGCAAGGACTGTAGAGTTTGCAGCAGCATCATATACATTTTAAATGAATAACAGAATCGATTCAATAAGCTCTGTTATTTCCATTGCTATTAATTTCAGTTTATTTATGCTGGTCTCATTTTCAGTTTGCATTATGCCACACTTGTTTATATTGACAATGCTGAACTGAATCTGAGTGGCCACTATACCTTCACTTCTTCACTGGAGGGAATGAAGAGGAGAAGCTAAGGAAGAGGTTTGGCAGTTTGGGACTTTTGGCACCTGGGGAGACAATTTGGGTGTGTGGGATATTCACACTACTACGATGTTTCTACTAAAAGGACGAGCAGTGAAATATAGCCAGTGGTGACACAAACCCCTAGTTTTGGTTTTCAGTTAACCACTAATATCTGTTCCTATCTCTCAGCTACTGTTTAAGCTGTCTGCAGATACCTGAAGACAGCTTTGCACTGATTTACACTCTGTAGTTTTAAAGTTATTTTCACAGTTATTTTTTAATGAAAGCCTAGATCGGTGGCACAGTTCTGCAGGAAGCGATGCGTTCGGCAATAAATTCACTTGCTACAGAATCAAGCCCTTATCTGTCGTGCACATGCTGTAAATTATCTGCTGTACTACTGTGTAAGATGGACTGCATTTAGATCAAATCATTGTTTTGCATTCAAGTCGGAGATGAGAAATATAGAGTAGCAATTTCCCCCCTCTCCCCGCAAATTTCCCTCCTAGTATTATGGTGGAGCCTAATGGCACTAATTGGTATTAGAGACCAATTGTAGTGGGCTCTGTACATGTACCTTTGGGACAGCGACTAACTAGAGAAGACACACAAACAACATTTTACAGATGGGAAACTGAGATACAACGACATTACATGACCTGTCCAAGGTCATACTGGAACTCTGTGTCTGAACTGGGAATTAAACCCAGATCCCCAGTCCAGGACTTTTAACCACACGATCAGTCTTCTATTGGAGTCTCTTATACAATAGGGATAACTTGTAGTGTTATGAAGTCCGTCTTTGTAGAGTTTTAAAATAGCCCGATATATTTTAAAGCATGTACACAAGGGAGGCAGGGTTAAACTAAGCATTCATTACTTCATTGGTGGACTCCCCTGTTCCCATCCATAACGTTGCACTGACAATTTTGATGCATTTAATTCCCCTATTTTTTAAAGGGGTAAATAGTCCACATTCTAATTATTTTGCTTGCAGAGCTCACAAGCTCTGCTAGTGAAATTTACAGAGTCTTTCAGTTGGACCTATTCAGATGGGAGACCTTTTAAGTTCTGTGATCTCTAACTATTTGTCTATTCATCCCCTGAGCCCACCCACCCTTATGTAAGGCCTTGTGAACTCTGCAAGTCAAAAAAAAAAAAAAGCTCCCTGCTTAACTGCTCCAAAGTCTTTAGGCCCAAATCCCACCCTCAGTGCAGAGATGGGCTGCAGGTTAGGGGTTTCCTTGGAGTCTGTGGAGTGGAAAGTAATCTCTGTTTCCTCCCACAAGCTGTGGAGTGACAGTAAAGTCACTTGATGGCCACTAACCCAGTTTCTGACATTGCACTCTCGTGAAGGGCTCAGGGTGCTGGAAGAAATGGCCATTGGATCTCTGAAGCAATAACTCCTTTTCCTGTCCCTCCGCCCCCAAAATTCTCACTTAGCTGGGCTGCACATCATGCAGAGAGAACAAAGCACTTGCATGAACTTTAAAACTCCTCTCTATCTCCACACTACTGAAGCTTTTGCTGGACATCTCTCAGGTCCAGGATACAGATGACAAAGCAAATGCACCTCTGGCCAGAATAGCCAATAGCTCACTGATTAGGTCACTGCCCTGAGCTGGGAAACACTCAAGCTCTAGGCCCTACTCTACCTGATTTGGAACAGGGGCTTAGAACGTGGGTCTTCCTCTTGGTAGGCAAGTGCCCTAACTGCTGGACTAGAGTCAGTCTCTTTTTCTCTCTGGCCCAATGACTTTATACAAAGTGGAACAGCTACACTGTTTCTATAGCCCAGCGGGAGGTAGGAGAGCCAGGTTCAAATGCCTACTCCAAACTGGGCAAAGCAAGGACTAGACCCTGGGTCTCTCAAACCCAGTTGAGTGCCATAACCCCTAAGCAAACCTACCATAATTGCATTGCAGGGAGTGCCCTCTGCAACCACAAAGTGGGAGAAATAGGATTTGCCCTTGATAGCAATTCAAGGTTAAGACTCCCAGAGCAGATTAGCTGCAGTTCCCCCGAGCTCAGATTTAAGCACCCTAAAGTTTCCATATGCTGAATTTAAATAGTCGTGCCATTAAACCCGCTGAAACAATACTCTTCAAACAGAATTTTTAGGTATCAATGAGATCTATAAATCCAAGCCAAATTGAAAAGAAATCACGGATAGCTTAAAATTATGAATACTTAAAGATAAATGCATGTTTACCAAATGCATCCTAAAAATGCTTTCTAAAACCTGGACAGGCAAGATCATTTGGTTCAACGGCTTCATTTCCCACTAATAAAGCGCTCCTTTAAAAATGGAGATGGGGGAGGAAATGTTATAGTAAATATTTTTAACCTGTAAAATAGGTGTTTTATATCTTTATATGGGCTGGTTGAATTTTTTTAATTAAACAAATTTTCACAGAACATGTCTGCTTTCTGCAGAAAATTTAGACTTTTAATAAAAACAAAAAAGTAGATTGTCAGCCAAACACAAAACAAAAGATTAACTTTTCAAATTAAAACTCTAAACTTTCTATGAGAAAAATATCCACTTTTCTAGCCAGCTCTAATATTTGTTGTACACTTCAACATTTGGAGGGTAATGTTCCAGTTATATAAACAAATTCTATAGTATATTCGTTTGAATGTCTTGTATTAATCCTTATCCAAACACAACACTAATTTAAATCTTATTTAAATACTGTATTTAATTTAAAAAGTCTCGCTGTATATGTAGTTGACAAGATATCTGAAAGAGATTAATATCCTAATTAGTAATCTTATCTTGCATTGTATTTTAGTTGAAATCCTCTCTCTCCTTCCCCACCTTTATCCCTTTACTTGTTTTATGTCTCTTTTTTTAATCTTTAGAGTTTATTCTTTGGGCTTCTCTTTGAAATAACTCAGTAGTTACCTTAATTTTTTTAAATTTCACTTTATTTAAATAATTAGCTTATCTTTCTCATATTACAATGAACAAGAGTAGGTGCTGAAGTACTATGTCATCTTTTATTCTAATTAGTGAAGAAAGTTTGAGATTATGTAGGCAAATTTTGAAAAGGAGACTATTTATGGAAAATGTCATGTGGCTGAATTATTCAAACAAAATTAACAAACTGTACTTTAAGGAAAACACAGCATAAAACTTATATTCCTCTTCCAAAAGAAAGATATAAAATAAAATATTACCAGACAGACAAAATGCTGATTTATACTATTTTGTGCTATGAGCAGACAAAAGGCAAATGTCTGAACAATTTTCACCATCCTTTTTAGTAAATTTGCATTTAATAGAACAGAAGTCAAAGGATCAGTTGTATAAAAATAGCATTTTGGCATCTACATTAAGAGGAAAAAATGAGTACTGACAACTAAGAGCCAGTGCTTTGGCATGGTTTTTATCTATGGTAAATATTAAAATTCAGGTCTGCAAGGCGTAATGAAAAAATAAACCTTTTGAGAGGAAAAAGACCAATTTATGCATCACTGTACTAAAGTTGCCATTGATAATAGTTACCGTTCCAGAGCCATTGGATCTTGTTTTGATCACTTGGATTTATGTGCACGTGTCCTGGATCAGGCTGCATATTTCCTAAGCACTCTGAAGGACACCTAATCTGCCCTATAATCTTTCTTATTTGATGACTGGCAGAATAGCAGATGTGCATAATTTAAACAAAGGGTTATATAGCTCTGCTTTACAACAAGGACATGAGGGCAGGATATAGTACGTTTTCTTGATCACCAAGGAACCTTATTATCCACTGAACCTCCAGAGTTAGAACTGTAACACAGCGCTAAGGATGATAGTGGTGGGCTGACTTACATACTGCTTAATTTCAGCTACACCTTTGAATACAAGAACCAGGTGTTCTTGGGACTTAGAATATTTTTTGAAGAGCCTTTAAAAACATCCTGGTAATCCCTTTTCTTTATTACAGAACTAGAAAAACAACAGCATGATTTATCTTTAACTACCTTCAACTTTATATATACAATTAGTCCTCCCCCAACCAGTCCAATGAAGACAGTAAAACTTTCTAGATAGTAAGCTAACCAATAAACACACTGACGAGAATACTTACTCAAGAAACTAAAGATTCTAGTGTACAATTAAAATACTTTTAAGAGGAACATTACTAAAGATTTCAGATATGGGTGCTGGAAGTCATTTTTGTTCCAAAGTTTCTATGTAAGGGTACACTTCAACTTCTAGCTAAACTTCCCAGGCATGTCTGCATATTCCCACAGCCACTTGTAGAGTTAATCCAAAGAATATAAAAGCAACAGAGGCTAAATATCAAAGAACCCTTGTATAATTGTAGCACAATGGGAACTCTGCATCTACAAACCTTCTCTTGCCTTTCAGTTTCTCTGGAAGAGCTTTGAAGGCATTTTTGCTCTTTAATATTACAGTCAACAACTGAAATGTACAAAAAACAGAGAAGTCAATGTTCTAGTTCTCACAGCACCTATAATGGGGCACCATGGCAGTTCAACAGCATTTTGGTGAATAAATATCTTCCCATTACTACATATGTGCAAAAGGGCAGTTATAACTTCTGTAGGAGCCAGAGATTGAACTTCTAGCCTATTGTGTCTAAATTCTTGAGTATAATATGGCATTAGGTCACTTGTACTAAACATATAAATTTACATATAAGTGTTTGCTTTTCCTTTTTCTTTTGCACAAATTTTTATTTACTTTCCTTCCAGACATCTGAGCAAAGGTCTATAGGGCAGGCCTCTTTGAAAATTAGATTCTACACACTGGTGTCTCAGGTTTATCCTATGGCATAGGTAAGGCAATGTGTTATACAAACACTAATTATCACTATTTATCTTTAGTATCTGAAGTTGTCAGACATGTTAAAAAAAATCCTAATCCTGAGTTTCCTCTGCAGTAACATAACATAAGCAGAGGGGGAAGAAATGCTCTTGTCACAATGCAAACTTCCTAGATGTATCTAATGTGCTAGAGAAAGAAAACAATGAGAGACTGCATTCTGTCACAAACATTCACTCATGTTAGGGGCCCTGCTGTCAATAAACTAATCTCAAAAAGCTCAGGCCTAGATGACGTCCAACTATATTTCAATCCCGTGTGAGGCTGGCCTGTATTTGTTCTGCAACGTTTTATTCATGCACAAAATTGGGTTTCAGCGCTACTATTATTCTACAGAAGCTTTTCAAAGCACACAGATATTTACTCTCTACTTTGACTTCTAAAGCACAGCAAGAGCTTTAAAGCTGAAGCAAGTTATATGAATACCACTATTCAGACCTGTAAAAACAAGAACAAGGAGACAGCAGGGATTGGATCACAGTCCTATGCCCAGGAACTCCTGAGCTCAGCCAGTGGCTTACTGTGTGATTTTAACCAAGCCTCTCTCTTTGTTTCCCCATTTATAAAATAGGATAAGAGCAGCTTCCTACCTAGCTAGCTAATAAGGAATATTGTGAGGGTTAACTGTATAGCAGTTTGAAGATGTAAACTATCAGTTCTTCAGCGCATTCTATATAGACCACTTCATCACTAGACCAAGGAGTTTACAATGGATAGTTCTGTGTATTTGAATTATACAAGCACCTAGAGCTAAGGATTGATACTTTTTAATTATATCAAAATGAGTGTTGCTTGAATGAAGTCTAGCTGAAATCAATCCAGCTAATTCTTTGAGTGTGCGGGGAAACACCCAGAAAAACAATGGAGACATTATCAGCTCCCCTTAGCAAATTTGCCTGCCATTTACTCAGGGAGTAGGTCATATGTGTGAATTGCGAAGAGAGAATTGTATTTAGTTGAAGATGACTCTGGGCCTTGCTACATTTTCTACATAGTTTCCATGGTGAGAAATGCTCAAAATGTGATCCTATCTCTAAGAAAAAACTTCCAGTCTTACTAACCTGTCTCTCTTTTTAAGAAGAACTACTGCAGAATAACTAGTGAGAGCATACAAGGTTCAAAAGCAACCAGAGTTTGGTGGAAAGTACTTGCCATTTGCAGCAGGTTCAGGAGTTAGCTACTGTTCACTTTGCCATTGGTGAAACAGAATCTAAATGTGGAAAATATCAGGACATTCGTTTACCTCCAATGAGGCTGTTTGGTCTGAAGTCTTAGCTGGTGTGACATACTGAGTCAAATTTGAAATATTTAAACATGTTTACAGACTAACTGTTCATGTGTGTAGGAATTATTGGCAGAATTATTCTATAAATGGAAAAAAGTTACTGGCATCTGAATCCAGTGAAAGGGTTTATTAAAAAAAGCTTTTCAACCCTTACTAATCTTTTTTAGTCAAAATAGATTTCCACTAAAACATTGAGCTAATTACACCTACAACTGGGTCACGGTTATCTAGTTTTCCCTACCTACATTTTTTCTTCACTAAGGGTGAAATTGAATAAATCTACCTAATAAAATGGACAGGCCTCAGACAAAGAGACAATGCAAAATCCACTCCCTTCTCTCAGGCTGCAGTGTATCCCCCTTGACACGTTTCTCTAGAGTATGAAATGGAAGAGTAGCCTGGCCCACTCTTGCTTCCTCTGCATAACTTGCACTATGTGGGCCTTGGCCTGCCAGGTGAAGGGCATCTTAGTTCCCATTGACTTAGCATTCTGGATGTTAAGCATCTTGCAGGAGATGAATCTGCATAACTGTGAATCCTATGGTACTGCTGTTGGCCTCCAGGACCACTGCTGAGACCTTATCTGCAGCATGCAGAGAGCAAGGTGGTACCACTGATTTTCCCTGCCTCTTTCCAAGACAATTGCTTCACTGACAGCTGTGATGCTTTAGAGTTGAGGATTTTGTGTAGGCCACATATGGGTGAATTTTACCCTCTGAAATACTTTTCTACACCTCAGCCCTGTTCATAAATTGGATGCTACAGAACTTAATGGGTAAGAGGATCAACAACCAGAAATAAACTCAAGCTAATTATTATGGGGACTAGTTTGCACTAGAAGCTGTTAAAAGGAAAAAGACACAGGCATAAAATATAAATAAGTGCTTGCTAGGTAAGTGGCTAGACATTTGAGCTCCATAGCTTCTTTCCATCCTTGTTTATATAAAAACCACTCACAGCTCATCTTCAAAATAGAGATCAACAATAAAATATGCTTTTGAAATTCTTTAAATTTCAAAAGTAGACTTTTCTGCTAATATAATCAAGATGCATTAATTCATAACAAAGAAAAGCATTGTTGTTTCCTGTAACTGGATATTATGATGTAGTTACACAGCAGCATATCTTGGTGTTATAGTAGAGTAGCCTGGCTGGGTATGTACTCTGCAGAATAGCTCAACAAAATGTTAAATAAAGGAAATGCACTCTTCTCCAAACACCAATGTGCTTATCAGATAAACTGAAGGGCAGTGACCCTATTGTAGTACAGGGTAAATTAATGGATTAACACTCCAGACTTCTAATCAATTATAATATGTCTTATCCTCTTAACAGTAAGTCTCTTAGTGGAGTAGAACATTCCTTTCAATGAACAGCTGCCCAATATGAAACACTTATCAGTAAATGTCACTTCGTGTAGTTGTTAACCTAAAATGCCAGTGTTACAACATAATGCTCTTCATTCTAAGAGCAAGTTTCATAAATTATTCACAGCAATTCCTAAATTTTCAATAATTGTTTATTTTGCTGTTATAATTCATTTATTTCAGCAAATACAAGAGCTCATTCATAAAAATTAAAAGGTTTAAAAAGTATACTTTATTGTATTTGCTTTTTTCTCATGCAAAAAAGACTATATGCAGTAATAAAAGGAAACTACCTAGAACAGACGTAAGAGTACTAAGACAATCACATAAATATTTCCTATAAAGGAAAAAAAATATTAAAATAGCCATCACAAAAACTATAGCTGGCATTGAGGGAAACAGGACTCCCAAAGAGAATTGTGCACCTACTGAGTTTATTTTAAAAAGGATGTAAACTCATTCTTGATGTGTCACTTCTAAGTGCATGTAAAAATTGTTTAGTAATGATCTATTGGAACTAGAAAACAAACTGAGTTATTTCATTTCACATCTTAGGCTGCTTTTGAAGAAAAGTATTATTTTTTCAATGTCCTAATCTATAATAAAGGTTGAAATGGAACTGAATGCTTAAGTCCATGAATTTTGTCCCTCAGTGTGCCATAAGAAGAGCTGTCAAACAAAAGAATATTGCAGGAATGTAGTAGTCCTTTAAGACAGGGAGGGAAAAAATACAAATTTAAGACATGCATTCAGCAGGGAGAAATACGTCTTGTATAAGAGTCTTATTTCACATTTTTTAAAAAAAATTCTTCCTCTGATTTGCTTTTTTGGTCAACATTAGTTAACACAGACAGCAATGCCTTCCTTGAACTTTCATGAACTCCAGCAACATAAGATATCTGAGTAGTAACAGTAGTTCAAAAACAAATTCCACCCAGATTTCACGCTTTACTTCCATTATGGAGGACCATAATAAGCAACACTCCTCCAAAACAAGGGACACAATATACAACAGAATTTCAAGAATACCCTGGCATGTACAAATAGAGTCATTGCCATGTGCTTCAGAGACAAAGCAAACTTCTACTTCCCTGAACTATTGTTTTTTCTATTTGTAATAAAGTGGGATGATGTCAGGGACAGGGTGGGGGAAAACAATGTTCTAATGTGCACCTAGCAACAAAGAATTGGAGGGATAAACTTAATCATGTCTGTGGGCTTACTGGAGATTGTTTATAGAATTTTATTACTCACAACAAAGGTCACGTGTTAATTTGCACTACAAAATGACATCAACAGGCTCTCTAAACCCAATATCCATTACCTAAAGTTACATAGAAAATACAAGAAAATTAAGCAAAACAAAACTCAAAATCTGGCATTCAAGTTAAATGGTTTTAGTGGATACTTAACAGCAAAATAACATATTAATAGCGGCCGTAGTGAGGCCTTGGATTGTAGGAATTGTAGCCATATTCATACTGGGGGTAGTAAGACTGTCCTTGTCTGTGCTGTTGGTAGCTGTTACCCCAGCTTCTTCCTTGCCACTGATTAGATCTATTACCACCTTGCCAGTCATGCCTGTCCCCTCTGCCTCTAAACTGCCTGCCATCTTGAAACCTGTAGTAAAAAAAATAAAATTTATAAACATCAGCTCTGAGATTTTAAAAAGGGAAAGTTTTGAACTCGTTCCCAAACAAACAATTTTAGCATATTCCTAAAATCTGGCTCCAGTTATTTAAACACACAAACTGCTAATCCTTTTTAGGGCAAAATACATGTCAAAAATGTGATTATTCAAAGCTATCCTAGGACCCAAGATAGGAAGTCAGGTCAACTGCTTACTACTATGCAACAATCTACTGGCTGTCTTGGGAAAAAACCTCAGCCTTTGCACAAACCATTCCAAATGAAATTAAGGGAATGAATTACTAAAAATTAGCTTAAATTCAGATAACTTCCTCAGTCATCATTTTTTGTAAATTGTAATTTACAACTTAAGTGTGAAGTTACTGACAAGTTTGTAGAATGATTAAAATGTTGGAATTGTGTTTTTTTAAAAAACAATAAAGCCCCAATCCAGCAAGCACTTACACTCCCATCTTAACTTTATGCATATGAGAAATTCTATGAATGTGTCTAAGAGTTTGCAGGCCTGGGGCCTAAGTAACTTAATATAAAATCCAGTCCCAGCAGTACTAAAAACAAATCAAAAATTTTCCTGGACATCAAATGCAGGAATGGTCCTTTCTTCAGTCCCAAAAATCAAGTGTCAGTATCCAAGATTAAGGGAGCAATACTCCCGGCCTGGAGAAAAATAGTATAATTGAGAACATTTTTGGTGGGCATATAATATGATCTTCCAATACACTTGTGAGAAGGAGATATAATCGGTGGTCCTTACAAATAGACAAAAGACATGCAATCTAGCCTAGTCACAATATGTCAAATGTTATCTGGGTTGCAAATAATACTTTTTGCTAGTTGTACAAAAAGAGTCATGTCACTAGTGTGCTACTTGGTAGAGTCAGTTTTCTGTTTACAATTATGCTTCCAAAGACAAGCTGTTTGTGGTTTGGCAGACAAACCTCTGATCTTTCCCTTTTTAAAAAAAAAAAAAAAAAAAAAAAAAAATTAGTTCATGGTCAAGCAGCAATGGGTCCCAAGGGTAATGATTTAAGTGGTTTCAGCTCATTCTTTACAGAATAGCAGTTTGCTTCATACTCTTTTATATAGAAAGAAAAAACACTGTCACTATTATTTTAGAGAAATCCTATCTTTTACCCTGGAGAGAGTGAATTTCTTCCAAATCAAGAAACCTACCAAATAATGCGGAGCATACAGCAAACCTGTTTCTCTTTATTTTAAAGCAAACATCTTAGAGTGCTAGCTATGACATCAACATGTGCTTGTGAAATGAACAAAGATTTAAAAAATCAGTACCGATCTCTATTTCTTTGGTTACCACCAGATCTATTTTTCCATTCTTCTACTAGAGGAGGTGGATCTGCTGGGCGTTTTAAATACTCTTGATATTCCTCATCATCTGATGTGAATCGATGAGAAAACATCTCTTCATAATTCAGAGGAACTTCGAGTGAGGAAGTCATTCTGAAATACTATTAGACATAAAATACAGTTGCAGCAGCTTCAAAAAGACATGAAAAGGACAACTACCAAATTCACTTAGTGAAAATTGAGGTAATGAAGTGTGTTACATTCTAAATGATTAGTTACATATTGGACTGATGATCCTGATACTGTCTTAACTATTCTGTAAATGAAGACTCAGATGAGTACTAATTTCCTTTCACTGCCTCAACTTTGTACTGCACCACTTCTAAGACAGAAAAAGTAGTCCAGTCTCCATGTGTTTACAATCTTTCACCCCTACAGTGCGATTGCCACTAGAGATTCAAAATGTATTTTTTTTTGAGACACAGATCTACTAGAAATTGAATCGAAAACATCAGCTTATTACACCTGGGCCACCTAATACAGACAGCTATATACAGCAATTATATTCAGATCACTTCTGACCTGGGCTCTATTACAAACAATCAGGTAAATAAAGGCCTCTGAGGGTCACTTGGGAACAACTGGTGGACTCCAGACATCACATCTGTGACCTGCCCCACAGCAAGGGAGATTTTTATGGGGTGGGGGGAACGTCAACTAACGGCAAAGTTTGGGACAGTAGTAGAAACACCCCCCCACCCGCCGCTCCAGTCCTCATAGACATAACCCCTCCAGCCCCACATCCAGCCCCCCCCTCCGGTCCCCAAAGACACAGCTCCGCCCCTCCACTCCCCATAGACACAGGGTGCTCCGGCCCTCCAACGCCTCCTCCTCTCCAGCCTTCCCGCAGCGCTCCCCGCCCTCCCCCAGCGCCTCCGACCCCCTCACCCAGAGCCCGCAGCAGCCGCAGTCCGAAACCTTCGCGCAACACGAGCCCTTCCTCTTCCGGGCCTGGGCCTCGCCCCCTCCGCTTCCAGCTTCCGCCGCCGCGGGGGGAGGGGGAGCTGTGGGGGGAGGGGTGGCTATGAGCCGTCCCGGGCGATGGGTTCTTAGGCTGGCCCGGGCCAAAGGAGGGCGCGAGGCTGGGCCGAGCGGTGTTCGCTCGGGGCTGGGCCGCTGCGCCGGGGGCTGTGGCTCCGGGTGCCCGTAGCAAGGCGGGATGAGTGTAGGTCATTCAAGAAAGGTTAAAAGGCCTTTGGCTCGGGACACAGCCCCGGCCCTGTCTTAGTCTGCAAACACCTGCACAGGTGAGGGGGAGGGGACGCGGGGGGACTGCTGACGTGCAGGGAGTTGCTGACGGGCATAAGTCTTCGCAGTTGCTAAAGACTTTCTTTGCTATTCGATGTCTTGATGATTATTCAGCCGGGGCACCTAGACTAGTCAGCATCTGCCCCTGCTGTGCTTTATCTCCCGGGATAAATCCTCCTTAAAGGCACAGAACTTCCTCCTGATCTCTGTGATGTGGGTTTCTCATGCCACTTACGGCCTGTGAAGGCTAGAGCTGATGTGAGCTACTTTACATACTCTTAGGAAAGGTAGTTTTCAGTGTTAGCTCATTGAGTACCACACATGCAACCATCTCTGTATTTTAATGTATGGCTTTTATTTATCAGTGTAGTATTAGTGTGTGTGTTTCTCTTCTGTAAAATAGATACAGTGTTCTAAACAAAAAGCAGTGCAGAAGATACCAGTATTTAACAACTCTGCTTTGTCGTTCTTTATGCTGAGAATTTTGGAGTCTAACCCTTCTTAGTATCTCAAATTACACCACAGGTCATTCTTTACTATTCAGAGATTTAATACATATATGAGGGTAAGGTGGGATGAAGTGACTTATCCTGTAAAGTCTAGAGGAAAACGCTGCAATATTCCTTGTCTTGGCATGTTTTGAAATCACACTAAGTGAAGGGGGAAAAAATAACTGGAGCCAGATCCTGCAAACAGTTATGCCCTTGATCACAGTTATCCACAAATGGAGTCCTGTTGAAGTTAATGGTACTCTTTGTGGAAGTAACCACTCACAGTAGTAACTTTACAGAACTGGGAGATAGCCCCCAATTCCGCAAAGATGTATGTATGTGTTGTATTTTATACATTATGGGCCTAAGCTGAAGCCCCGTGAAGTACAAGTAGGAATCAGAAACGTGGGTTTTTCAGGGACTATTAGAGTGTATTTTATTTAAAGGATAATATAAAATACTTGAGCTTTAACAGAAAAAAAAATACAAATTGATAAAATTCACACAGCACACTTTATTCTTATTTATACCAATTCTGTCTAACTGCATATCTTTAAAAAGTTGATCATTTTGCTCAGTCCTACAGAGTTCAATAGCAACTTGATTGCTTTATGTATAAAAGTTTTTGAAATTGTGTGAAGTGTGATTCCTGTTTTATGGCTAATTTTGTTAGCGCAGAAGGGTCTATTCTTTGTAGTGTGTATAAAGCCCTGCTTTAGCAAGCTTCTTACACAACAGCTTTCTAAAGTTAAGCATTGCGAGTGGTTGCATTGACTTCAATGTACTTTAAGTTAGGCACCTACTTAGTACGTTCTTGAACTGGGTTTTAAGTGCATAAATATTTCAGGCAGAAAGTTAAGCCTTCTCTTATTTGCTGCAGTGCAAGTAAAAATTATTATTACTAATTTATAAACTGCCATAAATTGGCACTGTACTGTACAGCAGAAGGTCATGGCCACAATGATCATAGGTTCCTGTCTCTAAGGGTTTGCAATGTAGGGGTCTGATTTTGCTCCCATCTTTTAAGCATGTGATTTAAATGAGACTATAAGAGGCAAGAAATTGTGCCCGTTTCGTTGTTCTCCATGTTGTTCTTAATGTCATTCTGACCATTACAATACAGTAACTTTTTGAGCATTTTTAGTGCTTACTATTAGTCATAATTTTTGAGCCCAGTTTCTTTCCCTCCACCCCACTCTCTCATGCTCCATATGAGAAATTGTTGGGTTTTTTTTCTAGGACACTGTTAGAAAACAAAGCAATGATTTTTATGAGTTCATAGACCCAAGAGTCTTATACTTGACACTTTTCTTTCTTGCTCACAGACAGTAGTAAAGCACAAAAATTCACAATAACATGTATCACTTGAAAAAGTCTTCAGTGACAATGATATTGCCTCCTAGCCTCCAGAAAGATCAGACTAGTAAAACTGTTCCTGGGTTCATGTAAACAGAAATATCACATTCCTGTCCTGCATGAACCAAAGAAGAATTGCTCTCTCTGTCCCAGAATAAAATGGATGACTAGGATCCAAATAGACTACTACAGATATCTTAGCCAGGGGTCTCTGGTTCTAAGTAAGATGAATTTTCATTTGAATCTGAAAGATTATATCCTTACTGTAGTGGATGCCCTTTTAAATGGGCAGAAATCAGTGAGGCTTTTTTCCCCCTCTGTACATCTTTCACTTAAACCAAAGGATATTATAGCTACAAGTATAAACAGAGGACATTTTGTGTAGAAAAATCATAAGATGATCTTTAACAAAAAAACAAAGAGATCATTTTCTTTTTGTAGGTCCTTAGAAGATAACTGAGTGCTTTCATTAAAAAGCAATGTTTTACCTTGATATAGAACTTTTTATCACATAGGATCCTAAAGCAGTTTACAAACTAGAGTCCCAGTCAAGCAAAACACTTAAGCACATGCTTAATTTTGAGAACATGTGTAGTTCCTTTGAAGTCAATGGAATTGTTCACATGTTTAAAGCTAAGCATGTGCTTACTGCTTTCCTGGATCAGCCTATGGACCCATCCTGCGAGGAGCCCTATTTGAGTGGACCCCTATTGACTTCAGTGGGACTCTGTGTGAGCACTGAAGTCTGCCCATATGAAACTCCTGGCAAGATCAGGGCATAGAGACACAATTCTGCATGGAATAACATGCAGCCAGAGTACAGTTAGCAGGCTTGCACAGGGTGAAAGTCAAAACCCTGTACTGGAATCACAGTCTTTGCCTGCCTCTGAAGTATAGCCTCCTCCTGGGTAAAACATGGCAACTGCATAGGAGTAGAGGGATAGAAAAGAATACCTAATCCAAATGAAATTACTGGGGGAATTGTAGATATTGTAGTCAGAATATAAATACCCAAATTAGAATTTGGCCAGGACACCCTGATTAACTTGAAGACTTGGACTTACTTCACAGCTGATCTCACTCTCCTGTCACATACCCAATACCATATTCAAGAAAAACAACTTAACAACATATTCGGCCAGTAAATTGGACTGAAAATCAACTGCAGTAAGATAGATATCAAGACCTTTAATAGTCTCACCATCACCAGTAGGGACAGAGGATCATGTTCTCACCAATGTAGAAACATTCACATACTTCGGCAGCACCATCAGCCAGGATGGAGGAGCAAGCCAGGACATTGGGAACAGAATCAATTAAGCCAGGAACACCTTCTGGAACTTAAATACAGACTGGAAATTATCAAAATGCAATACCAAAACCAAACTCAGGATGTATCAGAGATACGTACTTTCAACATTATTTTATAATGCAAAATGCTGGGGAATGACAAAGCATGACATGTCCAAACTGTTCTCATTCCATACAACCTGCCTCAGAAAAATCCTCTGTATTTTTTGGTACAGTCGCAAACCAAGATCTATTCATACAGTGCAGCCAAGAAGATATGAACACCATCATTAACAGGAGGCATTGGAGATGGATTGGCCATGTGCTTCGGTTGAAAACTGATTCCATCACCAGAATAGCACTAAGGTAGACATCTGATGGCAAGTGAAAATGAGGCTGCCTGAAAACAACAAACCTGGGGCACAGTTGGGGAACTATTGAAAAACTTGCCAGAAAGAGAGAGGAGTGGAGGCGCTTCATTGCTGCCCTAAACTCCAGAGGTGTAATGGATTCTAACTAACACCAATTAACCCATCTTCACACCAGGAGAAAATATACAGATGATGAGAGAGATCAGGATAGCACCAATATTTTAACACTTCATGTTGCATGTAGTTGGGCATTTGTAGTTGAATCTGGTCTTGTTCTTCACGCTACAAGAATCCATGAGAATGGATATAGCAGATGTGATCAAGGTGGCAGCAGGCACCTTAGAAATACCTTAGATAAATACACAATACTGATGCTCAACCTGTACATACACAAGGTTTAAGGGCCATATTTTAAAGGTATCTAGGTGCCTACACATGTTGATTGGCGTCTAGTACCATTTTTAAAACCATGTAGGTGTCTAAAAATCTGACTATAAGTTTTTTCAGAATCAGGCCTTTGGCAATTCTCTTTCCATTCCTGCTACCGCCTTCTTCACTGTAGTTGTCTCTAAATAACCTATCTGTTTTTCTACAATCAACCTCACCTAATCATCAGTAATGCTATGTACTACCATGTGACAAAGCTCCATCGTTCCTGACTATTCTTTGAATGAATTTTAGCATATCAACTAGTAATAATGTTATTCTCTTCTAAACTTACCTAAGAACTGTTCCTTTCAGTCCATCTGTGCTTAATGGAACTCTTTCATGAAGGTACTCAATGGCTTTTGATTAAACAGAGGAACATACACTGTAAAAAAAAAAAAAAAAAAAGTTTATCCAGAAAATAATGGAGAAGGAAAATATTTCATAGAATGCCTGTGTTGTTAACTCTTGCTATTTTATCATGAGTCTCATAACACTGCTGTGCGATTTTTTAGAAGTCGTCTGCTTCAGAGATAAAATGTGATATTTATTATGTATTTTGATGTGCTGAATTCAAATATGACAAAACAACTGATTGGCTACTGTTTCTAAGATATTTAAGTTGTTACATTTTATGTCTATGTATATTGTGTAGATAGTAGAGTTTTAATCGTAAATTGTAAACCTAGGTCTTTTCATGTGTTTATGGTTGCTTTACATGATAATATTTCACCTGTCCTGTTTATGTAACACTTTAAAAATCAGCAAAAGGGTTATATAAATAAAATGTATTATGAAACAAAAGGCAAAAAACTATTATGTACATAGTTTAGTCCTATTCAGTGTCTACTCAGCGCTTCTTGGCTTGTCTCTTGTATTCATTAAATGGAGCATCTCTTGTCACTGTCCAGCAATAGTCTGCAAGCATTGATGGGCTCCATTTGCCCTGATAGCGTTTCTCCATTGTTGCAATGTCCTGGTGAAATCGCTCGCCGTGCTCATCGCTCACTGCTCCGCAGTTCGGTGGGAAAAAATCTAGATGAGAGTGCAAAAAATGTATCTTTAGTGAAATGTTGCAACCAAGGCTTTTGTATGCCTTGAGGAGGTTTTCCACCAACAGCCTGTAGTTGTCTGCCTTGTTGTTTCCGAGAAAATGTATTGCCGCTGACTGGAAGGCTTTCCATGCCGTCTTTTCCTTGCCACGCGGTGCATGGTCAAATGCATCATCTCGAAGAAGTTCACGAATCTGAGGACCAACAAAGACACCTTCCTTTATCTTAGCTTCACTTAACCTTGGAAATTTTCCACCGAGGTACTTGAAAGCTGCTTGTGTTTTTTCAATGGCCTTGACAAAGTTCTTCATCAGACCCAGCTTGATGTGTAAGGGTGGTAACAAAATCTTCCTTGATTCAACAAGCGGTGGATGCTGAACACTTTTCCTCCCAGGCTCCAATGACTGTTGGAGTGGCCAATCTTTCTTGATGTAGTGGGAATCTCTCACACGACTATCCCATTTGCAGAGAAAACAACAGTACTTTGTGTATCCAGTCTGCAGATCAAGCAAGAGAGCAAAAACCTTCAAATCGCCACAAAGCTGCCACTGATGTCGGTCATAGTTTATGCACCTCAAAAGTTGTTTCATGTTGTCATAGGTTTCCTTCATATGGACTGCATGACCAACTGGAATTGATGGCAAAACATTGCCATTATGCAGCAAAACAGCTTTAAGACTCGTCTTCAATGAATCAATGAAGAGTCTCCACTCATCTGGATCGTGAACGATGTTGAGGGCTGCCATCATGCCATCGATGTTGTTGCAGGCTACAAGATCACCTTCCATGAAGAAGAATGGGACAAGATCCTTTTGATGGTCACGGAACATGGAAACCCTAACATCACCTGCCAGGAGATTCCACTGCTGTAGTCTGGAGCCCAACAGCTCTGCCTTACTCTTGGGTAGTTCCAAACCCCTGACAAGGTCATTCAGTTCAGCTTGTGTTATGAGGTGTGGTTCAGAGGAGGAGGATGGGAGAAAATGTGGGTCCTGTGACATTGATGGTTCAGGACCAGAAGTTTCATCCTCTTCCTCTTCCTCGTCTGACTCAAGTGAGAATGATTCTGGTGCATCAGGAACCGGCAGTCCTTCTCCGTGGGGTATTGGGCGTATAGCTGATGGAATGTTTGGATAATGCACAGTCCACTTTTTCTTCTTTGACACACCTTTCCCAACTGGAGGCACCATGCAGAAGTAACAATTGCTGGTATGATCTGTTGGCTCTCTCCAAATCATTGGTACTGCAAAAGGCATAGATTTCCTTTTCCTGTTCAACCACTGGCGAAGATTTGTTGCACAAGGGTTGCAGCATATGTGTGGGGCCCACCTCTTGTCCCGATCTCCAATTTTGCAGCCAAAATAAAGGTGATAGGCTTTCTTAACCATAGTGGTTATACTGCGCTTTTGTGATGCAAAAGTCACTTCACCACAAACATAGCAAAAGTTATCTGCACTGTTCACACAAGTATGAGGCATCTCTGCTCACTTTGGCTAAACAGAAATGTGTCTCTTTGCAAAATTGAACACTGACAAATAAGAGAGCACGACACTGTATGATTTCTAGAGCTGATATAGGGCAATTTGTTCAGCAGAGTGATGTAAGCTTCGTTATGATTGCATCATCCATGACTTCTAGGAATAACATGATGCAATTCATATCATATATGACGCAATACCAGCTTCAGATTGCATCATTCATTGTTTTGCCTAAAAAGCAAGTAGTGTCCAAACCCAGTCATAGATTTATTCATAGATCCAGTCCAAGATGTATTTTAGTCATTTCTGATTTAAATTGAGATCCCTTCCCTTTATAACTCACTTATCCTCCACCATTCCCATGTCAAGGGTCGTATATACTGACCCAATAGCATATTTTGAAAACTAGAGCTAATCAACAATTTTAAGCATCATTTTTCGTTCTCAGTGACCCAGAATTAGTAAAGTTTGACTACATTTATTTCAGAAGCATTTTGGCTGTAGAGCAGTGTTATATCTGGTGATTCTCTTAAAGACCTAGTTTCTGGAATAATATGATTCCATGAGAATTTCAGTTTTCATTTAAAAAAAACCCTAAGTTTCTAACTCTCAGGCTTGTGGAGAAAAATCTTGAAAATGTGACCTGAATTTGTGCTGATGGCTCAAAAACCAAGAGGCATATAAAAAGAACCTGAAATTTGATTGAAAATGTTATTTGTTTAAAATCTCATATTCTTTATGCCAATCATAAGTTTTGGGAGGCTGACTCATCATTTCAAAACAGTTGTGATGATTAGCACAGGCATTTTAATGAAATGTTGACACCGTACCAGGAAAAAGGAAATTGCTATTTTTGTACATTTCTTTAACTTCCAACAGGAGGAGTCCTTTTAATGAAGGCTAATATGTACTTCAAAAAATCAACTAAAGAATTAAAACCACTTGCAACTGTGTCTGCTCTGACCAAAGGAGGATATGCTTATATAAGGGCAAAGTCTATGCAAGCACAGATTCCTCTAAGGAGAGCATCATAGATCATGTTGGTATGAAAAGGAGAGAGAAGCAGCATTTTCTTCTATCAAATATTACTTTATCTTAAGTTTATTTATTATGAAAACTAAGATTTCCTTTTGCTTTCCAAATCTTTTCACAGGTTTCATGGTAGATGCTAGACTACAACAGAGAAAAAGAAAATGAAAGTATTCAGTTTGATATTAAAAGTTTTCTCTTTTTTGTAAAATCAAAAATGGACTGCTCAAATTATTTTACTGTGGGGAAAAAGTAGTATTAAAGAGAGCATGACCTTGTGCTCTAGCCAGAGGCAGGTAAAAGAGGTGGGAGTGAAAACTTCTTGCTGATTATGAGCTGAGAGAGGCTGGAGTTTCTGCACATGAGATACCATGAGAAGACCACAGGGCGCCTTAGTGAGTAACTGACAATAAGTTATTGGTTAGCCTCATACAGCCACAATGAAAGATAACAGTAGTAAGGCTATTTTGTAGTCCAATACCACAAAAATGTTCAGAATTGTATTCTTTCTTTAGAGCCTTCTGAACTTACAAAGTCAGTTCTCATTGTTGGATGTTATTCCCATGGCTAGAGAGGATCTTTGCCTGGGTGATTCTCATTTAAGTAACAAGAAAAGCTGAGATATGGCAGATGTTACTGACAGATGTGTTAAAGTCTGTGTAGTAATTCTATCAGATCGCTACATTGTCTCCATGTATTTAAAATTGTTCTTTCCACACCTCCATGTGAGATTGTAATGTGGAGCATCCAAAGGAAAGAATGCACAATTCCCATCAACTATGCTCAGCACAAGAATATTTCTAAAAGAGCACTTCCTTCCCTTAACAATGACCTTTTAAATGATAATTGCCTTTAAAAAAGTTACCTTTATAGTAAACATAGAATATCATCCAACAGATTTTTGCTCCATATCTGGCTGCACACACACGCAAAGCAATTCCTGATGTCAGCTTTTGTTATGAAGTACCCATTGAGATTTTTGAGGGGACTGATTCCTCTTACACTAGCTTTATGCCAGTATAATTCTTGACTTGCAGTGAAGTTACTCCTGATTTACACTGCTTTGACAGAAGGATAAGTCCCTTCAGCTTCAGAAGTGCTGTTTTCTTTATCAGTCTGTTCTGAAATACCATCATGAAATTATATTTCTAGCATCTCATTTCTGGTATTATTGCAGGGGTGGCCTTCCCCTGCTGCCAGTTTTTTTATGAATATCACCAAAGTCTTGCTGCCATTTCTAATTTTCACCTTTAAGATGACTAATCCAGCTGTCCCCTCCTAGTTCTTTAAGAATGATTCATTTTTATTATTTTTGCTTTCTAAGACAGTAATTACAGACTGCAGCACAGTCTTATTTTTTCTAAATATTATAGTGCCAGTATAATCTCTGGTGTAATACCATTGACTTCAGTGGAGTTACACTACAGATGAATTTGCCCCCATGAGACTTTTCCAAATGTTAAATTCTTTCCTCATCATTACTCAGAGGAGCTGTGAAGACCAGGGCAAGAAGATGAGACTTTGACAGAAAGAACCTACTTCAAGCAGCATCCCTGTTGCTGCCACTCAAGCTGCTCCATATATTGCTCATTTGAGAGGGAGGTAAATTAGATCCAGTGCAGCCAGTGCTGATAGGCAGGCTGTGTCTGAAGGATAAGAAGCATTCACCATAGCAAATCTGGTGCATGGTTCATGAAACAGATATAGTAGCAGTCGATAGTCCAAATGAAACCTAGAGGGAGAAGCATTCAGATATTCATATAAGTATTATGCAAAATTGTTTGAAAGTTAGGAAATGAGGTAGCATGTCCACAAACCAGACTTGCCATATTTGTCAGAGATTTGTTCAGGTTCCAAAATTAAGATCCAGTTGCAGATTAGATTTCAGGAAACTCAAAGCTGTTGGGTTTTTTGGGTTTTTTTGGATGATCGTGATATTGGATCAGCCCATTAGAAAGATAGGGAGACATTTGCAAAGGTGTCTGGATTCAGATTTTGTTCTTGCCCCATTTTTGGTTTTGTTTGGAGTATTGATTTTAGTTTGGGCTTGTCTGTAATGTTCATATCCAATCTAATTATCTGCCAGCTCTGTTAGAATATGGAAATACTGACATTTCTGTTAGAGCCAGATTGATACTATCAATCTGCATATAATGTGAGTAGTTAGAGAAAATCCCCCTTCATACCCTAAGAAGGCTGCTGGTGTATTTTAATGAGTAACTGTGTGGGAGGGCTCATAAGCCCAGTTCTATGGGTCTACAAGTAAGCCTCAGACTGCAGCCATGAGCCAGCAGCTTGCTAGTACTAACTGGGAGTGTGGACTGGTGGACAGTAGCTCACTGTAGGCACCACCCACAATTCCACTAATCATAGGAGACACCCAGCCTCTCTGGTTGGCTCAGGATCACTATTTAAGCCAGAAGGAGGCACAGGTAGTTGTCTGAGAAATTAGATGAATTCCTGGTTTTGTGCCACAGTAGACCTTCCTTTCTCACCTGACTCCTTATTCCTCCTGTCCTGTCCCGATCCAGGTTCCTGCCTTGTTCCAGATCTCTGCATTTATGCCCTGCCCCTGGCTACTGACTCTGGCTCCAACCTTTGTCTTGATTCCTGACTGTCTCTCTGATCCTTAACTCTGACTCTGTCTTCCTCTTTGATCTCCAGTTCCTAGCTCCTGCTCTGACCACTAGGCATGACCCCCAATGTCCTGGTGTGTGTCACTCAGATCCTGACAAAAGGTCCTACTTGTCTGTTTTAGAATATAGGAACTCTCAGACTAGGATAATTATCATACTTTATATTAACATAATTTTCATAAATCATAAAGAACTTCACCTACATTAAATTAATGTATTAAACCTGAAAGCAGAACTGAGGGTGGTTAAAGTGACTCTCCCAGCAACACAGGGCCAGGAATATATAACCTAAGAAAGAGTTCCAGACCTCTACTGTTATGATCAGACTCTACTCCCCGAGGCATGACAGAGGACTAGCTGCCATGTACACTTGAATTTAGTTGCTCTGTCTTACTTTTAAAGTAAAATTTAAGTCGTTATTCTCACTTTGGTATTTTAAGGTCCCAGCAACATTTATTTATATTCCATTTCTTTTTGTGTCAGCTGAAACTACATTTGGTTGATAAACAGGATCATTCTTAAATGTCTGTCCTTGTACCTAGTTTAGATATATTAGAAATTTGTGTGCTGGACACCAGTCAGTTCCCTCAGACACAGAACCTGAATTTCAATCACTTAACAGGTCATCCAAATCGCACAGTTTACCCTCAGATTTTCACTCCACTGCTTAAATACATTTTTTATACACAAGAGGGTTGGTCTGCAGATTCAAATGTGGAATTTGATCATTGTATTAAGGGACCCCCTGTTTGAAAGTAGGCCCTACAGGTAGAAGAGTAGCAGGATTAGTTATGGGCCTGCTTCAAACTGATTGTCTTCAATTTAAACATGTGATTAAGTACTTGGTGGGGTTACAGACTATGAGATTTGAGCACTTTCGTAAGAGTTTAACTGATCCAGGACCTTAAATTGGCATAGATTGGAATCTATACTTGCTAGAATAAAGGTACCTATACTAACACATAAACATCACCCTCTCCTGCAGACTTCACTGGCAAATACTGTTTAGTGTAAGAATCTACCAGCTTCTTTTTGCTCTCCCCTCTGTATATGCTTGAGGGAGACTTCCTGAGCTTTTCCACAGAGTCCTCCTAATTTTATAAAAATAATAAGAGGGCTGAAATTGACCTAGTGTAGCTAAGGAGAGCTAAGTGTCTTCTGAATCTGCAGTAGCTCCATTTTAAAAAATATCATGTTTGTATTACAATACTCTCCAGAGGCACCAATCAGGACTGAGACCGCTCTGTGTTAGGGATTATATAAACATATCTACTGAGCTACAGAGAAGCGTGTCAGGCTTCCACTGGAGTGCAGATCACTGCTTCAAGCAGGACCTAGGTATTTTGTACTGAGTAGAGCACTAAGTTTTTAAAAAGATGTAACTTTATATTTGAGCCCAAGCAGTGAAGTCCTGATGGACCTGACTTCATTAAAAAGTAGACAAAAGTGCACACACACACAAAATCTATATCCTGAGGTTTTGGTGATGCTTTGAGTGTGATTGCTCCTTTGGATTATGCTGTAGCTGCTTATTCTAAAAATAATACATTAACTTTTATCTTAAATGCTTCTTTGGGAGTATTGCAAACTTCCTGAGTAAACACTTCAGTTAGAAAGCAAATCTCAGAGCACTAGCATCTACAGCATATTACAAAGAAAAGACTTTGCCAACCTGAACAATGAAGTAAGATTCTAATGAAATTGGAAAAATGTTATAAACTAGTTATAAATTTTACTTAAGGATCTCAGTTACTAAAAAAATGACCAAGATCTCACAGTTTCTGTCAGATGAGAAAAGTTACTATCATATCCCACAAGCTACATGTTGGGAGTGAAATTCTTCTCCCTCTTGAAGTCAATGGGAGTTTTGACATTTATTTCAATGGAGCCAGGAATTCTCTCTGGCACAGGACTTGGATAAGAGCAAAGAACAATTGGGTGTTGATGGAAGTAATGTTGGTGATTCAGCAGTGAAATGATACAACAGCATGGTGTGAGCAGATGCTTTACTGCTAGCAGTGTCATCTTTCCAATTGGAGAGAAAAAAATGAGGTCATGACCATTTATGGTTTTTAAAGATCCATGGCACATTTTGTAAAAGTGGAGCTGTTAATCTGAGTGTCCTGGCCAAATTCTATTTTGGGTAATTCCACTCTGGCTATCAGCAGTCCCTCTATTGTTTCCATTGGCTATGGTATTTGCCACCACATCCTGTTCTAAACTGTTGTGTTCATGTGTATTTTGGAATGCTGATATTTTTCAGAGGCAGCTACTTTGCAGAGGTGATGAAGTGATCTCTATATATCCCTTATCTGTCTCACAGAAATGACATGAGGCTTAATTAATTATGGGTGAAGCCTGATCCTTTTGAAGTCAATGGGATTTTTTTCCATTGGCGTCAGTGGGAGCAGGATTTGGCCCAGCATGAGTGTAAAATGTTCATTCTGTGATGAGAGGTATAGTGCTGCAGTGTTACCATATCAACATACCATCTACGACTGGGGTATCCAAACCAGAGCTTATGAGCCGCATGTGGCTCTTTTACAGTTATAGTGCAGCTTGTGCCCAGCCCATACCTCCATTCTCTGCTGAAGCCCTGGGCCCCAGCAGGTGCTTCCCACAGGGCTAATGCCCCTTGCCACAGGTCAGAAGACCCTAAACCCACCACCCTGTTGTAGGGGAGAAGGAGGTGCACAAGCCACAGGAGGTGCACCAGCTCTCGAACTTCTGAAGATTATCGTGTGGGGTTCAGAGGGTCAGTAAGTTTGGCCACCCTTGGTCTATGACTTTGTGCAAGTGGGTGTATAATTAGAATGTCTTTAGCCAGATATTACATTGCACCTAGAGGATTTTGTCCCCAAAGTATTTGATAAATATTTGTCACATGGCCCAGGACAATCAGTGAGGAAATCAGAGATCTTGGAATCAAGCTTTAAAGAATTGATGTTGATTGGACTAGTGTTTTGGCTTTGCATGCATTATGCATTCAAATAATGATTTATGTTGCAGTTTGAGTCCGGTCCTGCTCTTGCCTCATTGAAGTTGATGCTGTTGGATCATATCCGAGAAGCCAAATTCTCTGCTGGTGTAACTCTTGATATCGCTAAGTAACATCAACAGAAACTGTGACCTTACATGTTCTCAGAAAGCTAAACAGTAAATAAATATGGCTGTCAGGCTTGTTCTTTTAAATTAAGTAAAGGTGAATCCCTCTGGGAGAAAAATATCTGGAAAATAGTCAGATCCCCTAATTCTGACAGACTTTGGCTAGATATGCGATGAGAATGTAATATATTCCTTGCTTACTTTTTCTGTCATATGCCATTTATGACTTGTTATATACCACTTGAGATTTTAGATCTGCTGACATTAGGGTACAATTTATGTCCTTGGAATACATATATCAAAGGGTGATCTAGCTTCTTCCATACAAAGTAAGGAAAAAAAATGGTCCTGTAATGGTTCTGGGAAAAAGTACTACCCAGATGGACATAGCAATAGGAGGGAAAAGCCAGGCAGCCACCAGATGGACAGAAGAACTGGAATGAATATTCTTAAAGGTGAGTCTTAGTAAAGTTCAGTCTATTCCTGGGGGGAAAAATATCAAATTAAACTTACAAAAATGTCAGTGAATACAATAATTAGATACTCTATATTGTTACATACTTTTCACTTGAAGAATGTGACATTCATGCCTTATAAAATAAAGTCACATTACTCTCACCCTTTTAAGTATCTAAGAAAGATTTTCAGTAAATGTGTCAGAATATTACTCCATTGAATAAGGATTAATTTAAAGCAAAATAGTTGAAAAGTGGTTAAATTTATGTTGTGCTATAGAATTGCAAATATCTTTTGCCAATGTTGGTTATAAAGAGAATTTTAACTAGTTGATTAAAATATCAGTTGTACTGAGAAGGAATCTTAGAAAAAAGCAAAAGCCGTATTCTCCTTTTCTTACTTATTGTTTATTCAAGGCCAAAAATTTTCTAGTACACTGATGTAAATCTGAAGGAATACTAAATGGAAAAGTAAATAGAGTTACTCTATATTTATATGAGTGTAAATGTGCACAGTGTGACTCAATGGGAGTTTTGCCTGAGTGAGGAGTGCCAGGTATGAGCCTAATATATGAACTGCCTCTTTGAACAAAGGCAGCTTTTGAGTGGCACATTCAGCATTCTACAAATAGCTCTTGTAGTCTCTCTTTTAAAGGGGAAATCCAAAATTTCCATTCTGGAAAAAGACTACTAGAGCTGAGATACTGTGAGCCAACTGATATTCAGACCTCACACTTCATGCAAACCAACTAGCTTCATTGGCTTCACTAGCTGGCATGGTGGAGGTAAGTTAGCATCAAATTTGGCCTGCCTGATGACTCCATTTCTGGATATTACAGTGACCCAATTAATCAGTTGTTGCCTGGTGTTAAAAGCAAAACATTGTCCCGTGATTTACTGGGCACCCAGACTATGGGATTCTTATGATGCCATAAACTTGAACTTCTGTCCAGCAGAGAAAAAACACAGATACTGTGCTTCTGAAGAATGGAAGATATATTCTAGAATATTTACTCTAATTCTATTCCGTTTTAGAATTTCTAGAATATGTGTCCTTTTGTGTATGTAATTTAATGTTTTACTGAGCTTTTGAAACTTTTTTTTATATAGTCAGCAGAAAAAGAATAGAAAACCCATAACAGTCTAGAAATCTGGGAGAGAATAAAGCCATCCTATGGGACAATAATTCACATAATTTTTCCACATTAGAGGAAAAGAAAAGAAAGGAGCAAAATATAGGAAATAAGACAGCAGGAAATGAATAAGGAAGAAAAGCATGACTGTTGAACTTCACAAGTTCTTCTCATTGCTTATATGTTAGCCTCATATTTACTAGACCATTGTATCAGTCCTCCATGTTTTGAGACTATTTATTTATTTATTTATTATTATTTAATAATGAGGACTAGGGTAACCTGATAGCAAATGTGAAAAATCGGGACAGGAGATGGGGGGTAATAGGAGCCTATATAAGAAAAAGACCCCAAAATCAGGACTGTCCCTATAAAATCAGGACATCTGTTCACCCTAATGAGGACATATATTGTGGTAGCACTTAGAAGCCAACTGTGTTGAGGCCCATTGTGCTAGGTGTGATACAATACATATAGGAACAGTCCCTGTCCCAAAGCATTTACAATCTAAAAGACAAAACATAACAGCTAGATGGAGACAGCTCTTTTGGATTTCTGTCTTTATAAAACTAGAAATTTAGCCATAAAAATGTTCTTCTTGGTAGGTTCTCACATTGACCAGGCCTCTAATGGACAGGTTGTGATATCCACATTGCTCTGCTTTTATGAACAGTTAGAGCATTTTTCCTTTTATAGACAGGTTACCATTCCTTCCCTTCGCCTGTCAGTTGGCTTCTCCCTTGCTTAGCTGCCTCTTCTTCCCCCAGATTTAGGTGGGATGTTTCGGGAAGTTCTTGGCACCACTCATCCTTTGAGAAGTGGGAGAAACTTAGAGTTGCTCCCGCTAAACTAATTTTGAGAACCCAGATCCAGGCAGTGTGATTATGTTTTGGAAAGACTTTTCCACTTCAGGAAGGAGCCCTTGATAAGAAGCAAAAGCTCCAAATATTCTTGGCGTTCTGCTATAGATCAAAATCACCCAGAGAAAGAGAAAGAGGAAGAAAGGCAGAGCTCTCACCTCCAGCACCTGAGATTGCAGCCATCTGGGCAGACTTGGAAGCGGAGCTGCTCCCTCCCCACAAAAGGAAGCCATATTCAGACCCTACTGTAACCATCATTCTATGTGATTTTTGGCAGGAGGTTGGAGGGGGGAAACAGGAAAAAGTAGCTCCAAATTTGTAATAATCAGGACAAATACCAGCTTTTACAGGGTCTTGTATGGAATTTGAACACTGATACTTGCAGATCTGAAATGAAAATCATACCACTATGCAACAAGCCATTTTCAGGTGACTGGGTAGTCACTATTTCACATAACTTTTGAAAAAGAGACAGGCAAAACTAGTGCAGAAATTGTAAGTCTGCAGCAACAAACTAGGCATGTGCAAGGACTTGTCTGGGATTTGGAACAGGACCTTCTCAAACCTGAAACAAGAATCATAGCCCTAGACCAACAAGCCATATTTGAATGCAGTGCAACGACCATTCAGTACTATTATTTGAAAAATGAGCAGGCAAAGGTAGCCCAAAAATGTAAAGCTAGAGGACAAAATCAGGCTTTTTGCAAGGGCTTATTTGGGACCTCTCATGCTGTTCAGATAGGACAGACACTCACAATAGTATTCCTGAACTTGATGACTTTCCCTTCTTGGACAGTCTGAGAAGCCACTTTTGGCTTCTCAGACTATCCAAGAGGGGAAAGTCATCTTCTTGTGTGGAGGGCCCAGGCACATCCCTATTGATTTTAATCTGAGCTGTTGGATGCTGACTACCTTTGAAAAACAGGCAGATGTCTCAATATAGATATATAAAGTCAACATTGAAAATCCTGGTCATCGTCTCATTTTTCCATGGCACTATTCATGCCTCACCTAATCCTGCAGGGAATCCATTCAGGAGTTAATAAATACTGGTCCCTTAATGGAGGATTCCAGGTGCCACTGCTTACAAGGAGAAACATTTAAGCACTGCAAGAGAGTCTGGAGATAGCTACAGGAGCCAGTTCAAAGGCACAGGGCCTTAAGATAGATGGTTTTGACACTTAGTGAATCAATGGGGATGCCATTCTTTTTCTGTGAGGGAGGTAGGGAGGGGAGTGGGGTCAAAGTCCGCCTCCACTTATGGAAGAACTGGAAAGAAACTCTGCAGGGAGAACTTAATAGAAAATGTTTTGCACCAGCATGGGTGTGTGATATAAATCATCCCCACAAATGCAGCCAGCTGAAGAGTGTTGGAGGATAAAAGTGCTCTAACTTTGGACTACTTACCCAGTAGGTACTGTAGCATACACTTGAGCAAATTAATGGCCTTTAAAAAACTGATGACTCCTCAAAGCTGTGGATCAAAATGTGACGAAAACTGGGGTTTGGCCATCACTCTCTCTGAACATCTCAGTGTTAAAAAAATTAAAAGATTACTTGACTATTTAATTAAATATTAAGATTTGATATCTATTAGACAATGCCTCATGCAGCGTGGAGTCCAGTGCAGCGAACACAACAGAATTGTAAATGCCAGTCTCTCGTGGTTGCTTGGAAATGCAACCCAACTTTGGTATTATTTTAGAGATTAGTTTTTGAATCTAAAATTCTGTGTGATGGAAGAGATGGGTATTTAAACAGATGTCTGCAATTTTTTAAGAAATAGAGACTGAGTTACAGATGGTGGTGAGATCTGAGAATTAAAAACATCTGAGTTACATGAACATTTACATGTGAGAAAAATGTTTTATTGAAATGAATGATCCTGAAAGTCACTGTGTTTGAAAATTAAGCTGCTTGCACCAAAAACATTAACATTTTTCTCTTTCCATAGTATTCTCTATCTCATTGTTTCTCTACACATTTGTGACTTTAAGACTTCACTAATGTCTTGACTTCAATAAGGCTTTTGATATAGTCTCACATGGACCTCCTCACAAATAAACTATGGAAATATAACCTAGATGGAGCTACTATAAGGTGGATGCATAACTGGTTGGAAAACTGTTCCCAGAGAGAAGTTATCAGTGGTTCACTGTCAAGCTGGAAGGGCATATCAAGTGGGGTCCCATGGGGATCAGTTCTGGGTCTGGTTCTGTTCAATATCTTCATTATTGATTTAGATAATGGCCTAGAGAGTATGCTTATAAAGTTTGTGAATGATACCAAGCTGGAAAGGATTGCAAGTGTTCTGAAGTAAATAGGATGAAATTCAATCAGGACAAATGCAAAGTACTCCACTTAGGAAAAAACAAATCAACACGCAAGAACACGAGGACATTCAATTAAATTAAAAGATGGTAAATTCAAAACTGGTAAAAGGAAATACCTTTACATAACATATGATTAGACTGTGGAACTCACTGCCACATTATGTTGTTGAGGCCAAGCATTTAGCAAGATTCAAAGAGGAATTGGACATTTATATGGATAAAAAACTCTAGTGTTATAATAGTTAATGTTAATCATTTCTGAGGAAGGTTATTAGACCTCATGTATCAGGTCTCAAATTAATTTCTAATTATTAATTATTAGGATGAGACATTCGTGGAGGCAGATTATCCCACTTCTGCCTACTGTGGTGATTTTTGCACCTTCCTCTGAACATGCCACTGTTAGAGACAGAATGCTGGACTAATTGGACCATGGATCTGAGGCGTTATGGCAATTCCTGTGTTACTAAAGAAATAATAGGAGCTGCATAAGTCATTTCAAATGCAAAGCACTCAGACTAACCCTTGAATCAAAATCCTCTGGGAGCAACAGCTGAAGATGGACCAAGTAAGCTGGGAAATACTACGTACTTTAATATGATATTTCAGATTTTGAACAAACCAAGAGTTGAATTTGATAGCTAATATATTTAGTTCTGCCCTTGCATGGAGGCTCCTCAGAATAGCCAAGGACAGGAGTGCATTGACTCTCCTGTTTTGAGTCAAATACAGTAGTATCTTTAAAAATAGGTTCTGAGTATGTCTCTGCCCATTGGTTTTGCCTACCCACTTCCAGATGCCATCAGCCTCCTTTGCTATCTTTGGAAAGTAGTATAACATCAACAGTTATACACTGCAAATTTTGTATTGTACAGAGCTTATAAAGAAGAAATGACTTGACAAGAAGCTCGAAAACTCACTCTCTGACCTCATCTATCTGTACTGTAGTGCACCCATCTCTGGCATATGAGCATAAACCACATGCAGAGTGAGAAAGTCAAATTCAGGGCACAATGCCCTGAGTATGGGACCACTATTTAAAATGCTCTTTATTGATTTTTTTTCAGCACCCAGGACAATGTATTGTAGAACTGTTTATATGTAGATATGTTGCATATTTAGTATGTTTTGCTTGCTCTCATTTTGTCAGGAATCTTGATCAGAAGAACTGGTCCTTTCTCCCCAACCTTCCCCAAATGTTCAAATGGTAAAACTTAAGCCATGCCCATATTATTTCAAAAGAGGATACATTACATAGAGATAAAAACCTCTATTTGAAAATATTGTATCTGGCATTTCAGTAGCATCTTTTTAAAAGTAAAACAGTAGAGAAAATTGTGACAATCCAGTTTCAGACTTACTAGGTTCAGCATGTACTCTATGATATGATTTAGTCTGGATTTCTATCCGGCCAAAGTATGGAGAATGCCTGGCGGACCTGTATTGAATTGTTTATTAATGCTGACAGCTGCTCTCTGGCTATACTAGAATTATTAGATATTTTGGCAGCCTCTAACACTGTACTGTGTACTTTCACTCCAGGGTTTAAAGACCTGCGTTGGACAATCTAGCATTATTCTGTCTTTACTGTATTATTTTGTGTATGTGTATCTTTCTTTTTTTTGTTTTGAAGATCTCACTCTTTTTTGGTCATAGCTTTTCCTTCACTACAAATGCATTGGGCCCTAGGGAGTGACTGCAGTTCTTTACATTTACATAAAACTGCTTTGAGCTGATATTTGCATATTGTACATTTTCCAACATTACCTTTTGAACAGATTTGGAAACCACTTTGCAGTAGCACTCTGAATTAGGAAATGCCTGGTGCCAGATGATTTTACATAAAGGATAAGATCTGAAGAATAATGAAGGAATCTCCTCAATTAATAATCAGTCTCTACCCCAGGTTCCCTGAACTCTGACAAAGAAAGATTAGATTAAATTTTGCAACACAATTAATCTTTAATTTGTTCTTTTAAGGATGACCTGCAAAGGGCTTTTAAAACACAGGGTTGCCTTTTATTTATTTCTTTTCTTTTCTTTTCTTTTCTTTTCTTTTCTTTTCTTTTCTTTTTATAGTAGGCCTAAATAATTGGTTTGTTTTTTAAAGTGGGGTGGTTTTTTTCCGCTGCTTGTTTTTACCTTAGAAATCTCAGGGATGTCAGGTCTGGTTTTCTCTTCTTTTGCTATAGGACTCATTGAAGGTCTCAGCTGTTTATTGTGAGCTCTGACATTTTAATTGAAAGGACAAGGCTGTTGAATCTTTAACAAATACATCCTTTGTCCAAAATATTTAGTAGTCATTGGATTAAACAACTATTAACAAAATCAATCATAAACCAATCATAAACCCTTCCTTTCTCAGTTGCTTAGCTTTCAGTCTTTTGTTTCTTGTGGTGTACTAATTTCACTTGTTCTCCAGTCACCAAAGAATCTTCTAGGGGAGACAAGAACTCAATTTCTGCCATAAAACACAAGAACTCCTCACCAAAACCTTTTTGACTAAATCTTTCAGGCCATACTTATACATCATAAATAGGGTTGGTTATTTGTCATCATACAAAAACTGGAAAAGGCATGGCTCTGACATGGTGAAAAATGAAAATCTTTTAACTCTAGTTTTTAAAAAAGTGAAAGCACACAATATTTTATTTAATATTAAGTTGTTTGTTTTGGGAAATAATGAGAACATTTGTCACCAGACAAATACATAAGTAGACTAAAAAGACTTAACAGCACCTTCTATGGCATAAAAATATACATGTGAAGTAAATTAAACTAAATTAAAACAGTAAAATACAGCAATAGCGAAAGCTAAACAAAAAGGAGAGTAAAACAAATAGAAGTACGAAGGGATAAGCCATCTTTGAGCTCTGTGGAATGCAGACTGACTACATATACTTATTTTTGCTAGGACAGTCTTTTGCGAAGGACATACTTATCTTGGTTTACAGGAATCAGAAATAATATATTTTACCAGATCCCAGGAACAGTAGTTACTTTACTTTCCATTTGCAGAATTTGGATGAATTTGTTTCACAGTTTGGGGCTTCTCCACTTTTCAGAACTTGGAGTTTTCTTGAATCTTGCCACAGTAGTAAGGACACTCTTATGAATATGAAAGCAGATTTATAGTCCTTATTCCAAGAGATCCCAAAGTGCTTTAACAACTATGGGCCCAATTCTGCAACCTCCTCCTCACTTGAGTAGTCTTTACTCATGAAAATAATTTGTCACTGGAACTACATGTAGTTAAGGAGTATTCAGATAAGAAAAGAGATGCAGGATTAGGCCCTATATAGAGAAATTATTTAATTCAACACTGAAATGTAGCCACCTCTGGGTTAAACATTTCAGGTGAAATCCTAACCCCACTGAAATAAATGGGAGTTTTGCCATTTAATTCAATAGAGCCAGGATTTCACTCTGTATGTTTTACAGTGCAAAGCTACAATATAACAGTTTAGGACAGGAAAGCAAGAATATCTTATCCAATTAGAATGATAGAAGGAATTTCAGGGAAAGATAATGCAATATCCCAAGCTTAAATTTAGCCCGAATGATAGAGTTAACTTCCTCTCTCAAGCAATATGTGTCATTGGATCTTTGAAGTCAGAACCACAGTTTTATATCTCTTCCAAAAGAGGGGTCTAAACTCTTACCACAAATAAAGCTTCATATTGCTGGAGATCTCTCCAAACCCAGTAATATATAGTATACTTGCTACCATTATGATGCTGTAATGGCCAGGGCCAATCAGAGGGGAGGCCAGGAGGTCCATTTGGCCTGGGCCTCAAGCTTAAAGGGGGCCTCAGATTTAGACACTTGTTAATTTTTTGGCATTTGATAAGTGTTGCAACTTGTTTTTATGTGCGTCCCTATCAGAGCAAAATGTGACACAGTCTCTAAGCTTAGAGCTGCAAATTTAAGCAAATAAGAGATGTGATTTGGTAAAAGACATAATTTTTTTGTTAACTGATATAGATTTTGTCATATTCAAGAGTTAAAAATGTCATAAATGTTAATAAAAATATGTTGGTTCTGATGGCACAAGATTAGACTGTGATGAACCTGTCGAATCAGATCAGCTGATTATATAAACAAACCACTGTTAGTGGCTGGTGCTGTATCAAGTGCAAGCTGAAAGATAGAGAATTGTTACATTTTAGTGTCTTTATAGTTTTACGTCTAGTTGACTAAGGAATTATCTGTGAGAGAATTCCTCATTATTATCTTCATATGGTAGCTAAAAAGGGTGACTGGTCGGTTGGTTCGTTGAGCCCTAGCTTGGTAGCTTGGCCATCATCATCAGCTTTCATAGTCTATAGGCCCAGATTCAAGGTGAAAATTTGTGAGGACAATCTTGTGCAGTAGGTTTCGTGAGGACACACATTTGAAATTTTTTGTCATTATCCCTCTGTCTGTATCTGTGTCTGTGTTTACTATATATATGTCATCCCTTTGTCTTCAGCTCAGCCTGTTCTATCATACCTTGCTTGCTTGAGTTTTGATTCAGTGATAAGGATAATAACCTGTCTGACTGTTTCATTTTGTGTTCTTAATTAGTATTCCTTCGTTTTAAGTGTTTCCAGCATTTGTGTACCATTCAGCATTAGTGTACATGTTTAAAGTAGAAGATTTCAGTTGTAGATAGGCTACTTATTTACAGCGGAACATTTCAAGTTGTAAAGGCTAGTTATTAATACCAGAACATTTTAAATGGTGGATGTGCTACTTATTTACAGAATATGGTTGGCTACATGTTGCATATTTTTGTCAGTATGCCTGCATCAGTGGCTTCAGGTGAACGGGCCTTCAATGTGTTGAAGCAGGTAAAGAACTATCACTGTTCAGTTATGGGATAGGAGCATTTGAATGGCTTGCCATGCTTAATATCAACTGTGACATTACACAAAAGCTAGATTTTTCCTCAATAATTAGTGCATTTGCACAGAAAAAGGCTAGAAAAGCATTTGTTAAATAAAAAATATTCAAATTATGACTCACTCTTTTTTGGGTGCCTTATTTTGTTTTCATGTGTCATCATTTTTAATTTTTATTATGGCTAGGGGCCTCAAAAGCTGAAGGGACCTGGGCCTCTCTGGACTTCTGAGAGGGCCAAATAGCTACCAGTGTGGAAGGCTAAGCCAAACCCACTGTTAAAGGTGCCCTCTGTGACCTGTAATGCAGCCTTCCTTATTAGAAACACTTCAGTCTTTCTGTACTGCAGAGACTCGAGTTAGGTGCAATGTTGACACATGAAATTTAGTTTTCCCCTCTGGTATCATGAAGGAAGGCACTGCGGGCCCTGCAGAATGCTGTGATAACTTCCATAGTCCCCAACTTGAAGGACCTGCAGGAAGTCTGAGCATTGGGAAACACACTACAAGTTGAAAGAGAAGACATGTTTTACTGTTCAGGAGAAAATTTTGACTTAAAAAGGATTATTCTGGTTGGCTGGCTGGCTTTACAGCCCCATAACAGAACTTGGCTGGTAAAGGGCAATCTGTAGAGCCTTGCTGGCATTGTTTAAAGTGACTTCCAGCTCAGATGTCTTAAGGCCCTAGCTAGAGAGAAATCTGGGTGGCACTTGATCTGCGAGGAAGCTACATCCCTTTGGGTTTGTCATGCTGATGATGACAGCTGAAGTGTGTCTCTCTTCTATCCTCAGAGCCAGGCCTAGTGCCTTGGAATGT
>ML677366.1:16349026-16874620 GCA_007922305.1 Dermatemys mawii
GTGCACGGAGGGGCAGAGGATGCTGAATGCTCCAAGGTCAGACCCAGGAAGGGGGAAGCCATGTGGGATTCTTGCCCTGGAGACAGTTTTCTCACAGAGAGGAGGCTTCACCAGAGTTCTGACTGGCTTCGTAGGGAGCAGTTCCAGAGCATTGCCCAGGGATTCTGTGATGAGGGATATGAGCCAAAGGTTTAAAAAATAAATTGTGAGACAAGAATCTCAAATCTAACTTTGAATTGTGGTGAAAGCTGAATACGAGGATGAATTTAAAAAGTCTAATAGTGTCTTTATGATTACTCAAGTGGAATTAGAGGGTTTCTTTTAATCTGAGATTGGGAATGAAGAGAAAAAGAGGGAGTGCAAAAAGGAGATAGGAAATTTTCAGGTTTTAGCTGTCAAATAAAGAAGTGTACGGCTTTCCAGTTAAATCTCCTTCAAGTAAGTTTAGTATCTGGCCTTTGCTAACCAGTAAAACACAATTTAATATTTATAGTAGTACATTCGGCTGTCGTCACATACCAAACCTCATGACAGTGAGAAAATCCTTTGGAGTGGAGCCATCCTGACGTTTAGAACGATACAGCTGCTTATCTTCATGGCATTTTTAAAATTTGCTCTTAATTTTTTTTAAATGTCTTTTTCCATTTTTTTGAATGCTGGAAACTTCTTAGAAAGAGGCTGATATAGCTGTAATTCCATCTCAGTATTTTAATCACATTAATAAATGACTCAAGTTTCACTTGAGTGGTTTATGATATCACCAGAACCCCTAGATGGAATGTCAGCCTTATTTTGCACGGTTGGGACATTGTTCCTTATGTCATCGGTTAATTTTTTCTTCTTTGCTTGGTTCCCAGTTAATGCCAGATTGGCATTTACAATACAACCATCATATAGAGCATCAAAACAAGTAAATTTAAATAATTTACCCACACCTCCAATTTTTAATTTATATTAAAAATACCCCCAAACCTAATATTCATTAATAAAATGTTGAAGGCAGTCATTCTTGACAACAGTGTATACCTAAGCTGTCCAATCCAGTCATTATATAGGAGAGGATATCTTCTCCCAGCATAACAAGAATGTATGCGCGCAACACAGTGACAAAAAATCAAAGTGCGATAAACAGAGAAAATTAGCTTCAAAACATATTTACAAACTTACATTTGCAAAATGAACATGTATTTATGGAATTAATAGTAGTGTGGGTATGTGGTGATGGGGAGGTAAGTACTGGAGAAGAGAAGTCACTTTACAGTCACAAAATGACAGACCCATGTAACTGAAGTATCTAGCACGATATAATTAGCAAATGGTAATGCAAGCAGGATTGTGTATTTTTGGGTCTGTCTTGATTTTTAAGGTGATTGTGTGTCCCACAAGCCATCTCAAAGCTGTTTCAGGGTGAGCAAAAGATCATCATATTGTCATTTTGAATCTTTTGACACAATTTCATCAGACTATATTATGAAATGACAGTCAAATTCACAACAGTAGCACCCTGAAAGGACAAATATAGAAAGGAGGGGATAGACACTGCTGAACTGTGAAAACTCAGAAAGACTGGGAGGCAGCACTGTTAGTGGGATGCCAGAAACCTGGAGCCAAGTGGAAAGGAGTGCAATTCCACACGAAGGATCAATTTGGACCTTGGGGTCAGCTCCTGCCACTCACTGACTAATTAATAAGCACTTAGCCTATATGTGCTTTAGCTTCCCCCTTTGTGAGAATACTTTTCCCAGATGGAAGTATGTTCTCTGAATTTAGAGATCAACCTGCATGAGTAGAGATGAAGCTGCAACTTCCCCAAATTCGGTGGTGTTTGGTTTGTCCATTGGGACAGTTCCTGGAAAGGTCACAACGTTCAGAGCCAGAGGGGAGCGTTCCCAAACTTTGGGGTGGGGGGTGGAGGGAGCATTCGCGGAGGCTCCAAACCCTGGTGGGGTCAGAGATCGGGGTTGGCTCATATGGTGCAGCCAGCGTGTGGGGCTGCTGCAGAGCGGATCTCTCCCAGAGTCTTGGGGTGCTGGGGCCAGGGAGCGCTGGGCCTAGGCCGATGTCCGCCTGGGCTCTGGACTCGATTTGCCCCCGGATCCTTTGGTCCAAGCTCACGTTCGCCAGGTCCTAAGCGGACAGGGTGAGGACTCAGGGTAGGGGCACGTTTGGCGGCAGGGGGCGCCTGGAGGGGCGGGGGAGCCCTGCCGAGTCCCGGGGAAAGCGCCCGCCCAGCCGCCGTCGCCTGCCGGGGGAGCGCGGGCAGCATGGGCAGCAGCATGCGGCTCTGCCCGCCTGTGGGAGGCGGCTGCGCGAAGCAGCTGGGGACTCGCCGCCGCCGCCTCCCCCAGCTCCGCCGTGCGAGGGAGCTCCCGGGAGAACCCCCAGCTCCCGCCTCCCTGCCCGGCGCGGTGTCTGCGGGAGGCTGGTCGCTGCCCCCGCCGCTGGCAGAGGAGGTTATGTAAGGGGAGGAGGAGGAGGAGCAGGACGGCTGCTGCCGCCGAGCAGGCACCGGGAGAAGCCGCCGCCGCCCGCCTGGCTCTCGGGAGAGTCGCTGCCGCCGCCGGGGCCGGCCCGGGATGCGCAGGAACTGAGCGCGCGAGCTGCTGCCGGCGGCCGCATGTGCGAAGTTGGGACTCGCCCCGCGCCCAGCGGGGACAGAGGCGAGAGCCCCGGGGGCGCGCCGGGGCTGCAGGCTGCGGGCGCCGCCGGGGACAAGTGCCGAGACATGGGGTGAGTGTCCCCGGGAGCCCGCTGCCTGCCCTCCCGCCCCGGGGGCTCAGGTCGGACTGTCCCCGCCTGCCGCCGCCCCCCCGGGGGTCTCTAGCGAGCCGCTGCGGGCTGGAGGGGAGGCGTGTTGAACTTGCAGCCCGGAGCGCGGCCAGACCCCGCTCCCGGGTGCGCGGGGTAGTTTGTATCCAGGGCTCCGAGCTCCTCGCCCGCTGGGGGGCTGAGTCACTCCACGGCCCGGGGCAGCTGGAGGGGGCTCGCCAGGGATGGAGCCCGGCTCTGCCACGCACGGTGCTGGAGCGGAGCGTGGAGCTGACGGGACGCGGGTGCGAGCGGGGAAAGGCCGGGCGAGCAGAGGCAGCCCAGGCGTGGGGCTGGGTGGAGCGCGAGCAGGTCCCGACTACTTTGTGCGCTCTGGCTTCGGGGGTTGGTGGATGCGGTTGAAGCAGCGCAGCAAAGATTCATTTCTGGCTGGTGGATTTAATCTGGTCCGGGGGCGTTTACACTAGTCCTAGGACTTGGCTTGAGCCGTGGTTTCTTTTTGGTTCCTGGCTTGTTAGTTGCATTTGTTAAGGTTTTCGAGGCCTTTGTATGAGAGTTCCCAATTAAAATGTATTTGCAGTGTGGTTGTTGCCCTGTTAGACTCATATCCTGGGACCGTCTCTGTTGTCGTTGTTTATTATGTTTTAAAGCTATTTTTTTTAAAAAAAGTCTTTTAGTTCAGTAAAACACTTCCATGAAGTGCTTTGAGATTCTCAGTTATGTGAAGTATTATTCAGTTTAATGTTTTTAAATGTAGTTAATTGATTTTCATGCTGTACGTGATAAAATAACATCTTGTACAAAATAATAACGAAAAAATAAGCATAAATGTAAGAAAGGGGGCAACATTTTTTAAAATTTGAAGACTTTAGATTTGCTATGAGCTGTAGAATAAAACTTGAAGTGTGCAGAAATGTCCTTGTAGCATATAAACACTGAGGTACGATTTAAATGGCTAAAATGACTGAACAAGTGCCTAGGATATAATGTGAAAGATTTTAATCTTGAAATGAGTAATCTGTTCATATGTATAAACTCACTTAAAAGCAGAGGATTTATTTTCAGCGACTGTATGTTGTAAGTCAGCCAGAGCACTGAGTCACAGAAAGCACACAATAAACTTATCCAAACATTGTTTGTTATGTTTAGATAATTGTTTATGAACGTTTTCTCTATTTAAATGCACAAGACTTTGGTCCGAGAACATACCCACCTGGATAACTCAGTTTGCTATTTGAGAGAAACTAATAGTACATTCTTTTCATATCTTGTAATTTGAACAAGAGGGTAGAAGGTAAATACTGTGGCTTAAGGAATTTGTAAACTGAAACCTTAGAAAACAATATTTTTTTCATTTTTTTTAAAAAAAGCACATGTTTTCAGTGTGAACTATGCATAGACTTGAAATCCTCTTTACAAGACCAGAAGGTGGTGTGCTGGGGGGATTCCAAAACCCACACATCATTTAATTTACTATATTTGCTGTATGTTCTCTTACATCTTTCCTCTTCTCACCCCCTTGTGATGAGGAATCATTCTTTAATTTCTCAGTTTACTTATGCCATTTTGTAACTATGCAAGCTCCCCCTGCAAAATTTATTATAGTATCACTGAAGTGGTATAATTTGCAACAGTTATGCTAAAGCTAAATAATATAAACACAAACAATTTAAAAATGCAATGAATGTGCCTGATTTTGATGCAGAGAACTTTTGGAAAGAAGGTGGGAAGAGGAAGTAGTATTGGGGCTATATAAGTGGATATTAACTAGCATGCCACACCAGAACTTCTCTGGATTCATCAGTGTTTTCATTAAGTAAACATTCATTTAAAGACAAGATAGCATATTGCCTTTCAAATTATAAAAGTAAGTTTCAGAATATGAGCTGATGCTATGCTGTCTTGTTGCGTCTATAGATGGACAGAAAAATGGGTCTGAAGAACTGCCCCGTTCATCTCAATTGGGCGGCCAAACAATATTTTCAGTATCATCCTTGTTAACTAACTTTAGAAGAATATTTTAGTTATTCTGGGATGAGTGCTTGAATAGAAATTAGAAAACCATCTTTAAAGAAAAAAAATTCTGACCTGGAAACAGGAAAGTCATATTTCACAGAAACCATTCTTTAAAAGTTCCAAAGGACTTGAAGTCCACTGAAGTCCACTGACCAACTTGCAGAGTGCTATTTGTACTACTTCTGTATTTATGATATTACCTAGGCTATCTTGCTTTAGGTAAACCTATATCAATACAAGGTGTCTTCATCAGTGTGCCTGATTCTTCACCCATTCTTACACCAATGCAACTCCGTTTACACCAGAGAAGTTACTTCAGGCTTATACCGGTATAAGTGAGAGGTGAATCAAGCCCCCAGTTCTACATTTTCATGGTGTTTGTGGGCTGAAGATTCCATCTATATTATCAAAGCCTACTGTCTTGGATATAGTTATATCTTAGTAGGGCCTCCTGCACAGTTAAACTTCAGTTCACTTTTGTAGTGTAGACAGGATTGAACCACGTTGCAAATAATGTTAAAGCAGCTGTGGCATAGTGCAGTGGTTCCCAAACTTTTTTATGCCGCAGTGCCCATTGGGCTTGGGTGGGATGGGGTGCTGCCCCCAAGTCCTGGGAGGCCCATGGGAGTGGGGGTGTTGTAGAGTGAGCCCACTTTACGTTCACCCTGCAGTGGCGCTCCAGTGACTCTTGTCCTGAAGGGCTGGCTGGGTTCAGCTCCCTGCGCTGAGCATTGCAACCTAGCCTCTGGCCATTCAAATTTGGCCTGTTAATTCCTCTCCCCCACCATAAGAAGTCCAAACCTGAGTGGCGCTGCGACTCCGTGCACGAGGGGTCAGGTTCTAATGCGTGGAGTGAGAAACTGAGCCTACTCAGCAATGCGGGACAGTAGGTGCGTCACTCAGGACGGGGGTGTTTTGTGGGTCAAAGCAAGATGGTCTTGTGACTCCCTGGGATGTCACACCCCTCATTTTAAGAAATGCAGGTCTAGCGAAATAAACACAGGCTTGGGAGTGAAGACACTTTGATTTTATTCCCAATTCTTTCACTGGCGTATTGAATGACCTTGAGCAAATCATTTAACAACTTTGTTCCTCAGTTTTTCCTTCTGGAAAATGGACATATTATTCTTAAGCATTTTTGTAAAATGTTTTAAGATGTACATTTTTCTAATATAAAAGTGCAAATAATTGCCTTGCTGTTTATTAGAGTTATACACAGTCTGGTTTGAGAATACTATTCAGTTCTGTCTGTGGTGCAAGAACAAACTTTATGTGCTTATGGCACTACTTGTTCCAGCAACGTGGCAGGTTTTTGATAAATTTACATGGGACCTTTTCAGGAGCTGATGGAGGTTCCACACAGCAGGTGGAAGCTTGTTGTGAATGGGGGAGGGAAAGATAGGAAGGGAAATGAAGGGGGTTACTGAGATTTGACGGGACTTGGGCGCGGAGGAAGCTGGCTGTGGGCTGGGAGGGGGTATCCTGGTAGTTCTACTGCTGTTCCTACAGCAGTTCTTTGATGGCTATTGCCCACTGCTTTGTGCTCCACTCTCCTACCTGCCCTCTGATCAGGTGCCAGTGCCTTGTCTCCTGCCCCGGCGGCTGGTGCATATGCTCCAGCCTCTCCCCTGATACAGTGTCTTGTTGGAGTGGCTGGAAGGTGGGCAGAGCAGAGGTGTTGCTGCCAGCTCCCTTCCTGCCAGCCTGATCTTGTGTGCTGCAACCATGGCCGCTCCAGCCCTTCCTCTGGGTCCCACTCTCACCTCTGTGAGGGGTTGGGGACTGAAACACACATTGTCCCCTCCCCCCAATATTTTGATGGTGAGGGTACTAGCCCCATCTCACCACCTCGTTCCTCCACCCCTAATTCCTCCTATTTAAAGCGTGGGAAGAATTTGGCTCATAGCACTTTAAATAGTTTGTGTGTGGTTGGCCATTATTATGTACTGTCCCTGGGTTTGACACTGAGTAATACTACAGAAGTATGAGAGCTGACAGCTACCTGAACTGTGCAAAACTAGTTATTTAGCTCATTACTGTAAATCTCCTGTGAAGTAAGAGATCTAAAGAAGCATGTGGTGTTGCAGTTCAGCTTACTATACTGCAACACTTCTTTCAAATTTTATAAAATTACTAAAAAGTGATATTCAGCTAGTCATGAGAATGCTGCTTTTGTATAAAGTGTCCCCTAAACAAAGAGAGCTTGACTCGGAAGCCCGTGGAAGTCAGTGTAAAGTCAAGTCTTGTTGATTTCCATGGGCTTTGGATCTGGCCCTAATGTTGTTGGATCTGGCCCTAATGAAGAAAAATAGTTGTTTTTTCCCCCCGCCCAGCCTAACTTCCCATCCTTGCAATCCTACAGCTGTGGTACTATTATCTCAATAGTCTGGCCAATAAACTTTATTCCCAAGACACTGTATGTATATCAGACTTCCAATTTCCAAGACTTTTTTTTTAAAATCTAAACATGTGTCTTGAGTTATGTCTTTTCACACCTCAGCAAAAAACTAACAAAACAAAGAAAACAGCTAGCTCATCTGTCGCTCAGATTTCTGAGCTATATCTGCTAATCTAACACAGAATGTATGTCAATTTGACCTCAATTTTTTTCAACAAAAGCTAACATGCTACTGTAAAGGTGGCACAATTTTAGTTATTAAAATGATTTTAAAAGGTATTGGCTACATTTTCCTCTTTCTGTAATCTAAGACTCTTTTTACCATTTTAATTTCCACAATACATTTTCAGTTCCCTTTAATTTTCCGTATCCCTCAGTTACAAAATGTTGCTTGTTAGTAAGGAAGTGGCAAATACCCAGTTTGGATTAGAGTTGTACATCGATTCTTTGCCATTGAAGATGATGTTCGTATTTGTTGGATTAAAATTCACCTAGTCTAAACGGCTATTAGCAATGAAACATAATTTTAAAGCCTTTTTTAGTAAAGCATTTGTATCAAAATGAAAATTAAACATCCAAATATTAACACACTATAAGGAAATGCCATACAAATTAAATGCAAAAATGTACATAAAAAATAAATGGTATAAATAAAAATAAATTATCTTAGTGTGTGAATTAATTTAGTTAGTTAATATGGAACTTCTTGTTATACCCACCGCTGCAGACTGAAGGGTTGGATTTTGCATATGGTGAAGCAGGAAGGAACAGTGCTAATTCTTTCTTTCTTTCCCCACCTGTGGAACCCCATGGATCCCTCTGTTGAAACTCTTTGTGGACTAAGATCAGTGGTGCTGGGGAGGTGAATGGAGGCCAAATTGCATTTATTCAGGAAGGGGCTATTCTTCACAGCATGCGCCTCTCCAAAGTCCACTGATATTCAGGCAGATATTAGTGCCTAGTAATGCCGCTTGAAGCTGTATTAATGTGGGCTCTATGCCTGGACCCATCTGGGAGAGAAGATATGGGGTGTCTGGCCAGTGGAGAGAACCATACTGCCATGGCTGAGGAGGTCAGAGGAGTAAGAGGGTTGATGTCTAGAGTTGAGTAAAAATTTTCAATCAAATTGTTTTGGCCAGGAAATTTTTTTTAAAAAATGCTCTGAAAAAATCAAAATGTTTTGTTTCTACATTTTTGAATGAAACCATTTGATTTGAAGAAAAATCATTTTAAATTTCCTTCCATTTTATTACAATGTTAAGTATAAAAAATCCTCAATCTAAATGAAATGTTTTATTCAACCCAAAACTATTTTTAATAGTTCACCATATATTTTGAATCACCATATATTTTGAATATTTTTTTTTGTTTTTGGTCAACCTGATAGAGTTATTTTCTGAAACAGCTGATTTTTTTGGTTGTCTGGCTGTTTTCCCCATCTCTACAAGAGTCTACCATCAATGGAACTTAGTGTAAATTCTGTTTACCTGAAGATCCTCTGCCCCTTTCCTGCTCCTCCAAAGCCCCCTCGCACTTCAGAGGATAAGCAGCTGGAAACTGTATCAGCCAAAACTCTAGTTTTCAACATCTCTCTCTCTCTCTCTCTCTCGTTGGTACATCTGCAACAGGGTACAATTTGGTCCTGGTTTTTTTTTCCATTCTGTGATTACATTTAAGAGCACTGTGAAGTGATCCGCCCTTTTCCCCTTTGTTAGCAATATGCTCTTACCTCTTTCTCTTATATTGTTCCTTAACTGATTAAAGCAGAATGGAGGGAAGTGGCATGAGCAGCTGCCTTCTTCTTTCCTTTTTGTCCTTTAGTAGTGTTGGATGGAATTCTGTGAGTAAGAGCGAATGGGCTGTAAAAGGATATAAATGGAAAAGGTACAGAAAAGGGCAACAAAAATGATTAGGGGTATGGAAACAGCTTCCATATGAGGGGAGATTAAAGACTGGGACTTTTCAGCTTGAACAAGAGACCATTCGGGGGCATATAATAGTGCTCTATAAAATCGTGAATGCTGTGGAGAGAGTGGATAAAGAAGTGTTATTTACTCTTTCAGATAATACAAGAATCAGGGGTCACCCCATTAAATTAATAGGCTATAGGTTTAAAACAAACCAAAGGAAGTACTTCTTCGCACAGTGCACAGTCAACCTGCTAAACTCATTGCCAGGGATATTGTGAAGGCCAAAACGAGAACTAGTTCAAAAAAGAACTAGATAGGTTCATGGAGGAGAAATCTATCAATGGCTATTAGCCAAGAGATGGTCCGGGGTGCACCCCCATGTTCTGGGTGTCCTTCATCTCTGACTGCCAGCACGTGGGCAGCAGGGGATGGATCACTCGATAATTGCCTGTTGTGATCATTTCTTCTGAAGCATCTGTCATTGGCCACTGTCAGAAGACAGGGTACTGGGCTAGATGGAGCTTTGGTCTGACTAGTATGGCCGTTCTTATGGTTGGAGGGTGGAGTTTGTGGCAGCACACGTGGGAGAAATCACAAACAGGGTTTTTGTTCCAAGACGCTGAGAGTTTTACGTTTAAGAGAAAGATCCTCTGATCTTTATTCAACAGATGTACACCACTTCCAAGAAACAGTGAGGTGTCGGAGCTTGTTTTTATGCCATACAGTAGAAATTGCTGGTCAGCCAGACCAAAACACTCCAGTGAATTCTCCAGTGATTAATGTTCTTCCAGCACTTAATAGCTTTAATATTGTTGTAGCAGTTATTCAGATGCTCAGCCAAATCCAAAAAAACTATCTGTTCCTGGACACAGATCTCTGATGCAGTCCAAATCTGTATGGGATGTATGCCAGGAATAAGGTGCAAATCATTTCCACCCAAGTGAATCACTACAGTGTCCAGTAGATCATAACATCTTATGTCAGCTGGTTAGGCAGAGTGGGCAAAATATGATGCCAGGAGAAGCCACCATTCTCCACCCCAATGGCCCAGTAGTGATCAATCTCCATGTCATAGTCTACTCCTTGCTCTCCCACAAACTTTTGCAACCTTGTGATTCAAGAATCCACATGTTGGCAACCTTGGCATTACACACATTTCTTTTCCCTTAATAGTCAAGGTGCCCATGCTGTGAGTTCCAAAACTTTTCATCATATCTTTTTGGAAACACTGCATTAATCTGCACTGAGGTACGGAAGGAACCGTTTGCCCCCTTCCTCCTATCTGGAGGCTAGTAAAATACAGATTTTTCTCAAACAAGCGATCCAAGGCTTGCCTACCAACTGTCCTAATTTCCTGTCCCTTCCGCAGCTGCAGGCCCACTTCCTCCCCTCCTCCCCCTGGCTTTCCATCCCATCTCTTCACACAAAGTCATCGGTTTCTGGCTCCTACTCACCCGAAGAAAACAGAAAGCTTGGTTACATTGCTTGATTATTCTTCTGTGTTCACAGTAGACCTTCCCATAAATAACACATTATGACAGAGACAACTTGTAGCAAGCAACATGAGTTGACACATTCCCCTGAATTACCCAGGCAAGCATAAAGGGGCTGCATAGAAACATTCTCATATGGATTTTTTTTTTCTCATTGGTACATGAACACATCTATGCAAGTGAAGAAGTGAACATGCTCCTAAATACCATTCTCAGTTTGGGTCCCCAAAAGGTCTAGTGGGTGCCATGTACTACCTTGGGTAAAAAACAGACAGATTGAGATTTGACCAGCATCACACTAATAATTTGATCCCTAGCTCAGCACACACAAAAAACCCACATAGAAGCTTTTTGAAAAATGACTATTATCTTCACAACCCCTAATTCAAAGTTTGGGAAGTTCACCTGATCCTGGATTCTCCTGAGGCACACCAGATTTAAAAAGAATCTGACCAAGCATGTTTATTTTAGAGACTTAGAAATGTTGACCTTTAAATTAATGTAGAGATGCAATCTTTATTATATTGGAGCTGCTGAGCCACTTTAGTAAGGTATTGCAGAGGAAATTCACTTTGGCCCCAGTTTAGCTCTAACAAAAGTCAATTGGAGTCTTTTTTTTATTGGCTTTATTGGGAACTAGATTGGGCCATCCATCTGTATCGGAGAAAGCACCTTGCATTGCTCTTGAGCAACCTTCTCTGGCCGACTGACAGAGCAGCATAGAGGGGCTCTTGAAGGAGCCACGTCCGGATTTCCTTTGATGGAGAAGGAGTGTCACTGTGTGTTCAAATCCAGCCCAAGTTGGTAGTTAGTGATACGAGGGCTTGCTGGCCTATGGGAAGTGAGCTGGTAGTTTTGGTTCAGGGCCTGTCAGTTCTCATGAGTCCAGTTTGCATCAAAGTCATCCCAGCTGGTGGTGTTATTGGCAGCCTCAACAGAGGGACTGAGGATAGATATTAAAACCGAATTACTCTCTGATTCGGGATGTTGTTTTTAGGCCAGAATTGAAGCACGCTAGCAGGTGCTGTGGGGACCTTACTACCTATACTACACCTCTTATGTAGATAGTGGTTCTGATTGTCCAGAGTATTATATAGTCATGTGTATCTATGCAAAGTGGATCTAAACTGCCATTCTGATACTGAGCATTTTACACGCACTTTGCACAGATGTAAATAACTTACACAAAGTGCAGACCAATGGAGAATCAGGCCCAGAGAACTGTAATCTCTAGGGGTAAATTCCTGTTTCCATTGAAGTGAAAGGGAAAACTCCCATTGTCTTGAGTGGCACCCAGAATTTCACCCCAGGATTATAATACTTCTGAAAGACATAAAATGGCGTTTAAAAAAAAGTGTCAGTAGAGAGGGAAACAGGAAAGTCTTAGCAAAGGCTTGTCTACGTTTGGGATTTTAACCCTGGTGTAGTTACCTCAGGGTAGCTGTATTTGTGCAAACCTCTAGTGCAGATGCACTGCACCAAAGTGAAAACTGACTTGCACTAGTGTGGTTTACCCTTCTTTCCAGTGCAGGCTACTGTTTGCACCCATGTAGCACATCTACATTAAGAGTTTGTGGCTGTGCAGCTACACTAATGTTACTATACAGTGCAAAAATCCTCAGTGTAGATAAGCCCTAAGTGAAGAAGAAACCTGAAATCGGGAAGATGTTGAAACAAGAAAGCACAAAATGAGCAGAAACCAGTGAAAGGGAGTGACCGCATGCTATTTAGAGACAGAAGTGTGGGAGGAGGCACTTGGAGGGCAGAGTAGAGAGAGCACTGTAGGCAGCATCTGCAGAGGAGAATTTCAGCAAAAAATTCCCATTGCTGGTACCACTTATTCCACTGCATTGGTGGGGAGTTCAGCAAATATTCCCACTAGTATAGACCCAGGCCATAGAAAAAGAATGGAGAGAGAAGAGAGCAATTGAGAAATAATTTAATTTTAGAGAAGAAATCACAATTGTTTTCCAAGCTAATTAATGACCACTATTAATTTGATTGACACCTGAAAGTAGCTCCTAAATAAAATATCTTCCCCAAAAGATGGAATATCCCTCAAATCTCTCCCCAAGTGTAAAAGGATAGACGTAACATGGGCCCCTGACAAAAATGAAACTCGGAATAAAATGCTGAAGTCAAGTGGCCATTTAAAATATTAAAGCACTCCTTTCAGCAGAAAACAGTTTTAAACTAGGTCAAGCTTTGACAATGTCACTTTAATTCCTCAAAATATAGTCTCTCTATGGCCAAGCTGGGTAAAGTGCAGCAATTAATTTGGAGAGAAATCAGGATAAGAGGACATTACTCTGTTTCTGTTTATGGATTTTCTTTATCATTTTATATTATGTTCAGATCTGAACATTACTGTAATACCTAGAATAAATAGCATTAGCCATGACATTAAATTTATGAAATACACATATTTTTGAAACAGCTGCTGTTGTGTGGGAAGTTCTTCGGTTTTCTGAAGGCCACTAAATAAATGATCAAATCTCCAATTCTTTTTCACCTTTGAGTACTGTTAGTCATGTTTGTGGATATGGGTGTCCTTTCTGCGGCTACAGTGTGTGACTTGAATAGTATCTTGGAATTTGCTGGTTAGGATGTGAAGTGCTTGAGGGAACACGGGCTGTTAGTACCAAGGAAGGTTATTGAAACATCATCGTTGCAAATCATTCTGAACAGGCTCGATAAGGCATGAGTAGTTATTATGTGTAATACTCCTGCAAACTGTGGATGATTACACTGGATGATGCAGTTGGTCTTTTGCGATGATATTTTCCTGTGACTTACGCTAGTTGTTCTCTGCCTGCTGTAGAATGAAGGTTTCTTCAGTGTTGCCTGCTGCAAAATCACACTGCTTAGCATGTGTGATGCTAATAGCCTTCTGTTTTCCTCTGACCTTATTGCTGCGGTTGTAACTGCTAGGGACCACTGTGCCCACTGCATCACTCAGAGTTATTTTGTAAGGTTAATATTACCACTGGAATCAGGATTAAAAGGAAGCAAAATATTTGTGACAATCCACATTTAGGAATTTTGGTGTTTTTAAAAAAAGATGTTTTTGGATGACATCACTGTTGCTGGTCTGCTTTGATGACTCAGATGAGAGAACCAGCTCTGCTGTGTAGGTGTGTGGGATTTGCAGGTTTGATGGTAATTTTATCCTTTCATGCTTAAAGCTGGCAGGTCTGGGAGCTTTAGCTGGAAAATAACAACAGCTTTATCATGGAGAAGAGGGAGTGGATTTAAAACCAAGAAAAACTGTGTCTGACAGGCATAAGGGGGCTATTGCTTACCATGCAAAACTCACTCATTTTGCTGTTAACTCATCCTCCTTTTCCCTTCTAAATCCTCCTCAGTCTAAGTCTGATTGCTTTCAGCCATTTGTTGTGACTTGTCAAAATACAAGATTGTAAGCATTTTTGCAGAGGAACTGTTTTTCCAATTGTTTTTATTTTTATTTTGTTCAGAGTTTTCAAAGGGAATTAGGGGCTGTTGTGATAACTCAGCCTACAAAGGTATCCTATTGTGAGATTGTGAATTTAGCCATACTATGTGAGTCAAATGTTATAAAATGTCACAATAATCTATAAGAACAAATGTTGGTGGGAAAAGGTACAAAAGGAAAACAGACTGGATTAGTCCAGGCCTACTGATATAACTCAAGGACTGTATTAAGATCAAAGCCTAGTAAACGAGTGAAGTGTGAAATCAAAAGTCAATGAACGAAAATGGCGTGTCTGGAATTAGGCTTCATTGGTAGACAAAATAACGAGGGGATGGGCTATTCCACCCATCAATCCCTTAAAGGGAGAAACTTTGGGGAGAAAATTTGGCTCTAGGAACAAGCTTCTCCATCATGACTGCCACCTAGGGTTACCATCTGGCTGGTATTTGACCAGCCTTGCCAGTTTTTTTATGGATTTGCTGGTTGCCAGAAAAATAATTTAATCTGCTGGGTTTTTTTTTTAATGGGTCTAATGATTTGCATTATCACAATACACTGGGATATCTAATATTAAAAGTTTCTGTGTCAAGCTACAGATGCTGCAGTGTTCCCACTTCTGTGATTTGTGATAAGTGATAAAAACCTTTGGAAATACAGCAGCTGTCTGCTCACTAACATGCAACCACACTCTGCATGTGTGTGTGTGTGGGGGGGGTTGAATCACCTGAGTGTGAGGAGACGTGCAGTGTTATCCATCTTGTCTATATGTGTTATCTTTCTAGATATTATAAGTGGCTGTTGAAGGGTGGGAGCTGCTGAGTTGCTTTGTGGTTGTGGTTGCACTGGGCTGTCCTTGTGTATGTGTGCTGGCTTCTTTGCATTTCAAAGGTGGTAATCCTTCTGCCATCCCCACTGTCTCTTGGGACCCCAGACTTTCTTCATCTTAATCCCGAGAGATGTCCTGAGCAGAGAGAGGAACCTAGATGCTGCTGTCACCTTTACCAGCTCTGGCTGAATCATGAACATCACTTGGAATATGAGACTTTGTTCTCTGCCCTCCCCGCAAGTGTTCTTTTCCTTTCTTCTCTTTCCAATCCCTCTTTTTCCTTCTGTCTAATAAGAGTCTGGCTTAGCTGTCAAAGACTGTATATTTTGCAACACTGTTGTAAGCCTGTGACCAAATAGTGGCAGCTAAAAGCAATGCCCTAAACAGCACATTGCTGGTATGGAGTTTGCCAGGTCTCTGCGTGTCTGTTAAGACCATGTGCTATGCCTGTGTTTTTTCAGCTGTGAGATTGTATACAAGTCAACAGCAGAGAGAGAAATTTCATTTTCTATCTTAGCTGTTCTTTTCTTTCCCCTTTTGTGTGTTTTGTTTTGTCTTCCTCATTTCAGACTTTAACTGCTTTTCTTTCTTCTCTGTATCTTTAATAAAAGGTTGAAAGGATTTTTAGTGGTGTATTTGCTATGGTCTGTATATGCCAAACTAGGTATAACACTGTTTAGCATTGGACAGTGACTGTGTTATTTTAACACCTTTGGCTCTTTGGGCCCATTTGTGCATGTAAATTAGTACAACAGGGCTCAAACCCCATTGAAATTCACTAGGAGTTGAGTGCCTAACTCACTGCAAAATCCCAGCTTCCGTGTCCGCACGTGACCTAGCACAAGAAGATCCCAATTCCTGACTCGGGCTTCTAAGTGTTGCTATAATACAAAGGACAAACAATAGTAACAGTGGTTCTGCAACCTATTCTGACAAGGCCAGTTTTTTTTTAAAAAAGAAGTAATTCAGGTAGCAAAGGCCTTTTTGGAACTCGTTTGAAAATATATAGCAGTCATGCACAACATATTTTCATAGCCCCATCCCCAGTCTTGTTCTGGATTCCTGGATGTGGACCATTGTAATGTTATGTCCCTGATTAAGATTTGCTTTTTCTTTTTTGTAATTGGACAAATACTTGTTTATGCAATGTGGTGAAGCACAGGTATAGCTGCAAGTGGAATCAAATGTCTTCGTATAGAGCGTATAGCGTTGAAAAAAATATATTGCTTTAAAACTAGCGTGTAGTCTGAAAGGAAACCACTATATTTATTATTTGGATGTAGAGAGTATTTTTGTTTTCTATACTTATTATTTATCCTCAGAGATAGGATGAGTAGTGTGGTAACAGTGGGGAGTATTCAGTGTATTAAGCTTTTTTTCTATGAAAAAGTATTCTTCCAACAAAATAGAATCCACACACTCTTGTTCACTTTCACTAAGGAAATTGAATCTTTGCTTTTGGGAAGTTACACAATAATCTAATCACACACACAACTTGAACAGTTTGTTATCTCCATTACTTAGTCCCGCTCTCTTTTTCTTATCCAGATACCTGTAGTTCTGATTCTCACTAGGAATGTTTTACACATATCTTAAGATGTCTGTCTCTACAGTCGTTAACCTAGGAGTGTGTGTCCTGTTTTGTGATTTTGGAAAATATTTATATCATTTGAAAAAGGAGAAAAAATATTTTGACCCAAATTCTTCAGCCTTTAGCTGAGCAAAATTCTTAGTGAAGACAGTGGGAGTTCTGCCTAATTAAATTCTTTTTTGAGTTATGAAACTGAAAATGGGGGGGAAATCCTGCATATTGTTGTTGCATGTAATTTCAGTAGTGGAAACATCTGAAGACCCCAGTCAGGGGTAAGGGCCGTAATGTACAAGCAAATAGTGCTAGGATGGCCCCTGCTTCAGAGGGCTTTCAGCATTTGATCTTATCCACTTTACCACTCCCCCCTGGGAGAGGATGACTCATACATTCCCCACTGGTGGCCTGCCCTTCCAGGAGAGGTGTTTGGCAGTATGCCACAACTTCTAGCAGTTTATTTTTAAAAATTGCACAACTCCATTAAGGGCAAATCACTAGCGAGAAGAAAGCTGAGACATTTCTCACTTGTCCATTGAGGTGCTACAGAACAGGCAAGGTGTCACTGAGTATGTTTTAAGGGTGGGAAGGGCGTGATAACAGTGGTCACTTGGGGGAAGATGTAGGTCTGTATAAAATATGTTCCGGGGGGCCTTTAATAGGTTCAATATTTGTAGTAATGATTCCTTTACTTCCTTCACCGATTGGAATTCAAATGCTGAATTAAGATCTTGTTCAAACAGCAGCTCATGGCTCTCCAAATGTCTGATACAGTGGTCAGCCACCCCAAGCCTCTTCTGGAACCTATCTAGCTTTCAGAAGAGCTTTTAATATCCGCTAGTCAGAACCGGGGTAATTTAACTTCTTTCATAAAGATTGTTGCAAATAAACCTCTTGAAGTCTGGCAGCCCCTCTTCCATGTCATCATGGCTACTGGCTGCTTTCCTCTGCTGAGCGGACCTGTTATGAGTTTTTCCCTCTTAATGCAGTAAGCTTGCATGACTGTATTTTAGATTTATCATATCTTGGAATATTTCTCCATGGCTTCAGAGAAGAAAATTTCAGATTCTTTTGGAGGAATATTTTATATTTTAAACTTCATATTAGGGCTCCAGAATAAGAAGCTGAAATGAAATGTCTTGTTCGTTTTGCATTTCCTGCCAGACCTCCTTCACCTGAATTTGTAATTTAAATCTTTCTGTCTGAAGGAAGTACAGAAACTCTGTGTAACCCATAAAAGACTTCTCTTGTGAATTGTAAATGTTACATTGCAGTGCTTAGCAACACAGTTTCAGATACCTATTAAAACAGAATAAATGAAAAGAGTATGACACAAGACTGTAATGGAAAGAGGTCAAGGTGCCCTGTTGTGTGACCTCTAAATTATTTGCCAGCAAAGCAAAATAGACACATAACTATTAGACATAATTGAAGATGGATTGGTAAATGTCTACTTAAAGGTGCTGCCGCCTGTTTTTTGACGTCATGAATAGGCTCCGTGAATTAGTGTACTAGATGGTCTAAAATATGGTTTCATACATGTGAACTTCTAGACACATTGTTTCCAAAGACATTCCTGATGCAAGCTGTCTAGTATAGCAGGGTCCAAAGTGTTAGAAAGGTTTCCTACTCCAACCTGGCTCTTTCTGCAGGGCTGCCTTGCCGTACTTTATTATTATTCTAGCAGTTAGATCCTAAAAGGTAGTCTTGGGTAATTGCTTTTCTTCTCCTAAGGGTTCTCCCCCTACAAGATCACTCCTTATTACCCTTCTCTTCAATGGCTCTGTGGACCATTGGGAGGGTTAGTGAAGAGGTGTGGGTTGAGGTATTTTCAATATGCTAATAACACTAGGCGTGACTTTCTGCATCATGTAACCTAGAGCGTGTGTCTGAAAGCAACTGGGGTGTGGATGAGAACCTGTTTGGAACTTGATAGGTGAGGAAAACAGCCAAAAAATGTAGAAAACTTTATATTGATCCCCTCTGAGGCCATATGCTCAATTTTGGTCAGTTGAGTACACAGTTTGGGGACCTACTTAGATTCAGATCTGTTGTTGGACAACTGTGGGCTGGATTCTTTGGTCCAGAGAGAGGTGGTTTTGCTTCTGCTGCTCTTATCTCTCTCAGACTGTTTTAAATTATTTGTCAAGAGCGCTGAGAGCCTGGAGCTGGAGTTCTTATATTTTATGTTGAAATAAAAGTAAATAATACAATGTTAATGGAGAAGGATAGTATGGTTTTAAAAATATTTAATCTGTACCTTTTAGCTTGCAAGTACAGTATTCTTTATTGAAGCTCTAACCCAAAAAAGTCTACTTAAATTCAGCACTTTTATTTTTGCACACTTTTATTTTTTTGTACACTTTTATTTTTGTACAATTTTAATTGCCATGGAAACTCAATATGTGAGTGTCAACCATGCTGGGTTGTTTTGCAGTTTGTGAGCTCCAGGTTCTTAACTTGATTTCACTTCTAGTAATTTAAGTCTTCTAATTTATTAGAAGAAGACCAGGTGGTGTTGATTGATTTTGAGATTGACAAAGATGTGATAAAAGTGTTACATTTGAAAGGATGTGATTATGTACAGTGTTTGATTAGAGACAACTTACATTATGGGCAGTTCTTACTGGCTTAACCAAGACTTACATTGTGAGCTGGGTTGGGAAAACACTGGGCTGTGTCTGCTTCACCTGAGACATTTCTTCAAGGACTTTATTTTATTGGACAGGGGTTTTTTTACTAAACCCTACATTTTAAAATGTGAATCAAAATGTTGCAGGTATGGCATAGGAATAAAATCTTTCTGTTTAATAAACAGCTCATATTTTTCTCTCACCTATCTTTTTGGTGGTGATTATCTACAAAAATCTTTTGCAGATGCCATTCAATGGTATCTACAATAATCTGGGGAATGTGAAGAGATGATGGCTGTTAAACGTTGCAAAAAAATGTGTGTTTATTGCCAGTTCTAGAAAGAAAGAGGGCTCAGGACAGTCGTTATAACTGATCAGCTCTCAGAAAAGCAGAAGAGGAGGAGGAGGACTGCACTGCTATTATCAAAAATTCAGAAGTTGATATTGCAAAGATGTTTCATGCTGTTTTTAAATACAGACAATATGCTTTGTGCTGTACAGAACACAAAGGAAGTTGTATCTTTTGCCCAAATAACTGAAAACCTATCTATCTAATACCAATGCTATTTAAATCATTGCCAATGCCATCCCGTAGTATTGATAGTAATTCCAGATATTAACGACAAAATTAGCAAAGACAAAAGGCTGCGCATGTGATCATTTTGCTAATAATACTAAGGGTCTGATTCTTTTCTCGCTTTACACAAATGTTACTACAGCATAATTCCATTGATTTAACTGGAATTATTCTTGACAGATGTTGGTATAACTGAAATCTGAACCTGGTGCTCAGTGTTATCTGCAGCATAGTCAACATGAAGGAAAGTTGAGGCCACTGGGATGGTGATCCTCAAATAGACCCAAAACCCCTGATGTTTCAGAGAGTGGGCAACTCAAGGAAGGAGGGCTACGAGGAGAAAGTTTTAAAAATATTCAGTCGTATTTCATTTCATTTAAAAAAATTGCTGTAGCCCCTTAGTGTTACTAGTGACCACTGCAAATAAATTAACACATTTATGGTGGGATAGTTCCTGGATAGCTCTGAGAATTGTTGATGGCATATAGAGCTTCTCGGTTCTAGGTGGTCTTGTTTAAATGTGGCCCAGATTAGTAATTGCTGATAACTGCCACCATCTGCCAGTTTTCCAGTGATGTGCATACAACGTGAGTTTGAGGTCTTAGTTAATTTCCTAATGGACGTGTCCACATCACGACTGCCATTTTGTTACCGATTCCAGCAGAGAAGCCAAAGACTGAATGGGCTACAAGAGACTGACAACTCTCATATTTGTAGAGGTGGTCTGTCTCTTTCATGGATTGGAGTGAGGCACATCATTAAGATGGTGTTGGGAAACAGCTACTGCTACTGCCCATGTTGTATGTATCCATGGGAAGATGGAGAGGTAGAGGTCATTGAGTCTGTTGCTTAACACCTTTCAAGAGAAATGCAATCCACCTAAAAGGTGGGTAATGGTTTGTAATAGTAAAGAACTAAGTCTGAATGCACAGGACCATACATTTCCATGTTTCTCCTCTTTCTTTAATTCTTAATTGTGGTGCTGAAGTGTGAACTTGCAAAAGCACAATAAGAATTTCTCACCATTTGGTGCTTCATCCTTGTGACTGTGTAGTTGCATTCTAACACCGGGTACTAATTTTAGATTATAGTGACTATGAGGAGTACAGATTTTAGCTCATGGTTCGATAGAATTTATTTGTGGAAAATAGGGGAAAATGGTGCATAAACTTTGCCTTTCCTGACAAAGAAAAACATCTGCTGCTACTTGTTGATTAAATAGCAGTGACTCTTACGTATGCTTGGAACTTTCCAAAACAGATCATTGTTGTTACACAGGACTTGTGGAATTTCAGAATCTGTTTCAGAAGAATGAAGCAAGCAAAAGGTTGTTCTGAAGTGTTGCATGGAAATTCTCTTGTATTGTGTAACATGACTTTACTCTTTTAGCATAAAACAAGCCCTGTTTCGAATTTGTGGGCCTGACTCTGCCTCCTTGTACACTGGTATAAATAAGAAGTAAGTGTAATGAACTAAGATACAACGCTGGAAAGCTGATGCGAGAGGAGAATCAGGCCCTGTTTGTTTAGCTCTCTCTTGTGTTTAGGGGTTAAATTCATCCCAGTGCACGAGGTATGTAAGATGTCCTATGCACTATATAAGCCCCATAATAAAAGCATAAAATCATAGATAAGATCTTATGCAGGTCAACTCCTTTGGAATGAATATAACCCTGAGGTATTATCCAGGAAGACTTTGCTTTTGGTAACATGATAAGAAAAACTCTTAATGCTGAAGTAGTTCTGTGGCTTATCAATTCTGCTGTGTACAGTTACGGAGGTATGCCTGAGCAGCACATGAAGAAGAGAAGCAAGCACAGGTTGCTTTTTGCCACCCTTCTGGCCCCCTGAACCTAAAGGTATCAGGTTCCACAGAGTGGCTGATTTAGCTTATGCTGGCAGTAACACCCAACTAGAGGCTGTTTCACTGGCCAAGGATTGCTAGAACATAGTCCCATACCCTTTCACTCGGCTCTTGTGCTGGAGGTGGCGGTGGGGACAGGGTCAGGGGCAGATGAAGTGGAGATGCCCATGCAAGAGGAATTCTCAGCTGGCTGTTCAAGCCACCTTCCCATCACCTTCACCCTGCTGAAGCAGCACATCAGTGCTGAAGATTTGGCCCTTGGCGCTTTTAAAAATAGAAACAGAACTGAAATAATTTGGTTGAGTTTTAAATCCCGCTCAAGATCAGAGAAGGATTTAGAAAGAATTCTCAGGAAGAAACAATAAATGGGCAGACTTCAGAGGACAGCATAAATACCGTGTAGTAAATGTGGCAGCTAAACCAAAGGCAAGGCCTCAGTGGTACAAATGAGGCAACATTATCCCCTGGCTGCATCACCACTATTGTACTCCAGCTGAGGACCCAGCGCACAAAGCCAGTTGGATCAATAAGAGTTTGTTGCCCTAAGGCCATGAAGTCCACACTAAACTGGGGGGAAATAGTCATTTCTAGTGTGCAGAAGGTTTGTTCATCTTAGCTCTTTAGTTTTTCGTTTATTATGGGTTTCATGGGAAAATTATTTTAGCTCATCTCATTTAAAACATTTTTGGGTGTTAATATACTTTCAACAGAATGGAAATAAATTACCATATGGCTGTAAAATTTCCCATCTGTCCAAACACACTAAAAGACAATTAGTCTGTGTAGTCTGTTTATCAGTCTATAAGTGACAATATTCAAGTGCTGGTTGCTGATAGTATACAAGTTTTCATTGGCCTACCATTCTGTCCCTATTATAATCAATACATAAATGAAATGGAGAAAATTCCTACAGCTATGTCCTTCACTTAGCCCAAAGGGAAAAAAATCTGTGTACATTTAAAAGGGCTTGACAAAATATTGAAATGCTGACACTTATCAATCTTTGTACTAATGCATTTCTATTTTATAAAACAAATCCTAACTTTATTTTCAACTTAAAGTTCACAGCCGAGAAATATCAGTAGGTCTCTGTGCCCTGTAGAACAATAGAATTTAATAATAGATTCTGCCCTGTTGCACGCATGAATCAGACTGAAAATCTGCAGGTTAGAAACGCATGGTCAGCAGCATCATATATCTAGGGTTATATTTAAGCTTGGTTTAGTCCTTTAAAGTGCCTTGTTTGGGTTTTAAACACTGAACAGATCCCTTATCTTATATGAAGTACATTGATACACTGATCTTTGCCAGAAGTAAATGCTGAACTATTTTTTTAAGCATATTTAACTGTGAAGAACTAGGGCCAAGGTTTAAGAAAAATGATTAGTGATGTTTTTGCCCAACTTGAGACACCTTAGAGTAGTATGATTTTCAGAAAGTGCTGAAAATCTGGTCCCTTTGGGTAAGTCTGCACTGTAGCTGGCAGGTGTGATTCCCTGTGTGGATGGACAAACTCATGCAGGCCCAAGCAGCTGCCTGTGCCATAATATCTACATTTCTATTTTTAGTGTACTAGCTCGAGCTAAGCTAGTAAGTGTCTGTCTGTCCATGCAGGGGATTACACTTCCCAACTACAGTGTAGACATACCCTTTGGGTGTCCGCGTTGGGCACCCAAAATCTTTTTTTTTTTTTCCCCTTCAATTTTGGGTTAGATTTCTGTTGGATAATAGGGAATTCTAATAATACTGTAACTTGTGCTCTCAGTTTTCTTCCTGATGCATCTAACTTCGTTAGTGATTATAGTACAAATAAATGCCTTTTGTTCCACTAATTTTCTGTCAAGTCACAGTGGGACTTGACCAGCATAGGCATGGAAATCTTGCACGTCTGACAACCCATCCTTTTTGGAGGTCAGGTAAATGGCAGAGGACCCACGGTTATGTGCAAATGGTGTTGACAGTCCTTTATACTCCTAAATAAATCTGCAGTGCAGGTCTGATGGTACCAGGTGGTCTTACATTTTTAAAGTTTATCTTTGACGCATACGCTAACGTCTAGCGGCTTGAGGTTTCAAATTATATTTTTTTTAATATATACCGGGGGAAAAAAAGACCCATCTTCTGTAAACAGAGTGAAATGTTGTAAGTTGCTTTTTTTTGCTGTATGGATGAGAACTCCTAACTGTGTCTATGGCTGGTTCTCCTTTCTCCCAACTCTCCATGTGGTAAAAAACCCCAGAGTATGTTGCCTCATGTACTGTTGGTTCTGCTGGTCTCTGTCCCTGAGCCACTCTTTTTCACCTGCTGAGGCACTTGGGGATTGCTGCCCAGATTTTCCTAGAAAGCATTGATGCAAGTGCAGTTGGGCAGCATGGTAGATGCAGATGCACAAATAGGTCTGACAGGAATACAGGAGTGGGCGTGGGAGGGGAAGGAAGCTGTTCTGTGGACATAGACCTGGCTACAAAATGCATGGTTGCTGAGTGCCATGAATTGGCTACAGTAGCGTGGCTGTATGTGTAGTGTACCCGAGCTTTGCTCTCCCCTCCCCCTTTGGTATGGTTTTGTGTATGTTATTTTCAGTGATTTTTGTCCTCTAGTTAAGGTGTGCTAGAAGAATCCTGCCAGTTGCAGCCCTATTTACACAGGGCTGATCCATAACTACCCTGGTTCTGCTTTCAGCAGTCGTCATGTGCACTGAAAATCCACTCTGGCCATCAGTTTGCTCACCAGAACCACCAAATAGAGCAGGGGTAGGCAAACTTTTTAACCCAAGGGTCACGTCGGTGTTGCAAAACTGTATGGAGGCCCGGGTAGGGAAGGCTGCGCCTCCCCAAACAGCCTGACTCCTGCCCCCTATCCACCCCTCCTACTTCCTGTCCCCCTCAGAACCCCAACTCATCCAATCCCCTCTCTCCTGCTCCTTATCCCCTGACCACCTCCTCCACTTTGGACCCCCTCACCGAACCACCCCACAGGACCCCACCCCCTGACTACCCCCCTGACAGGCCCCCCGGGACCCCGCCCCATCCAACCCCCTGGTTCCCTGTCCCCTTAACCCCCCCCCCAGGACCCTCCACCCCAAACTGCCCCCTGGAATCCTGCCCCCATCCAACCTCCCTTGCTCCCTGTCCCCTAAAAGCCCCTCAGAACCCCCTGCCCCTTATCCAACCCCTCACCGCTCCCTTACTATGCACCTCAGAGTGGCAAGACTGGCAATCCTGCCGCTCGGACAGAGCCAGCTGCTCTTCCCGTGTGGCTGCAGGGGAGGGGAGATGGGAGGAGGGGCTGGGGGTAGCCTCTTGAGCCAGGACCTCAAGGGCCAGGCAGGATGATTCCCCGGGCCGGATGTGGCCTGTGGGCCGTAGTTTGCCCACCTCTGAAACAGAGGAATTCCATATAATTCCATATAATAGTCTTTTAAATTATGGTTGATGGAATTCCGTATTTGGCGCTTTAGGTAGTAATTCAAAAAGAGCAAGACAACTTGTTTTTTAAAGTGTGAGCTGGTTGAGATATTCAGTCATATTTTAAAATATAAGTGGAAGGTAAGCCATGAGAGAGAATATTTGAATAGAGTATGGAAAAGATATATCAGTAATTATATGCATGGGTTAATACACCAAAGTGCATCTTTGTTCAAGGCTCTGTTCAGTTTTATGGCATTTGACGTTGTTGAACATTTGATTATGCTATTTTGCAATAGCAGTGCTTTGATTGTATTACTGATGAAAGTCAAGTTTTCAGATTCACTTATACAAAGGTAACAATCTTCTAACGTTTTAACTTTTAATATGCAAAGGAACTAAAAAATTCCAAACATCAACACGCTGCCTTGGGGAATATCAGTGGATTAGTCCCCTCTCAACTCCCCCCCCACATTTAATTTCCCAAACTTCATAAAGGTTAGTAATATTTTTGGGTTGTGTTCTGAAGTTTAATCTGGTTTTTGTTTGGCTTTTTAATAAGTACCAAACAGTACATACAGTCTGCAAACATTCCTTGCCTCCATGCAGAGCACTGAGCATTCGTCCAATTGGCTCAGCAAGCCTCCACAGGAACATTCCTGGTGTTTAATGATGGCAAGGCATAGTATGCTGTTCCTATACTAGCCTTTTCATTTAGAAGTTTCCTGCCATTGCGAATACCAGTTCAGCTTCACGAGTAGTAGTAATGGTGAATGTGCAGATAAGGGTCTATGTGTTTAAGTTGTCTGGACTTGCACTGAGCTGGTCTGCACATCACTGTAATAAAAATACTGGCAGCCGCTGGCACCTTACCTACCCCAACACTTCCATCATAGTTAACAACCGTGAAAAAATTTCAGAAAAAGTGTTATCCTAGGCAAGGCCCTGGAAAGACCTAAAGCTTCTATTGTTCTGCTAAGCGGAGATAAAGTGGCGAGTGCTATGAGAGATTTTAGATGGTGTGTGTCAGGCTCTTCAGCCCCTGTATTTGTGCCTAAATCAAGTCCCAAGTGTGCCTGCATCCTAAAGATTCCATGAGGGACGAGTGCCTAAAAATGTGTGTGGACTTTGTTACCCTGTTTGGACACGTGTCATACCTAGACCTAAGGGGATGTGAGTGAGCTATGTTTAGGGAACTTAGTAAATCACAGATCTGCAAACTAGCTTGCTATTTGTCTGGTTTTTGTTGTTTTGTTTGGGGAGGATATTACCAAGGGAAATTAGTTGTTATTCACTTGTTAAGTGAGGTTTATTGCAATGCTGAAGCATAGGTCCAGACTGTCTCCCCGGTTCTGGTCTCTTTGGGTTTCTCCAGCAATATAAAGAATTGGAATTTGGATGTCTGGTCAACTGAGAATTTTCCTAGCATAGCTCCGTTCCCAAATGGCATGAAGCCATTAGTCTGCTTGAGTCAGACAGATTCAGGCAACTATAACTGACTCCCTTGTGGACCCTCCTCCACTGCCCTGAATGGATCTCAGCTGCAGCAGAGAACCAGGCCTGGAGCATTATAGAGCAGCCTGCGAGGTGGAGAGTTCATGGACTGGAAATAATATATTCATATCCCACAAATTTATAATCCTGACAGATCATGGCTTTTATTTAGTGCATGCAAATCAGCCTGCTGAGCCAAAAAATGTGGAAGGTAGTAAAGGGAGGCTGTCTGTATTCTGTTTGTTTGGCTAGGGTTGTTTTAGCATCACAGCTAGGTGTTGTCTTCGCAGGGATCTCACAGCGAGGGTGTCTAGGTGATGTCACAGCAGGGATGTCACAGCGAGGGTGTCTAGGTGATGTCACAGCAGGGATGTTGTAGCATCACAGCTCGGTTCTGTCCCTTTTCCCTCCTTGCAATATCAGGTCAAGATTTCATGCTCCTAATTAACAAACAATGAAATGTGAACAATAGAAACAGTACCTTAAACATCATAGTGCCACAAATAAGATTGTGCTCTCTTAGGACTGAGCACATCTAATAGACGTGAACATGGTTGCCCACCTACCATGGAATTACAGATGCTCCTTGTAGTCCCCTAATGTGTTAACAGGGCCTCAGTTGCCATATATGACAATCTTGGCAGAGGACTCTGTGTCTGCACTAACAAAGAGGGAAGACAATCGTAAAGCCTAATCCCTTCTTCTTCAGCTGTCTGGAGTTTGAATTTGTCTTCTTATCAATGAAAGACCGTGTGAAAATTCCACAGATCTGTACCAGTGAACCAAATTTTAGAGCTTTTAAAGCAATAGGTTTTCTTCTCAAGGTTATAAACATGTTGTGTCTGTAAGAATTTTCAGAGGTAAACACAACAATTTCAGAGGCTTGTTCACCAAGTAATAAATATATTTTACAGTTTTTTGCTGTCACAGACTGTATTTATTTTTTATTACAGGGAATCATACCTGTAGAGGATTGCTTTAGTTTCCTTTCAGCTCAATTCCTCTTATTCATATATATAATTTCTGATACAATCTATTCATAGAGCATCTTGAAAAATTAATAACTGTGTTAGAGAGAGTCTGCTAGGCTAAGTGTGATTTTTCTCATAATTTAGCCAGTATATGAATTAAGATCTTTACATTTAGCTATGTGTTTGAAGCAGGACATCACCATACAGTGAGATCATATGCTGCTTATGATTTTCACTCTCTGATGATTTTTATCCTGAAGAACTGTGCTTGCGGATATACAAAAATTCAGCTGCTAACTTAAAATGCATTTGATTACCGTTGCTTGCTTTAACTGTACATTCCTCTTTAGCTCATCTGGTTTCTCTTTTTATGTTATTTCTTGGCTCTACCCCAGTATCAGCTGGAGCTAGTATAGTTCCTATGCATGCCAGGAGCTCCTATGTGAATTTCCCTTTCTCTGTTACAGTAATATTGTCTACTCTAAAAAAAAAATGGAGCTGTATAAATGCTTTGTTTGCATGGGTTTAATATCTTCAGCATGCTAGTTATTAGCAATTATAATATTATAAAATGGATTCTAAAGAATTGTGGGTTTGAACCAGTCGTATGACCCTGCAGTTAATGAACACTATTACTGTGTGCAGAACTTCTTTTCAAGTAGGTAACCTCATTGCCATCAATAGGCATACAGATCAATGCAGGAGATGCATTTGAATTTCAGCAGCTGAAAGTCACAAATAGGGACTTTCAAATAATTTTGAATTAAAATAATGAAAAGTAGGTTCCCCCCTCATTTCCCTTCTCTGTACATTGTGTGCCCTTTCTGCTTATGGCCTTGATTTTTTTTCAAAAGCACCTCAACATGCCCGCCAATTTTGCACCAATTGTGCAAATGTGCCATTGTGGGCACACTTTGTAGCCCATAGATGTCTAAGAATCTGTTTTAATTCACAAATCATGTACTAGAATGTCTGTGTGCTATAAAATGCACTTTCAGTATTCAGCTTGCATTCGTTTGTGGAGACAAAACTTGAGGTTGAAAATAGGCCCCTTTTTTTTTCATTCTCTCCCTATCTGGTTGAGACACCCTTCCCATTCACCTTCTGAGATCTTCATGTTGCACAGGTATAGAATACACCCTTCCCCCTTTTCATTCCCCATTCCCTCTGCTTAAGTTTTCTTTTTTCCTTCCTTTTCTGCTTTGCTCAGGATTGATTCTCTCTCCTCCTAGGTTACGTCCGCTTTTTTATTACGTAAAACTCAAATGGAAGATTGGTCAAGCTTTCAGACCAAATAGAATCTAATTGGGCCAGGGGAAGATCCTAGTGGGGAAGCACTGAAGGAAGCTGCAGCCTGACAAGAAAACTTGAAGCAAGAAAAAGAGGTGGTCTAAAAATGTTAGTGTCCTGGCCCAGGCATAGTTAACTGCTCACCTTCCCTGCTTCCCCTCTGCCTCATCACAGTTTCTTTGCTTTGAATAAATCATAATGGAGTAATCACTAAACCTGCTGATTAGTAAAGTCGTCTTTGTCAAGATGTTTAGTTGTTTGTGTGAGGAACATTCTAATGGTGCTCTAGCCCCTGTTAAATTAACACAGACAAACATTTTCCTGTTTTAGGAAAATGTTTGTTTAAAAATTGGCCTGTAACCTTAGTAAGTATTACCAAGGAACTGGGAGACCTGAGCTGTATTTCCAGTTTTGCCATTGATTCTCTGTGTTATCCTGAGCAGGTAATTTCACCACTTTGTATCTTTTTTTCTCACATGTACATGGAGATATTACAAACATTTAAGTGCTTTGAAATGAAATTAAAGGTGTGTTTCACATTTGTCCCACCCATCCTTTGTCTTTGACTGGTGGTCTTATTCTGTGCCATAAAATATTGTGCAATTTTACTCACAGGTTTAAACGTGCATTTCAGTTTTGATTGTTAAACATCCTGGCAGCAGACTGTGTAACTTCCATGGAGAATCTGATGGAATCTGACTGAGCTGACATTAATTAATGTGTGCCAGTTTGGGGCTGGTAACAAGCTGTTTACTTTCATAATGCTTGCATGCTGTTATTCCTCGTGTGAAGTGTATAGATTTCAAAAGTTTGTCATTATGTTGCTGCATTTTGCATTATGGAAGTTTTTAAAAAAAGTCTTACACTTAATTCTAGTGAGCTTTTTCATGTTGTTTTAATCCAAAATATTACATATGTTTAAAACACAATTCAGTTTAGATATTGGACAGCTGAGTCTCTTCAAGATGTGACGCCAGATATTTTTAAAAAAAGCAAAAGTCTCACAAATCTGTCAAATAATCAAGTTAAATAAGACACTCTTCTTTCCACTACCTAGGGTTGCCAGTTTTGGTTGGATGTATTCCTGAAGTTCTCATCACAAGACATAGTCTTTCATTAAAGATGAATCTTTAATTCCTGGAGACTCCAGGCCAATCCTGGAGGATTGGCAACCCTGCTCCAACCCCCCTTTTGTTGTTCCCCAGTGAAGAGCTCTGTTGTGGAGTTATGAACTTCAGGAGGGAGCAGCCGTAGGTTTTCCCACATATCCCTTCCAGTATGTCTGCATATTGACCTGACACACGTTCTAATTTTCTAATCCTTGGCTGTAAACAGATAGTTGTGGTACCATATTGTGTGTTGCATTCATAATATCCATGAGGAGTAGGATGAGACCATTAAACGTAATTAATGACCTATGGCATAGGTCAATCTTGCTGTCTTAGTCCTGGTCTACACTGCAGAGGGGCGGGGTCAACCTAAGATACACAACTTCAGCTACGAGAATAGCGTAGCTGAAGTCAACGTATCTTAGGACAGTTTATCTCGCATCCTCACTTCGCAGGGTCGACTGCCACCGCTGCCCCATTGGCTCTGCTTCTGCCTCTCGTCTTGGTGGATTACAGGAGTCGAAGACAGAGCGATCGGGGATTGATTTATCCCACTATGCTAGACATGATAAATCGATCCCCAATAGATGGATCACTACCCGCTGATCCGGTGGGTAGTGAAGACGTACCCTTAGAAAGCAAGTAGCAGTTTCACTAATGATTTCAGTAAAATTAGAACTGGGCCCTTCAACTCAGGTTGAAGACTATTTAGTGCATTTCTTTGTTGCACTATAAGAACTATTTCTTAACTGTAGTCAGAAATTGAAAAACGATGGATTATCTCTTTCTTTTGAACAATGATTAAAGTTTACCTAAAACTTCAGCCAGTGTACAGAATGCCATGTGTAAAAAAACAAGTAGTAGTTCTCCTCTTCTAAAGCAACTCTGTTAGGATCCATGCTTTAATCTTTAAAAAATTATTATAACTGGTCGCGGAGGGGGTGTGTGTGAGTATGGGAACATGCATCTGTACATACGCACAGATTATTATGCCTGGGTGAAATTTGTATGAATGAGTCATGAAAATATATTGTGTGCAGATATTTATCCAATTTAGTGTTTGATATAAGGAGACTGAAGTAGCCAAAGATATAGAACTGATACATTTACCTGCTGCATCACTTAGCACTTTGAGCCCACGGTGCCAAAGAAGCCTGGGACAGAAACTAGAGGCTTTTGTTTGACAGCTGTTCACCAGCTGAACAAGCATGCAAGGCAGTCAGTATGCAGAGCTGGATAAGAGAGCTGTATGCAATATGTGGTTGAGCTCTTCATATTTTTCACAAAAACAACACAAACATAATTTAAAGAGGGGAGAGACACTTACAAATGATTTGGCTGGAAGGTTTGTTATTTGCTCACTTCTTCCTTATTATAATTATGGATACGTTGACAGGGAATTGGGAACGCGGCCTTGTGCTGGGCACTGTTCAAACATAGATAAGTGATAACACTGAGGTCAGAACACTACATTTCTAGGATATTACATTTTTCTTTGAACAAATTGTTGTTCTCCACAAAATATCACACCAACTGCCGCCCCTCCTAAAACGGAGGGGGGGGGGGTGTGGCCAGCATCAGGGTCAGATTTGGTGCCTTAATGATGATTTCATGTTGGTGGAGTCTGACATTTTCCTGAATCACCTTAGCAGATCAACAACCTTTGCTAGTAGGCAGGTGCATGAATTGAGACAATCAGCCCTCAAAGTCCTGCTTACTATGGTTGCATATGGTTCTCTGTTAACAGCTTGGTAAATTAATACTTGTAGGCTTCAGTCCTGGAGCTTGTTACGCATGGATGGATTACTGCAGCCATGTGCAACCCTTCAGATTTCAGCGGGTTCCATACACATGCAGTATGCTGCTTGCAAGCAAAAATTTGCAGGATTGGGCCAGACACAGCAAATCATGTCCCAGAACTGGTGGTCAAGGTTTTATCGTTGTATTTCAGAGTGAAGAAATGAATTCAGAGGTTGGTATTACTTGTGTAAGAATTTGGCATGGCTGTATCTGTATACTTTGCACTTTGACTAGTGGGCAAGTGTTCTGAAATTCAGAGCAAGTTCTACAAAAGGTTTTTCAGCTAAATTTTGATTTTGCAAGGTACTAATCGGGAGTTCTGACAGGGCTGTCCCTACTCATACGCAAAGTACGCAGCTGCACAGGGCACCAAGTTTCCTGGTGCCCTGTGCAACTGCGTGCTGCTCCACCTCTTTGAGCCTCACCCCCGCTCCCACTCCACCCCTTCCCCAAAGCCCCTACCCCGATCTGCCCCCACTCCACCCCTTCCCCTAAGGACTGCAGCAGGGGTCGTGTCCCTGCACTCCCTGGGTGGCGGGAGGTGGAGTGACACTAGGGTGACCAGATGTCCCGATTTTATAGGGACAGTACTGATATTTGGGGCTTTCTTGTATAGGATCCTGTTACCCTCCAGCCCTGTCCTGATTTTTCACGCTTGGTATCTGGTCACCATAAGCGACCTGGCCCCAGCCCACTCTGTGCCGCTGGCTCCCAGTCACGCTGCTGATGAGTGCTGGGGATTGGTTCCTTGCTACCCTCCAAGTCCCAAGGCTGAGAGCTAGGGGAGCAGAGTGGAGCGGGCTGGGTCTGGGTCACTGCACTTCCTGCCAACCTCTGAGTGCTGGGTCAGGCCCACCTTGCGCTCACCGGGCGGCAGGAAGTGGAGTGACCTGGCCTCAACCCGCTCCGCTAGCTTGTGCTGCGGGGCAGTTCTCCCCTGCCCCCCAAGCCTACTTCTGCCCCGCAGCAGAGACCTGGGTGTAGCCCCCTGCCCCCCACTCCGCAACCATGGTGGCCTGGGGCCACACCCCCACCTGTGAGGGGGTGAGCTGCGTAGGGCACCAAAATAGCTAGGACTGGCCCTGAGTTCTGATATGATTATCTGAGTTTCAAATGGCAGTAATTTCTTATATACAGAGATCTGAACTGGATAGGGATGGTGTTGTACAGCAGGATGATGCAGAAATGGTGTTTTTATGTGTTTGTATAGAGCCTTGCGTAATAGGGCCCCTTACCTGATTCAGGCCTTTGGTTGCTATCAGAATGCCAAAACAAAACAAAAAAAACAAACAGAAAAAGAAATCACCTTAGAACCCACATAACCTATAATCATGTTGTCTCTGCCATGCGGATTTCTGAATTAAAGGATTTGCGTATCACATATGTTAACTAACTTTCTTAGCTAGTTACCAATAATATCTAAAATATATTCTTCGAACAACAGGTGCTATTTATTTGTGTACTGCGAAGAACAAGTGAAGTCCAATGTTCAAAGATATTCCTTGCTATATTGCTTTAAAATACGCAGCAGAAGCCTCAGTGAGGAAGGAATAAACACACACTACCTGTTTACCAGGAAATATTTCATTGCTCATCAATCTCTAAACAAAGAGACATTCTTATTGAATAAGAAGGTGGCCATGTCAAGATGTACTTTATCTTCATTGTTTTCACTTTCTCTATAGATACAGCCTAGAGTGTATCCAGTGGAAAAAGATTTATCTTGCACAAATATTTGCTTCCTACACTAAATTTGTGGGATAGCGATCATTAAAAATGTGAGGGTTGAAAAACATCAATAGCAGTTGATAACATTGCTAAATTTTAAATACTAAATTGCTAAACATTAATTTTCTTAGAGGAAAGAGACACATTCAAAATAATTCTGTAGTAAATGTGATGCTTATGAATGGAAGTGATTTGACAAACTAACCTCCCCCCACCCCCGACTCCACAGAGCATAACGGTGTATGGGCAGTCCAAGGCTCCTCGTTCTACCGGCAAATATACTTCTCCCCAGATCTGGAAGAGCCACTTCTTAGGATGAAAAGGTAGTTATTCTTCATGTGCCCAATCAATCCTTGCCCGCTTGGCTGAGGCAGCCAATAAGCTTATCCCATAGTGTCATTTATAGTGGGGAATTTTGTGGGGCTGTGAGATATGGACACCTGTCCACTAGCCACTGCATTGAGGCCACAAGTCAATTTCACAGAGGCCAAGGGTGGGCAAATCTTTTGTCCCAAGGGCCACATCTGGGTGTAGAAATTGTACGGCAGACCATAAATGTTCACAAAATTCGTGGTGCGGGAGGGGGTAAGGGCTGTGGCTGGGGGTGCAGACTCCAGGGTGGGGCCAGAAATGAGTTCAGGATGAGGGCTCTGGACTAGACCAGGTGCGGTGTGTGTGTGTGGGGGGACTGGGAGGTTTGGGGTGTAAGAGGGTGGTCCGGGCTGGGACCAAGGGGTTCATAGGGCAGGAGAGGGGATGGGGTGGCTGGGGGAGAGCACTCTGGCTGGGGGTGTGGGCTCTGGGGTGGGGGCCAGGGTTGAGGGGTTTGGAGAGTGAGAGGGTGATCAGGGCTGCGGCCCCAGAGAGGTTGGGGTTGGGGTTGGGGTGGCTCGTGGCAGCACTTACCTCAAGCAGCTCCTGGAAGCAGCGGCATGTGCCCCTTCTGTTTCCTACGCAGTGACCTGGCCAGGTAGCTCTGCTGCGCACTGCGTCATCTGCAGGTGCCACCACTGTTCTTGAAGAATGGAAGCTGCAGGGGTGGTGCTTAGGATGTGGGCAGTGTGTGGAGCAGATCCCCCGGCTATCTTTAGGCATAGGAGCCAGAGGAGGGACATGCTGCTGCTTCCAGGAGCCATGCAGAGTAGTCCCCGACCCTGCTCCCTGTCTGGAGCGCCGGAGTGGGGCAAGTCCCAGACTCTACTCCCCAGCGGGAGCTTGAGAAATGGATTAAAACAGCTAGTGGGCCAGATGTGGCCCATGGGCCATAGTTTGCCCACTCCTGACGTAAGCCATCAGACCATTATCGGGTAGCAATAGCTGAGCAGGCACTGACTTAAGCTGGTGACCTAGCTATGAAGAGCTATAATATACCATTACCAATCTGCTGAGCTGATTAGTCCACAGTGAGTCTCACTTTTATTAGCAGGAACTTCAAATTTTTTCTCAAAAATAAATCTGATTGAACTTGCCTCCCCTCTTGTCCTGCCACATATTGCTGCAAAATAAGAAAGAAGGCTTGATTTTTCATAAACATCCTTCTACATAAGAACGGGGAGCGAGGAGAGCAGTAGTTATTGTCTTACGCTTTCTCCGATAGTTTTCACAGTAACATTTAATGGCCGTGTAAAATACTTAGAAGTAACCGTGAATCCTCCTAAATCTTAATAGAACAAAAAAGGAAGAAATGGTAGTAATGAGGCTTGCAGACTAGAGCTATAGGGGATGATTTTGTACACACCAGCAAGTGCTATTGGAAGACACTTAGGGTACATCTACACTGCAGCTGGGGGCATGCCTTGCAGCCCAGCTAAACTGACATGTGCTAGCAGTGTTTTAGCTAGTGTGCTAAGACTAGCAGCTCAGGTGGTGGCATGAGCTAACTGCCTGAGTACAAGTCCACCTGACCCTCTGGGTCCATGCTTGAGTGTCTAACCTGTCCAATTGCCCAAGACACGACTGCTATTTTTGGCATGCTAGGTCAAGCGGAGCTAGCTTACATCTGTCTAGCTGGGCTGGGAGGCACGCTCCCAGTTGGAGTATAAAAATACCCATATGTACAGTACTTCCTGTCTGAGTAGTGACTGTCTCTAAACGTAGCACCTTTGTGCTCAAATAGCTCTAACAAATTCCTTTTTTTAAAATTGGTTCTAAAAGAGGGTAATATACTCATTTTGCGGATTGTCTCAATCACAAAACCACAGGATCCCATGTAATACTGAGGAAATCTCTTTGCCCATCCAGTATTCTATTTCAGCAGTATAAAAAAGACCCACATTTTAAATGGATTTCCTTTAGAAAATTTTTCTTGCACATTCCGTGTGATACAATGCTTTCATAGTTTTCTATTGAGTGTAGCACAGCAAACTGTTGTGCCTTGCAATGTGCATTTTATTTAAAAGAATCCTCGGCAGAAAAATAACTGTTTTACCAGAATGGCAAATGGAAGAACCGATTCTTGATTCAGCTGCCAGAAATCATTACTAAGAAAAAAATTACCATTAGGGTTTTGAAGTGTGGTGTATGTTTATTTCATTTTTTTGCAGTCATGGCTGCACATAAAAGTCCCTGATATGTTGTTAGCATCAGGGCCCCTTTAATACAGTTGCTGGAAATCACAAGTAGGGAAATAATTTTTTGAGGCTTCTGGAATTGTAGTTGCAGCTGTCACTTTGCCATGTGAAGAACAATGTGATGGTGTGAATCTTATTACCTCATGGGAGTTCTGTATATTCACAGTTAAGTGTTTGTGATGTTCAAACACAACTTTTTTCTTTTTAGTAATTTTGCTTCATAGTAGACTGTCATAAATGTGTGCCATTTCAGATGCCACAACATACATGGATGTTGATTTGTTTTGGGTTTTTTTTGTTCTTTTCGTTTCTCATACAGTCAGTGTCATTGGATAGTAGTACTGGAGCCAGATAATTATTGATATCAAGTTTATGATGTTTATATTTATCAAAAGGGAATCATTGCAAAGCACAAAAGGATAGTAGTAATGGAAGGTTTACATTGTATCAGGTGACTTTGTTCCTATTTAATTTTTCTTTCATGGAAAATCCTCCTTATCTAGTACTTTCTATGGTGCATCATTGCAAATCTTTTGGGATTGTCAGCAAATATAAGTACCATCATGTGCCTAGAGATGGCCTCTAGCAGCAAGTAGTGTTTTACAAAAGTCCTGCTCTTACATACTCTCTGGAGACCTACAAATTCTATACCAAATGCAAATGATATGAACAGAAAATAACTATTTTAAATACTTTAATAGTATATATTTATCAATAGAAATTATGCAAAACTACTTAGAGAGTGATGGGAAACTAGTGAGCCTTACCAATTTAGGTTCAAACTTACTATGTAATAAAAGAAACCTCAGATACCCAGGCTTGATTGGTATTTATTAATTACTAATATAGTGCACAGCGGAAAGGCAAATGCATTACCAAGTACGTGGAACTGAAGCTTGCAGCTGATGGCAAATACAACACATTGGTCACAGTGCTGGTTCTGATTGCCCATTTACAGCTTCTCACAATTGTACTCCTAGTTTCTTAAGATGTCTGCAATTTCTGTTACTATTAGTTTCCTTTTTCTGTCTCAAATATATCTTGTTTTTCAGTACATCTCCAGACTTTCTTTTCTTAAATTTTCTATTGCAGTTAAGACATTGCTTGCTTAGTTGAAAGACCAGGGCACTGTGTTAAAAAAGGTCACTGTCTTTCTTAACAAATTTAGCAAGCTAGTGTTTTTTTTCCTTCTTAGCCTGAACATAAATGATTACGGGAATCTGGCTCATGAGTGAGCTGTAGGCCAGGGGTGGGCAAACTACGGCCCGTGGGCCACATCTGACCCGCGGGACCATCCTGCCTGGTCCCTGAGCTCCCGGCTGGGGAGGCTCTCCTGCCTTCCCCCGTCCCACGGAGCCTCAGTGCGCTGCGCCACTGGCACCCTGGCCCACCGCTCCTGGACAGTGCTGCAGTGGCAGGACCTGAGCTCCTGCTGCTCTGAGCGCCATGGTAAGGGGCAGGGCAGTGTGTCTAGCTTTGGTGGGCCACATGGCTGCCAGACAGGCTGCTCTGAGCGGTGTGGTAAGGGGGCCGGGGCCAGGGGGTTGGATAAGGGTGCAGGGAATCCCGGGAGTCTGTCAGGGGGCGGGGGTGTGGATAGAGGTCGGGGCAGTCAGGATGGGAGCAGGGGGGGTTGGGTAGGAGGTGCGCTCCTGGGAAGCAGTTAGGGTGGGAGGTCTTGGGAGAGGGTGGTCAGGGGACAAGGAGCAGGGGGCTTAGGGGGTGAAGTCCCAAGGAGTGGTTAGGAGTGGGGGGGTCTCAGGGGGGGATGGTCAGGGGACAAGAGGCAGGGCAGGGGTTGGATTGGTTGAGGGTTCTGAGGGAGGCAGTCGGGGGCGGTAAGTAGGTGGTGCCAGGCTGTTTGGAAGGCACAGCCTTCCCTACACAGCCCTCCATACAATTTTGCAACCCTGTTGTGGGCCTTGGGCCAAAAAGTTTGCCCACCCCTGCTCTAGGCCTTATAAAAGTCTGGCTCATAGTTCAACATGAGTCTCCAGATAATGTTTTCAATGTCAGTGCAGATAAAATGCAAGTGACTATAGATCACTAAAGTGAAAATTTTCTTGCTGTAAAAATGTGACTGACTGTATCTGATCCATGGGAAACTGGAACTCTTTTGCCAGATGTTCTTTGAGACATGCTATGTATTTTGTGAACCTGAGTCCTGATCCTGCAAACAAACCTATGAGTAACTTTTCACATGAGTAGACTTATTGAGCTCATGTCTATAAGGTTACTCAAACCTGAGTGCATGATCAAGGGCGTGGTGCCTTAATGCCTGAACCTGAAGGTGACTCCCTGCACCAAGGCAAGTCAGTGCAGCTCCCCGTGGGAACAGCAATTTGTTGTCACCACACATAGAGTCAGTTGTGGGAACAGGGTTTTGTTTTCAGCTTCTGTGCACGAAATAAAACCACAGTTTGCACTATTTCAGTATTACCATTAGGAAAGAGATAGATAAGGAGACAGAAAATATCATAAAGTTACTATATAAATCCACGGTATGCCCACACCTTGAATACTGCATGCAGTTCTGGTCACTCCATCTCATTAAAAAATATAGTAGAATTGGAAAAGGTACAGAGAAAGGCACGTAAAATGATTAGGGATATGGAACAGCATCCACATGAGGAGAGAGAAGAGATTACAAAGCGGGGCATAATAGAGGTCTATATAAAATCATGATTGGTATAAGGAAGTGTCATTTACCTCTTCACATAAGACAATGACATTAATAGGCAGTAGGTTTAGAACAAACATAAGGAAGTACTTCTTCACACAATGCACAGTCAATCTGCAGAACTTACTACCAGGGGATATTGTGAAGGCCAAAATATAACTGGATTAAAAAAAAATTAGGTCCCCTGTCCCTCCCCAGAACTCCCGTGGAGCACTGGTGGCTATTAGCCCAAATGGTCAGGGATGCAAACCCATGCTCTGGGTGTTCCTAAAGCCTGATGGCCAGAAACAGAGACTGGACAACAGGGGATGGATCACTCAATAATTGCCCTGTTCTGTTCTTTCCTCATGAAACATTTGGCACTGGCCACTGTCAGAAGACATGATGGTGGATTAGATGGATCATTGGGCAGGCCCATTTGGCCATTCTTGCGTTCTTACCAACCCTAAGCATTCGGAAGGCCCATAAAAACCAGGATAGTGATTTAAAGTTCATGAGACTCTAATATTAGCATCTTTTTGCCTTCTGTTTTTTGAGGTTTTAACATTTGGGTTCTTGAGGCTTTTCTCATCAGTCATGATGGCTAGAAATGTATTTTTTTTAATTAAAGTGGACATTTTCACATAATCAGATGATTTCATGCACAGGGGCTTTAAGAAAAACACCCAATATCACAGAAGGACTCTATAGAATCATGAAAGATGGCAATGCTGTTGCTTGTATTCAATTTTTTATAAACAGCCACAATCCTGATAATGAAATAAGTCATCCCTAACGGTAGAATCTCCCCACCAATACACACATTATTTTTGCACTTGTTTGTTCATTTATATTTCATGAATGAAGGGTGCAGTTACAGTGATCACAGCTATCTGTCACACGAGCGCCTGCTTTCTGGCAGAGCGATTTATTGTGAATTGCTAGGTTATACCTCTACAGCAGGAGCAGGCAAACTTTTTGCCTGAGGGCCACATCGGGTTTCTGAAATTGTATGGAGGGCCAGTTGGGGGAGGCTGTGCCTCCCCAAACAGCCAGGCATGGCCCGGCTCCCAACCTTCTACCCCCACTTCTTGCCCCTGATGGCCCCCTCCAGGACTGCTGTCCCCTCTAAGCCCCCCCCCCCCCATCTCCTGACACCTTCCCTGGACCTCTGCCCCATCCACCCCACCCACCGTTCCTCCCCAGAACCCCCGTGGAGCACTGGTGGCTGGCAGTGCTAAAGCCCTGCCGCTTTATCAGAGCACCAGGGTAGGCATCTGTTCAGCCCGGCTGGAGCCAGCCACACCACCGCACAGCACAGAGCACTGGGTCAGGCCGTGGCTCAGCAGCTGTGCTGCCTGGCAGGAGCTTGCAGCCCGGCTGCCCGGCGGCACAGTGAGCTGAGGCTGCAAGGGAAGGGGAATAGCAGGGGAGGCAAGGGGCCGGGAGCTAGTCTGCTGGGTCAGCAGCTCAGGGGCCAGGCAGGGGAGTCCTGCAGGTTGTAGTTTACCCTCCTCTGCTCTACAGTATTCACAACTGTTTTTTACATCTGACTGCAGAGCTATCTTTGGAATTCTTTCTAGGGCACAGATCCAAACACACGGAGGGACCGGATAGCCATGATTGTGCTGAGCGCAGGACTGTGGTAAAATCTGTGTCCTGAAAGTATTCAAAAAATGTCAATTATTTCACACACTTTTGGTAATTTATTCATTTAATCTGATTCTGCTCTCACAGCGTGCATGATTCATAATTCCCTGGGGTGTGTTTAGTTATATTGAAATTTTGTTCTGAATGCCATGACTGTGGATACAGCTTACGTTATTCCAAATAACTAGTGTACATGAATAGAGGATTTATTCCATCATCTGTGTATTTGTATACGTTGCTGTGCCTGTAAATAAATAAAGAATGCAGAAAGCAAACTCATCAGATTTCACGGAGTATGGAGAGAGATTTTTATTTTAAACAACACCACAACATTATAAAACAACAACAAGAAGTTGTTTCTATCTTGAGGTATATGAGGTTTCATTACATTACAATGTGTGCTATGGAAATTGAAATTTGAAAGTGAGTAACCTAGCATATTTAGTCTTGGGAGTGTATTTAATAATTTACACACAATAAATGTGTAGTAGCGTTGAAATTCTTTGGAACTGAACACTTTTAAGCTGTGTACATTTAAACTGGCGAGAGTGAAGATATGGTGTAGCTTTGTGTTTGGTAATCCTACAACTATTAAGGGTGAACTAAAGTATTAAATTATTGTAGTACTTTAGCTACTTATTAATAGAGATGTATCTTGTGAAATGCAAGCTCTGCCATTTTGATATGGAAATAAGTTTGGTGACTGTTACAAGGCGGGAAGAGTGGACTGGGTTTGCCTCTATCCCGCAACTTTCCCTGGTGGTCTGAGCAAACCTTGCAAGGAAATGAAAAGGAGCGCATCAGAAGGAAAGGGTTACACTCCAATGAAGACAGCAATACTACGTGGAGTTTTTGTATGCTTTCAGATGTTACCAGCCACTGCTGGAGTTTGGAAGGACTGCACATCTTGGTTTAACATACCCATTCAGTTTTTAATAATCAGGAGCCAAAGATGGCAAATCAACACTACATGACATGTCTTAGAGACATCTTCCTCTTACTATGTAGTAGTGAGTGCCAGTGCTGCACTCTGCTGTGGGAAGCATTTTGTATGGCACATAAAATAACTACTGTACGTTGCACTCCAGTCTGGTATTTGGTAAAATGGTGTTTCTATAAACTACAATATGTTTAAATAAAACAGATCTTGTTTTTGCACATTATTCTATGTCAGTTGCAGGGCATTTGCACTGGAAATGTGACTAATACACATTAAATATGCATGGAAAATCTGTGTGTGGGGGTGGGGGTGTTAATTTATAGTAGGACAGAATTATTCTTTTAAACATTTTGAAGTTAAAGCTGTGTTATGGGTGTAAGTAAGAACAGAATTTGGCCCTCGTGGTGTACTCCAAATTTGACTGTCTGTTTGTGACTATGGCTTTTACCTGATGGTGCCAATTAGAAATTAAAACATTCATTGGGGAAGATGCATTGTTTTCAGTGTCTGTTTCCTCTTCTCTTTGTCAATTCTTGCACTTCTCTGTATCTCCTCTTTTTTTCTTTTCCTTCATTGTGTGCTTTACCCACAAAACTAAAATTAGGAGTTACCTGATGAAATTAATAGGCAGCAGGTTTAATACAAACAAGAGGATGTACTTTTTCATGCAACACATAATCAACCTGTGGAACTCATTGCTGTGGGATGTTGTGAAAGCCAAAAGTAAAATTGGTTAGAAAAAGAACTAGTTAAGTTCCAGGAGGACCCGTCCATCAGTGGTTTTAAGCTAAGAATGCAGCCCCTTGCCCAACACAGCTCTTAACCTCTGCAAGAAGCCAGAAGCTGAAGACGGGGTAGATCACTCCAGAATTGCCCTGTTCTGTACAATCTCCCTGGAGCTCTAGTATGGACTTCTGTTGAGGACAGGATATCAGAATAGATGGACCGTTGGTCTGAGCCTATATAGCTGTTCTTATATACCCATCCCCTTTATTTCTATATCTTCTAGGTCTTTCTCCAGAATATTTCCCCTAATAGTTTTCTAAATTGGCCAACCAATCTCTTCCTTCCCCCCAACCCCAACATCCACCCTCTTTCATACCATCAGCTCTAACTTAACGTTGCATACACACCGTCTTCCATGGAGTACCAGACATCTTGATATGCAGAGGACTAAACTGCAGTGAGCATCTCACTGCTCAGAAGTCAATACCACTTGAAAAGGTATGACCTTACCCATCACCCCAGTGGCTGGATTCCTACCAGCTTGCTACCCCTGAACATTTTTTGGCAGCCCCTTTTATTTTTGTAGATGCTAGTTGGTGTAAGTGTTTTAAGTAAATTGAAATGCCCCCTCCCGAACTCAATCTGTCACTGGCCCTCCCCCTCCCCCCCGTACATAGAGCATCCTGGGTGCTGGAGAAGGAGCAGCAGTGGTACTGGAACTGTCAGTCTTCAGACTCAGGATGACAATATTGTGTTTTTTATGCCCACAAAAAATATAGAGCAAGGAAAACTGGGAGGAAGGGGGGAAAGTCTATTCCCTGGCTGCAGAGCTATTTAGGTTGGTTGGTTGGTTGTTTTTTAAGAGCCCAAGAGCAAATACTTTAAAGGGAAAATTTCTCTGACTTCACCATTATGGATAAACTCTAGCTGCTTCGGTGGCGTTCTGACATGTTTTAATATGAAGGTAATCATTGGCATGGCAGAGAATAGACTCACTTGTATTTGCTTAATAAAAACTTGACATGTGAGTGGGCTTTAGGCCTCCTTAACTTGAGTATTTTATGATTGAAGTAGTCTGGGTATAGCATAGAGAAGTGCCCCTTTTTTCTAGCTAAGTGCTGTACAAATATTAGCATTTGAAATGAGAGCCAAACTCATACACCTAGGACTGCATACATCATCAGTCTCTCAGAGCTACTGATAAGGAATTATTAGAATAATTTATTTTTCTTCACTGACATAATGAGAAAGTCCCATTGTATTTGAAGTGTCTTCCTCATAAGCATTGAATTTTATTGAATTTGACACAGCCATCCATCCAGAAACTTACTCAACAGCTCCTGAAAAATGTAAAACTTTGCATGTGTCTTACAAGGAAAAAAACATTACTACTGCACCTGCACATTTTTTCATTTTTAGGCCTCATTAGGCTTTTCACCAGCAAAGGTGGGATCTGAATTACTACAGAGAATTCTTTTCTGGGTGTCTGGCTGGTGAGTCTTGCCCACATGCTCAGGGTTTAGCTGATCGCCATATTTGGGGTTGTGAAGGAATTTTCCTCCAGGGCAGAGACCCTGGGTTTTTTTTTGTTTGTTTGTTTGTTTTGCCTTCCTCTTCAGCATGGGCCACTGGTCACTTGCTGGAGGATTCTCTGCATCCTGAAGTCTTTAAACCATGATTTGAGAACTTCAGTAGCACAGACATAGGTTAGGGGGTTTATTACAGGATAGGATGGGTGAGATTCTGTGGCCTACGTGGTGCAGGAGGTCAGAGTAGATGATCATGGTGGTCCCTTCTGACCTTAAAGTCTATGACTCTAAACCACCTTTGCCAAGTTAATTCTACAGTTAGTGCAGGGGTTGGCAACCTTTCAGAAGTGGTGTGCCAAATCTTCATTTATTCATTCTAATTTAAGGTTCTGCGTGCCAGTAATACATTTTAATATTTTAGAAGGTCTCTTTCTATAAGTCTATAATATAGAACTAAACTATTGTTGTATGTAAAGTAAATAAGGTTTCTAAAATGTTTAAGAAGCTTCATTTAAAATTAAATTAAAATGCAGAGCCCCCCAGACCTGTGGCCAGGACCTGGACAGTGTGAGTGCCATTGAAAATCAGCTCACATGCCACCTTCGGCACCAGTGCCATAGGTTGTCTACCCCTGAATTAGCATATCAGATATGCCCAATGTCAGTAAATTCATCTTGATTTGTATGATCATGTATTATCTAGCACCTAGAGACCTTAACCAGGATGAGGGCTGGTTTGTGCTAGATGTTATGCAAACAGAGCAGAACACAGTTCCTGCCCTGAAGATTTGGCAGCCTAGAGGTGTATCTGCACTTTGAGCTGGAGGTGTAATTTCTAGCTTGAGGACGCGCACTCTCACTAGCTCTGATCGGGCTAGGGTGCTAAAAAACAGAAGGGTAGCTGCAGCAGTGGGAGAGACTACCACCTCGAATAGGATCCTATCTGAGATGCTAGCTATGTACTCAGGGCTGTTAGTCTCTCACTGGGGCAGCTACATTTCTATTTTTAGTGTGATGGGGCTGCCTCCTCAAACTGGAAATTACCCTTCCAGCTCCAGATGTAGTCATAGTCTATAATAACACAAGCAGGTGTAACAATCAGCTGGGAGGAGGAAAGGACTGAACATGATGGAAAATATGCAGGCCAGATATGTGCACAGATTGATGGTTTTGAGGTGGGTAAATAAAAATATTTATAAAACAAATATCAGAAATTCCTTTGGGTGTTCTACCTAGACATCTTTAGTTAGCCTTGTGCAAAACACTTTCTAGACGCCTCTTCAGTTTGTGTGTTGTAAACATCTTATTTCTCTGAGGCTGGTATGGTGGGTTGTATTTGGAATAAACTGACATTTCTGCAGCCTGTCATAATTGCATCAAGGTAACATCTTAATTATATACTATTCTATATGTGGTATGTTGAATGGCAATGTCATGTCATGTTCACTATTTTATATAATTGGTTAGCCCTCAGACTCAGGGAATAAAAGATTATATAGCAGAGTTTGCTTTACAGTTTAAAATGTAACTTGGATGGAAAGTACAATTTGAAGTGGAAATAGTATATTTAATGACATTACTGCCTTAATAAATCCTAACTGTAATTTTCAGTCCAAATAACTTCATTTATTACGTGTATTGTTCTTCCAACCCTGCTTCTTCTCTGCTCTCATGTTATTTGTACTGTCATCTTTAAAAACAAACCAACCTGTACTTTGTGTGGAATTTCCATGTTGGGTAAAATTCTCTGTGCATTGACAGTGTTTATAGTTAGGAAATGAAGCTGTGTTGGTGGGACCCCAAATACTTCACCCATAAATACAGCTTGTTGAACTAAAACATAATACAATTTTTTTTTCATAGCGGTTAGCTAGTTTGCAGCTGATTAAATTTTTGTGCACATCCATAGAACAGAATGAATGGAGGGACTGAGATTTTAGTATGTAAATAGTGATACTGGGCATTTGGTTTGATAAAATTGTAAGAAGAATCTGCAGCGAGTTCTGACTCTTAAGTAAATGAGTCATATGGCTGAGTGGTATGAGGAAGGAAAGCCATGTGGTTTTAGAAAAAGATCAATTTGGCAAAGATGTGTGTCAATGTAATTTAATTGAAATGATGTGATTTGCAGAAAAAAGGTGCTAATTTTTTAACACTGTCCAGTTATAGCAACATGAGAACTAAGATTGCATTTGTACTGGTGGCCCAAGAAGGGAACAAGGTCAGTGAGTTCAGGAAGCTAAATGTCACATGGTAAAGCTAAGAATAGGTATAGAACTGGAGTGCTGATTCAGATAGTAATTTTAGTGCACTGTTTTTCCATTTTGAATCCCAGGGTTATCTCGTTTGAGCTGTGAGGTTAGGCCTGCTGTTTTCAACATGGTTGATCCAGAGCGGACTTCTGCAACATTTCATCTTCCACAAACTCATGCATCCATTTCTCCTGTCCCTCCCTATTCCAGAGAACAGCCCATCTTCACTACCAGAGCACACGTCTTCCAAATTGACCCCAGCACCAAGAAGAACTGGGTTCCTGCAAGCAAGCAGGCTGTAACTGTTTCCTACTTCTATGACAGCACAAGAAACAGCTATCGGATTATCAGTGTGGATGGAGCCAAGGTAGGAGGTTGACGGATACATCTGGCATGTTTATTGATTAGAGAGCATCGTGTGATGCTGCTCAACATTAACTGGTAATAGATATGGATGGGCCAGCCTATAGAGATAATTAAATAAATTCTTAATTTGTATGTAATCCACTCTGTTTGTACAGTTAAAGCTTCGAGTGCAGAAATGTGTGTGTGTGGAATAACAAGTGGCTTTCTGAACACAATCATATTTGTGGAGGCAAGACCATATCAATTTAAATAGCTTAACACCACTGATATATTGGCAGGCCAATAGTTCTTAGTGTCAAATTTTGGGAAGTATTTGGCTGATTGTGTCTTAAAATATCATCCATTAAAGATGCCTCTGAATTTTTGTGGCAAAAACCCATTTTTAATGGGTACAATGGGAGAGGTGCATGCTAAGATTGGAGCTGTTCGTTTTGAAGAAAAAGGATTGCCCACCTCTGGGAATAAAATAATATGTCTTCAGTGAGTAATTATGCCCTTCAGCCTCCACCTTAATGGACTGTCGCACTGCTGGTCACTTTTTTCAGTCTGCAGGACATAATTTGCTATTGTAATTCCCAATCCCATGCAATATTCCTCCTAGCACAGTGAAAAACTGAAGAAACTTCACAATGCTGCAGCCCTTCTCTTCCCCCCTCCTCCTTTAATTAGTTTTTATTGTTTTTGATAACTAGTTAGGGCCAAATTTTGCCCTTGGAATAATGTCTACATTGATTCTGTGGGTGCCCCAGATGTGCATTTGAGGGCAGAATTTACTCCTTGCATGCTTCCTTTGTTAAGGTCTAAACTGGAATAGCTTCCGTTTACCACATAATTCAGTGGCTAGTGTTAGCAAGGCAAAGTTAATTAGCCTGAGTTTGCATTCTAATCTTTTTTCCTCCTTCATTTTTTATAATCCTCTGCCTGAAAGTAGAACAACATCCGTGACTATTTTATTTACAACATTTCTCTTTAAAATAGATTACGAATTAGTTTTATTTTGGACTGAATTGAAGCAAATAAACATTTGTTACTATGCTTGGGGTGGCATACATCTCTTGATGCTTGTGTGCTTCTTTGTCATGCTCAGTGCGCTTTGAGGAGAGCCTTGGTGTATTCTACCAAAATACATTAAAAAAGAGAGCAAAAAACCTGTCAGTGTTAGGGTGCACTGAATGAATTTGAGTCATTTGAAATGAAAAATCTCCTGAGATACATTCAGCAGTGAATGAATTGTTCACAAACCTCTGGATTGTGCTTCGTCTTTCCAGAATAGTGGGGCTGTGTTAGCTGAGTAGCAACATAGGCTGCCTCTTTGGAAAGTTCCTCTTTACCCCTTCTGTGGAGTCCTACCAGGCTGGGCATCACCCTGTTTGGGAATATAGGCTGGAAAAGGAAGCCCTGATATGCTGCCAGATTCAGCCAGTACACTTCACTTTTTTAGCAACTTTTTTCCATCCAAGAATCTCAGCACATTTACCATTATCAGTTACCAGCTTCATAACTTACTTTGTGAATAAGTGCTGTTATCCCCATTTTAAAGATGGGCAAACTGAAGTATGGATTGATTAAACTACTCAAATGAGGAAGTCGGTGATGAAAATAACTTAGATTTTATGACTCTCCATCTTATGCCTGAACTGCAAGACCTCCCTCCTCATAGGCCACTGCTTTGCTTAGGCAAGTCGATGCAGGATATGCTGAGACACTTGCATAAAAATCGCACTGAAATCCCACTTCAGTGCATTTGCTCTGGTTTTACCACATTACGCTGACATTATGTAGCAACAATAAAATATTATGAAAACTCTCTAGAGCGCAGTGCAATTCATTCAGTGTTGAGTGTTAGCTGGTTGTGTAAGCTTCATTTTACTTTTTTTTTTTAAAAAAAGCCTTCATTGTTCCTCTGGGGCTACATGTTGAACTGCAAATATGGAAAAGAATGTAGGGTCACTCTAACCCCTTTGTTCCTGTTGTCATTCGTAAAGGCAGGGGCTGGCTGCATAATCCTAACTTAATGAATATTTGTTACCAGTCTGACGCGCCACTAGTCTGATAGATCTTGCTCTTTGAAAGAGGGGTTTGTTAGGAAAATCATGTTTTCCTCCTAATAATTACCAGTGTTTATGGAGCACTTGGTGTGTCTGTAGAGGACTATGCAGTTTTCTCTGGGTGGAAATACATTGTACATTTATAGAGAACATATGCAGTTCAGAAAACATGAAGTAAAACAAGTTTGAGAAAGAAATGTGAATGGTCGATATCTCCAGCTGTCTGACCAGCATTTGTCTTCCCAGCAGAATGGTTACTAGAGGTAATGCATCACCTATAAGGATGGCATAAATTAATTCAACTACATGGTAGATCAGTGATCCAAAAACACACACACAAACCTTAGCTACCAGAGATCAGGGTAGTGCCTTTGCTGTCACCTCTCACAGAAAAAACAGCTGACATATTCCCTTTCAGGATAGTCTGTTAGTATTTACATCGTGTGAAGACTCTTTTCCAAGATATCCTTACCAAGGAAAGGAATAGAGCAACATGTCTTTTAATTACATAATAACCTAAGAGACTTGGTAACTTTTTCAAGAAAGTAATTTCATCATAATTCTTGAAGGAGTTATTCGCCATTGGCTTTCTAAACAGGAAGATACAGAAAGCTAAAGAAAGTAATATTGATGAATAGGGCTTGGAATGTTCCAGACTTAATGAGGCAAGTATTGTCTCCACCATATGAAAGCCCCTAGAGTTTTAGGCAAAAGTCTGTGTGTGACTTAAATTGGGGAAAAAACATGAGCTAATAAAAGTGGCTGGTTATTGTGCAGTGTGCGGGGGATAGCATAGGCCAGACTCCTCATTAAAATCAATCTATGTTATTCTACTTTTAGAAAACAGAGACCTGCAAGAATGCAAATTAAACAGATAATAACTTTGATCACCCTTTAGAGTTGTGCATTGATTTTAAAAGAAAAAAAGTCTTCAAGTTGTGAATATTTGTTAAACAAGGAAAATTGAGGTTGGAAACGTAGGAATCTAACATTTCCATAGAGAATCTGAGAATTAAAACAGTTATTTTCAGCCCCCTCCTAATATGCGGGTAGTGCAGTCATGACAATAAGCGAGGGCTAGGTCCCCTCCACCATATTGCACTTCAGTCTGTTGACCCTGTGTAAGGCCGATAGACCCTGGTTGTCGAGATTGAACCTTCTGGAGCTTAGTACATGAGCCTCTACTGTGTGAACTGAAAGCCATATGGCTGTTAATTAAGGCTTTAGAGCAGATTCATTAATCTGTCTCTGTAAGTGGTCTTGATACCATTATACAGGACAGAACACCACACCAAGGAGGTGTGTGGGTTGCAAACTTCCCCTCGCCTGAGGAAGTACATCCCAGCAGAAATCCCGGACAAGCTCCTACTTGTAACCTCGACAGACCTTGGTCGTTGGCAGGCAGGATCGAACCTGGGGCATCTGGAGCTAAATGCATAAGCCTTTACTGCATGAGCTAAAAGCTATATGGCCCTAGCTAAAGCCATAGAGTAGACTCATTAATCTCGCTGTAAGTGGTCTAGGTGCCACTAGATGGGACAGAACACCACACCCAGGAGGTGTTTGGGTTACAACTGCACCAGTTAATCTTTTGAGAAACAATTCTATTCTGCCCTGGAAAAAAAAGATTACACTGAATTAGAATCCAGTGATTGGTATGGAATAGATATTTTGAGATCAGTCCAGCAGAGAAACCCTTCATCCCCTGTTGTGATTGTGACAAACTGAAGAAGATATTTCTATGAGGATGATTAGGCAGATGGGCAGAGAGAAGAGCAGTGAAGCAAGATCACAGTGGGAAAAGACCAGCATGTTACAAGACTGGCTCTGGTAAATATGCTACAGAAACGATAACCTTCAGTGCTTTAAGGAAAGCTTTCATTTCAACTGCAGAGTGACCATTCATTTGCAGAGCCCAAGTTTTTGTTTCCATGTGATATAAAACAACATACATCATAAGTTACCTTGAAAATTAACTGGCAATGGCCAAGTTAGTGATGATCTTGTTAAAATACTATATATAGTAAGGAAGAGTCCCAAGATACAAGGTTTTGTATCTGGCAGACCTGTGGCTCAAAGTCAGCGGGCCTATTCGTGGAGTGAAGTACAACTCAGTGTGAATATGGGTGGCAGAATCAGATCCTTGAGGTATATTCCTCAGAGTGAATATAATAAAATGAATAAGGCTCTCTGCAAAATACTTGGCCTCAGATTTCATATTCTGTCATCTGAGAGATTAGTAAAAATAGCACATGTTGAAAAGGAACTCTCTACTGCTGAAGATAGTAGAAGGATGCTTGGGTTCCTTCAGGGTTTGTCTTTCTAATCCTTGCAGCAGTCTGCATTATTAGTTAATACAATAGCTCAGCATCTCTGCACAGAACATATATTTCTTTGTTGAATATTTACATAGTAAAAAGGGGTGGATTTAGGAAACTGAACTCTAGAGTTACCACTTTCAAGGAAATCATCCACATACTTTTCTTTGTGGATGAAAGTAAATTGGTGGTGAAAGCCTAGAGACTATATATATATTTTTTAAAAATGTTCTGGGATGTTCTGCCCAAAGGTATGTGTTCACATTTGAGGAATTTGCAGTTAGTGCTGTCAGAGGGTCTAAGAAACATGCCTTTCTCTAGATTTTGTTTTGGCTTGTATATTTTTTTCTTTAGCCTAATTTCTGTTGTTAGAACAGCATTGTATCTTTTTAAGAAAAATATTTAGAGTGACATTGAGAAGCAGTCCCATACTGCTACATTTTTTTGGCACCAAATAAAGACTTCAAACCACATGCTATGAAAACACTTTGCTGGATGCTTGCACATTCACCATAGCACTTAACTTTACATCTGAGAATTGAGGGGTTCTGATTTGTAGCAAATATAATGCATGATTTGTTTGCAATTATTTATATTTCTTGTGAGCATATTCCAAGTGAACATGTAGGGATATCCTGATTTAACAGATTAATTAGTTGGGGATATATATAGTATGGTTGAACATATCTGTGGGAATTGCTAATGGATTCCTCCCCTGCTACTCCCTGCTGCTGTGACTATGACAGTACTGACATGCATAAAGTCCTACTTTTCCATGCCCTTTATAGATTTCACAGCATTTAACTCCATTGTGAACAGATTGCTGGAAGGCAAATGGCTTCCCACCCCTGCTTTTGCTCCTGCTGACTTATGGAGCCTAAGGGAAATGTGTGTTAGCTGCAATAATATGTTGTACAGTGACTGCACATTTTGTCTGTGTTTGGTCATGTCATCTACTAAAAAAACATATATGCTTGTAATCTGAGATTCACCTTTGTCAAACCTAAATTTCCAGTTCTGTTAGCTTCACAGTTAAATGACCAGCAGATATTTTATAGTCATGAAATGCAGAGGAGGAGGAGAAAGCAGCTCAGGAGTCTTTAAAAGTGATCTGAAAAATGTGGTGCTTTGCCCTTCTTTTTATAATTTATAAAGGAGGCCTGGAAAAATATTCAAGAAGAGACGGGGAGGGGCATGTACATGGAGAGAGTTTTGTTTCCTTGGTTTTTGATGTTAGAAATTCAGGTTTTGTCTAGCTGGATTTTATTTGCCGTCATTATTTATTTCCATGTGATATAAAACAACATACAGCATAAGTTACCTTGAAAATTATTTATTTCCATGTGATAAATAATAGTTGTTGGCTGTTTATGTTATGGTAGCAGCCAGAGTACTGATCAAGATCAGGGTCCTATGGAGCAGTGCACTCTGCAATTGTGGAGGATGACATGATCTCTGCCCTGAAGATCCATTAGTGACAGTAGAACTGGTAGGATTGTGACATCCAGAGAACTTGTGCCAGGGAAACCTGATCAAATGAGCAGAAAAAGATTCAGACTTTTTAAAAACTTTTTTCTGGTCCAACAATTCAAATGCCTGAATAAACAGTTTGGAGGGTGAGAATGTTCTCTTCAACACTCCCCCCCGCCCACCTCTTTGGGTAGGAGCTGAGCTTCAGAGAGATTCCAGTCCATGTTTGAGTCCGCTAGAGAAAGACCTCCAGCAAAAAGAGGAAGAATGGACTTGGCACCACTTATATTTTTAACATAAAAATTCAGCAGAAATAAAAATTCAGCAAGAAAAAAACACTTTAGGCCTTCTTTATATTGCATAAACCTCCTTTGAAGGTTAACTGTAAGTTGAATGAAGATAGTATGGCACAGTGTTACGGTCAATAGCTTTTTCCTCTGGACAGCTAAGTTCAAATGAAAGTTGACTGGTTTTCCTAGACTCCTGTCCCACTTTGTTCACAATGGAGAAACCTCAGCACAGTTCTCTTAAGCAGAAACTCCTAGGGCTGGAGTAGTTGAACCTATTTACTCACCTTACTCTCTTTACCCATGAAATATCAAAACAGATAACTTTGACATGGTTATCGACACACAACTTTGCTTTATGATTCCAATATGTTTTTCAAAAGGAATTCCTAACTAACGAAAAGATTAGCATAGGGGTGAAACCAGGATGGTTGGAACTTTAAAGACACTTTCTGTAGTGTAATTGTAGAACTCAGTTCTGTCCTCCAATGTGTATCACGCATCACTATGTCTATTATTATTAACATTTTGTTTTTATATTGGAGAACCAGCCATTGAATGCATGCATATTAGCTGAGGGTTTCTAATGTGTGTAGTGATGCATGCACTGTAAATACTGTTTGGGTTTAGAAACTGATATGTTAAGCTGCTGGAAGCCCACATGTTTTCTTATCATTGTAATCAGTCCTTACTCAGACTCCTCAGAACAAGTAGTTTTGTTCTTTGAGACATAATTTATACTGTTGTAACTTGAGATGTCATAGTATAGGTTAAAGAAAAATGCTTGAATATGAAGATCTGTGTCCTAATAGCGGTGGCAGTTTAAATAATGTACTTCTAAAAGCTGTCTGGAAGATCTGGAGTTGCTTCTTGCAATCTTTTTCCTTTGTAAATTAATGAAAATGGATTGGGCTTCAGTCTGAGAGGCAGCTGCTGGTTTTGTTGTGAAGTTCTCCTTCATTTTGCATGATGAACAAATTAAGCTAAGGGGAGTATTTGTCCTACATCCGAGGCAGAATCCAGTGCCACCATCCAAAAATGGACCTTGCTGTTTTCTAGCTTTATTTTCGAATTACATTGGAATAGTGGAATAAGTTGCAATGAATGACATCTACAGAAGACTCGTTCTAATATGCACTTTGTGAGGTCACTGGAAGACACTGATGAATAGTTTTGGGGTGCACACCTCTACACTTCTTTTAAAAGGATATTGGAAAGGACTCAGAAGAGACACAAGAATGGTGCAACTTAAGAACCTGCCTTTGAGTGAGAAGTTTAAGGAGTTTTATCAAAGAGAAGGTTAAGAGGTGACTAGATCACACTCTGAGTACCTGCACAGGAGAAGATTTCTGATAGTAGGGAGCTCTTTAATCTAGTATACAAAGATGTAACAAGGTTGACAATGGCTAGGAGTTGAAGCTGGACAAATTGAAACTGGAAATAAGGCACAGATTTTCAGCATTAGAACAACCTATCAAGGGATGTACCCAATTCTCCATCACATGAGGTCATCAAGATACAATGTTTTGCTAAAAGAGACATTACATTTCACCCAGAAGCTTGACACAGGAGTCACTGGGTGAAAATCTGTGTTATACAGGAGATCAGATCAGATGATTGTATTGATCCCTTTTGGCCTTAAAATCTATTATCCTAATTCTGCATTGGGTTAGTAGTAGCTTAAAGTTAACTGTATTTGTGATACAACAGTATTAAATGGTATGGTAACCTAAAATAGCTGTTAAAGTTAAGCATAAGTATTACAGGTCCTTGGCGGCTACCACCATTTGAAATAGTTGCAGCAGCCTGTCTACACGGGGGCTCCTGGAATTGCAAATGATGGTTGAGCTAAACTGGTGTGGGGAATGGAGGGAAAATTTTGCAGAACATTTTTGGCATAAACAAGATCGGAGGCTGTGAAGGGAACAGAAAATTGGTTAGAACTGGAAATGAAACGAAGTGGGCTCTGTTGTGTCCTGATTTGGCTTCAGGAAACTTGATGGGTCCTTTGAGACTATGTTTGTATCACCTGGGAGTTGTGACATCTGTGCAAGACATGTTGTATATCAGAATAAAATGTCGTCATGTGGAGCTTTGTGATTTGAATGGATTGATCATTTCTACTGTAATCTCTTTTCACATTATGAAAATCCAAGTGCAAGATCCCACATCCTTTCCTTTGACTTGCAGGATATGAATTCTTCAAAAGCAAACTCGTAAACCGAGTCAGACATAAGTGACACATTGTTGGCAGCAGCTGATAGTGGTAGAAGTGAGCTGGACCAGCTCCACATTTGATTATGATCCTGTTCGGCTTGTGTCTGTGCTCCTGTGGAGAGCCCAGCTGCTTCTCATTGACTTTGTGAAAAGAGTACCCAGAATTGCATTCAGCAGATCAATGCTGCAAAACCCACTTTTCAGATTCAGTTTGTGGAGTATGTTGGTCACAAAACATTGTGCCCTACAGACACATTTTAACTGCACCATTTTCCAATTAATAGGAAAATTGTTTGCTCAAGCTGGAGATCACATTTTAATTGGTGGAAATGCCTGTACTTTAACTATGGAAAAACTAATGACAATTCATAATTATCTCTCTAGATTTTGATCACTAGCTTCAAGTGTTATCCTGGGCATTGAAATGTGCCAAGACCACACTGTGATGTTATGATGATGAAACCTGAAACCAGGCAAAGCACACCTGATTTCTGATTTTGTTAATACTCTCCTAAACTCAGGCTAGGCTCAGTGAGGTTAGTGGATCTTTCAAAAAATTCTGGCCAGTTCTCCAATGAGCATGAGCTGGTATGTGGCCTCAGGTGAAAAATTACAAACAGTTCAGAGGCTGTGGCTGGGGTGGTTAAACCAGGTACAACTTGGTGGGGTTTGCTAGGGCTTTTGGTTTTGTTAGATTTCAAAGCAAAGCTTGCATGGCCATGAACTGATGAAGATGAGTATCATATAGCACTAGTAGTTAAAGTGCCTCGCTTCTGCTCGCCAGAATTCATTGACTATGAGAACACTTGTCCTCATGTATGGATTCTGCATGGTCCTATCCAGACCTTCTTTTCTAGCAGGAATAAAAGCCATATACCTTGCAGTTTATTCCCAGAGGTTTCCTTGATGAATCAGCAAAGACTTTATTACATAAGCTTTCCTCCCTTCAAACAGGGCATTTTTGCTTTAACCCATTTTTTTAGTTCAGCCACTGAAAGTAATAATGAATAATTGACGTAAGCTGTGATGCTTTTTAAAGCCCTAAGGATTGCTTGTCCATTGGAACTGCTATTTACATTGTTAGTTTCTCTCTTTCCCCTTGCTGTACTGCTGGAGGTGTCTAATGTTTGGAAATCCCCACACAACCACTAAAACAGTCTGAGAGTTAATGTTTCAGCCATTCCAATCAAGTCGACAGTGCCAGATGCAATTTATAAATAAACTATTCTAACATGCACTCCTTAAAATTTGTGCATTAAAAGTAATTTGATGTAATAGTCTGGCTAATTTTTATTTTTTAAAAGAAAAACAAGTAGAATAGAAATTATTTTCAGCCATGGAGCGCACAGATATTATTTTACAAAATCTCGTAGATGTATATGTGTATACACAGAGGCATACTCCTTAGGGTGTAGAAATTGCCAGGCTGGATTAGACCAGTGAGCCTTCCATCTAACTGTGGCCAGACCAAATGCTTCCGAGGAAAATAGCCTGGAGACATTCTCATCGCCTAAATAAATTTGTAAATAACTTGTCCGTATTCTTTCCTCTATCAGATATCAGTTATCCACCCAACAGTATGACTTTTGCAACATGGATATTTTTAGTAGAATGTGGTTACAAGTTCAGCCTTTGTGGGGCAGAGGAAGTTGCGGTGATCACTATTGTGGATTCAAGGAGTGGCACTGAATTGCTTCAAAAGGAGTTTAATTTATTCTTTTTCTGACAGAAGAAGGGTGTCATGAGATTGGGGGTGGCCCTGCTTTTAGTAGGGGGTTGGACTAGATGATCTCCTGAGGTCCCTTCCAACCGTGATATTCTATGAAAGGGAAGAAATAGTAACATAAATTAAAAATATAAGAGCTCAGAAAAGGTTTTTTTTTTTTAATATGTGCAGTGGAGATGTGAATTTATTGCTGCACTAGAGCAGGCTTAACTATCCAGCAGGGGAGGGATAGCTCAGTGGTTTGAGCATTGGCCTGCTAAACCCAGGGTTCCAAGTTCAATCCTTGAGGGGGCCATTTAGGGATGTGGGGCAAAAAATCTGTCACAGGACAGTACTTGGTCCTGCTCGTGTAGGCAGGGGACTGGACTTGATGACCTTTCAAGGTCTTTCTTTCCAGTTCTATGAGAGAGGTATCTCTCCATATATTTATTTATAAGACTAAATTAGCTCATGCCTCCTAATTATTCCTGCTTCCCCTCTCCAGTCCAGCCCATGTGATCAGTATGAAGTGTTTCTGACCATAAACAACCAAGTAGATAGGGGAGAGCCTGTGCAGACTGGACTCTCTGTAGTACCTACTTGGCCATGTCTGTCCCAAGATAGGAATGTTTAGGACAGCAATATGAGACTTCTGTAATGTAGTTACAGGGCTGTAGAAAATGTTAAAGATTTTATGACTTCATACAAGTGTTTATCTGTAATATGGTGACTGTACAAAAGACAACGTGCTTTTATTAGGTACAGAAAATGTGGGCATTATGTAACCACAAACGATTTTTGTGACATATAATTATAGTGTTTTCATGTTCTCATTTCCAATCACCAGGAAAACCTTAAAGATTAGCCCTACAAAGGAAAGTTAGGCTCAATGTTGCAATGCTGAACTCTAGGTGCCCTGCCGACCAGTGGAATCCACTACCCTGAGTTAGTCACCCAGGCTCTCTATACAATGCATGGAAAGAGTTAGGTGCCTACAAATGGGAACCACAGAACACTGTGTGCTGTGGAGAGAGGTGTGGCCTAAGTCTGTCCTTCAAAGGGATTTAGGTAGGGTGATCAGATGTCCCAATTTTATAGGGACGGTCCTGATTTTTGGGTCTTTTTCTTATATAGGCTCCTGTTACTCCCAACCCCCGTCCCAATTTTTCACGCTTGCTGTCTGGTCACCCTAGATTTAGGTGCCTATCTCCACCTGGAATTCATAGTCACGAACCCTCTCTTGCAGCAAAGAAGGAATATAGATTTCGAATGTGACTCTCCCACGTCCCAGTGGCTGCCCTAGCCACTGGATCATGGATTCATTCTAGTCCAGTGAATAGTCTGTTATTTTATACAAGTGGAACAGCTTCACCAGGAGAATTTGAGAGAGCCCCCACCCAAAGTACCCCATAGCCTAATGATTGGGGCACTCCCTCACGGGTGGGAGACTCGGGTGTTCAAGTCCCTGCTACTCTGAGGTAGAGTGGGGATTGGAACCAGGGTGGCCCACATGCTGTATGACTGATCTAAGCACGGGGCTATAGAATATACAGCTGTGTTTTGTATAGGATCTGATGCATTAGGCTGGGAAACTTCTAGTTTGTGAATCTCAATGAGGTTTAGGCTTGGCCTATGGCCCCCAGCAGAAGCGGCATCTTGGGGGCTTTATTTGTGGGAACGTAGGCACCTACAGGATTTGATGGCCACTGAGTGAGGGTTTTGAGGTTCTAAATTGGATTTTGGCACCTAAATCCCCCTACAGATCTAACCCCAAGTATCCACTGTGTACACCCCCCCGGACAAATTAGAAGGCTCCCTTGCCAGCAAGTTAAAACAATACAGGAAACTGTTTATATTCCTTAAATATTACATTAAATCTATAAATAACAGTTCATATCAATAACTGAAAGGGCTTGGAAAGACAAGCTGTAGACTTCCTACATGAATCAGTACTCGGGCTTTTGAATAGTGTGGGTGGCTGGGTGTGTGCCCTGTATCTTCAAGGGAAAAACTTGTAGTCAGATGTCAAAGCAGATACTGGAGATTTAGATTGGACACCCCCTCCCACCCTCTGCAAAAAGAACTACCAAAAACAGTGGCGATGTTAATTACCTTGAAAGATTTTACATTTCGAGTAGATCTAGCTGCAGAAATTAGCTAGTAGATAGAGTGACCAGACAGCAAGCATGAAAAATCAGGACAGGGGGTGAGGGGTAACAGGAACCTATATAAGAAAAAGACCCAAAAATCAGGACTGTCCCTATAAAATTGGGACACCTGGTCACCCTAGTAGAATTCACAAAAACCAGGAATGTGTTTTCATTGCATTTAGACGTGTTTCTCAGTTAAGTACTTCATCACAGAATTATTTTCTCAGCGGAAGACCGTTTAGTCAATTTTTTTGTTAGTACTTTTACATCTATTAATAAAATAATTAAGAGCCATTTCCAGGTGTAAATCATATGTGGGTTTTGTTTGGTTTGTTTTAACTTGGGGTTTAAAAACACACCCCCATCACTCAACGTGACTCTTTTGGCTGGATGCAAGGTAGAAACATAAGGCAAAGGAATGTGAAGAATAATCAGTATTGAAATACCAAACCTGCTGGATTAGCTGCACGTGCAACAGAAGTCACCACAAATAACCAGCATTGCCAGATCCATGGGGCTAAAATGCGGGTCTTTTGTTCAGCACCTGTAACTAATTATCTGTTGATAAAATCAGGTCTGGTCTCAAGTATTGTCCCACCAATGCTCTGAGCCCCTCAGTCATGTGTAAGTGATGTAGAGGAGCAAAGAGTAACATGGGAAGAGGAATTACAAAGCTCTTCTTTGAATTACGACCTGTCTCTATCTAATACATCCTTATCTTCAACTCATCCAAATTAAAGCAAGTGGTACATGGCAGGCTGTGCAGATGAATCAAAACTAATATATGCACACAGCTGCTACATTCAATTTCCAGTGAATGGGTATGTCAGGTTGTATTTCTCAGGATGTAGCAGCATTCACAGTTATAAGAAGCATCTCCCACAAAGACTTCTCAGAAAGAGTGGAAAACAAACTTGATCACATTCACTCATAGCGATTATAACAACTATAATTAATCCGCCTGCATTACAGGCTCACTGCTTGAGCCAAAGTACTGTTCTCAATTTCTGACTCCTAAGTTGCTTTTAGATTGTGTTTCTTTGCTCTACTCCTGTGTTCTTTGTTTCTTTTTATAGCAGTCTTGATTAACAAAACTTTTTTTAAAATGTATATTTTACTGGACCATAGACAAGGAAGAATACTCTAGATCAGGGGTGAGCAAACTTTTTGGCCCGAGGGCCACATCGAGGTTGAAAAATTGTATGGAGGGCCGGGTAGGGAAGGCGGTGCCTCTCCAAACAGCCTGGTCCCCACCCCCTATCCGACCTTCTCCCACTTCCTGCCCTCTGACTGCCCTTTTGGGATTCCCTGCCCCTTATCCAACCCCTCCGTTCCCCACCCTCTTACTACGCCACTCAGAGTGGCAGCCCTGATGTAGATAGATGTGCTGCCCCACAGGAGCATGCAGCCCTGTGCCCCAGAACGCTGCCCACGTGGCGACGTGGCTGCAGGAGAGGAAGGACAGCAGGGGAGGGGTCCGGGGTAGTCTCCCCAGCTGGGAGCTCAGGGGCCAGACAGGATGGTCCTGTGGGCCAGATGTGGCTTGTAGGCCATAGTTTGCCCAACCCTGCTGTAGATATTCAATATAGCTGGCTTTGTAAGACTGGTAAGAAGATGATCCAGTATTGCATAGCTGTAGATAAGCTGCTTATTGGTGGCAATCAATATGCATGTGCCAAAACAGATTTGTTTGCTATGACTTTGTTTTTTATTTGAAAGACCGAAAGAGTTCTAAGCTTAGTTGCCAGGCTAACATAGGTGATGTTCCTCACTTGGAAGTTGAATTTTTGGAACACTTTGCCAATACCATGGGCAAGTGATACACTCCTCACCCCACACTGCCCCTTTAATCCTTTTATGTATGAATGCCTTCTAAAATCCTTCTTCTCATAGGGAGATCCTAGCACCAAATTCCTCTTCCCAGTACTTTACTTGTGAAACTCCTAGGGAAAAGATACTGCATGTAGGTCTTGAAGCTGCCAGCCAAGTTAAGTATGATGTAACATCTTTACAAAATGATGAGACAAATGGCAGAAATATAGGACAGACAGGGAAAATGCAGAAGGAAACATTTGAGGGGAGAGGGGGAATTTCCCTGCATATTAATTCCTGCCTAATCTTCACATTCAGGATAACAAGTACCTCTGGTTCTCATTTCCTTGATGACTCAGAAGAACCTACCAGCATCCAAAGGAATGGCTGTTTCTTTCCCTTTTTCATTTGGTTTTCAGACTGAGGGCTTGTCTAGCTGGTGAGGTAAAGCACTTTACAGGGGTGTCATGTGCATTAATTAGTCCTCATAGACCTTACTGGTGCGCACTAAAGGTTCCATAGTGCACTTTAGCATAGTACTGTTTCAGATAGCACTATGTTAAAATGCATCATCAGTGTATACCCACCAATTAATGCACAACACATTGGTGTGCTTTAGAAATTATACCCCTGTAGAGTATGTTACCCCACCATCTAGACAAGCCCCAAGACTTGCCCTTATTGCAGACTTGCAGCCTAGAGGGCTGGGGAAATGAAATTTCAGTTGAGGGGAGATGTGCGCGCACACACGCTCACTGGTGTGAAGCTGAAATTGAGAAATTATTAGTAGCTTGTTTAGGTAACCTTAATGATGTACTTAATGTTCTGTTACCATGGCTTCATTATTTAGGGCGTGTCCATGTTAGGGTTCCTCTGAGACCTCTTCCACTTGCAGAACCAAGAGCTCAGTTTGACTCCAGTCTTGTCACCGTGGTTCCCTTATTTGGCAGACAGGAAAGTTACGCTGAGTTGGTCAGGCTCAAGCATGGGTGGTGGAACAGGGTGTACCACACATCCAAAGTTACACAGCAGACCTCTCCCTTCATATACACGTACACATTACATTGCATTTGCCATACATCGCATCACACATTTTTGGATTGGATTGATCTCTTTGTAAGAACCTGTACAGCAGGCTCTGTCCACGCACAACTTACTCTTTACCTCAACTTGTGTTCCAGGCTTACCTTAGCCATTGTTATCTTAGCCACTGTAAATTGTTCCCTTGGGTGTTTCCTCTTACTGTATCTTTTACAGACATTCTGTTTTCAACCTGCTGATCCATTTACCTGCCTAATCCTGTCTCCCAAAAAATAAGGCCTCCCCTGTGTCCAATTACTCATGTCATGACAGGCCTACAGTCCACGTGGGGAAGTTATGACTAAGGATATGAATTTAAAATGCAAGAGCTATTCTGTGTTAACTCCTGTGTGGGTACTCTTAGTGCCTTTTTCCAGTTTAGCTTAATCAGCTTCCAAAATATACTGGCTAAAGGGCTAGCTACTTTACAGTTTCTGTTCAGTTTCCACATGTAGACAAGCCCTTGGTTGGAGGAGGTGAATTGGATGATATTTAGACCTGGCAGATATTCTTGTGGAAGGCTCTTGTGTATAGGAAATAGTATTACCTTGGAATATGTCCTGCTTGCGAGTTGCCCCACCCTGTAGATGTGCCTATCACTCTGCCAAGATCCTGCTAGGGTCTTTTTCCTCCTCTTCTGGGAGTTGAGCCTCTGGGATCTTTACTCCTCCCTTATTTAGATAGGAGCAGTGAGGAGTGCTCATCTGGCAAGCAGTGCCTGATACCACAGGGCATCTGTTCAGCAGTAGGCCAACCTAAAGAAACCTAAAACCCAAAGATCCCTTAGCTCCAGTCTGTTGATATTGAATTGATTGACATTTGTGCTGTTTTTAAATCCCCTGCCCTATCCATGACTTTGTGAAATGGTGACAATACACAATGTAATGAGCAACTCACAAATATCTCTGTATTTTTTTTCCTTTAGCCTTGCTTTTGGGAAGTACACTGGCATTTTTGAACTGGTTCTGCAAGTTGTACATGAGTAATACTTCTATGAACCAAGAGAGCCACTTTCTGCTCAATGCAGTGCTATCTCACAGACCTCAGACTTTTTAGATGCCAAAGTCCTACAACTTTAAAAAATCTTATTATGCATCTCACAAGCATTTTGACAACTTACATCACCCATAGTGTCTCTCTTTTTCTCTTCAGGTTTATGCTTTCCTGTAGCCTCTAGTATTTACTTATTTAGCAGAGTCTTTCTGCATGAAGGCTTTGACATGGATATCATCTGTGGTATATGTGTCTTTTATAGCTTCCAACAGATTTATGTTAACTTTTATCCAACAAACATTCCCTTTTTCAGGCCATTCTGTTAAAGTATCTAGACTCAAATATGACTTGCTGTCTGGGCATTGCAGCACTAAGCTTGCATTGAAATGGGTTGTATTATGTTTTTTTAAATTATTTTTATTATACAGGGTACTCATTAGGGTTTTTTTCTCTTGCTGAAGGAGGTGCAATTAATAAAAATTGTTTCATATAGGCATTTCAGGAACAATAACTATTGATACACTTAGTATAGATGACAGTAAAGAGAGATTCTTTCTTTTACCACACATACAGAACTTAGTTTGTGTGATAAATGAGTGTGTTATTCTTCAAGTGCTTATTACATTACTTTCTCCTCTACCCTGTCTCTAAGGAAAACTCCCCAACTCTCTCTGGTCTTGATGATATTTGATTAGATTATTCTGCCAAGAGCTGTATGACCATTGAACCTTCAATTCTGGATTAAAGTCAAAAAATTATTCAAGTTTCTGGCATGGTCATAATTGTATATAGTGCATGTATTATATTAGTGCAGCCCAAATCCAAAATTATTACATGTGTCTGCTGGATTTTCTGGGCCATTTTTTCTTACAGAATTAGAATAACAGATCCAGGAAGTTACAGATGGAAAAGTCCTGTCAGGTTATTCTGTCCATTGCAGAAATTTTTATTTACGTGAATTTGCTGATCTAGTGTATAATTTAGCTTTGAGTCCCAAACAAGGACATTTCCATCACTTCCTTTTGGAGACTATTCCACAAACTAATAGAGCTAACAGTCAGAAAGATTTTCGTGATATTCATCCTAAATTTCTCTTTTTAATGTGCATCTTTTATTCTTTGTTATAACTTTGTATCTCTCTGTCCTTTCTATTTGTAGTGTTTACAGTCTTCAAATATTTATAGGCTACAGAAATATAGAAATTAGAGGTGTTTTTCATCTCTAAATATCAAATGACAGGATTTTCCAGGGCTGTGGGATTTTTTTTTTTTACTTGTTAGCTTTTTGTTCAACTATATGATACTGCAGCTGTTAGCACCAATGTCTAGATTTAAGAGATTTTTTGACTCTCTTCTCCTAACAAACCTGTTCAATGCAAAAAGAATAGAAAGAGCAAATAGTTCAGGATTGTCTGCTGTTTGAAATTGTGTCCTATGATATACTGTATTGTACGGTACCAAGTATTGTTGGAGCCCTATTATATGACTGCTGCTCCTTTGGGTACCCATAAAAACAAGCTGGGTATCTCATGAGGTTATCTTAGTGAGCAACATCTTAAGTAAACACAATTTCTCTCCTTCATGTAACATTCAAATTCCAGTTTCCACTCTTATTTCAAAACCCAATAAAATTACCTGTCTTTTAAATCTGTTTTTTCAATAGAGATAAACAACAAATATACAAAATGTTGATCCCAGCTGTGCGTTGCATTCTATTAGCATAGCGCCAGAACAGTTTGGACACAACCATTCTTGCTCTAAGCAAGCTGGTAATGCAGGGACACTGAGACAGAGCTGTTAGGAGTATTTGTGAATACATAATAAGGCCTTGCGCCTGCTTCCTTTCGTGTGTGTGTGTGTGTGTGTAAGTACACTCCCTTCATATCCATAGCACACTGGATAGTTCATTACAGGTAGTAGCATCTCTGCTTTCAAAAAAACAGATGGAAGAATGTTCAGATAATCGAGTGAACCTGTAGGCTGAATATTCTTAGGTGCTTTAACACAGCAGTATCTTTAAAAGTGGACTCTTCCTTATTGTTTTCCTGTCCGAATCCTTCACCCTGTTTGTCCAATTACCTGACTAGATGGAGATGGATAGGAAGAATAGGCAGGTAGTAAAATATTGTACATATGGTTAAAATGGCCCCCTAACTTCTCTGAACCAATTTAGCGCATCTCTATTTTAGCCTCTTATGCCTTTTATTCTCTTACTTTCCTGTGCACAAAAGGAAATCTTAGTTAACTAATTGATTGGCAGACTAGGGTGTAACAGTTAGAGCCAGTTCCCTGGTAGTTTCTTAATTGCAGCTTATTATAAATAGATGAACTGATAGTTTCTTGACGATATGTGATCACTGTGCAACATTTCCTTGCATTTTGGCTGCCAAAAACCCTAACCTTTGTCATGTTTAACAGATAGCACCCAATGTTTTTCACTTCCTTTCCCAAGCAAGTGTTGTTACTTATCTACAACTCATACTGTCTTAGTCCCTTTATTGCTTATTACACGTTATCATAGACAATACATCTAGCTTTATAGTATCTAGGAAATATAAATATTTATTGATGGATATTTTCAAAGTAAGTTTTTTAAATATTTTATTGCTCTTTCAGTTTTCATCCAGTTACTGGGGTCATTGTCCGTTAGTAGCGGCTGCCATTTAATTAATAATTTCCTGTGGGAGCCCAATTTAAAATGCAGATGAGGATTCAAAGAATAGTTTTAATCACTTGAAAGCCTTGGAAATGTTGAGCATTTCTAAATTCTGAAGTAAATTAAAAAAACTTGATTTCATTTGCAGTTGGTTTAACCACTTAGCATAAATATTTTATTTAAAAAAACAATGTTTCCCATAGGCAGTTTAGAAACGGTGGCATTTGTGGCTTTCAGGTGGTCCTATTCAGTATCATTTCATCAAGATGGCATATTTCTGTTGCATTGATAGTTATATAGATCACTGAACTAAAATCTTTAGGGTTTTGCTCTTCTTTGCATTTAGATGTAAAGGCTTGAATATCTCACATGACACTCAGATTTTCTTTTGAATTGCAGCTTCTATTTCCTTTGCTACTTCTGTGATAGACAAGAGTATATCTGGACATCTCTGTTTATATTTGGACCTCTGAGTCAGCCATTCAAAAAAATGTAGTGTGAAAGATCAGTTACATACTATGTACATCAGCCACTGTCTCTGTCATTCTGATTCTTTTAAAACAAAATAAAAAAATGCTCAGAAAAGTAGCATTCCCTTGCCCCTGGTCTATTTTAGTTCATTTGCCAAAACTCAGGAGAATATCTTCAAGCACACTTGTGTTTGGTTGCTATTTGGATCCGTATTGCTGTCCACTGCTTTTTTTTTAAAATTCATGTTGTTGCAAATCGCATGCTATGAAGTAAGGTAATAAATATATCTATGCAAATCACAAAGCGCTAGGGTATCTATTCAGAAGAGGAAACAGTAGAAAGAGGGAAAGAGTAAAGTTGAATGGATTATAATAAAAAAAAGTAGGAGCACTAATGGCAAGGTCATAAAAGTTAAGAAAGGAGGGTAGGGAGGAGGAATCAGATTGTGAATTGCATAAAACACTTTTTGCTAAATGGAAATTATAGTTTAGAAAAAAATTCTGCTTGAAATACATCGTAGATGGTGTTGCCAGGATACTTCCTGATAGAGTTAATTAAACTGTCCTGCAGATATAGCTTAATTAGCCTATAATTTGCATATTGGATACTGGTGCATATTGCTAAAGAAAGCTCCTCTTCTACTAATAGACCATTGTATACAGACATATTTTCAAGGGGGGGAGAGTCTTTAGACATAACTATACTTTCTTTTTGCAACCACATGATTAAGATCTGTGGTAGTGAACTGATATATATCTAAACCTGTGTAGTAAGGTGGTATTTTATCCTAGCTTCAGTACATTCTTTACCAGATCCCCCTTGAGGGCTGATTTGGATAGCTTTCTGCTTGTCAACTAGTACCTTATTTCATGAGACACCCCATTACTTACACTGGTACTACCTGTGGAGTAAGGTACTAATCAAAGTGAGCAAGAGAGGCAGAATCTGACTCTTGAAGATATGGATATATACAGTATTGATGCTACAGTTCACAACTCTCCCAAATCCCTTGGGACCGTCGTGCAATTAAGCATGGCTGTGCTGCTCTTTTGGGGCTCCCTCCTCTGGAGTTAACTCCCACAGCACTTCTGGATCAGCTTGCCATGTCTGCCTGAAGTGACAGAGTGGGGAGCCTGCGGAACTGAACAGAAGGCAGTTCCTTACTCCGCCTACCTGTGGAGAATTGCTTTTCTGATTGGTGTTCTGTGGCCTGCTCTGTCCAGATGCTTCAGCAGCAGGGATCAAATGCTGCAGGAGCAGTTCCACTCAGGGACAGAGGCAGCCAGGACGGAGGAGGAATAAGAGAAAAATCAATGGGGCAGAGAGCATGCTTGCAGTCGGAGGAAAAAAGAACAAGGGAGTCATTGAGAAGAAGGGGACAAGGAAGGACAGGGAACAGGAGGGAAAACAGAAAGCCAAAGGGAGAAAAAGGAGTTCAGAAATGTTGAGGCAGAGAAAAACAACAAGGTGGGAAAGAAGAGAGAAAAATAATCAAAATATTTTCATATTTTGTGTGTGTATATGTAAAAAACAATCCCTCCAAAGTACATCCTTCTCGTCCTAGTGCCTGACTTTCCCCTGCCTAGCTCCTTGTGTGGTCATTTATACATGTGCTAAGTAGGTAGATGGTTACACAAGATGCTAAGCAGCAGAGAATTCGTGTCCTAGTGCCTATGCAATGCTAAAAATGCAGTCACTCCTGTGAGTTCCCAACAAAGACCCTGTTCGGCCCAGAACCCTCGGCCTTGGATGTGCCTGGCCCTCATGCCAGCTGTGGAAGTTGTTAATAGTGTCTGTAGAGGTGTTTTTGATGGGCTATTTATTATAATGCTTACTGGAAGTTTTATGGGAGCATCTAATAAATATATTTATTTACAAACATAACCATTCATAAAGATGATGATAAAACAAAACAAAATATGGCAAAATACATGGGTAAAAAGAAATTCCTGGAAACTGGAAGATTGCAGAAAAAAATCCAAACAAAATGAAGTTATCAAGAGACGAGAATAGAAAAAAAGACATTTCTGTCTGGAATCTGTAACGTTCCTATAGAAATTGCAGGGACTAATGATATATTTTTTTCTTGTATGAATTATTTTTATGTCCAAAGATATTTCCTGTGACTCTCAAAATTGCCAGGCCAGCACTTAATCAGTATTTCAGCTCCTCAAAGGAAGCATTTTCCTGATGCTCTGTGAGCTCTCTTTTAAGAGTAGTGGATTTGGATTCTACCTCTACAGAGGGAAAACATTTTTACTCATATCACCTTGCTAAAGTAATCTACTTCCTCTTTGATTATGACAGAGTTCTAAGTTCAATAAAAATAGTGCGGGAGTAGTAAACTGTGGGACCACAGTGACATTTTTTAATATAAAAAGTGATTGAACATCTGAATCAAGTGACAGTCAAGGTATTGAAATATTTCATAAGTAGGTAAAATCCTTCATGCCTACCGCAAACTCCAAATTTAGACTTGGAACTTGCTAATCATTCTGAATAATGTTGTTGCTAGAACATGCATTTCAGATGTTGCTTCTGTATCTAATTCTTTTTTAAACTTTTTTAAAACAGGTGATTATAAACAGCACAATCACACCTAATATGACCTTTACGAAAACATCACAGAAGTTTGGTCAGTGGGCGGACAGCAGAGCAAACACTGTGTTTGGTTTGGGCTTTTCCTCGGAACAGCAGCTAACAAAGGTAACTGGGCTCATTTTATTTCTGAAACAGCAGTTGTGGTTCTTGTGAATTAAGGAACTGCTGCACTCTTGGTACCAATCTGGTAGGAGTCTCACAAACTGAGTTTCTCAGTAGCTCATTAACTGTCTCTTCCTTTCTATGTGCAAGTTGTTAAACTCTTACCTATGCAGTGGCTGCTTATAGAGCCTCAGTGAAGATTACAAAGTTCACTGATACAAGGATACATTTTAATTTTGATCACTTGTGGCCCTCTATAAAAACAAAAGGATACGAGATTTTGAAGCATAGATTTTTTAGATGTTCTCAGATACAATCTAAGCAGTTTCTTGGCATCTCTCTTCCTAGACTACGTGCTAATTTATACAAAAACTACATTAAAAGAACATTAAGTGCATCAAAGCGAAGCAGTAAAATGTCAGAAAATGCCAAACTCAAGGCTGCCTATGCATGCTTCACTCTACACCTATGTTGCAGTGAAGTCTCTATTGTTTTAGCAGTGACATCCAACTAATAGGCTTCTCTAAATGGCCTTGGATGTAATGTGTGTTGATGAGTGAATTTGACCCATAGTGGCTGGCTCTTTGATGTTAAGGGGACTGTTACTACAAGTGACTATAGAGGAAAGTTCTTCTTCATCTCAGCTAGTGTAGCCTGTGCTTTTGGAACAGAAGGCTGAGGATTGTACTTCTAGCTCCCCCATGTCACTTGTCTGCAGAACAGGCCTTGGTTGCAATGAAGGCTTGTAAAATATCCAGCCAGCTCTGGTAATGAATAACTAGTAGTGTAAACAATACGCTCTTGTGGTGATTCGATTAATACCTTTCAAACGCAAATCAAGCAACCAGAATGTTTGTTCTCACAATAAAATAAGGTACTTATCTAACACATTGTTGATGTTTTAAGCATGAACAGTCAACCCTTATTGGCACTGTTTTATCAGTTAACCAAATATCATGTCCTTGGGCATTCCAGGCAGTCTCCATTAATCACCCTCTGCCTGAGAGGTACTAGTGTTGAAATTTTAAAAGCTGCTGCTTGAGTCTGAAACAGCGAAGACTGACCATTGAATAGAAAGGAAAAGCCTATTGGATTAATGTGTTTTCAGTCAATTGTGTGACTGAATTCTATGTGAACTTATTTTTATTAAACTGGTCTTATTGAATTCATGCATTTTCCACATCATTGCATTTTTTGCAAATATTTCACATTTGCAAAAATGTTCATGTAAAATTGTCTTTGCTCTTGGGGTGACTGGAAAAGTGTCCTGGTAACAGTCTGGTTCTCCTGGAATGTTACAGGACTAAGCCATCCAGTAAAACGAAATAATATTACCTGCTTTAAAAGAAGGAGAACATATCTGTGGCAATGCTTAAGGAAACTTATCTCAAAACAAAAGAATCCATCTCAAACGGAATGTGTACTGTGGAATACGGTACCTTTCAGTCCCCATGAGAGGGGTGTGTGTGTATTAAGTAGAATGTAAAAGGATTAAAACCTACCCAGAAGGCAGATGATGGTGTTTTGGGTGTGCAGAGGGCAAACGTGTAACAGTTATGCACCAAGTGTGGAATATGCCTTTCTTCAGAAATAATGTTGGATTGATTGCAATGGTCCAGAATTCAAAGGTAAGAGTGGCAGGTGACGTCAATAGCTGTCTGACCACAATATAGGATAAACTACCAATAAGACAAGGTCGATCTAAAGAAGCTCAAATGCTGGAACTAGTATATAAAGAACAGGACACAGTGGAGATTTGGATTTTGCCTTTTTTTCTTTGAAACTGCCAAAAACACATACTAGAATAGATTTAATGTTAATATCAAAAGGTTTCCTACATGAAATCTTAATATTAGAATGGAATATCTCTGACCTTGTTCCTGTCTTCATGAAAATAAAGTCCAGTTGAGGATTAAGAAAAGCTGGAGATTTAGTAATCTATTGTTAAAAGACACAGACTTTGTGAATGAAATGGAAAACCACATTGATAATTATATTAAGGACATAGCTCACAGGATATACCCTGGGAACTAGATGGGAAGCCTTTAAAGCAGTAATAAGGAGAAATACTATCTCATGCCATAGTTATAGGGAAAAATGAGACCAGCAAAACTAGGAAGAGTTAGAGGGACAAGTTTTGCAGAAGCAATGTGTCTAATAATGTAGATTTAGTCAGAGATTAAGAATGTGAAAATAGCATTAGAAGTGCTGACAACAATTGAAAAAAAACAGACAGCTAGCTCTCCTCTTTGCCAAACAAAGGCTCTAGAAGTCGGGGAACAAGTCAGGCAGATTACACACCAGACTGCTCTCTAAGAAAAGTCCCACAACAGCCATACCATACCTTAAGGACAAAAATGGGATACTCCAAAGCAAGGAAGCAAATAAAGGGATCAGCAAAGTACTAGCATTACATTTCCAAGAGAGAGATGCTAGCATCTGTATAAAGTAGAAGATGTGGGAGGAAACCTACTGCAAGATATTAAAATGCCCAGACTGACACAGAATGAAAGAGAGATACTAGATGGCCAAATTGCACAGGAAGAAATAATAAAAGTACCTAGCTCTTATATAGCATTTTTCAGACGGAGAAACTGAGACACAGAGGTGAAGTGACTCACCTAAGGTCACCCAGCAGACCAGTAGCCAAGCTAAGAATAAAACCCAGTCTCCTGATCACAGTCCAGTGCTCCAACCAGTAGGCCACAAGTGATTTTTTCATTAACATCAGGAAGGAGTCCTGTACTGGAAGGATGTACCACTGAATTCTATAAGATGTTAGAACACAGGTAACTCCCTTGCTAGCAAGTGCACTTCAGTCTTCTGAGGCAACAAAGTCTTTACTGGGCACCTTCTAACACACAGATGTAGTTTTGATACCTAAACCAAACGACGTATATCCAATCCAACATCATATGGGCCTGCCTCTTTTTAATAAAGAGAGAGTAAGATCCCACACCTGATTTGTAGAACACAGTAGAGTTATTGAGCGTGCAGATATACTCCCATACACGTACACTTTTTTGCATGTGGACCTTGTCATTCAGGGGTGACAGGAGAGCGCTGATAAGAACCTGTTTTTATTTCTTGGCCCCAATCACCTGACAATAGGCAACAGTTACAAAAGTTTTTAATAAACTTGTCACATGACGAGTCAGTGTCTAGGGCTGCACAGGCATCCAGTTTTTGACTGAAATGCACAGTTGGACAGGGACTCTAGCGGCTCTGGTCAGTAATGCTGACCAGGCCACTAAAAGACCAGCTGGTAGTGCAGCGGGGCTAAAGCAGGCTCCCTTCCTGCCCTGGCTCCGCGTGGCTCCCAGAAGCAGCCAGTATATCTGGCTCCTAGGCACAGGTGTGGCCAGGGTGCTCCGAGCACTGCCCCCACCCTGAGTGCCGCCTCCACAGATCCAACTGGCTGGAAATCAGGACTAATGGTAGCTGCGGGGGTGGCACCTGCAGGCAAGAGCGACACATGTAGCCCCTAGCTCCTCCGCCTAGGAGCTGGACAAGCCACCTGCTTTCAGGAGCCTCCTGAGGTGAGCGCAGGCCGGACCCTCTCCTGCACCCCTGCCCCAGCCCTCAGTCTCCTCCAGCATCCCAAAACCCACACCACCAGCTGAAGCCCTCACCCCTTCCCACACCCCAACCACCTGTCCCAGCCCTGAGCCCCTTCCTGCACCCCAAGCCCCTCATCCCTGGCCCCACACTGAAATCCATACCCCCCTCCGACACCCCAACCTCCTGACCCCCCTCCTGCAGCCCTCTCCTGTACCTGAAACCCCTCATCTCCATCCCCATCCTGGAGCTTGTACCTCCTCCCACACCCCAATCCCCTACTCCAGCCCTAAAGCCCCTCCCTCACTCTGAACTCATCAGCCCCAGTCTGGAGCCCCCTCCTGCACCCTGACCCTCTGATTTCTGGCCCCACCCCGGAGCCCTCACCCCCAACCAGTGTCCTGATCCCCTCCTGCACCTCAACCTCTTGCTCCAGCCCAGTGAAAATGAGTGAGGGAGAGGGTGCAATGGAGGGGGAGGGTGTGTGGAGTGAGCAAGAGCAAGGCTTCTGGGCAGGTGGGCAGGGCAAAGGTGTTCAGTTTTGTGTGATTAGAAGTTGGCAACCCTATCAATGGTCACTGACTTGGGTTAGCTGTCAAAAAAAAGAGTCAGTCTTCTGCTTTTGTTTAGCCGTCTTTTGTTCCTCCTGTAAGACAGGCTTTCAGACCTGAACTATGTCATGTGAATTTGGCGTGGATAGTGTAGCTGTTGCTTTGGTGTAAATTGCCAGCTACTCTGCTTGAAATCTGGTATTCTTGCCATCCGCATAACTTTGTTGTTCTTATTGTAGGGCGGCTTTGATTCCCATTTCCTGACATACTGCTCTCTTGTAACTACTTTGGGGTTAATTGTTTGCCTAAGAAGCTTATTGGTGGCAGTAGGTTTTTACTTTCAGCCCGGTAGTTTCTCAGCTGGTGATCTTCATAAAAAATCATAGAAAGGTGTGTTGTGATATTTTAGCAATGGCTTTCTTCCACCCACCAAAGCTTTTTTAAATTTAATTCTTTGCTGTTTCTGCTAACTTCTCTGCCAATCCATTTGATGTTAGAGACATGACATGGTGTACCTGAACTGATATATCAAAGAGAATCGCCAGAACGAGCCACTCATTAATTGTGGACCATTATCTTAACTCATTCACAAAACAGAAATGACAAATTTCAAGCAGCCTTGTTTCCAAGAGCTTCCTGCAGAATGAGCTGGTGATTAAATATAGATGAGACTGATTGGGAGGGTGGAGGGAGGGCAGATGCTTTATAGCTCTGGCACTGGCGCAACGTATGCGTAGGAAGAATAAAACCTAACACCAGAAATGTAAAACCTAAACATGTAAAATGTAAGATCTACTAAAATATCCATTTCTGTAGATGACTATCTGCAGGTTCAAGTGATTTTCAGATAATTCATATTATGTGACACCTGTTAGCATGTTCAGTTCCCCATTAAATATCAGCAGGGGAGATTCATAACCAAATATGGCGTTTGTATGCTACACCTTCCAAGACCAAAAGCACTTGTCAAGACTTGGGAGCAACAAATCCTTCCTTTAATGCAGCCTTTGCCCACAGTTTACTGGAGCACTGTGAGATTTGTCATATATGATTCATAATTGGCTGCAGAAGCTGGGGCTGGCTCTGAAACGTGCTTTCAAACCTGCGCCAATGATTAGTTGCTGTTTTCCCTTCCTTCTATCTCCTCCCCTTTCTCCCGTCCTTTCCTAATTTTGGATAAGTTTGTCGGCCCAAAAGAGTTCACTTGAAACAGCCAGAGCAGTGGATGTAGGGGAAAAGAAGACAGAAGATGAGGAATGAAGCAACTTTTGAAAGACTTTAAATAATTAAACATATTTCCACCATCTAGAAAATCTCACTCACTCCTTACATTTCTTTATTTTTAAAAATATATAAAGTAGGATCTCACTAAGCTTATAATTAACCATTTGAATTAAAATAAACATTAAAAGCAACCAGCAGTTACGCTGATTTAATGATTCATGGCCTGTCCAGATCACAGAAGCGACATACAGGTTTTAATACCAGTGAACTGTGGTCAGAGGTATAATATATTAACAATTCTCAGAAAAATAGGATCACTGTGATTCTGCCGACGGCAATGGACTGGATATGCATATATTACCAATGCCACAGAAGTTCTATATACACTCTGTAACCTCCCTCAGAAATGTCTTGTCTGTTGTTGATGTAGCAACTGGTACTAGAAATGGTGCAGAAGTTTAGTCAGCCACTAAGATGGCTACGTAGTTAGAAGAACAGTCAGGTGTAAGTCTTCCATTTCTCACAAGAGCTAAGTGCACTTATCGAACAGTGAAAAGCAGAGATTGTTTAGTGGAATCCAACAGGTGCAAATTAGGCAGAAAAAAAGATATTTCTAAAGAGGAAACAGCAAAACTTTATGCACTGAATGCTAACAAATACATAAAGTAACAAACTGAAAAAATAATGAATATTTTTCATTATAATTTCAGTTACAATAACCTTTAACTCTAGCCATGGTAGTGGGTAAAAATAATTCAGAAATGTGACTGTTTTTAAAGTGAAGATGTCCCTTTAAGATGGTGAACAATTCTTTTGTTGGTCTTTGCTTCTAGAAGCAAATTTATTTAAATAAAATGTATTAGTGAACTTCAGTCTTGACTAAAATCACACAACTGGACTGAGATCCTTGATTATATTTTAAAGATTGGGGGGAGGCATTTCATATATTCACATAAATGTTTTATGTGGAACTGTGGAAAATGTTCTCTTCACTGCACATGCTATTTTTCAGAGTGATCATCTGTGTCACTTAAGAGGATAGTTTCAGAAATCAAATTTAAAAGATTTTTTTTCCAGTTTTTCATCTTTTTTGTAGTGCACTTAGACTTATAGGAATTTTTATACATAAGATTTATTGTAAGAGAACAACTCGATATAGCATTAATATAAACTATATGCAGACTTAAAGATACCCACATTTTGGAGATTATTTTTGACACAATATGCTAGAAATAATCTTCTTGTTGTAGATGTTTTGGTCTACAATTGCAACATAAAATGTATTTTACCTAGAAAGGTCAGGGTTTCATGACTCAAGGACAAAACACAGTGCAGTTGTATTCAGTGAGTTTTGTAGGTCTACAGATATAGTTGAATCAAATGTATACTACGTTTATATTCCCTCAAATAGTAAACTCTTTTCCTATGCAACTCTAGCTGAAGGTGGCTGGACTCTGGAGTTCAGTGTTTTCAGATGTACCTTCTCAGATAGGGTGACCAGATGTCCTGATTTCATACGGATAGTCCTGATTTTTGGATCTTTTTCTTATATAGACTTCTATAACCTTCCCCCCGGTTCCCTATCCCGATTTTTCACATTTGTGTTTGGTTACCCTATTCACAGATCATATACGCAACTCTCTCTATATCAGGGATTGCCAAACTTGTTCCATGGCTCGGCCAGGGTAAGTCCCTGGTTGGTCGCAAGATGTTTTGTTTACTCTCGCTGGCCACAGTTCGCCATTCCAGGCCAATGGGAGCTGTAGGAAGCAGCGGGGGCCAGGCCACCACTTCCTACATCTCTCATTGGCCGGGAATGGTGAACCGCGGCTAGTGGGAGCTGCAAGCGGCTGAACCTGCATCCACTCGGGTAAACAAAACATCTTGCGGCCAGCCAGGGGCTTACTCTGGCCAAGCCACAGAACAAGTTTGGGAACCCATGCTCTATATCATATCTGAAATTCCCCTTGGCTTTAAGCACATGCATGTCCATCCAATGGAATGCTCTAATGACATTTCCACTCTGTGCGCGTGTGTGTGTGTGTGTGTGTGTGTGTGTGTTATAATATATTATCTACTGATAGTTTTATCTAGGCTTCTTCTTACAGATGGCATACAGAACAACACCTATAGTTCAGGCCACCTGCTTGATTCTGTTCTAAAAAGGGTCTGTGGTTACTAATGTTCTCACAGTTTTACATTTAGGGCTGAAATTTGGCATGTGAAAGAGCTGAATTATGGTACAGGCATGTCATGTCTTGCGCAAGGGTTCGGTTCCACGGTTACCATGTAAAGCAGAAACCACGTATAGCCAGAACCCATTCACTTCAATGGCAGGCGAAATCACACCCCCTACAGGACGTTTTTAATTTTTTTTCCCTTTCTTTTTTTCTTGTTTTTTTTTGCCGAGCACGTAAAGCTGAAATCGCATATGTTAAATACGCCTAAGACACGACATTTCTGTAATCGATAAAACTAATGAACTTCCAATGTTCTAGCAATACTCTGCGTGTGTGTGTGTGTGTGTGTGTGTGTGTGTGTATATAGAGAGAGAGAGAGAGAGAGAACAGGGGTTCTTAAACTGGGGGTCGCGGGGTGATTCCCAGATGGTTGCGAGCTCCCGCGGCATTCGGCGGCATTTCGGCAGCCGCTCCGAACGCAGGAGTGTGTCTGCTGAAAAGTCTCCAAGCGGAAAACTGCCTCTTTCCATGTCATTTTGGCGGGCACACAGAGAAGTGCTGCAAGTCCGCCGAAATACCCCCAAAACTGGAAGTGTTCTGTTTGGTGGCAATTCGGCAGACATAGCCTGGGGCCACAGCAAGTGCGAAAAAGAAAAAAGGGGTCTCGAACTTAAAAAGTTTGAGAATCCTGTAATAGAATATGTGTATATATAATAGAATGTTGTTCAGGGTAGTCCAGTATCCTGTCTCTGACAATGGGCACTACCAGAGATAGGTGTAAGAACTGTGTAGTAAGTGTGTCAGCTGCTGAAGCATGTACAGTATCAAACCACTGTGTGGTCTTGAACAAGTCATCTGTCTCTCTGCCTCAGTTGCCATGCTTGTAAATTTGAGGTGACAGTATTGTACTTACTTACCTCATAGAGTTGTTGTTATGACTGAATTCATGAATGTGTGCAAGAACTTTGAAATCTTTGGAAGGAATGTGTGATGAAAGTGTAGAATGTTAACCATTGTAATGACTTTGGATAGACTTGATGTAATTCAGGATTTAATCATGTGGTTTTATTAGTGGTGTAGTCTGTGGCTCTATTTGAGCTTCTTTTGACCATTTTCCTGAGGGGTGCTTTTGTTTTGACACACGGGATTTCACCATTATATTTCACAACTGGCTGAGATTTCCCTCTGGTATTTCCTCTATAATCTATCTCAGTCCATCCCTCCCCTCCTTTAAACAATATCCATTAACATCTGTCTTTTCAAGGTATATTTTTATTGTGACAACCCTTCCCACACCCCCATCTCTTCCCTTGTCCCTTTCTTGCATATGATCCTCCCTTCTGTTCCTGGATTTTAGTGTAAGTGTAGTTTTTATCACTGTTGGTTATGTTTGTTTATAGTTGTTTTTCATTATATGTATTTTGAACCATCAGACTCTGCCATGCCCAGTTGTTTTAGTGGAGAGGTGCTTAATAAATGTATTGAGATGATTTTTTAAAAAATCAATATTGGAAGGAGAGGGAATGCCTGTATTTGAGCTATACTGAAGTAACAAAATGTGGCTTCTACATCTTAGATGCTGTATAAGGAGGGGAATATACCTGTCTGGAAGGAAATATGGCTGACCGTTGAGCTAGTTTCATGTTGTCTTCCCTTTCCAATATAAGAGATTTCTCCACAATGAATTAATGTGAGTTTGAACTGCCTTTGGTAGAAGTGAGAGAGACCTTCAAAGTGTTACAGGCACCCTCCCTCATACTGAATACTTTTTATTTTAATGCCTCCCTTGCCCACCCCTTGAAACTGTGCTTTTGGGGCACGACCCACAAAATGAAATGGTTGTGTTAATGATTGGGGTTTACATATAAGACCAAAACAGCAGAATGAGGCCTTTGATTTACAAGGCCTTAGGATGGGCCTTTCAAAAGCACCATGGTAATTCAGAAATACAAAGCCTTGGTTTTGAAAATCCCATCTTTGGATTTTAACTATAGAAACTTTACTGCATTTTTCCCTGGGGATTTGAATTAACATTTTATGTGAACAGAAACATCCAAAGCTTCTATGTCTTCAAACATTATCTAATATCTTTACTTTTATCAGCCATAAGATAACAAGATTTTCAAGAGAGAAACCATTTGCTCCCTCGTTCCTGCTTTATTTTTGGGGTGGAGGGGCTAGCTGAATTTCACCTTCCTGCTCCTTTGACACCCTGTCCTCACTCCCCCAAATGTCTCATGAGCTCATTCATATTCTTTCCTTCAATTACCTTTCCTTTTGGAACAAAAAACATTTGATAACCCTTAATCTAAATCTACATCTTTTATCCTCAAACTTTAATAGATTATGAACATATTTTTTTAAAATATCACGTTCACTTTTCCCCCCAGACTTTTATTAGTAATTTCTAAAGAAACTATGGAGATATTGCCCTGCTTTCAAAACAATTACTACCATTTCTTGTAAGGGAATCTCTTTTTAATTCAAATCAAGCACACACTAGATGTTTCATATCTAAAATTTAAAATTGCCATAAGCTATTGTATGGTCATGGGGTTTTGCGGACTACAAAGAAACCATGTGAAGATCCTATTCTGACCAGTTAATGTGTCCTAAATGATTTTAATAAATATCCTTCATGCATTTGGCAGTTTGCAGAGAAATTCCAGGAAGTGAAAGAAGCTGCCAAACTAGCAAGAGACAGATCTCAAGAGAAAATTGAGACCTCAAGCAATCATTCCCAAGTAAGTCACTTTTCTGTTTTGTTTTATACACACACACACAGGCGCGTGCGCGATAAATGATTTAATACTACATCCAACAGTGGAATATACCTGCTTATGGCAGCTAGTTTAAAGTGTCAACAAAGAAGATGGTTAAATATCATTGTTAACTGCTGGTCTTTAACATTGTCAGAGGAATATTCTTTTTCTTGTGTGGCTCTCGCTTTCTCTTTCTCATTTAAGTATAATAGTCTTTTCAGGAAGTTACTGAACTATAATAATTTTTTAAAATAACAAAGTCATCTATATATTCTTTGATAGTTCTTCATTGTGGTGGTCACTGAGGACTTTGCCTCACTGAAGTATTTCAGCAATAAATAAATGGAATCTGTTGTAACGCTTGCTTGTTCCAGTTGCCCAACCCATTTCTATGTGTGGCTGGGGCTGTGTTAGAGATCAGTTTGTACAATGTTACGTAGGTAGTGTACTTGGAGTTCTTGTGTATTTCATCATCCAACTTGGATAATTCATAGAAGTTGGCTGACTATAGTTTGTCTGCAGGTGAGGCTTTACCATCCCTTGCTCATGGTGACTGGTGGAAAGGGAATTTATAATGTATGTCCACAGAGTACACCTGTCTGGAACAGTTTAGTTTAGAAAGATGCCACTATACCCAGTGTTAATTGTTTTTGTTAGAATCTGATGAAATCAAGTTTTATCACAAGCTTTGTCATAGTCCTTTACAATAATTCATTACAAGTTCATGAAGTCTACAGCTAGCTCAGAATGAATCCTTGTTTAATGGGAACTGATTCATTGTGTTTTGCATAAAAGTGTTGGTTTGGAGGAAAGTTAGAATAACTTCTGTTTAGTGATTACTTCAACTGCAAGATCAGAAGAGCCTTTATGACATCAGTGAGAACTGCTTAGTGTTCATTTCTTCTGAAAATCAATCCTTTTGTTTAGGTCCCTAAGCCAGACTTGGAAGCCTGACATTAGATGCTTAAAAAAAAAATCATGGCCATTGAGTCTAATGTAAAGCAAAGGAAGCTGACTGACTACTGCTAAAACGTGTGTGAAATTTATCTCTTGGGGGTAGGAAAGTGGTTCTTTGCTCCAGTAGCTTAAACTGATTTTTAAATATTCTTTTGGAAAATTTTGCAAACTACAATTTTGTAAATCATTATATTCTTTTCTCTTTGAAAAGAGGCTGCCTTTTGCCCTCAGGACACTTCATTGTGATAGCTTTTATTACAGTTCTGAGTTTTAAATGTTCTTCTTTAAATATTACCTCTATAGTTACATGCATGAGATGCATGAGAGAGCTGGTAAGGGGCTGGTCTTTATGTCCTGGTCTCACTGACTTGACATAGGGCAAGGTTACAAAAAGCACAGATGACAGGGTCACTAATCACCAATCCCAGTGGTTACTGGTGTACACTGGTGGTATTACTAGGCTCAGGTAAGAGCTATCTGTCATTACTTAAAGGGAATCAGAAATGTTCTTGCTTAGTGTAAATATATAACATGACATGGTATATAATATGACCTCTTATGATACCTATAGTTACTTGAACCAATGAAGTCAATGTGAAGATAAAGATAGGATTGCATTTTGATTGACAAGAGAAACTTTTTTACTCCTTTGTCTGAGCCACAAACAGTGGCATCCCAGACAACTACATTACCTCAGCTAGGCTATGCCTTTGCATGTCATGGCTTTGCATTTTGTGTCACCTATCTGGTATGTTACGTCACAAAGGAAATGCTTACTTCCTTTCAGTGACACTGAGGTTTTGGGGGGAGGGAAATAGGCACATGTTTAAAAAGAGAATAAAGATGCTGGGAATAGCCAGCATGGATTTGTCGAGAGCTATGCCAAACCATCTAATTTCCTTCTTTGGCTGGGTTACTGGCCTAGTGGATAGGGGGAAGAAGTAGATGTGATATATCTTGATTTTTAGTAAGGCTTTTGACATTCTCATAAGCAAACTAGGAAAATGTGGTCTAGCTAAAATTAGTATAAGCTGGGTGCACAGATGGTTGAAAGACTGTACTCAGAGGTAGTTATCAGCGGTTTGCTGTCAAACTGGGAGGGCATTTCTAGTGGGTTCCACTGGGTCTGGTACTGTTCAGTGTTTTCATTAGTTACTTGGATAATGGAGTGGAGAGCTTGCTTTAGAAGCAAGGGGCTTCTTTTAGAAGCCCCTTGCTTCTAAAATTTGCAGATGACATCAAGCCAAGAGAGGTTGCAAGCGCTTAGGAGGACAGGACTAGAACTGAAAATGACCTTGACAAATCGAAGAATTTGTCTAAAATCAGCAAGATGAAATTTAGTAAAGAGAAGTGCCAACTACTACAGTAGTTAAGGAAAAATTAAATGCCCATCTTCAAAATGGAGAATAACTGACTAGGTGCTAGTGTGGCTAAAAAGGATTCTGAGGTTGACAGTAGGTCACAAATTGAATATGAGTCAACAATGTGATGCGGTTGCAAAAAAGGCTAATATCATTATAGGGAGCATTAATAGGAGTTTCATTTGTAAGATCTGGGAACTAATTGTCCCACTCTACTCGACACTGGTGAGGCCACAGCTAGAGTATTGTGTGCTGTTCTGGGCACCATACTTCAGGAAGGATGTGGATAAATTGGACAGAGTCCAGAGAAGAGCAACAAAAATAATAAATGGATTAGAAAGCCTGGCGTATAAGGAAAAGTTTTTAAAAAACTGAGAGACACACTTCCCCAGGGGTGCCCAGGATTGCAAAGCTCCTCGTTACTACCTGCCTGGGTAGGCTTACTCTTGAAAAAGAAGATTGAAGAGGAGTCTGATGAGTTTTCAGATATGTTAAGGGCTGTTATAAAGAGGATAGAGATCAATTGTTCTCCATGTCCACTAAAGACAGGACAAGTAGTAATGGGCATACTCTGCAGCAAGGGAGACTTAGGTTAGTTACTAGGACAAACTTTCTAACTATATGTGTAGTTAAGCTCTGGAATAGGCTTCCAAGAAGATTGTGGAATCCCCATTATTGCAGATTTTTAAGAACAGGTTGGACAAACACCTGTGAGGCATGGTCTATGTTTATCCCTTCCAGCCCTACATTTCCATGATTTTATGTTAACACTAGTCTGTGGATTATGCCATAGGAATCTGGACGTGAAACACCATCTTCTACTCGGGCATCCAGTGTGAATGGAACAGATGATGAGAAGGCATCTCATGGTGGCTCTGCTGATGCACATCTGAAAAGTGAGAATGACAAACTGAAAATTGCTCTAGCCCAAAGGTGAATCTCTTGTAATATCTAAATTGCACTGAATACCTGTGCAGCAACTCTTTGGGTGTGGTTATATATACGTATTTAGGGACGGTTCAATAAAGAAATGGCTATCTGAACTAATAATTATGATACTTGTTGAAAGACAAATACTAGGGTAGATATAGTAATGGCTTATATAAAAAATGGGAAGGGGATCAAAAAAGTGGTAATGAGATCTATGTTAGTGCCTGCCTAATACCCATACTATTGTAAAAGGAAATAAAAATAATTGTTTTTTTTAATACCAATAAAACCATATTTACAGTCATGTTATTTCTATAGCAATAAGAGGCTGTAACAGGATTTACTCTCCACTCGGGCGCCTCCTGCCGGCTGCCGTGGGAATTAGCTCTGCCTGTTAGTGCGCCCTCTTTGGGTGGTGCCTCACCGCCATCACTCCTGCTCTAGGACCCACGTCTCTCCAAGGACTGCAGTGTCCTCTGCAGCAACATAGCCCTCCAGCCATCCCACACATTGTGCTCCCCACTTCCAGGGGACCTGCAGTCAGCTGTTTAGCCACTTCCCTTAGTAGCTATCGCAGTGAATTGTATGGCCACTTCCTCGTTTCTAATTTACTTCTATTCCTAAAAAGAAGCTTTGTTTCACATGATGGGCCATGTGCTGAAGGTTGCTGACCCCTGCGATAAGCAATTCAAAGGTTGCATACAGTGTGTATGAATCATAGGACTGGAAGGGACCTTGAGAGGTCATCTAGTCCATTCCCCTGCACTCACAGCAGGACCTAGTATTATCTAGACTATCTCTGACAGGAGAAGTACATCAGCCCTCCTTTTAATTTTTAATGGGATAATTTTTTTATTCCTACTCGCTGTACTCATTTCTACAGGCTAGTAACTGAGATACTAGGAGCTTTCAGTTTCCTCCCTCCATTGTCCCTCATCTCTTTAAAAGGCACATCACTCACCCTTTACTTCAGGAACTTGGAAGATCCTGGAATGTTTAGTTCTTCAATAGTTACATTTTGATAGCTATATAGGTATTTAAAGTCAAACGAAAGAAGTGAAAATGTATTTTACCTACATAGTACATATATTTTTCTTGGCTTAATACTATAGTATTTTATATACTATCTTCCATCCTGAAAGATCCCAACATGTACACTATATGCAGGTACCACCTGAAATGCAGCCACTGTTTAACAATTCACAGTTATACTTCAGTACAACTTAGGACAGGAAGTAAAAAATGCTGTAAAAATCCATGGCTGCAAACAGTAGACACCATACATCTAAACTAAACCTCACATCTGGCACTGACAATAGTACTTTTGCTTCCAAAACCATAAGCTCCTCCTACTTGAGTTAATGGAATATCTGTTATACTAGATGTAGGACTTGTATTTTCTGTGGGCTGTTCGTGAGAGAGAAGTGATTGCATAAACTTGAGCAGGTCTGATATTCTTTATGACAGAGGGTCAGTGTGCAGTAGTCATTCCACTAGGATACCGTATCTAATTCAGCTTGCCATCCACCATTACAATCAGGTGTTCTCACAGGGTAATAAATGGAACTAAAGCATTAGTGAATCTAACTCTAGCCTGTTGCTTTCAGTTCTTCCAATGTAAAGAAATGGGAAACGGAACTGCAGACTCTGAGGGAGAGCAATGCCAGGCTGACCGCTGCACTCCAAGAATCTGCTGCCAGTGTCGAGCACTGGAAAAAACAGTTTTCAGAATGCAAGGAAGAGAATGATCAACTCAGGAACAAGGTAAAATGAGTGGGTTGGATAGAATAAAATAAACCCCAGAGCACCCATTTGAAAGGACAGAGATCCCTTGCTTGGGGACTCCTCTCCTATTTCTCTTTCCTTGCCTCAAGCTAATATCCTCACAAACAGCCCATGCTGTATGATATCAGAAGTACTAGTTTGTCCAAATACTAACCAAAAGCTACTGAGGACTCTGCAGCCAAGTAGTGAACAAAGCAGAGGAGGGCAGTCAGCAGCAGCACCAAGGATCAGAAGCAAAAAACAATGTTCAGATTCCCACAAGTTATCAAACTCTTTGATCATTTTGAAATATATATTTATTGTAATTTTATTAATTAAGCTTTAAAAATCCTGAATAGGGTTCTTTCTAAACCTTTGCCAAAGTTCCTATTCTGTCAGCCTAGGCAGAACAGAGAAAGCAACAGCATCTCTTTTGTACTCATGTGGTGTTCCTCATCTGTCCTGGCTTCTCTGCTGCTTCGTCTTCTTTTCTTGTGCTAGAAAGCATAAAGAGAGGAAGAATGGAGTAGAGGAGACTGAGATGGCTACTTCTCCTTGCATCCAGCATGCAGGAGGCAAAGAACTGGGACCCCATAGGTGGACTGGGATTTATATATCACCCAAGATTCCATGCTCCCTGCTTGGTAGAGCTCTAATATTGTCTGACGGTGCTGTTGAGCACACGAGGAAAGAGAACTCCAAAGAATACAATTACCATAGTGTACTGTTCTCATAAATTATTTAGCTACAGTATATTGATGCCTTGTGCTCATTGTGTGGTAAGGTGGCTGGTTTAAACCATTCAATAATGCTAATTAAATCTCAAAAATCAGACAGCTAAGTGATGACATGAGTTGTACCCACAATACTGTAAGCACAAAAATAGAGGAGGAGGAGTCAGGCTGAGAATCAGGCACACCAGCTTCAAAGCAGTGTATTTCAACTCCATAAGCCTTTCCCTTTCTTACTGAGCATGTAATTTCACAGCACTGTAGTACAGGGATTGAATGTGAACCACAAGAGAGAACACTTGGGAGACGTAAATTTAGATTTTTAAAAACCCCAGCTTAGAATAGTAGTTTGTGCTGTCACTAAAATAATAGGGTGCTATCAAAAGCTTGTAATTGGCCCACGCACTGGTACAAGTCTGCTGAATACAGCAGAATTCAGTTTCCGTGAATACTGTGTGTAGTGATAATTTCAGCCTATTGATCTTAAGCTACTTTCCAAAAAGCTGGGTTCTGTTGTTGCTCCTGTTTTTGCCTTTCACTTACACAGATCACTGGGGCATTCAATGTACAGAGCAGATTGCAAGTGATTTTTGATTTTCTCTTGTTTTCAGGATTAGGTATGACTTTCACTCCTTTCGCATGCCACTTGACTCCAGGTGAAGAATCCTACAGCTTGTGGGAGTGCCACTGATAGATGTAACCTGACTTAGGCCTTGGTTACACTGGCACGTTATAGCGCTATAAAGCCTCCAGGAGCGTTATAAGTTACTACCTGCCCAGACTGGCGAGGCATGTAGAGCGCTATAAACCCACAGTTATAGCGCTGCTGATAATCCTCCCTTCCCAGAGGATTAACAGCTGTTGCATATTCCGTGTTCGGTCTTATCTCAAGTGTGAATGAGTATTAACGCAGATAGCGCAACAAGTGATCTCTGGGGATGCCCCGAGCCATTTAAGGCAATTGACATCTCTTCCCTTTGTTTTGAACTCCAGCAGGAGGAATGTGGAAGTATGTTTTCAGAGTCTCTCTCTTAACTCGAAAGATAAGCAGTGCAAATGTTTAGGGAGGGAGCCTGTCTGAAATACAAAGCCTGCCTAGTCTTCTCTGTCAAAGAACGCTTACCGACAGGCTCTCAGAAGGACTAACTCTCTCCCTCCGCATACACACAACACGTTCCCCCTCACCCCCCTCATTTGAAAAGCACGTTGCACCCAGCTGAATGCTGGGATAGCTGCCCATAATGCACCACTCCTGTGCCGCTGCAAGTGCCGGAAATGTGGCCACGCTACACCGCTGGCAGGTATCAGTGTGGCCACGCTATAGCGCTATCCCTATAGCTGTATATGAAGACAGCTATAACCAATACCGCTATAAACCTCTAAGTGTAACCATGCCCTTACCTGTCTACCAGGGAACTAAAATGCCTATTGGAATTCACTCAGTCTTTGCGAGATGGAGATTTTATATTTGTTTGTGTGAAGTTTGGGGATGTCACTGTCAGAATGTGGAGATAATTCCAATAGAGCAAATTAGTGCTTCACAACAAGCTTTCACGTGTTAGACTACCGCTTAACCCATGCTGGGTGTCAAGATTGCCTGGCACTAATTGTTAGCGTCAAGGTAATATTAGGTTGTTTGATAAATCAGGTTCCTAGGGTAAAGAGTTAATAGTTCATAGTTAAGGCTAGCAGTGAAGTTTTCTTTTATAAGAGAGAAATAGCTGATCGAAATAGTGGATTACAGTTAAATAGCAAAGCATGCAACATAAATTATTTTCTCAGCATTTGCTTTTGTGTAATGTTACATAAGAAAGTTGCTTTCATTGACATGACCAGGTGCAAATGTGTCACTTCTCTCCTAAGTGTAGTCAAAAATGAGCAGGTTCACAAAATACTTCCTTATTCTGGCGCAGGGGCTAAGACACCTATAGCTCAGCAGTCAGATGCTTTTTGTGGTTCATATAGCCCCGCTGTCTGCACACACTGTCATTGAGCTTCCTGCAGAGAGAGAGAGATTCTCCTATATTTCTTCTCTCAAGTAGGTTTTTCAATAGGCTTTGGTGCTGCACCAGTATGGGGTGCTGGGAAATTCTCTCTCCTGTGGTAATTGGGTTAGACAGTTTTGCACATTGGTCTACCTTAAAATGATGCCAAGTACAGTCCCAGAGCAAGCCAATTCTGAGAATTAAAAATATGTTAATGAGAGAGCCTGGTGGCCTAGGAGCAGCGCAGCACACAAGATCTGAGTCCAGAGATGGCTAGAAGAAATGTAGAATCAGCTAGCTGATTCCCTGTGTGAGAGAAAAAAGCACCATCTGTCACACTGTACTAATCCTTCTGGCTAAGTTTTTATGCTGTATCCAGCCCTCTTATTCCTGCTGGAATAATAGACAGGCGTTGAGGAGAAGATATTGGGAACTCCAGAGAGCTTGCTTACTTATACTATATTTTTTTTAAAAAAAAAGACATAGATTACTGGCTCGTTCTTGCATAAAAATGGAAGTGCAAATGTATCCCCATCCATTGCTCTTCATTACTAATTATGACATTCCAGTGCTTTGCACAGTCCCATGTAATTACATAAGGCATTACATGAGATACAATAAACGCATCCTGTGAGGTTCCCTAGTGGGTGTGTAAATGGGTTACTTTGTTCTTAATTTTAAATATAACAGTGATAACTGTGATCTGTTGTACTAACTGGTATACTCTAGCGGGGGCAGATCCTAGCTGATGTGAATTGTCGTACCTCCACTGATTCCAGTGGAGCTGGGACAGTTTACACCAGCTGAGGATCCGCCCCTAGGTTTGAAGAGAACTGGTGTTGGCTATGATCTTTTGTTAAAGATTGAAGAGCTGGAAGAACAATGCAATGAAATAAATAAAGAGAAGGAAAGAAATGCACAGCTGAATAGGCGCCTCCAGGAACTGGAATCAGAACTTCAAGACAAAGAACTAGTAAGTAAACTAAAATTAGAAATGGCACAAATTCTTTAAAGTCAGAGTGGGCCCGTCTGCTTTTCACTACACAAAGCAACACAAACAATGTGTCACCACAGTTGAAGAGAGCCCAGCATTTAAAGTTACTGCTCTTTCTAGCTGCTGTAAGACTCTTTAGATCTCCTAGGTCAGTCGTGTCCCTTAATCACTCGTTTACAACACTGTAGTTCTGAATTTTTAATCTGATTTGGCATTTGAGTTTGACAATTGTTGTGAACAAAAATGATACTTTACACTTCTGAGGATCTCAGTGCCCCTTAAAACCAATACAGTAACTCCTCACTTAGTCGTCCCAGTTAACGTTGTTATGTTGCTGATCAATTAGGGAACATGTTTGTTTAAAGTTGTGCGATGCTCCTTTGTAATATCATTTGATAGCCGCCTGCTTTGTCCACTGCTTGCAGGAAGAGCAGCTCATTGGAGCTAGTTGATGGGGTCTTGGAACCTGGGTGGACTGACAGCTACCCTCTCAGCTCCCCTAAGTTCCCTGTGCAGCAGCTGCTCAGCAGGCTATCAGTTGCTGGCAGTTCAGCTGTCCCTCTCCCCACTGCTATGTGCTGCTCCTGCCCTCTGCCTTGGAGCTGCTTCTGGGAGCCTCCTGCTTGCTGTGCAGGAGGGGAAAGTAGAGGGACTGTCAGGGTGTCCCCCTGCTCCTGCACCCCACTTACTCCTTCTCCATGTAGAGCAGGGTGGGGACACAGACAGAGAGAGCTTGGGGCAGCAGCAGCCATCTCAACTTCCTGGTTTAAGTACATTAAAAAGACAATGTACTTAAGATTGTGGTCCGCATACTTAAAAGGGCAATGCATGTCTCGCTCTCTCCCTCTCTCTCTCTCTCTCACACACACACACAATGTGTGTGTCTGTCTCTGCCATGCTGTCTCCCCTCCCTCCATTTGTGCTGCCTTGTAGAGTGTGAGGCTACATTAACAACAATTTGTTAACCCTTGAGGGCTCAGCCAAAAGCTAGTTCATCATTTAGCGGTAAAGCATTCACTGGGAAATATCCCACCCTCAACCAAGCTTCACAATCATCATCACTGTGTACAGTATTAAACTGTTTGTTTAAAACTTATACGATGTGTGTGTGTGTATATGTATGTATGTGTGTGTGTATATATATATATATATATATATACTTTTTTGTCTGGTGAAAAAAAAATTGCCTGGAACCTAACCCCACATTTACATTAATTCTTATGGAGAAATTGGATTCGCTTAACATCGTTTCGCTTAAAGTCGCATTTTTCAGGAACATAACTACAACATTAAGTGAGGAGTTACTGTAATTGGTTAAACAGCATAACACCAGCTGAGACAGGTAAGTAGTAGTACCTTCATTTTACAGATGGGTGACATGAGCAGGAGAGGTCGTTGCCTTGTCAGAGTCACACAGCAAGTGGGTTGAGAATTCAATCTCAGAATCACTGCTTTCAGTCCCCTACTTCAATTGCTTTACCATATGGGAGGTGGGGAGCTGTTGACTTTCAGGTGCATGTCAGTGAAAAGATATCCCTTACAAGAGAATTTAGTACCTTTGTTAAGACAGGTCAGACTGTCTTTCAGTGAAGTCTTATATTTTACTATGTTGCCACCCCCACCTTCTGATTTTAAGAATTAAGTCCAAAATGGAGATTAAAATTAGAGGATGTTACTTACAGATTCATTCACAATTCCTAAATCTCTCATCTTAGCTTAAAAGGTATTCATTCTGTTGGAAACTTTCATAGCCCCTCAGGGGGGAGGGAATAATGCAGTCTTTGAGGTTCTCCCCCACCCTCCATAGTAGAAACCAAATGTTCTGTGCCAACTCAAGAGCAAACGCAGACAGCAGGTGAGTGAAGCTTGCCTAGTGCCATTATAACTTCTCAGCTGGTACTCCTAAAGAGCAGTGCTTTTAAGGAGTTTTAAGATGGTACAAGAAGATGGAATTTGATGCACAGTTAAAAATATGATGTAGTTTTCAGCACCAAGTTTCAAATGTCATGCTTTTTTCCCAACCTTTCTGCTCTAATAGCATATATAATAACCCCTACTTTGTGCTAGCATTTTCATTGAGGTTCACATTCTCCAGACACCAAATCAGCCAGCAAATTGATTGACTCACGAATATTACAGACCTAGCTTCCATTTGTTTTTGAGAATGAACTGCACCAGCCTGATTTCAGACTGTTTCTTACATTAGTGGATTTCTGATTAGCTCTAAACCACTGTAAATAAGCTGCTCTTGGCTTTTCAACGTAAACCAGCATGGAGCCTGCTCACAAATGCAGCCATGAAAGAAGCACCTCTGAAATTCTGTCCATTTGAGGAACAGTAAGGGGAGGAAAGAAAAATGAAGGGATGGAAAGAGACGCAGAGGCATTGGGGAAAAAGAAATATCAGCCACAGACCTATACCAGGGCATCAGAATGCTTAAAGATGTATGGGGGTTCACTTCTCAAAATAAACACAGGGGTTACTGTCACAGAGTTCTGGGGTGTAATCCAGATCAGTAAGGCATTGTCACTACTTGCCCTGCAATCCTTGAATGCCTTGCAATGCTTTGCTGCTGTAGCTTCCAGCCTCAGATGCTCACAGCCAACCTACATGTATGTAGTCACATCCTAACTGTCTGTGCGCTAGACATCCCTGGTTCAGTAGCTCTGACCCCAACCTGTCAACCACCCCACAACCCCCTCTGGCTTCCACCAGCCTTGCTTACAACCCACAAGGTGACCTCATCACACTCCTAGTCCTGAATTCCCCCAAAACTGTGTGTCTTGAAGTATCTATTCTAGCATAATTTTATGGTAGAGCGTGGGATACGTATACTTTTCTTCTGCTGTGAGATCACCAGTACCTGGAAGAGAAGATGTCACATCTCACAACTCTACTTGTGATGTGTGATGTGACTTGGCTATTCTATATCAGATTAGATGGAGGACTCACGAGGCTGGACACATTTTATCTTTATTTTTTTTTAGAATATCTGAGGAAATAAAAGATATGTTTGGAGGCGGATCCTGTAGCCTGCTCCACAGATTGCAGCCTGCCTCCTCCTGGACTCTAGGGGAAATCTTCAGGAGCAGATTATTGCGGGTGTTTTCACTCAGAAAGTCAGTTTCTGCAGCTTTAAATGGTGGTGGGGATGTTTGGCCCTTGGCATTTACATTCTTCAAATATGTTCCCCATGTTACCTTTGCTGTTAGCAGAGCAACAAACTCTTTTTAACTTTCCTCTTAAATCCATCTCTGCAGCCACCTATTTGTCTTGTTGCTCATTTCTAACTCCTTCCTGTTCGTCCATATTATTCTGGTAATGGGGTGCTCAGAGTTGAATACAGTATTCAAGGTGGTGTTGCTCAGAGCTAAATATAAATTTGCTCAGATCTATGCTCTGTGATGTTTTTACATATACAGCTCAAAATTCAAGTGACCTTTTTTACTGCTATGTATCACTGCAGACTTGTATCTAATTTGCTGATGCTGGGTCTCATTTAGCGTTATTGCGTTTCAGAGTTCCCTGTCTCCTTGAATGCGTGTCTATGTGTAGTGAGAATTCATAAACATAACTAGCTGGAGATTAGTTTATGCTCAGGTGTTGAAACTATGTAATCAAGAAATGATTAATTAAATGTGGTACAAAAATGAATATTATATTTAATTTATTATATTAACTGCCATTTATAAAGTGAAAACATTATTTTCAGTTATTTTAAATCCCAATGTTGTGTAGCATACAGTAGACCTGTGAAAAGTCATTTCACAGCTTCAGATTATTTTTTTCATTAAACTGAAGCTTGTTATAATTTTCCCATTTTGTTTTTTTTAATAGGAGTTGGAGGATCTTCGAAAACAGGGTGAAATTATACCCCAACTAATGACAGAATGTGACACTGTATCTCAGAAATTACAGGTACAGTTCAGCAAATAAATTGATCTAAACACAGTGGAAAGAACATTGTTTTATATTTCTCATGTTTATATATTTTTACCTATTTGTAACTTAACTGATAAAGAGACCTCTAATTCATAAAAGTGAATGCTGATTACTTGCAATATTTACTGTGGCTGCCCCAGAATTAGAAGTAATTATAGATAGCTTCTGTCTCTGCCTGGTTATCTGAAGAATATTGCTACTCTGGAATCATGTTGCAACTGTCACCTGGCAGACTGCAGGATATTCTATATCCAGTATTTATGCTGCCCTTGCCTTGCATTGCCTCATATGCAGTGCTACCAGAAGTGACTGCTTCACCTACAAGAGCTGGCAAGAATTCACCAATCTCCTTCCAAACAGCCATTTTGAGTAATCAAGTCAGTTAAACTAACATCATGACGGCAGCTAAAGCTAATTATTATAAAAGAAAGAGAAAAGAAGAAAAGTTATTTGTTTAAAAAACCAATGACTAATTGCATAACATTGGGGAGAAGTTCATACAAAATGTATTTATGTGGTGGGTAGTCTTTTTCAACAGAATACATTGTCTGTATTTTTATGTAGATATTTAGATAGCCCCCTATCATCAAAGTATTTGAATCTGGTTCTTTTTAAATCTTTTGAACTCTGACTGTATATATCAAAACGATGCATTCAAGAATTTGGACCGGGGGAAAGGGGATGTCCCATCATGGATTGGGCCTCAGTGTGGTATGTACCGTACTAACACAGAACAAAGACACAGTCCCTGCCCTGTACAATAGAAGCATTTTAATTCAAACAACAGGTGTATAAGAACAGCCACACTGGGTCATACCAATGGTCCATCTAGCACAGTATTCTTTCTCCAACCATGGCAAGTACCAGAGTTTCAGGGAGAGTGTACAGAACAGGGCAGTTGTGTTTTTCCCTATCTTCCCCTCCCAGCTCCTGGCAGTCAGAGGTTTAGGGTCACCCAAGCATGTAGTTCCCATTTTTAAGTTAAATGTTACTGTAGTGGGAATTTGTGGGTATTTTTCTGCCCTGCAAGGACAGTGGTATTGGAGCAGTTTTTATAGTGGGGATGCTGAAAGCCATTGAACAAAACTGTAAACCTTGTATACGATGGAAACCACTTCAAGCTACTGTACCCCCAGGTCTCCTACTTCTTGCACCTCTGTACAAGGTTGTTAAATGTAATTATATTATGGTGATCATTACCAAGTGATTTAGTGATTATCTCTTGAACCATATTAATTTTTGATTCATCAGTCACCCTCAGCTCTGTACAGAATGTAGAGGAGGGTCTTAAAAACCAAATAGATTGTTGTCTTGAATATTTAACTGGAGAAATGGCTTATGCACTGAACTAGTACTTCAGCTGAGACTTTTGTGTTTTGGCCTTTCTTGAATAGATTTTGCTTTTATGGAAGGCTACTCATCCCTGTTTGCATCAGTTAAGTTATGGTGGAGGCAAGCTTAGCAGAGCTCACAACAAAGGGAACAGTGTCTAAGGCAGGGGTGGGTAAACTTTTTGGCCCAAGGGCCACATTGGGGTTCAAAATTCTGCAAAGGGCTGGGTAGGGAAGGCTGTGCTTCCCCAAACAGCCTGGCCTTGCCCCTATCTGACCCCCATCTACTTCCCACCCCCTGACTATCCCCTCAGAAACCCTGACTCATCCAACCCTTCCCTCCCCACTCCTTGTCCCCTGATTGCCCCCTCTCAAGACCCCCCACTCTAACCACCACCCCCTGGGACCCCGCTCCCTAGCTAAGCTCCCTACTCCTTGTCCCCTGACCGCCCCCTCCAGAGACACCCTCCCCGCCCCATAATCACCACCTAGGACCCCACCCCCTATCCAGTCTCCCTGTCCCGTGACTGCCCCGTCCCCTAGCCACACCCCTGACAAGGCCCCTGGGACTCCCACATGCCATCCAACCGTCCCGTTTCCCGTACCCTGATCGCCCCCCAAGACCCTCTGCCCCTTATCCAGCCTCCCACCCTGGCCTCCTTACCATGCCACCGCTCAGAACAGTGTGTCTGGACCGGAGCCAGACACATTGTTGCGCAGCCCTGCCCCCCAGAGTGCCACTCGCACTGCGCGCTGAGGCTGCAGGGGACAGCAGGGGAAGGACCGGAGCTTAGGGGCTGGTTAGGAGAAGCCCGCAGGCTGTAGTTTGCCCACCCCTAGTCTAAATATACCAGAAAAAGTAAGAACCAGAGGCACTTCGTAGTTCCAGGCTTTGAGATAGAAGCATCTGTAACTCCCCTCTCACTTGGAAACGATTCCTTATGGCTGAGGCACCTTGGTAAGGTGTGTGATGGGAGCAGTTCCCTGCTTACGCTACATCTGTTCTGGGTATAAATAAAGGTCTTTGGAGCTGTCAGTATGGCACTTTCACAAGCTTAAACCTTTTTTCACTTTTTTCATAACCCATGAAAAAAGAATAAATGAAACAAGGTCATCTAGGTGGAAATAGTTGAAAGACTATTGAAGCTGTGGGAGGGAAATGTGGGCTGTGGGAATAAGATATTAACATAGGCCATTTCTACGTGGTAAAGCTCATTATTTGAAGTTTTAAAGAGACATAAGTTTAGAAATGTATACTGTCCTGAAATGAGGAAAAGCAGAAAGAAAGCTAATGAAATAAGAGAACATGGGTTTCTAAAAGAAAGAATACATTAATAGAGCAAACTGGAGTGTGGGAGAACATTAAGTTGTTTTCACTGACTCTATGCTTAAGTATTCAGCCAAGGAGTTTAAAAAAAAATTCTCCAGAACCTAATAAAGCAACATTATTTCTCAGGCGATGTTTTGTAAAAGCTTATTTTTCAAAGCTAAACCACCATAGATAATTTTGTGGCACAGAGACTAATTTTGCAGCTGTAGCAACGTATGTACAGTGCACAATTTAAATCCAGCTGAATTTAAAGATATCAACCAAATGACACAATCTAATGCAAAGCATCTTTTCCACTTAATCTGTGTCCTTCCCTGCATTAGTAAGGGCTTTTCTTCTTTTTTTTTTTTTAAAAAAAAAAAAAAAAAAATCTGTCATGTCAAAATTGCTTGCAGGGGTGTTTGTGTTAGGCAAACTAATAGAAAGTCAAAGCAAAACATTTAAAGTCTGTGACGCATTGTTGCTTTTCCCCAGTAAATTGTTCATCCGTCTTTTCTAAGATTCATGTTGTTCTTTTCTTTTCTATTCTTTTTTTAAGGCTGCTGAGGAAAAGAACAGAGACCTGGAGGAGAAAGTCAGAACACTAAGGACAGATGTTGAAGAGAACAAACAGAGACACAACAGCCTTAAAACTGAATTAAAGAATTTTTTAGACATACTAGATGGGAAGATAGATGAACTACATGACTTCCGACAAGGACTGTCTAAACTGGGAGTTGACAACTAGACGGCAACAGATTTTTGTAATCTAGGGTCTGAATGTTTGGTGTTTTGTTGATCCCAAATGTGTATTTTACAAAATTTGACTAGAATGTTCCACTTGTTGGCATTGTTTCTGTACATACAGGCTGAAAATTTGCTGTGTTTTTTCAAACCAGTTGTGCTGCTCACTGAATTCTGTTGAGAAGAGAAATGATTTATATGACTGCTCTGGGTTTGTGAAGAGGTGGAGGATTCTGTCTCAGGAATCTGGAACTAGATCTACCTTATATGAATATGCAGTTAGTTGTTGCAGGGAAATTTATATCTTTCTTAAGGGCTGTTGCAACCATACAAACAGAAAACAAGTATTTTCTAGTCCTGACTATCAATACTCCTAGCAACATGCAATTTTATTTCTTTTGTGGAGTGGAGTGAAGATTAGAGGGCGCTCCTGCCATGTAAATCAGTTGATTAAAATGTGTCTGACTTGAGCTGCAGTCAAGTGTAGCGGATCCCTCTAAGTAGATATTAAGATCCTTAAGAACAAATCAATAAAGCCTAATTCACGGAAAGTAACCAACCGATTTTATACTTGTGTGACCTCTGATACAAGGTTTACTATGTAAATGTATGTGCACCTACAACGCATCATCCGCAAAGTTGCAGTCAGTCTCAGCTCTTGTACTTCAAATAAATTGTACAACAGCTGATGAGAACTTGTCTCATTTAACAAGAGCATCTTTTTCCTCAGCCCTAGTGTTTAAATTCATATAATTAATCATTACATCTTTGGAAAAAAAACCACACTCTCTTCCTGGGACCAGATATACAGCAGTAGGGATAGGTTATTATTTCACATATAGGTCTGGGCCCTCTAATTATCTGTATAACTTAATAACTGCTGTGAACATCTCTGAAATCACTTCAGTGGAAGTTAATCAAAACAACACTAGTTCATTTCACAGAACCACCAGTTATGGTTTTGTACAAATGTCAGTCTCTGTTCATGAGACATCCAGGACAGAGGTAGCATGAAAGCAAAACCCTTTTCTTTGAAGTATACGTTCCAATTTCATGACATATTAAAGGGCATGAGTTAGAAACCAAATTGCCCATTTAGAATGACAAGAAGAAAGGCATTGCAGAAACACATTTTAACTTGTATTTGATTATTAAGCAGCTCTAAACACATTCTGAGTAAAACGAGAATGCTTGGGATTCCATGACCATGAGAATAAGAAGCAAGCTTACTTCAGTACAGGCGGTGACATAAACAGCAACACTGGTTCAGAATTCAGTCTAACTCTGCTTTTGTCTCCGTAACTACCTTCATGAGATTTTTTTGGGGGGGAGGGGGGCAAGTTGTTTGTTTTTTAAAGAGCTGTTAGGGAATAGCCTTCTCTGAAGTTATTCTGAAATCCCATGCAAATAGCATTTGGGCAAGAATTTCTGTTGATGTCTGATACGTTGACGGTATTGCCTCTTTTTTTGAATCTAGTAAAGGCTACTGAAGTGTGAAATTAAGTGTAGCCATGTCACAACATTCATTTCACATATTACAAATTGGATTTCTGATTCTTATAAAGCTATAATCAAGGGGGTTTGGGTTATTTAAATAATGTAAGTGAAGAGTACATTGAATATCTTTGCACACAGATCTAATAATCCAGATGCTGGAAGTCTGTAGAGATACTCTATCTGCAATAGTTCTTTAATTTTAGATTGCATCTACCACTGAAGTATTGTCTATCTAGCCTTGTCTTTTTTGTATGTGTGCTTTGTAATCCTTTTATACAACTGATATTATGAAGCTGGACTATTTAGGTATATGATGGTCTTTATAAAAATTGTTGTAGAGTGCCAGTATTTTAAAAAAATCAGGTACATAGAAACATAATATTGAATGTAGGCATGTGAAAATAAGCTTCCGCCTGTGCAGAATACACAAGTGTTACATAATGTGGAGGTAGATAATGTGATCCGACTACTCAAAATTGAAAATGACAAAGGAAACGGTGTATTTTCTGAACAAATAATTTCAGTACTTAGTTTGCATCTCTATAGTTCACTTGGAATAAAGAATCATCAAAAAGGCAAATGACCTACTTCTCCTCTACTCCCATCCTACTCTTAAGGTTAGCTGCACCAGCTGGGAAGCAAGGAAATAAAACAATTGTCTGTCACAAACAATATAAATTGCCAGGCTCTCTACTTTACTTCCCATTAATGCTTTTACCGCCTTCATACTGAGAGCCTTGCTCAATCTTCTGTTTCTTTTCTTTCTCTTTCTTTCCCGACTAGTGAGGCTTAGGGCTTGTCAGCATGAGAGAGTTGTATTGGTTTAACTTAAGGTGTGATTTTTAAATGTGGGTAGTTAAATAGGCGCAAAGGGCTGTGTGAACACTCTTATTTTGGTTTAATCCATATTTATTTGGGGTTCATCCAGTTATTTTCAGTTTAGTTTAAACCACTTAGGAATCAGATTAAAATAAATGAAATAAGCCACTCTTAAACTGAAATGAGGGTCTACACACAGGGTTGCATTGGTTTAACTAAATTAGTTCAAAAACTGACTTAAGTAAAACCTGTACAATTTTCTGATGTAGACAAGGCCTCATAAAGAAGAAATAAGGATAAGAGGGAAGGTGTGGAGGCATAGTCTAAAAAGAAAAGCATTTATTTCTGGACCTGCTAGTTGTGCTGCACACTTCCAAGCAATCAGAGGAACATGGTGGATACTCTGAGCAATCTCTGTTCTCTCTCCTGTGGTCAGGACCCCAGTGTTCATGTTCTTTCCTTCTTTGGCAGGTGTGTTCAGTTCTTACATGGTTGAGACACTGGGGGTGCTCAGCACACAATTTGAAGGCTCAGACGTTCTAGTTGCTTCCATCCTCCATGGGATTGACAGCCCTATCTAATTATTTTCTGCTCTCTCTCTTTTTCCTGTAACAAAATGTAAATACTGGGTCCTGGGATTTGTTACCTTTAAGGATTATGCAAATTGGTCTTCTCTCACCTTTGCCACTCTGTCTTCTTTCAGAAATTAAAGGAGATTATAAATGTTGCAGGCTCCCAGTCCACTGGAAGTTAATACCTCTGTCTCTTGGATACCTGCAGGCATTTCTTCCTTGAATCTTGATCCCTAACAGACCAGGTCTTTCATTAAGAGTGGCTGATAGGTACATATGTCACGTGGCTGCTGTGAGGGATAGATCCATGTTGGTAAAGGACATTGAGTTCCTAGCATGAAAAATATGATTGCAAAATATTTATAATTAAGTCTCTGTTGCAGCCCACCCATCACTTCACAATGCCACACATGTGAACCTTATTAGCTGCTCAGAGACTTGGTGTGGTACAAAAAACTCTCATCTCTAAACTTCCTCCAACAAACTGTGAGTGCAGGGTGTTGGGAAACTAAACATTCTTTTTGTGGACAGTTCTCAGGTAGTAGTAAGGATCTAGCATTCATGCTTTCTCTAGCCCACCTTCATTCTTCTGCAGGTACTGGGCCCTGAGAATCCAAATCCTCTATTTCTGCAGTAACAACTGCTGAACTCTCCCTGAAGCTGTAGGTGGTTTCTTCCTTTCCTGTTTTTTAGTATCAGGTTTTCCCTTCATTTTTGCTGTTCCATTTCTGCCATGCTGTCTAAGCAACCTGGAGAACTCTCAGTGGCCTTCCTGCCATAAAGATCCCTCCTTAGCTATTAAGCCTGGCTGGTCACTATAAGAGACTTGTCCGTGGTCCTTTAACCCATTATCTGGTGTCCTGTCAGAGTGAGCCTGCCTGCCTCAGACAGGAATACATTGCCTTATCAGTCTTGCATTCTGGCTTCCTCTCTCTCTCTCTCCTGCTCTCCCAGATTCTCAGCTCAGTCCAGCTTCTAAGCATCCCTTGCAGTCCTTTGGACCTATGCTCCTGCAGAATGAAAACTTCATGATAGGTGAGAGTGACTTCCTGACTGGGGAACCTGACTGGTGATTCTTATTCAGAGCCCCCTAAATCTGGAGGCTGCCCTCCGCTCGAAAATATTTCCATTGTCAGGGTACAAGGTGAATGTTTTTGAGAGACTCCCTGATTACAACAACATGGCCTTCCCTCATGTTTTTTTCAAGATGTTTGCATCTTGGGGCTAGGATCTGTTTGACAGAGGCCTAGTCATATCTCAATTATGCGCACCAAGTATTATATACTATATAAAGTTGCAGTGGAAATATGTGAGATCTCTAAGATGATGATCTTTGCGGATTCCATGACCTCTCCTTTTTATGCTGTTTATGCTGCTGCTTTTTAAACCAAGGCTGTGCGATTAGTGCTGGCCCTCTCTCCTGATTTTGATATCTGCAGAGCTCAGGCCCCTCTGTAAATAGCAAAGTTACTGTATATTTCAGTGATGCGCTTTTTGATTGCTGAGCTGTATATGAGGATAGCCATGAAAGATCAAATGTGTTTGACTCAAGGGGTGAATCCTGCTCCAACTGAATTGATGTTTGTACCCCTGCCCCTCCAGGACGCTAATTTGTTCCGAGGAGATCTCAAGGTAGAGGGATCAGAGTCCAAACAGTCCCGAAAGCACTAATTTCAGTCTTCATATCTCAGTTTGCAGATTTGTTTTTGCTTATTAGTAATAGTTTACAAACATGAATTTTCAGCACATTTCTAATGTTGGTTAGTTCTCACTTTGTATTAGGTCTGTGTTGGAGACATATATGGATTTCTCCATGCAAGCTTGTACTCCCTCTTAGCTCGGAAGATGTAAAGGTTCTGTTTGTGGACATAGGTTTCTCCCCTAAAGTGGCTAATGGCAGGAAACATCCTACCTTAATCACTTGATCTTGTATTTTGCGTGTTCTGTCTTGTGCTCAGCACTCTGAGTGTGAATGGCTGTCATTTCCACTTCCTGAGGTCCTGTAGAGAGTACCTTTGCATCGGATCCCTTTCCTGTTTTTTGTTTATGGAGCATCTGATTTGTATACTTGACTTTCAGAACGCTATTTCATCATCGGGAATGGCCCTCTGTTTAAAAATACTAGATTGGCCTCTTTTGTGACCTGGGGAAAGTGTCTTTCTTTTGTTTTCTGCGATAGTAGACTTTTTAATTGGTATCTCCTTTGCCAAGTGATGAATCAGTGAGTTCACTGGAATAGAGCTGCCGTGTCTGTAAGGATTTAAGATTTCATCTCTGACTTTCACAGTTTCTTATTCAAAATTTTCTATTTTTCTTATTCCTTTTACTCCAGCTTCTTCTATGCCCAGAAAACAGTCTGGAGACAGTGGGTTGCTGTGTTTTATGTAACCTGGGTAAGGCCTTTTGATTGTGTTTGAAAAAACCACATCATTTATTTTTTGATTCCTTGTCTAAAATTTAGAATGAAGCTTCTAAAGCCACCACTGCTCAGTGGATTAAAGGCAATAAGAGCTTCTACAGTTCTTCACTGCTGTCTGTCTGTGAAATACTGTCGTCATTTATGAAGAGAGAGGACCTACGCATTAACTGCTATACTGTATTGTGGTGGCTGCTTGCCCCTACTCTTGGTCCTTTGTTGCTCAATACCAGCTGATACCAAAGCTGATCTTGGTCAGCAGTCTCTTTGCTGGACTGAGGTTCACTCACTCAGCAGATGGGTGTAACAAATATTTATTAAGGCAAAACACTAGACAGTGATCAGTTGCTAGTGGGAAGCCCATCAGGACAATCTCATCGTTCCCTATGATCTCTGCACCCCCATCAGTATAGGCTTAGTGTTAGTTCACACCAATCTTTTCTAGCTTTTTAGTTACTGTATCTTTTCTTATTCTCACAAATATGATTGCTCTGCAGTTTCTTACACATTCACAGCACTAAACATGATTATTCTGCCATTTCTTACAAAAACACAGTTCTATTTATGTTTGTACTGTTAAATGTTATCAGAACAGACTCTTAAAATCCATAGCAGGCTTCTCGCAGGCCTAAATATCCCTTTTCTCCCAGCACGCTTGGCCACTAGTCAACGTAAGCCTTTTCACACCGCTTTATAAGTTGCACTTATGAAATCTTACTGGATGGAAGCAGGACTGCACACCAATGTACAATTGTTCACTAGTAATTCTTTTCATTGTACGCATTCTCTGCATCCACCCCACTTTCCTGGCTTTTTGCCCTCATAACTGTTTACTGTCTTCACTATCCAGGGAAACTGGTGGAACCTGCCTACATATTCTCAGAGCCACGTTTCCATGATTCATAGCTGTGGATTTTTTTTCCTTGGCTACAGAGCTCTAGCCCTTAAGGTTGCAAATGTCTTGAAACCATGAATGATTTGTAAACTGATGCCATATTGTCTTCCTGAGTCTGCAGACAGCCTGAAACAAAAGCTTTCCGGGGGCTGAACTGCCCCATTCATCTCAGTGAGGAGTTGTTGCTGAATTCTAAAGGTGACAGTTTAAATGTTAACTTTAACTGTTCCATTGCTGGCTGTTTTAGCAGAAATGTTAACTACCGTGATCTTCCCACAATCTCAGACAAGTCTTCCATCCCTTATGGGACCAAAGTCCCAGCTCTCCCCTGCTCAACTGCCAAAACATCCAACTTTGCCCCCGTTTCTGTGATGTAGTTATGAGTTATAAATACAAAAATCTTTGACATATCAAAAAAACTGAATGTGAGGACAGAGTAAAATAAACTGAATTTTATATCCACACAAAAATAACACCGGGGAGTTACTGTACTGATTTGAATAGTACATTTTCACATTTAGTAAAAAAACTCAGATAATTTTTAATGAATCTGCTACTAAATTTGTAGTCTGCTGCAACAGAAATTATGCAGCGTAATTTAGGTCCATCTTGCCAGGGAAGAAAACTAGACTTTTTGCTTATACTGTCTGTGTTGGCAATTATTTTTGTCTCTGCTTCCTAGTAGGTGAAGCTGTTCTAGAATATTATATATGTGATGTAGAGGCTGTAACACACCCAACTACTGCAAAGTAACTTTCTCTTTTTGAATTGTGTTAAACCCATCAACTAAAAGAAGTGTCAGTCACAGCAATAGCAAGTCACAAGCTACTGATCCAGATCCACCTTAAAATGAAGAGAATCACCATTGACCGATACAGAAATGAATTGCACATTTGCAGTCTTGCCATTTGAGGCTTGTGTCCATATTTTGTATTCCTTTTAGGATATAAATTTGACAGTTATGTGAAAAGTTTGCATGTCTTAAATATCGTACTCTGTATTCAGTAACAACATACCCTGAGTGAAATATACCGTAAGGAATGTATTGCAGAATTTTAAGAATGTGTTTCCCCAAAAGCCGTGTGTTCTCTTGCAGGCTGAGGAACAGGACTGATGCTGTTAGATTAAGAAAGATTTGCTTATGTAATTGGGATTTGTTGAGATGTCTAGCCAATTTGACTTTCTACTGTGTTTTGCGTTAGCACTAGTTTTTGAAAAAACGTTTAAACTAAATACTTTGAAATGATGGTGCCTATACATCCAAAAAATTTATATGCATGTTTTGAAATATCGTTTTTCTCCTTCTGGTCACTTAGTTAATTAACAAATTCTGATGCACATAAAACCTAGGCACTCAAGAGAAAAATCTGTTGTATTTTTTGTTTTTACCACTGGTCAGCAATAATTATTTTAGCCATATACCAGCCAAGAAGACTGATACTGAAAAAGAATTATTAACAGGTCTGCTAAATGTGCAGTACATCAATAAAGTGGTGTGGGCTGAAAGTGGAGATACTTTCCTTTATTGAGCATATCTTGCGGCATTTAGATGTTATTTGCCTAATAGTGACAAATGCATAATCTACTATAAAACTATTCTATATGATAGAGCACATCATTTTTTTTAACTCAACTTTAAATATATCCCTTACTGGTAGTTAGCAATTATGGGAGTGTTTTTAGTGTGGTCTACCATACCAAAATATTTAGAACTATGATGAGTCTTTAGTAATAAAGCTAAACACACAACCTGTTTTTACTGTTTCTAGTAAGGTTTAGTGAATGACTGACAATTCTATTGATATACAACTGTGGGAAAACACTGCGATGCTTTAAATGTGTATTTTTATCCCAATTTAATATATGATTAATTGAGCTGAAGTGTTTACTACAGTTCGTTGTAAAAATGTGTCTGACCTCGTCATTCTGTCTACTGTGAACAAGTACTTTTTAAAATCAAAAGTAAATGGTGAATGTGAACATTTGGACTCTCTCCTAGTTGCAGTCAATGCTGTTTTTTATATATTAAAATTGATTTTTCTTTATGAACTTATAACTTTGTGTTTTTTATCTGATTTTATTGTATCATATACATTTGCTTTAGGTAAAAATATATAGTTTAAGTAAAAAAAGAATCTATCATTAGCTTATAATAATAAGCATCCTTTATCTCAGTTGCATAATCTTGTCATTAAGAATTTAAACTTAGGGAAGTTTTTCATTAAAAATATGAGCTTGATTTGGATTTATGCATCTGTGCGTATCTGCAAGGAATTACACCGTAGTAAGTTTTTGCGCCATAAGATGACATGGTGGTGAAAACACCAGTCTACTCTGCAGCTTCTACTATTGTTACCTCCAGTGGAGTTGCACCACTGGTGAATTATGCTATAAAGTACTCTATTGCAGATGGTGTAAGACCCTGATTCTGCAAACTTACATTCTTGCTTAATTTTACTACCTTGACTAGTCCCACTGAAATCAGTAAACTTAAGCAGGTGTATATGTGTACTCAGGACTGGGTCCTAAATGTATGCATTAAACTTGAAAAACAGCACGAAGAAATCTTTCTATATGGCCCTGACCCTACAGACATATACACATATGCTTGAAACTAAACCCATATGTAGGTGCTTGCAGGATTGGGACCTTCAGCTGTGCTTATTGCTCAGTATGAGAAAAGGTCTTTCTTTAGAGGAAGACTTTTAAGAACTTCCTTCAGGTTCTTATTTTGCATGGATTCCCACTAGCAAAAAAAGCTAAGTGTAATATATTCACAACTGATAGAGCATCCCCTGGTGGCAGGCAGAGAAGCTCTGAATTTCTTTTTGTAGATGCAGACAAGGACTCAAAAATAACTTTCAGAGCCCAAATAAATTTTAGTCTGTAAGGTGCCCCCAGTACTCTTTGTTCTTTTTAAAAAATAACTTTCCATTTTGAAATTAGAACTATTCTGGATAAACATATATGACATTTTTCACACTTTGTCTGATCACCCTAGTTTCACCTGACAGGGTCCTTACTAGAATGACTCTAAGCATCATTAGTTTGGGGATAACTCCAATTGGAGAAACATGTCTCTGTATACCTTTAGTACATACATACTGGTACTATCAACATTTGATCTCATTTGCACCAATGCTGCTTCACTTTTTATTATTGTGCCAACAAAGTCTTACCATTTAGAATTAATGAGTTTGTAAGAAGACTTTTTAAATATATAAAGTTCAATGTGGCTTTTTATTACAAGCTACAAGCTCTCAAATTGTCCTGTGTCTTTTTCTGACCTATACATAAACCTCTACACTTGAAATTGTCCATATCTCTGACACACAGCTAATCGAATTCTATCCTAGTTTCTAAACAATCAGCAAAACCACAAGTGATTCATAGATAGGATAGCAAAATGAAACAAACGCATCTTTTCCACTCTTCAGTAATTCTGAATTCTTAGCAAAAGTTATTGACAGATAGATTTACTAAGCGCCCATAATCAAAAATTTTAAATCGTACAGTTACTAGAGCCCTGGAAATCTATGGATATCCGCTTTATATCCTTGGATGTCTGCATGCATGCCTTTTGCAGACTGCGGATCGGATACAGATACAGGCATGTTGCGTCTTAGGCCTATTTAACATACGTGATTTCAGCTTTACGGGATCCGCAAAAAAAAAAAGGAGGGGGGGATTTTTTTTTAAAAAAAAATTTCCTGTAGGGGGCACAATTTCACCTCCCATTGAAGTCAATGGGTTATGGCTATACGCGGTTTCCGCCTTACGCAGTAACCGCGGAACGGAACCCTCGCACAAGATGCGACATACTTGTACAAATTTGTATCTAGATACCTACAAATCTGCGGATATCAGTTTTATATCCAAGGATATCCTCATCCTCAGATGTGGATGCATATAGCTGTGGATCATTTTTGCAGAGCGGATAAGGATACAAATTTTGTATCCATGCAGGGCTCTAACAATTACCCCTAAATAGGCCCCATCACAGAATTAAAATATTACAGTTAGCCTAAACCAGCCTCATTCACTGAAACCCAACCCCCACAACTTAGGAAATGTCAAATAGAAAAGGTGCAAGGATTTCCACACTACAGTTTACTCGTTATGGTAGTTCTCTCCAGATGAGGATGAAATTCTCTCATTCCAATGGTTACATATAGTTGATATTTTGTATATGCATAACTTGTGAAAATGCCACTGACCAGCACACAACCACATTCATATCAATATTGTTTTCACCACTCATAGTAAAATTGGTGCTTACAAAATGCTATGGATACAACAGCTTTTTAGAATGTGGGATATCAACATTCAAAAACAAACATTCTAACTTGGTAGAAACAACACAATCAAGGAAATTTCATCTTGAAAGTCACATGCTTAATACCTTAATCTTTGTATTCTCATGGTTTTCTATTAGAACACTTCATGGAATTATCGGTTTGGTTTGTATTTCTGTAGTTTCTTATTTTCCTTTTTATTAGTCCATTTTTTATCCAATTGTACAATATAAAATATCCCCACTCCAGGATTTTTAGTGACCATTTAGACTAAAAATGGGGGAAGCTGTAATATATTTTTGAGTGTCATCCGAAGTTCCAAATGAACCTATAATATGTGTGGTTTATCTAAGGATAATTTTTAATATTCTATTTTTTAAAAAGGAAAAGCTAGAGCCTAATTCCTTGCCCTTTTCACTGAAGTGTGTGTGTGTGTGAGAAAGAGAGAGAGCGAGAGAGAGAGAGACTTGCACATGTATACTGTGCCCTTTTCTGCTTAACACACATCACTGATGACATTTGAGTTTTATAAAGTTTAACATCATTCTATTCCCATGTATTCCAAGCACTTTTAATGTTCTGTCATCTAAAGGCATGTCTGTGCTGAAGACAATGAGAGAAAAAAGAACACATTTTAATCATATACAGTGGTGAATCTCTTCATTTGCTAGGAGACCTGAGAACCAAGAACTTAAGTATTAGTTCCCATTTCTCTCCTCATTTGGAAACTAAGATGTCATAAGAAAGGTCCTGTATTCTTTTTGCCTAAATACTGCTCCTGGTGAAGTCTACTGAAGCTTTGCCATTGATTTCAGTACAGCCTGAGGCTGGCCGTATCTATGACCTGTAGAGGAGTGTGTGTACATATCTATTTTTTCACTCCTCAAAAGTACTTTGCTGAACCCCAGAGGCTTGTAAATAAATCTTTAAAATTACAAGCAACTTGAAATATCCTTCCTATAATAGCCATTACAACCCAGAACCTCTTTGAGCGTATCAGCTGCACAAATTAGACCAATATATAAGCATATGCAAAAAGTAACATATGGAAATCATAGATGCATATATCTGATCTTTGAAAGCAAAGGCAGGAAAGTAGGTTTAGTTCTGACCCTATTCAGAGTCCATGGTTGTGGACCAGGTATACTTCAGATACAGGAGTGACAAAGAGTCCTGTGGCACCTTAAAGACTAACTAAAATTTTTTTTAGAGCATAAGCTTTCGTGGGCTAACACCCATATTAGCCCACAAAAGCTTATGCTCTAAAAACATTTTAGTTAGTCTTTAAGGTGCCACAGGACTCTTTGTCACTTCTGCAATTCCAGACTAACACGGCTACCCCTCTGATTTCAGATACAGGATTAATAGAGGGAAAATGTATAGGTGGTTCATGAGGAACCAGCTGCAAACCACCCAGCCAAATTGAGTTTCCATTAGCAGCATCTAACGTTGCCCTTAGAAGACTCCTGTGCCAGCTCTACCAAAGCCCAATCCAGCTGCCTCAAAGGTGCATTTTGATTTTGTTACTTAGCACTTATCAGAGTAGTACAGCTGTGTGGCCTTCTCAGGAAGTAAAGCTCTTAGTTATGGTAAATTACAAAAAGCCTGGATATCTTTCCGAGACAAGCCCCATAAAGTTAATAACATAATGCATGCAGGGAACACTTTGCAAATCATCATAGGCTCAGGAGCACTACACTTAACCTTGTCGTGTAAATTTTTGAGCGAGAAATCTTATGTTTGGTTGGTTCTCCTGTCTTTTTTTTTTTCCTCTGCCTTTAATATCTAATGCGTGTGTTTATAGGTTCTGCAGATCACCTTCCTAAAAGTAAAGAGATTTCAGTAGCTTTTTAGGAGAAGTATCAGAGCAAATGACCCCCCATTCACTTACCTGTGCGGGCTGAAAGCAATGGGATGAAATAGATGCATAAATTCTGTGTCCATTTCTTCTAGTGCTTCTCTGTTGTGCCATTCTAGGGCCTGGACATCTGTCCCTTGACTTTAATGGGCTTTGGCTCAGGCCCCAGGAGCTGGGGTTTTCACAATAAATATTTTGGTGGCTTTAGACTGCAGCCACCAACTCTTGCTGGTGACCACTCTGACAATTTTTTTCTAAAATACTTAATTAACTTTAGGAAAAACAAATAAATGTACACAGATAAGTGTCCAAATCCTTGTAATTTATTTATGTAGGGTGTTTTTTTTCAGACTCAGTAATAATAACGTACTGTTGTGTCTAGTTTTTACTGGACTTAAACGGAATAGAAACAAAATAAGGTGCTTTGCATGTTCTTGTGTTTTTTTTCTTGTTGTTTCCTTTGGTTGCTGATATTTTGGGGGTTTTTAAGACTTGCTCGCTAGTAAGTCTACTCCCTGAAAACTGATGTTCGTAGGTTTGTTGTCACCGCTTTTCATAGCAGACTTACTCAGCCCTGGCAAGCCGGGGCACACATTAAGCTCTTGGAGAGATGGGTAGAGAGGCAGCAGGGGTCAGGGGAAATGGTAGGGGAGGGAGCCCGGGGCCAGCGCCTGAAGCCTTGTGACTGGAACCTGAAGGCCCATGGCTAGAGCCTGCCCTGCAATGCCTTAGGGCAGAAGCCCAAGCCCCACAGCACCTGGGAAGGGGGAACTCCCACTGGCTGCCCACTCCTCTGGTGTTTGTGGCTCCAGAGCGACGCAGGGCTGAAACCTTACTGGTGGCCCCGGGAAAGAGGTGAATGCTTTGCTTCCTCCTCCAATCACTGCCCATGTGGCTGTGGAAACAAGAAAACCCCCTGGTGGCCACATGCGGTCAAGATGGCTGCATTTGAAAACACTGCCCTAGCCTAGAGCAGGCACTGTCAGTCCTGTTCAAGCTGTAGCTTTACGGTTTGTTTTTCAGCTGACACAAAAAGTGTTTCTGCATATAAACACCTGGGGCCTTGTAATTATTCACTATATCTTTGTATTCAATAGGGTTCATTCCTTCTCCCGTTTGTTTTTGTTTCTTAGATGTTCGCAGCAGTCATCCTAGGTGGCAATTCAGTGAACAATGACCACTGATTAAGTCACTCTTGTGCCTTAGGTAGGTTTCCCATATGGCAGGAACCCTTTGTTTTCTAGACCTTTAATGATTTTTGTTGTTCTTCTCTGGACCTTTTCCAATTTGTCCACATCTTTCCTGAAATGTGGCGCCCAGAACTGGATGCAATACTCCAGTTGAGGCCTAATCAGGGCAGAGCAGAGCGGAAGAATTGCTTCTCATGTCTTGCTTACAACACTCCTGCTAATACATCCCCAAATGATGTTTGTTTTTTTTTGCAACAGGACTACACTGTTGACTCATATTTAGCTTGTGGTCCACTATGACCCCCAGATCCCTTTCCACCGTACTCCTTCCTAGGCAGTCGTTTCCCATTTTATATGTGTGAAACTGATTGTTCCTTCCTAAGTGGAGTACTTTGCATTTGTCCTGATTGAATTTCAGCCTATTTACTTCAGATCATTTCTCCAGATGATTATGAATTTTAATCCTATCTTCCAAAGCACATGCAACCCCCTCCCAGCTCGGTATTAGCCACAAACTTTATAAATGTACTCTCTATGCCATTACTTAAATCACTGATGAAGGTATTGAACAGAACCAAACCCAGAACTGATCCCTCCGGGACCCCACTCAGTGTGACCTTCCAGCATGATTGTGAACCACTGATAACTACTCGCTGGGAACAGTTTTCCAACCAGTGTTGCACCCACTTTACAGTATCTCCATCTAGGTTGCAGTTCCCTAGTTTGTTTATGAGATGGATATGTGCAACAGTATCAAAAGCTTCACTAAAGTCAAGAGGTTGCACTATGGTACTTGTATTAGGTGAAATGAAAAAATACTATTTCTTTTGTTCATTATTTTTACAGTGCAAATATTTGTAAAAAAAAATATAAAGTGAGCACTGTACACTTCGTAGACTGCATTGTAATTGAAATCAATACATTTGAAAATGTAGAAAAACGTCCACAAATGTTTAATACATTTCAATTGGTATTCTATTGTTTAACAGTGTGATTAATCGCGATTAATTTTTTTGAGTTAATCACGTGGATTAACTGCAATTAATCAACAGGCTGAGAAATAATTGCAATTAATTTTTGATAAGCTTTAAATAGTTTTCTCGAGGATATTTACCACCTGCCTATGTTGGCTGATTGGCCTCCACTTGTTCCCCAACAGTTTCAGCATGCATGCAAAATTACAGAACATCTATATAGTTTGCTGTACTTTAAAGTAAAGTAGAACATGAAAAATGTGTGCAGCTTCTTACATAGTTATATACATTTGTTTCTATATGTATGATATCTTATCTGGACACAGACACACCTAAAGACTAGTGAAGTGTATGTGCTGACAGAATGCCTTTTGGCTTATTCTCAGAGTTGTCTGGAAGTACAATTCTGTCAAACCCTTTCAAGCTGTATTTATTTTGAGTGGGTGATGTGATATAAGACAATTAGGTATGTATGTGTTGCAGAGATGTTACTGTAGGCTACCATCACTGCACTGTTGTATCCATGGTAACATTGGTTGCTAAGATTCCATCAGCTCTACCAGTTGTATCTGTGATTAGGATCCACTTTCTGAAGTTTCCATTTACATGCCTCAAAGGCTCTTTCCATGGATCGTACAGCACCGCTGTTGCGTTAGGAAGGTGTCAGCATTCTAGAGGATTTGGCACTCTATGAAACTAAACTGCATGTGACCTTAGCAGAACAGATACACGGGAACTACTGCGTGCTCCTCCATGCTTTCATGTCGCTGTCCTTTTACAGTAGCTCAGAAATGGAATGTAGTGGGAGATGAAGTAAATTATTGAGGTGGGGGGGAAATGGCTTGGTATCTTCTGTTGTCAGTAGCTACCGGTGTGGTGCTCTGCTCTTGTTCGATGATGATATCAGTCGGCTGCGTGCGTGTTCCCTCTGTGTGCTGAACCAGCTCAGCGCAGATCGCTGACACAGCAGACCCTAGGAGAACCCCCAAAGACCACAGACTCTAGTAAGGTACGAAGCCACCCGGGCCAGGTTTATTGTCATCCGAAGCACCGTGCAGTTTCCGGTAGACTCTACGGGACATACTAAGAGTCAGTGCTTGTCATACAATGGACTCAGCTCAGTCAGCAGCAGGATCGCCACTGCCCCCTAGGCTGGACAAAGACACTGGCCCAAGGTCGTAGTCTTATACACAGGTACAAACAAGTTACACATCACTCCTGAAGTATTGAGGTGCATCCCCTCTACGTAGGAAGGTACATCCCCTCTATGTAGTAAGGTGCCACCTCTCACCTTGTACATGTTGGTTCGAGCACCACAACTCTATTCGTCATATTACCCTTTTGCCCCTGTCTTTAGGATGGGTCAGCTTGTTCCTTGTTATCTGTATGGCATGTACCAGTGTTCTGGTACCTCTTAGATCTGTGTCAGGCCTTTCCTTGCCAACATCAGGCCTTTCCTTGCCAACTTCTGTGAGCAGGGCCTGTCTCTAGCTCACAGCTTAACTTTGCTTTATGTTAGCAAAGTCTTGACCTTTACTTTAGCTCAGGCCTTAGGCCTCATATCGGGCCTCTGATACAAGGGTTTATGTTTCAGGGCCTCATCTTACTACATCTGTGTTCCACAAGTTATTGCTAGACACAATAAGAACATTTCAATACTTTTAAAATGGATGCTGGCTCTCAACCGCTCCATCGTCCATTGATAAGTCCCAGGGTGCTGCTGAGCAGATACTACAGCCAGAGGACAGAATAGATTACTGCCCTTACTCAAAATAAACAGTAAAGCCATCTAATCTGAATATCACCATGAGCCAAATGAAAGATTACGTTTTTCTTCATAGGGAAGGCTAGTGCAAGGCCTTGTTATAGAAACAGCTACTTTGTGTGTGTTTCAGTTGTACAGAACTGAATAAAAATGAAAAGCAGTATCCATACTGCATCGTACACCCGTTACACTAGAAATGGCCAGCATGGGGACTGGACAACTTAGGGGACTGATAATGTGGAAAAATGAGCCTTTGGCCTCTAGGTGACGGGCTCAGTTCTGGCCCAGGTGCCCAGTGACTAAAACTGAGGTAGAGATGACAACTTTTTCGAGGCTTATGCAAAATAACCAGCCCAGTCTCTAGCAGGTAGCTCTTCATTTCATAATGGCAATACAGTGACACTTTTGTTGGTAGTCACTCCAGAGAGATGAAGGCTTGAATGAGCCATAAAGGCTGAATAACTCTCCCCATCCCTCTAAACCAGTACTGAGGTGCCCTGGTGTGGTAGTATAGGGGAGATTGTACTACTGCTGCTCATGCTGTACCAGTTCTGTGGATAAATAGAGGACTGAGCTGTCTTCTGGCTTTCAGCCAAAGACCTTTCATACAGACTACAAAAATAACAACATGACCCCTTAGATCCAGGAAAGACCTGATACATCATACAGCCCATTTCCCTGCAAATGCACTGTGAATAACATGCATGCAAAGCTCTTCTTTAAACACAGCCAGGATGATACATTGTGCTTTTCACTGTATTCCAGTGTTTTTCTGGTGTACCCTTCACCATTTTTAATGCTAGTTTAACTGAATTTTCACTGTAAGAAATAGATGGTGAAGGATTTCATTGCGGGTGAAGAAAAATGTTGATGCTAGCAGCTTAGCAATCCTTTTCTATAGCCACCTTGGCCTACCAAGAAGAGCGCTGGAAAATGGCAGTGACTCATTCCAAATGAATATTGATTAGCATGGGTTCCAGCTGTAAACCTGTAACTCTGTTTTTAGGAGCAGAACAAACTGGGTTCCCCAATCCAACCATTTGTATTGGTTACACCCCCATGGATTTTCTAGGGTTGATTTCTTTCCCTCCTCACCCGTTTGAAGTGGGTTTTAATTATCCTGCCCAACTAATTCAGTATGGGGGGGATGACATGATGGAAAAACCTGTGATTTTTTTGTTCTTAAAGCAACATTGTGGTATAGTCAACAGATCAATATACAGAATAACCTTACACTAGAATAGTAGAGAAAAGGGGTCTGTGAATACCGTTGTCTGGCGACTATTTGCACCTTACAGCACTAGTTCGTAGCCTGGGCACAATTACGTTTGTGCAGAGGGCAAAGGTGTCAAGTAGAGCTGGAGCAATATGCATAGCTGAATGGTCGTTCATTGCAATTTCCCTGGTTTTGAGCTCACAAAATGTTCAGCATTGGTGCCAATTTACAAAATATTTATTCATCCTCCCCATTTTTACTAAGATGACTAAGAATTTTGTTGCTGATTCTTGTTTCATGGGGCCCTTTTATCAAATGTTGAGTGGGTTTAGGTGTGGCTAGTCACATGGGCGTGGTTCTAGTTTCCTCATTGGCTGAGCCTACTCTCAGGTTGATTGGGTGGGCTTGTAGAAGCTGTTTGGATGTATTTGCTCAAATTGCATAGCCACACATTGCGTGCCCTTTCTGAGCCAGCCAGGAAAAAAAACCAAAACCAAAAACAATGTGGCAGCACTAGCAAGAAGTGGCTTCATGTCAGTTTGTTACAGAGAGGGAGGGCTGGTTATCAAGGTTTTTAGTTTTGAGGAGGGCATTAACCATTCCTAGCAGCGTGCTGAAGGCACTAGATGGGAAGTGGTTCATGCACCATAATGCCAACAGGGATAACAGGCCACTAGGACTTTCTGGAAGACGATACTCCCAGTAAGTTGGTGGAGGAAGGGCTGGCACAGGGCCAATTGGGAAGCAGGGAACTGTGTGGGGACAGAACATGATGTGGCCATGCGGGGTATCCAGAGTTTCTGAACCTTTTTCAGGTTCCATCACTAGGTTTGTACTTTGCTGTGGCCAAGCATTTGCAATGTGTTTTCATAGACATGTAGCTGGGCTACATTAAGGCTTGGAACCAGCAAGTGTCCTCTCTTCACTCGCTGAATAACCTTCGTTCATATATTTGCTCTAGGGCTTCTTCACAGATTGGGGAAAATTTGTACTTGCTACCAATGTTTGCAGTGTTATTTACAAAAAAAAAACCAAAACAACGATTCCTGCAATACCCTCCACCTTTCTTGGTAACTGTGGATTTAGTTGAACTGCTATGCATCTTCTTCTGAACACTACAGTAGCATGATACCCAGTGTACAGTTGTGCCCTCTGTTTTAAAAAAGAAAACATTTGGAACAAAAAAAAAATGCTCCTCAAGCTAGAGAATATGAAATCTTAAGTGTCCCTTGTCTCAAAGATGGGTGTGTTTATCTATTGAGCTCCTATTTGTAGCACAGGACTAAAAAAAAGAAAACCCAACTCAGCACAATCTCTTTTTTATTTTTCTCACTCCTCTACTGAATAAATGACTTGTGCGCATCTTTATCTCTGTTGCTTCTTTTCTTCTAGGACGGACACACAGACACACAGACACAGACACACACAGACACACACACACACAGACACACACAGACACAGACACACACACACACACACACACGTTTAAAAAAAAGAAAAATAATGAATTGAGGTGATGGAAGAAACTTCAAACGAGGATATGAGACAGAATGGGGATGGGCAAAGGCAACTGAGCTGGCCCACAGAGCCTGTCACCTCCAGCTCATCAGTTCAACTTCAGCCACATTAACTTAGCTTCGCATCTCGCATAGCTGGTCAATGACTTCACTGAAAGGAGTTGGTGGTCTCAGTCCAATTCTGCGTGATGGGGTGGGCTGGCGTGAGGGCTGGGTGTACTTGATGACCTTGCTATGCTGGTAATCTCAGCCCAGAGGCCAGAAACTGAAAGAACATGAAGCATAACTTTTCCTCTAGGTCAGGGGTGAGCAAACTTTTTGGCCTGAAGGCCACATTGGGGTTTCAAAATTGTATGGCGGGCTAAGTAGGGAAAGCTGTGCCGCCCCGAACAGCCTGGTCCCCGCCCCCACCCCTCCCCACTTCCCACCCCCTGACTGTCCCCCTCAGAACCACTGACCCATCCAACCCCCGCTCCTTGTCCCATGGTTGCCCCCTCCTGTGACCCCACTGACCCTAACCGTGCCCCCCGATATTGTCTTCCCCCCCCCCGAACACCCCCCCCGGGCTACTGTAACACAGCTCACGCGCCTAGCAAGCGCTGGTAGATGACATTAATTAGTCTTTGTTACATGGGTGTTCTTGTACTGTTTCATCAGTTGTCCAGAGACGAAAATAAACAAATCACCGAATGTCTACTTGGTAGGTATGGTTCCCAATGTACTAACTGCTGAAAACTGAACAGCCTTGTCCTGACCCTCCCCCTCCCCCCCAAAACGCCCGCTTGTGCCCCCCCCACTTACTCCCCTGCCCCCCTCCCCCAGGACTAATCTGGTGCCTGAAGAGCCAGGCTAGGAGAAGCTGATGTGAAGCCTGCCCATTGGGGTTTGTTTCCTGGAGGGGCTGCCGGGGGGGAGGGGGCATGGGGGTGGCTCTAGATGTAATTGTGTACTATAGCGTCTGTAATCTACACGTCATTTGGGCTCTCTGGTCAGAAAGTTACTGAGGCTACCATGGCAGTGCAAGTAGAATAAGAATACTGTATGGCTTGGCAGGAGAGCTGATCCTAGGACCGTCTGCTTCAAAGCACAACCCTCTAGCACTTGAGCTAAAGGGGCAAGAATTAACTGGTGACAGTAGTAGACTGTTACCATCTATGCTGATTTGTCACCAATAGCAGACACCATGCACATTGTGCAAGTATGTTAAGCAAAAGCACATTTGATAATTTTTAAATGGTATAGCTTAGGCTTTGCCCCACAAACATTTCAGTACATGCTCGCTGGTCCTGTAATGTCAATGGGATAAAGTCACGTGGGGAATTGTGTTTGCACGACTGTGGGCTGCATCACTTTTATTTGTTAGCCCGCAGGCTTTTTTTTCCTCCTCACAAAAAGTGCCACCTGAGTCTATTGCGCTTTACACAAAAACATTTGTAGCCAGCCTGGGAATTAGTCCCGTTGCCTGACCTATGGTTATATTTATGGTGGCCTTTTACAACCGCCTGAAAAATGTGAGCTGATTACGGAAATGGTGACAAGTTTAAGCTGCACTGGTGTTGCTGTACCAAGTATTGCTACATTACACAGTACGACAGTTAAACTTGTTGTGCCTCTTTCTTGATTGTGAGCAACGCATTCAGCTTTGAATGAGACATTATCTTCTCAGATCAAACAATCTGTAAGTATATTACCTTCAAGCCACCCTCCTGCAAAAAAATAGTCAGCTAAGCACTGTACTGCCCACACCTAATTAGAGGGACTCACAGGCAACCACAGCTGCTGCTGAAACACAAATTGGCCTTTTTAACTTCATTACCTGGTAACCCAGATATCGCTGTGTACAGTATTAACTCTGTAGTGCTGTGTGGTTGGGTTTTCCTGGTCTTAAACACTCTAATGCAAATGTACAGTTCATGCCAAAGGGTTCGTTTATTAGCCCTGGTTGTGATACATGGATGGATGTTAAATTGCAAAAAAAAAACCAACTAGCGCACAGAAGCTATGGAAATTAATATTAATCTGCTCCAACAGAGCGGCTCAGCAGCAATGCATGCATCTACTCGACCTCTTTGCAGCTTTTCCATTAGCTTTGTAATACAGAGAGAGTGAAAAAAAATCATCCACTGAGCATCACACGCTACTAAAAACTGTCAGACAACACAGCCGTTGACTCCGTTGTTGAGCAGGATTTTAATGGACCAGACCCCTTGGAAACTTTTCACCCTGCTTTTTTTGACGTGTAGGGTGAATGCATTTTTGGGTACGCACTTGAGATTTCTAAGGGTACATTGCCCACCTGCAGTGCCCAGTGTTGGCTTTACCACACAAATCAGTTGATAAGGCCATTTGATAGCTTTTCCCACGAGATGGTGTCAGTCTTAATAGCAAATTGGTGTTAGCACATTTTGAGCTGGGACTCCTCTTGCCACCAGGTGACCAGCAAATGCAAATGACAGATGAAGACAGTCATGTTTGCTGAGCAGTTTTTAACAAAAGGTGTTTGGTTTATGACTGCCTCAGCTATATTTAGGTTGCTGATGATTTTCCAGTAGCATTTTCTGTCACAACCTGTGCACTAAAACAGAGTGCCAAAGAATGCTCAGGATTACACCATAATTAGCCGATAGCTTTCTTACTCCGGCTGCTATTGCTGGGTACAATTGTTGATGTTCAACCTGCAACCGGGTCAACTGGGGGAACTGCAGTCCAGCTGCCCCATGTACCCTGTGTGCAGTTTAAATAGCAGTGTTATTTCCCACCATTACAGCAGAGGGAGTCTCCCTTAGTAACACAAGCATGTAAGGCTCTGACATTGCTCTGGAATTAACCCCTGGCACATGATGACTTTTAAAAGTGCCATTATTTAAAGCAACAGCATGACAGAACATACAGCAAACAGGCATAGCCACCCCTCTTGGTTTGATTGTGTCCAAAGACTGTAAATACGGGGTGTTCTCATACACTAGCACCCCACCCACATGTCTTTTTTCCTGCTCGCCCACTCCACCACACTGCTTAACTCACAACAGCTTGAGACACCCTGTACTTGCCAGGGCAAAGTGCCACTGGGGAGGATTTGCAGGCAGAGAACTCACACAGCACCGCTGGGAATAGCGGAAGCAAGGGGAAGAGTAGGGCATGGAAACCCTAGAGGCAGACAAAAGCAAACGAACAGGGGCGCGTTGAAAGGGGGAAACGGTGTGTGGAGGAGGGGAGCGCTCCTGTCTGTAATTGGGCAGGCAAAGGTTAGGGGCCCTCTCGCTACTGTTGACAAACACCAGTGGCCAAATATAGCCCTACTTTAAGAGGCAGCATCTTAAAGCTGCAGCTGTTGCTAGCAGAGTTGTATAAACCCAGAGTTACTCCTGCTACCTTGAGAAGCGGGGATGGGTGTTTTTGTTTTACCCAATGAAATGATGAAAAAGCAGGATAAATTGAGCCGTAGCGTTTTCTGACTCTGCAAAGCAAGTGGTGCCAGCAGTAAAGTGGAGACATGCAAGAGATTATACTTAAATTTCCACCTGCACGTCATAGGTCTTTTGGTCATACATCCGCTTCACTTTGCTCCTAGCAGAACGTGCAGTAACAGGCTGTGCATAAGAGTGACAGAATATTAACTTTTATTGCTGGCAGGCTGCATAAGTCCCTGCAGCAGCTGGCTGTGGAACAGCTGGTTAGATGCATTGGGAACTACATATTGGTGCTAGCCAATCACACTAGCAGAGTGCTTGTCCCAGCTGTACCTAGGATGTTGCACAAAGAAGAGGTTAAAACACATTTATTCTAATGGTGATAGTAATGGGCGAGGAACAGCCGATTAAGCATGTCAGGCATGGGTGTGGAAAAGCTAAGTCCAAGTCCATGCTTCAGTGATTATTTATACAAAAGGGAACAGCTTCAACAGGAGACGCACCCCCTTCCCCACATGAAGATAGGCCAGTGGCGAGGGTCTTCTGGAATGTGAGAGCCCCAAATTCCCCTCCCTTTTATAGCTGATCAGGCGGAGGGACTTGAATCCAGGTTTCTGACATCCTGAGTGGGGGCCTTAACCAGCGAGGCACCATTTACAAAACGTCGAGCTCAGCCCCCAACAAAATTTTATTTTGTTGCATGTTTTGGCAAATAAACTGTGACTGGAGAACTTGGCCCAGCTCTAATATTGCATTACTGTTGTCAGATAAAGATGGATATAAATGGTGGCGTTTCCAGTGCAGCTGGTGGTGATAAATGGTTCAGAACACCTTGATCTTCATCTTGTACATCAGGTAGGTGCAAGGGCCTGCCTGACTATGTGATTAGGGCCTTCCAGGACAGCTCTGTTCCACAGTCTAACAGCGCTACCAACCAACCTCAAAAGTAAAACTTGTATCAGCAGCCACTGGATCTCTCTGTACACGCTAGTGAAGGTGGCATTCACTCCTGGAAGAGATCAAGAACCTCAGCATTTTTAGACAAAATTGCTAAGCCCATTTCTTCACTCTAGCCTTTAATACACACCACAGATACCATCTGCTCACTGCATGGGAAAAAGAGAAATATCTTACATGTGTACTTCATAAATATGAGTGGTACTTAGCTATCATGGTAGCACCTAAGTCAGCAGCAACTCCACTGATCCATCTAATGTTCCATTAGAGTTCTGTTTCCAATTTCTACTGCTGCTTTTGTCTTTGCTTATTTTGATGCTAGGGGAATTATTCATGATTTACACTTGCATAACTCAGGATTTGGCCTGTAAAACTTCAATGCTTGGCTTTTTAATATGACTCGTTTTTATTTTAGACACACACACACATCCTCACATGCCCACAAACTTGACAAACAATGGAGCATTACTATAAATGTAAGCTATGGTCTTCCAGCTGTGCCCACTATAAAAATGTAACTGAGTTTTCTCTCACTCCCAGATAAGTTTCCAGTTCGGGGACATTCCTAACCTCCAATGGGCAGTGGATGCTTTGAGTGAGTTTTGGGTACTACATTCTATGAAACAGAGCTGTAAACGGGAGATTGAGTGGGAGGAGGAGGAATTGGTAGGGGCAGTGTGCTAGGAAAGAAGCTGAGCCCTGATTAGGGGGCAGGGCTTCTCTGATTAGGGGTCCTATAAAGGTAGCCAACCAGTCAGGCAGTGGCACAGGAGCCAGCAAACAGAGCAGTAAACAGAGGAGTTTGGGGGAACACTAAGAAAACCAGGCAGAGGATCAGACAGGCTAGTGAGGGGAGCGTGTGGTGTTCTGGCAGTGTTGTGGTGCTCGTTGGGGGTTTGTTTTGCTGTGGATGGTAATGGTTTGGTTTGGTTTGTGTTTCCCGGACTAACAGGGCTTAGGTGGGAAGGCTATGACAGATACAGAGGCAGCAGTGGTAGTAACCCAAGCAGTGAAGGACACAATAAAGATGACTGGATGTGGAAGCTGCGGTATGTACATGATCCTGGAGGGGGTGCCTGAAAAGAGTTTTGTCTACATGAAGTGCCGCCTGATTAGCATCTAGGTGGTTTTTGAAAAACAACTTAAGAACGTTTTGAAAAATGCAGATTTGTGAAACTTCAAACTTCTTTAGCTTTCACCTCCCCACCCGCAACATTCTTGTTGAAGCTCCCACTCTTCACCCCAATTGCACTAGTTTGCCTTGCTGAATCGTCAACAGCTTCCATTAACGTGGTGTCCTGTGGCTCTTGTTCAGAGCTACATCACCAATCTCCACGGCAGAAGAACAAGGAGTTAAGGCTACCATCCTTCCACATTTGCTGCCAAACTACAACACAAAAATCTTTGAGAAAGCAAGGGCATTTAGCTGTCCCGATTGTGGCAGAGCACAATTGCTGTCAGGTTGCCACTTACTACGAAAAAGGCATTTGTCGAGATTTGGAGGCACCAGGCTTAAAGCTTTGCATTGAAGGAAATAAGGAATCAGTAACTTACACCAAATTATTGGTAGTTTTAAAAATGAGGATAAACACCACTTCATCTGTAGGGTAAGATTTTGTTTTTAATCAAGTCCAATACAAGCCCCAAGAACAAAACTTGATTCATTTGTATCTATCCCCGTCAACCCAAGATAAAACAAGGTCTATAAATATAGTTTAGTTGTATTTTTTAATAGTTGACTTTCAGGCATAATGTAAATACTTGCCACTTATTATAAGGTTGTATCAACTACTATAAAATTATAAGCACAGATATAAAAAAAGTCATTTTCCCCCCACAGAAGTGCAACAGCACTGTATTACACTTCTGGATCCCAGAAAATGCAGTACATAAAATATTTTGGCATCCTCTTCTATGCCAGCAATTCATTACAACTGCTGGAGTATTAAAAACATTGTGCTTCAAAAAGAAACTTTAAAAAGAAACACAATCATGTAAGTCTGAAAGCACATTGTTTTCTTAGCTCATCGCTGAAAAAAACTTTCAGTAATTTAATACAGTAGTGCTTATTTCAATATCCAACATTCCTCTTTACAACCATGCACAAGGCTACGTTGTAGTCACGGGTATTTTTAGTAAAAATCATGGACAGGTCACAGGCAGTAAACAAAAATACACAGCCCTTGACCTGTCCATGACTTGGTACTATAGATCCCTGACTAAAGTTTGGGTGCTGGGGGGAGGGGCTGGCAGGCTCCCTACCCGGCTCCACACGGCTCCCAGAAGTGGCCAGCATGTCCCTGTGACCCCTAGTCGGAGGCGTGGCCATGGGGGCTCTGTGCACTGCCCCAACTCAGAGCCCTCATCCTCTCCACAGCCCAACCTCCTGCCTCAGCCATGAGCCCCTTCCAACAAACCCCTGGTGCTGGGGGAGAAGGGGCACGGTGGCCCAAGACTGCCCCAGCAGCAGGCTGTGTGGCTGGCCTGGGGGCTGCCTGATCTGCTCAGGAAGTCCACAGGCCAGCTGCACATGCCACTGCAGAAGTCAAAGAGGTCCCGGAAAGTCACAGAATCCGTGACTTCCATGACAGACTCTCAGCCTTAACCATGAGTACGGAGCTCTTCCCTAGTGCAGGCCTTGTAATGTCATGGTAAATGGTTATTTACTAATGAGTAGCAAAGCCCTTATTCACAAATGTTGAGAGTAATCTGTATTATGGACAACACAGAATTCAAGGAAAACAGTCTCTAGAGATAACAATGTGAAGAATTTCAAATTGCTTTAAAATGATTTCTCTGGATTTGTTTTTGCCTGTTCAATGCCAGGATTTGTTTGTTTGTTTGTTTTTTTGAGTCTGAAGTAGATTTTCTGTTAATTTTTGTTATTAAAAAAAAGTTTGTGGTACCTTTCTTATTGACTATGCAGTAGTCAGCACCACAAAGTAATTTGGAGATTGTGTTCCTGTATTTAGCTCCCTGTAGCTCGTTGAAGAACTCTCAGTCTGCTTGAGCCATGAGAATATATTTTAAACCTATGCTTTGCCTGTACCAACAAAAAATACTTAACCTCTGCAAAGAATCAACAGAACTGTTTAAAATAATATACAGGAGCTTTTGAGCTATCGCAGAATTAGTTCTCCTGTGCACATGCACGCATTCATTTTTCCGAAGACAGAACTCAGCTTCTGAACTGTGCAAACTGACGAAGACACAACGTTCCAGTCAATACATCTCTTACTCTAAATCGTTTAACTGTCCCATTCTCCATTATTGTGATCACTATTTTCATCCTCTTCAGAGTCAGCAGACACTTTTTTAATTCTCTGGATGGCTGCCTTTATGCTTCTCTCAAGTTCATTGTTGGATCCTTTACTGATATCTTTCTTGGGATCTTGATTCACTTTCCTTAGCTTAACTCCTTGCCGTATAGCAGAGAGGATGCTGTCTTTTACAGAGGCATTTGAAGGTGACAAACTGGGCCGTTCCACTTTACGAAGAAGAATGTCACCACGTTTTAAAGAAGCCAAAACTTCATCCATGGATCCTATGACAGATCAAATCAAATTATTATTCTCAGAAGGACAAAAATAGCTAGAGTGTAGGATATGAAGCCCTGTAAGAGTGTTTATGTTATTTTCTTTTTTCTGTAGCAGAGATTTAAGGGAAAAGTACGTCAGTTCTGGCATAGATTGTCATAGGCGTCAACTGTGTCACTCATAATATTTGGAATTGGGCAGCTAAAGCTCTTGAGCTGAGAATCCAGCCCTCTTCATCACTACACAAACTCGTGTGCTGTGCCCAAGAAGTAATTATACACAAAGGAGGACACATTTTTCATTACAGTTTAACATATTTACACGTTTTAAAAATAATATTGCTGAACACAGAAAAGCTAGCACACTAATCTAAGCTTTCCCCCACTTGCTTAGATGCTTGCTGTGACTGTCAATTGTATTTTTCCTCAATCAAGATAAAAAAGAGATGAAGGTTACAGCATAAGAGCTCGATCCTCCTGCACTTGTGAAGGCTGTGGGAGTATCACCATTGACCCCAGAGGGAGCTGGATCAGGTTCTAAGCAAGCGGGAGGATCTTGTGTGTGTTAATTTTGAAAATAACTCAGATCCGAGTGAAAACATGGTTTAAATGCAGTGTTAGTTTCTGAACTTAAGAATCACACTGTGCAAGCTTCTGGCTACATGCTTCTCTCCTGTTTTCTTAATACTCTGGCATCATTTCTCTTCTTTTGTTGGACTCTTTGTTGATGACCTCAGACTCAATCAGCAACGGGGAGGTCACCTTGTCTACCACTCAAGAGAGGCAGTCTCCATACATCAATAGGCCCAAGCGCTCTGCTGAGCTGCTCACGGTTGGGAGTACTTCTTCATGAGCACTACAATGAAGGCTGTGTGACTAATTCTTCACACACTGTACTGAGAATGTAATACAATACTGAACTCCGTGCAGTCCTTTGGGGCACTGAACTGCAGATGCCAGGTAAGGATGTAGCAAAAACTAATTTCACTTTGTCACACCTTTTAAGTCAAATTTAAACTAAGTCTGCAGATGAAGACATGCTGCCTGACTACAAAGGCCTTTTAGACTGATAATGTTCAGATAGGTGCTCATTTAGCTGTTAGCATTTTAAAAGGAAAGTATGCTAATATTTTCTAGCTAATTTGTGAGAGTCCAAATATCATATGTGCTGCATACAACTCTATCAGAATCCTGTACTCTTCCAAAATCTGAATGTATTGTATAAAAGCCTACCATATTAAGAATCTACATAAGCATATTTTACATGCAAAAGTTTTGAATAGCTAAGGGGAGCTTCATAAACAAGTTGCTACAGGATATTTTAGTGCGGCTTTCTCAGAATGCCCTGGTGTTCATTTGGATCCTATTACAAGCAATTAAAATGCAAGCTTTTTCCTTTAAAGAAATACAAGATTAAACAACTTCTAAGCTACAACTTTTCTGAATTTTAATTTTTGGAAATATCAAAACGTATAGTTGTGAATGATTAAAGCTGGAAAACCCAAGGCTTTATTTAGGTCAAGGGTGGCCAACATGAGCCTGAGACAGAGCCAGAATTTACCAATGTACATTGCCAAAGAGCCACAGTAATATGTCAGCAGTCCCCCATCAGCTTCCCCACACCTGCTCCCAGCAGCTCCCACTCACCAGCGGCCCCACTGATCAGCACCTCCCCCTCCCTCTCTGCACTGCCCAGTCAGCTGTTACATGGCATGCAGGAGGCTGGGGCGGTGGGTAGGAAGGGGGAGCAGCGAGGACACTGCAGGCTCAGGGGAGGGGGCAGGAAGGGATGGAGTAGGGGTAGGGCCTATGGCAGAGCCAGGGGTTTCCCCTGGCGCATTGGAAAGTTGGTGCATGTAGCTCCAGACCTGGAGTCAGTGCCTATACAACAGGCATGGGCAATTTTTTGGCCCAAGTGCCACATCGGAATTCAAAATTGTATGGAGGGCTGGGCAGGGAAGGCTGTGCCTGCTCAAACAGCCTGGCCCCTGCCCGTAATTAACCCACTTCCCGCCCTCTGACTGTCCCCCTGATAATCCCCAACTCATCCAACCCCCCATACCGCTCCTTGTCCCCTGACCACCCTCTCCAGAGACCCCCCACCTCTAACCTCCCCAGGACCCTATCTCCCTATCTAAGCCCCCCTGCTCCTTGTCCTCTGACCCTCCCCACCCTAACTGCCCCCCCAACCTTCCCTGCTCCCTGTCTCCAAACTGGCTCAACCCCTATCCACCCCCCATCTCACCCCCGGGACTCCCATGACTATCCAACTCCCTCCCCCACCACCCGCTCCCTGACCTCTGACCGCACACCCCCACCCCAGATGCCTCAAAATGACTAGTCACTGCTGAAAATCTTGGCCTATGTGGACAAGCGCAGGAGAAACGCATCTATTGACAGCTGGTTCATTGAGAGGTCCATGCTCATGACCTTTCTCTCTGGGAGCAGAGTTCAGGAAGATTTTCCTAGCCCACAGCAGAGAGAGGAGCTGTGGAGAACCTCTCCTTCCCACAACAGTACTCGTTACTTCAAGAGGGTGGGTGAGAAGTCAGAATACCAAAGGAGGAGGAAAAGACCAGTCAGCATTAGTGTATTTACCTGTATAATTATTTACAGATCTTTTGGATGACTCATCTAGTCTCCTTGTTGCAGCACTTTCCGTAGAGCCTTTGCCGTTCAGGGGAAGCAGCTGATCTTTGGTGGTCACTGGTGTCTTTAAGGGCAGAGGCTGGCAGACTGGCAGTGGTGGAGGAGGAGGAGGAAGTGGTGGAGGTGGTGGCAGAATCAGCCCCTCATTGTGCTTTTGTTGCTTTGGGTCACTGGCAGGAACAAAAATCTGGACAGGAATGTCTGCTGGGGTATTCCCACTTGCTGCTTTTACACCTCTGGCTTGTGCTGGCCGAGTGCTTTTCAGCTGTTTAGGGGATGGACTACTGATCGACACAGGCTGAGGGGACAGTGCTGGAGTCTGACGGGAAATACCTTGCAGCTGCTTGGGGCTGCAAAGCTGAGATCGAGATGTTTTTAGCACAAACTCAGCTGGACACTTCTGCAAAGAAAATGAGAAGCCGGGTGTTAACAGCCCCATGGTATTGGTAAAAACAATATATGCCAAGGAAAAGACTGCATGCAGGAGCCAATACCAACACACAAGCCGAGCAAGAGAAAAACCACATTTGTTTGATCTGTCACACACTGGGATAAAGCAGGGAGGTGATTAAAGAACAAACATTGTTGCAATTGAGATGGGAAGCCTTGGGAGGTAGGTCCACACTCAGGGTGGGTCTGCTCTCTTGACTTAATCATGTTGTGTCCCTTTACAACTGTGGTTCTCAACCAGAGGTACGCGCACCTCTGGGGGTAAGCAGGGGTCTTCCAGGGGAGTACTCAACTCATCTACATATTTGTGGAGCTTTACAGCAGGCTACATAAAAACCACTAGCGATGTCAATACAAATTAAAATTGCATACAGACCATAACTGGTTTATACTGCTCTAGATACTAAACACTGAAATGTAACAATTGATATATTTTATAATTCTATGGTAAAAATGAGAACGTCAGCAATTTTCCAGTAATAGTGAGCTGTGACATCTTTGTATTTTTAAGTCTGATTGTGTAAGCAAATAGTTTGAAGTGAGATGTATCTTGGGGATATATGCAAGACAAATCAGACTCCTGAAAGGGGTACAGTAGTGTGGAAAGGTTGAGAGCCCACTGCTTTACAACATTAGTGCTTGTCACAGGCTCTCTGGCCCTCCTCGCTCAACCTGGTGCTAAATTATACAAGTGGACTAAAATAAACACTTTGATAGCAAAAGTCCTTGCTATGGAAACTAACGTGGGTGTCCCAAACAAGAGGTTTTGTCTTTATTGTAAAAATAAGCAGACGTGCTTACAGTCTGAAAAGGAGTGAGACTTAAATTAGCCTGATTTCCAGCCTAGCCTCCCACAAGTGGCGGAAAGCAGTATGCTTCACGTATTCTAATTAAATAATCTGATTTGCAAAACGGGGAAGACTATCTTCTCTTTGCTAGGTTTTATGTAACCATAGCAAACTACTGAAAAGGCCAACAATGTGACATGGTTCCATCTGGAGGGTGAGAAGATGAGATTTCAGGTTCTTATAAGAAAAGGAAACCTCTACTGATTAGCTTTCTTAAGTAAAAACAAAACAAAAAACCCAACCGAGATGTACTTTAATTCACTCTTAATTGCAAGAACGTGTGTTTATACATATATATGTATACGTTTTATTCTTCACCTCACTCTGCATGGATTTAATGATTTCACTCAGAATTCAATGATCAGAAATGCTAAACACCATCCACTACTATCTTATAGACAATCAGAGAAAAACGTGTCTATTTAAACACTGAAAGCCAGGGGTTTAGAAGTCCTGAACATACAACCCAGTCTTAAAACAGTTTACTGTGCTTCTGCATCCTAGTCATTGAACAAAAACAGAGATATAGATAATAGCAAACATTTATAGCTTCAGACGTGTCCTATGTCAACTGTGGTTACCATCACAAGATACGCAAAACGTTTTGGTCCACATTTTCAAACTCACACGCCCACTTTTGGGTGCCCAGTCCATACACGCAAATCAGGCATATATGCACACCAGAACATGAAAACCAAAATACTGAGCTGCATAAGTGCCACATTTCTTTTCTTAACACCTGAATTCTCCATAACTGTATCAACTTTACTGTCTTCACTAAGGGTTAGGTCTCCACTCTGTCTGCCAAGTGCCCATTGGCATGTATGCGAATAACACATGCCTCCCGAGGGCAGCTTAACCCTCCCCATTCCCCAAGCATCTGAAGACAATTATAAGGCTATACCTTAAGCAAAGATGAGGATAAGTGATTGTGGAGGTTTTCTTACGGGGTGGAAAGAGGAAAGGAAAAGTTGTTGCCTTAAATTCTGTTCATAGTGAGCAAAAGCCACTGCAATACTATTCTTATCCTCTCTGGGGTAAAGTACTAGAGTCTGCAGTAGTGTTCCAGAAGCGGCACAATGATATTTAAAGAATGCTATAAAGGACTAGTGACTATACAATATTTAAGTGGAAGAACTCTTTCCTTCCCCTCTTCACTCACATTAATGCTATTACTTATGTGGTAAGATGTGACTCTGAAACATAAACTCTTGTATCAGAGGCCTAGCCTGAGGCCTGAACCAAAATAAGCAAAGGCATTGCCAAACAAAAAGCTGCGCTGTGAGCCAGCGGCAGGCCCTAACTGCAGAACTTGGCAAGAAAAGGGCTCCTAGAAAGTACACGCTAATGATATAAGTACAGTGGGACCCTGGAATACCGCGCCCCGCTATAGTGCGAATCCGCTTATAGCGCGATGCGCGGCTGGCTCCCGATGTCAGCGGTGGCCGCTGCTTTGATGCGCGGAACCCCGCAATACCGCGACCCCGCCATTACCGCGATCGGGTTTTTTTGGATCCCAATCATCGCGGTATTGCGGGGTCCCACTGTAGTTGTGCCAAGATGGCACCTGGACATCCCGATACGAAGACACTACACAGAGATAACAAGGAACAGCCACGTGCACCTCAGAGATAGGGTGAAAAGAACAGCGTGATGGATAGATCTGTGTGTTTGAACCAGCATGATCAAAAGAGGAGACAGCACCGTAATGAGGCAAGAGACTGTACCCTCAGTGTGACAGCAGAGATGAGTAATCGGTCTTGCACTGTATAAAAGTAGCAGCTGGAGGACACGTTGTCGTCTGGCCGAGGGGGCAGTGGAGAGTCCCGCCACTGACTGAGCTGGTCCATTGTCTGGGGGCACATATGTACTAGCAGACCCGTCGATATCTAATCCGGCGAGCTAGAGACTGTGTTTCATTTGACAATAAACCTGGCTGGGTGCCTTCGTACCCTACTAGTCTGTGGTCTTTGGGGGTTCTCTCGGGGTCTGCTGTGTCAGCGATCTGCGCAGAGCTGGGACAGCACACAGAAGAAACACGCACGCAGCCGACTGATATCATCATTGAACAAGAGCAGAGCACCACACCACTAGCTACTGACAACAGCTTACACAGTGTCTTCATAGTCATGTCTCTTTAAAATGTTAGTCCGTTATTTACGGTACTTGCCTCTTTGAATGTTTTTAGCCTCTCCAGTGTTTTCTGGCGTTCCTGGCTTATCCAAGCTTTTTTCTTTTTCTCTTCCTCTTTCATCTTGTCTCTTTTCTGCATTTAAAGACAAACAATTAAATGAGTGTGCATGCGAATGTGTATCTACACAATCTCTGCAAGAAATGTTCCTTTTTGTACTCACTAGCTGGATGCTGTGATGCTGATGGAAGCGTTTTGTGTTTTCCTGTGCCTGCTGAAGTCTAAACTGGTGGCTCTCTTCACACTGATCCTGATGGAACAAAATAATGCACGCAAACCTTAATTAACTCACTTTAAAAGTTTGTGTGTCGAATTTGCTATTAAAGCAGTTGAAAAGTCCACTACATAGGGCCTTGCCTTGTCCTGCCAGGTAGGAGTCCCAAGTTCAACAGACAATGCATCAGGCCCTAAGAATGGAAATCTGTAGGAATCTGCAGACTTCAGTAGACTTTGGATCAGGGTCTTAGTCTTTCACTACCATAGGCTGGCAGACTGGGCTTTGGAATGCTACAGAGAAAGCATATTCAACCTTTCATGGGGGGCGGGCATCTTACATTGCTTCTCTCCCCTGCAATCCATTCAAAAACAGCACTGATGAATGCTGAAAAAACTGCATCCACCTGGCCTCAGCCTGAAGGATGGTAGAAATGTGAGGGAGGAGACACAGGGAAGAAAGCGGGCACTATAAGTTACATGGAAACTCCCTCTATTTCCCTCCACTTGACACCCTCCCACCCCGGTATTTCTTTTATATCAAATTATAGATGAATCATGCACATATAGCATGGGGAACATTTAACAGTACAACACTCTTCAACAGGAACAGGTGAGAGAAGACACAAGTTCATTATTTTCTGCTCGAGTCACCGTTCAGTCATTTATTTGTCACTGTCCACATGGAGGATTTTATCCATGTGGTCAGTTAGGTATTCACAAATCAGCTGGGGTTTGGCGTCAATGTTAAACAACAGAAAGAGAGCAATTAAGTGAATAAAAACAGAAGCAAAATATGTTCTCTGCCGATGAAGTGGTCACAAGAGACAGAATGTCTGACTGTTCTCCACATGTTATCTCCAATGATATTCTTCTAGCTCTTCTAGGAAAGTTCAGTCTACAGGGAGATAGGAAGCTGCACAGATAGGTCAAACTCTGTTTTCTAAATTTAGTTCAGGGTGGTTACATGGGTGTAAATGAACCAAATGCATCCCAGCAAGCTTTGAGGGCTGCCAGTGCCAACTGTGATCTCATTGTCTTTCTACTGGGCTGCTCTCACTGCAACTAACACAAATACGAAACCGTGAGCTAACAAAAAACCCACCCAAATGAAAAGGCTGGACAGATTTGCAGCAGCAACGCCCTTCCAAATGACCATCACCCTCAAAGGTAAAGCAGGAACCAGGGCACTGCATTTGTTGTTTGTACCCACAGTCATGGCAGTCTGGGCCAGATTCTCTCCTGCCCTTTGGCTGCTTTCTGCCATACTGCCAGGGAAAAACCAGCCCTAAACCCGGCATAGCCAGCCAAGGGAGGATTCTCCTCCATGTAGGTGGATCCTCTGGTGACACAGAGCCAGTGTTACTGCTCTTAATCCATACTCCTTCCTTCAGCTGGCACGGGATCTGGCTGGGACTTCACTGTACTCTAGTATCCCCAGGCGTCTTAACCCTTAACCCCTTGGGGTCATCAGCAGCCAGTGTAAATTAGTATCATGGGAGACCGTCCCAGAGCTGACTCAGGGTCAGTGGAGCATGAAGCTGTCTCAAAACCCCTCTTCCTAGCAAGGACCGGTACCTAGTCACATACTGTCCTGTATACTCTTCCCAAAGCTTCCCTCATTGTTTTCCATCTATTCCTCAGCAAGCAGGATTTGTGGCATGAGCCAAAGAAACTGCACAGCTCCAGGAGCACATTTACTTTTTTGTTCCTGAGGTAGGCGCGTCTCGCACAGATAGTCCCACGTTTAGCCTCCAGCCGCTGAGTCTTCAGCCTCAGCTTAGTGATTTCTGATGAGCAAGCACAATGTTGTCCCACTGTCTGCTCAATGACCTGGAGCTCCTCAGGATTTTCACAGGTATCATAGTAAACAACTTCATCCTGTTTCTCTAGAAAGGCAGTCGGCATTTAAAAAAAGAAAAGAGAGCTCCAGAGTTCCTTAAATGTTTAACTACTTTGAGAGCTAATGACACCTTAAAAGCCACTGAAGCCAATAAGTAATTTGTCAGACAGAACAATTTTAAACAAAGCAGATTACTCTCACATATATTCAGCTTGATTCTGCAAAAACTTATGTACACATGTCACTTGACTCCCATGAGTAAAGTTACTCATGTTCGCAGGATCAAGATCTCCCATTCTTGCCATCCTACAAACTCTTGTTTCCTATTTATTTTTTAGGAAAATGTGTATAACTTTTCATTCACTGATTGGAGTCTCGTGGCAAACTAACAAGTGTCTTGAGACAAACACTAAGCAGTTATTTTACTATTAAATAACAATGGACAACATTGTTTCACCTGATGCTATACTTACAAATAATGGAGAATACTTAACATCGATTGGTATGAACATGAGAAATGTCTAACATTGTATCAAACATAGACAGTAGTTTAGAAAAACAACAAGAATGCATCAGTACTTCAGAAGCATCAAATTATCATCACTTCCTTTTGGTTTTAATATTGTGTGTTTTGCAGCTTTACCGTAATTCTGCTGCAGTTCAACACTTTCAAGTATTAGGACCCAATTATTAATGGGTCGTCTCAATTGTGTCACAGGCACATCTGTTTGTATGCACAAATCAAGTAATTGTAGGACCAGAGACACACATGCACATACAGTTTTATACATGCAAAACAGACGCGCACACACACATCACAGAGGCAGTTAAGAAGGTAAGTTGTCAATGTGGCCCTTAATGTCTATTTATCGAAAGGTGTTACCAAAGTTGCTTAGTAAGGCAACAAATCAAAAGTTGCTTCAGCACCAAGAAAATCCAGTAATGTTCCCTTGGCATCAAGAGCCAAGTAAGAGTGATCTACTTTTTAATAGGATTTGTGCACCTCTGTGTTAGAACATTTGGCTTTCTGCTTCTCTTTAAACCATAATTTTCTTTCTTACCTTTTATCTGTCTCCTTAAAGTGTCCAGCTGTGTAATAAGCAGCATTTCTTCATGTTTAAGTATTTCAAATTGTACATCATACAGTTCCAGTTGGGTTTCATAATACTCTATTTCCAGCTTCTCCACTAAAGCTATATTCTCCTCTTGTTCATCAAGGTTTTCCATCTGCACATTTCCAAACAAGAGGAAAAAAAAAACAAAGAATCAGGGAGAGACTACACTCACAGACACGTACACACAGAGACAAACTCCAAGGTTAGCTTTATACGCGAACATGCAACACAGATGGAAACAGCAGGAATAAAAACAACAGACTGACTACTTAGTCATTTCAACTGAGAACAGATGGCTGTTTCTAAAGGTGGCCAGCAAAAGGGAGACATGAGACGTAGCTAAGGGCCCTTTTTTGGGGCACTTTTTTATGAATGAACAAAGACCACCTGAAAGACCTGTGTAATATATAAATAAACTAGAAACTGAAAGTCTGTGCGGTTGCATGGGTAGAATTTGTCAAGTCGTGGAAAAGAAAGTTGAAAATGGCTGAGAACTTAAAAATGGGACAGTAACAAACCACAAAACCCAGTGGTGATTAAATCTGGTATATTTTGAACTAAGTGAGCTATCAGCCATGCTTGTAGCTGTTTCCATTGCTTCACACTGACTCAACAGACATTTTAGGTTTCAGAGGGACACAGTTACAATCCTGGAATCTTATTATATAGATAAAAAAAATCCCACCCACCTAAACAGTTTTTTTTCCAGCTTGTTTTTTTTCCATTAGTAATTAAAATCTTGTCTTTTCAGGACAACTCTCTATGGCAACAGGAAAGCTAGAGAAATGAGGACCTCACAAGTTCCAAGAGACTGAATGATGAGCAATTAAGGTATGTTTAGCTGGACTAAACATTCTATTCTATGCATCCAATGAAGTGGGCTGTGGTCCACAAAAGCTTATGCTTAAATAAATTTGTTAGTCCCTAAGGTGCCACAAGTACTCCTGTTTTTTCTTGCAGATACAGACTAACCCGGCTGCTACTCTTGAAACCTTTAGTTGGACTGTTCATCACTTTTTGTATATGTTTTGTTTTTGTTAACACTTCTTTTACTCCAATGCCTACTAAACACAGTTGCTTTGTGTGTAGATCTAGGGGACATGATTGTGCAACCACCTGCAAAAATTCTAACCACAATAACGTGCTTAGCTCTCAGAGTGATGGGCACAGCAAATGCTTTAGACAGACATGGTTGGTTTTCTGAAGCAAAAACTAAAAGGGGTTAGATAGAACCTCATTAACCAGGAATTCCTGTTAACCATTCATTTAAAGAAAAAATCTCTTAGGGTCTCATGCAAAACATCAAAGTCAAGGTGAGCCTTTTGATCAGGTCCTTAAAAAGCAAAGCTTTGAATTTTAAAGATCTGTACATGATCTCCAATCATCAGGACCTGTGTCGCATTGCTTGTTTGGACATGCATGTGTGGCATTTGATTTTACAAGACAGAATCAAGATCAAGGACTGAAACCCAAAGTCTGTGTTATTTCAAAATGAAATACAACAAAAATGGCCGAACAAGTGCTATGAATTAGTGCTCTGCACACTGATCAGAGATAATATAACAGTAACTAATTATTTCCAGTGGTTTCTTGTGGATTTTACTGATGAAAAGCTCTGTCCAATAAAAATACCATCCGCCATGCATGACTCTGCATCACAAATATTTTTTAAATTAATAGAATATTGTGCCAATCATAATTTTCCCCCCCTGTAATAATGCTAACAACAGTTTTCCACTATGCAGAAATCTATTATACAGGACCTTTTATAAAACACAAATGCACTTGTCTTAAGAACTGGAGACAGAGTAGTATATTACACTTGGAAAATAAAATAAAAACCAGAGAATTGTAGTAGTAGTTAGCAACAGTATCATCCTGAATTCTTCTTTTAGTCAAGGCACATTTCCCATTTCTGATGCAGTGCTATTAATATATCCTGAATTATTACAAGTTATTCTTCTCTGAAAATATCTCACTTCTCAGTGCTAACATTGAAAAGTGAAAGTTCTTTTAAAAAGGTAAACACTTTAATTTGTAACTTTTTTCTAAGCACTCCTTTTCCCCCATCCCAGGCACACTTGGTGGGGGAGTAGTAATTAAAAAAGGGAGAAAGTGTGCATTTCTCCAGAATTTCAAAACAAGAAGTTTTGAAAATATTAAAAGTAGGAGGTGAGCCTTTTTTGGTTCAATTTTTTTTAAAACAACTAGAAATTCATCAAAGAAGTTGGGGGGGAGGGGCAAGATTCCCCACACAAAATTATTTGAGGCAACAATGGTTGGTTTGGTATTTTTAAACAAAGATATTTTTTTAGACAGTTCCATCATTCAGCATGGCACTTCACCAATCTGCGGAAATGGGCCTTTTGACCCTGGACACCTCCAGCTGGCTACAGTGGACTTTGAATGAGGTCCTTACATTGGAGTAACACAGGAGGATTCAAGTCACTCTTTGCTAGGGTCTTACATTTTTCCGGATGTCAGCTCTCTTGTGATTCAGACACAGTTCTCTCGCTCTCATGTGCTGAAGAGTCTCTTTTGCTAACATATACTTCAGGTTTTCTAGTCTTGGAGAAGCAGACGCCCAGGTGGCTTGGCCAAATCTCTTCCGATCTTGTTCCATCTGTTTGTGCATTGCTGCCAGATTAAAGGGTTGCAACAAAGCATCATAAATTCTGTGGCACTAATAACTTTCTTTAGTGCTCTACTTTCAGTAGGACCTGATGAACTCTGCATGGTATTAAATATTTTGAGGGAATTACTTATGAATTAACTGTGCTGTTTTGAATTTATAGGACTAGAAAAGCTGAAATCATTGTATCATAAATAAAGGTCTAACATTTTGATTGCAAGTTCCACCATGCGCATGTCTAAATACAGCATTTAAAAAACTCTGATTTAATTAACAGGATGAAATCCTTAATAGTCTCCACCCAAATAAACCAGAGTAAATATTTATCAGGAGCGCTGTTTGTTCGGAAGCTTGTCAACCATAAATCTCAGGCCCTGTCTACAAACAAACTTGCACTTCTTTAACCAATGGCGAGGTTTAAAACAATTTAGTCAAACTGGTGCAAGTTATCACGTAGACACTTTTATTACTTATGCTGGAGACTGGCTCCTGCTAGCCCCAGGATTTGCAGGTGGGAGGGGCTGCAAAGTGCTTCAAGGGTGTTCCCTTCCTATCTGCTGTCTTGTACTAAGCCAGGGGTGGGCAAAAGTTTTGGCCCAAAGGCCACATTGGAGTTAAAAATTGCGCGGAGGACCAGGTAGGGAAGGCTGTGCCTCCCCAAATAGTCTGACCATGCCCCTTATCCAACCCCCTCACACTTCCCGCCCCCTGGCTGCCCGCCTGAGAGCCCAGATGCATCCACCACAACCCCGCCCCTTGTCCCGATCGCCCCCTCGGGAGACCCCCCCCACCCTAACTGCTGCCCCAGAACCCCCTAAGCCCCCCGTTCTTTGTTCCCTGAATGCCCCCTCCTGAGATCCCGCCACCCCAACCGCCACCCCCAGGACCCCACCCTCCATCTAAGCCCCCTTGCTTTGTTCCCTAACTGCCCACTCCCAAGATCCCCCCACCCTAACCACCACCCCCTGGGACCTCAACACCTAACCCCCCAGCCCTTGCTTACCTTATTCAGCCCAGCGCTCCTTCACCTGGCTCCTGGCCAGGAAGTGCGGGCCCTGCGGCTTCTGTGCTCAACCCGCCCCTGGCCAGGGAGTGCGGGGCCCGGCCCCCGGCCAAGGAGCGCGGGGCCCAGCGGCTTCCCATGCTCCACCCGGCCACCGGACAGAGAGCACGGGGACCCGCGGCAGGCGGGCCCAGCCTTTGGGCCGGGAGCGCGGGGCCTCTGGCCCCGCGACCCCAGCCGAACTCACGGGCCGGACGAAAATGGCCAGCGGGCCACATGTGGCCTGCGGGCTGCAGTTTGCCCACCCCTGTACTAAGCACAACTCAGCCACACTAGGGCATATGTGCCTTAAAGTCAACTCTTCAGTATGTTCTCCCTGATTACCTGCCACTGCCTTTACAGTTTCTTTGAAGTAGTTCACAGTGATGTCCTGAATGGAGCACACCGCTTCTTCAGCTTGCTTAGTCCAGTCTTCAGCCTCTTTTTGCAAGGCTTCTATTCTTTTAGGGCCCATCCTATCACTCTGTAAGGATTTCTACAAAGAGACATGTTATTCTTCAACCAAACGTCAATCATGACAGTGTTGTAATTCAGCCTGTACAATACAGTGGAAATTGTGCCATGATGGCTATTGGGACCTCTGTGTCTACTGTAGTGAAGTGAGTCACTACTCATCAATCGAAGCTTACCCTATTCTTTGTTCTCATTGTCAAAGAACCACCTTTGTTCTTAAGCATTCCTAGTTAGAAAAACATTGGCTTAATTTATTTCTTAAAGTAATGTTAACCATCTTAAAAACAATTTACTTTTGTCTGAAAATGTTTATCTGTGACTAAGAGTAATTCAATTATATTCTGTTCTGTTTCAGTTACACTGATATTCTCTGTTTTTTCCCCATGTGTTTACTTCATGCATTTGACAGTGCTTTGCACTCTGATCTGTTTTATGAGGATCTTTCACACAGCAACAGGGTACACAGAAAGATTTAAGAAGAAGGAAAGTGCATTTGTAAAATCCACAAAAATTGGCAGGGGAAAAGTGTGAGTGTAGAACCTGAAAATACTTTAAAAACAATTGAAATCTAGTCTAATATTCCATTTAAGATTTTGACATAAACAGAACAAAAAACATTTTCAGAGTTTGGCCCATTAACTGCAGTCTTCACTTATCTCACCATAAATAAAGCAGCACATTGGAAACTGTAACACCTTGTGCATTGACCTTAGGCTTTCAATTTGCAGGCCCAATATGATGAATTAATCATGATATTATAGCCTTAACTCAACATTACTTTGCTTCTGTTAGTTCCACCTAAGACATTATTTTAACACATCTTTAACAATGTATTAAAATGAAAAATCAAAGCTATGCATGACTGTCTTCCTTCAAAGTATACGATTTCAGGGTACATCTGATACAAAAACACAAAATACTGACATAAGTTGGAATTTTCAAAAGTGAATAAAGAGCACAAGTCCTTTTGAAAGTTAGTACAATTGGTGCTCTTTTGTTGCTGAAGTCCCTTTAAACTCAGAATACCAGGAAAAATGCCACAGAGCTTAAGGTTTTATGCTTCAAAAAAACAAACAAAAAAAACCCTAAAAAACCCCAACCCCACCACCACACCCACAGAGGAGGAAACTAAACAGAGCATTAAGGTAAATCTGGTGGATGCCAGTTGATGAAATGTGCCTTTACTACATGGATCTTATATAGGCTCTTGACAACAGGTCAGCTTTAACTTTGAATTTTTCAGGTTTTTATCATGTTACAAGTTGATGAACTTGGGAATAAAGCCAGTGAATATAAATCTTGGGCATACTTAAGTAATTCAGAACCTAAATTGCATGAGGGGAAGATGAAGTACATCACATGCCAGGGAGTTTGATCTCTCAAAGGAAAACCTACCAGGATTTCCAGTCTGTATAACGTTGCCAGTTCTCGCATATCTCTAAACGGCTGCAGTAAATATTGGTAGAATTGTGTTGCCATGGTAACTAATTCCTGATAAGCTTCGTCTTCTTCTTCATAAACCTTCATTAAAGCCACCATTGTGTCAGCATTTTTATGCTTCTGTAGAACCTAATGGATAAAATGTAAGTTAGCAATAGCTGCAATACGTGCACATTTCTCAGGAGAATAGACAGAAGGAGCACCACTGCTATAACTCAGAGCCTGCATTTTGTGTGTGTGTATATTGTCATATGTGAGTAGAATGAACCTGTCACTTATCATTAGATGAAATAGTCAAGATTTCCACTTACAAGAGATGTTTTCAAGACATTCAGCAATTACACCCACCAGGAAATATCACCAGTGACAAACTCATAAGGGCACTAATGGCTGAACATTGCATTAGAAGACTGACTACAAAATGGTGCCTAGCATATTTTACTTTTTATTGTAAAAAATTCTAAATTTTTACAGATGATTTGTCATTGCCTATTATAAATATGGATGGTTTGCACAGTAAGTAGATGAGACAGCATGTACATTAAGGACAGAAGGTATTTTTAAAAATCTCACTCTTGCACCCTCCCCCAAGCCTACTAAGGAGAAGTGAATTTTGTATCCAGAGATCTGACTCCAGGCACAAAGATAAAAACTTTCATTTAAAAACAAATACATTCAGACAGAGGTTTTTATTCCTAACTATAATACGCTCCAGAAGTTATATTCCTAAAGATACATGCTGTTCTGATACTGCATGAACCTTTAAATTAATCTTAACTATGCCAATAATATGTATTTTGATTTTTAATTATTTTAGGCAGAGACTTTCTCTTCTTATAGGTCTGAAATGGGCAGATTCATTTAAGGCCTTTAAGTGCTACTGCAATATAAACAATATGCTTTTTTTCAAAGTTGCAAATTTAATAGAATGCCAATAGATCCGTGCATATTAGTCACTAGTCACAAAATAGAAACAAAATCATGAAATTTTTCACGACACAATATAACCCCCATTTATCTTTATGTCAGGATGCTTGGGCAAAAGACCACCAAAGTTTTTAACAGTTTTGTGTGTTGCAAGAAACTGACGACAGCCCAGTCTGTGTGCGAACTGAGCTGAGACCAGCTCCACCAGGAACTATCATCCTTACCTAGAAGGATGCTGGTTGTGATACCAAGCCTCAAAGTGTGGAAAGGTAGAAAAAAAAAGGAGATACTCAGGAACGTGACAGGGAAATGAAATCTTCTATGCAGGGAGGAAAAATAAATGGGAATGTGGACCTGATCACGTTGTTATTGAAAGAGATGAAAATCCACACCCTCTTCTGGCTACTTTATTCTGGGTAGAAGGGCTGGAGAGGCTTCATGGGTCCCTAAAAGCCCCAATTTCAGATAAGAGAGAATTGCCCCAATCATGCCTCCGATGTCCTGACACAGGAGGGGCATGTTAGGGGCAAGGCCGCACAGTACTGCTGAGATTTCAGACAGTGTTGGAGATCATAGGGCTGCCCCAGGAGGCTGGTGTAACAAAGATGGGTCCCTCAGAAGCAACTTGCAGCAATGTAATGCTGTTTTTTTCTATTGTCCAAGCCAACAACAAAGTTGGAATGAAAGCACAGTGGTTAGCTTCATTTCTGATTCTCATGTACAATGTGAGGAAAATGGAGTTTCATGTCATTGCTGGTGACTGTTTATAGTTGGGAGGAAATAATCAGTGAATATTAAAGACTACTCATGAGAACATTTTAATTCCCCTTAAGTTTTGTAAAACTCTCCAGTTATAAGACCTAATTTTCTTTTAATAGAAGTCTGGCTGACTACTAGTTCTAATGGTTCAGTTGGCATTGCCATAATTGCAGGAACTCTACTTTGGAACAAAAATAGATGAAGTTGCTATATATTTCCATGCGTCTTTGTTGGGCCCATTGTATCACACTTCTAATTAGTGCAGGAGATAGAAACAGGCTATATTTACTCTTGCCTCTAGTTCCATCTACACTGGAACTACCACCATTAATGGAAGGAGTTGGTTATAACATCAGAAGGATGATCTTGTATTGAAGGCAAGACAGGAGAAGGCAGTTTTATTGATGGCTTTGCTCCAGGGGTCCCCTATTACCTGGGGGAAAACAGAAGAACCTCAATTTCCTTATCTCTAAAATGCATATAAACAACCCACCTTACAGTTGCATTAATTTGTGAAGCCATTAGAGACAACAGCGCTGTTTAAGGCATCCCCTGACATGGCTAAATTATTGTCTCAGCTTGCAGTATAGGTGGAACTGAGCCATGGTTGACAATCATGTTCCTAAAGCATGCTAAAGGCCTGCCAAAGTCCAAGGCTGTTGCCTGGTTCAGGAACACCAATTTATACAGTGTTCACTCCAACTTAATGGAAAGACACAACTGTGCTTTAATTCGGTCAGGAGGGGGATAGGTTGATTCTGGTGATCTAGTTAGAGTCCTTTTTACTTATAAAAATGTAAAGAGCATCTCCTGTGAGGAGCCTGCATAAACATTCTTTGTCATTCTGGAAAAGTCTGATTATTGTGTAGATAAACAATGATGCACTAGGTTGTGTGAAACATGAGGCCAAAAGCTAACTGTTTAACCACATAAAAAGTATAATAATTGTCCTAAAAATCCCACATTCTATTGCTGTTTGGAAGAGAAATTTAGTTACCGCAAACATGGTTGTATGGATGCAACATAATTAGTCTTGAAAATTGTTTTTAAAGGCTATTTTAAGAGTTATACCCTACCTACATCTAGATTACTAGGAACCATTTTTTAAAAACGGATTTCTTAACTGCTGAAAATATAGATATGACCCTGACATAATAAGGAACAAACTTTCAATACGATTGCCTTGAATTAGATAAATATCTTTTCGTTTTTTGTTTTGTCTGTTCATGACTCATAGCTGGTGGTTTTTCAGAAGGTGCTTTTATACGTATACAAAGTAAGAACTTGCATCATCATTACTTTATTATGCACCAACTAGGCCAAAATCTCTCACTTAGGCATCCATAAATAAGGTATTTGGCACAAGCATAAGACCACTTAGATACAAACTGTAAAATCTTCAGTTGGGTGTATGTACTACTCGGTACGATACATAAATTAGATATTCACAGACTTTTTGATGAGGACATAGCTTTAAGATTATAGGGTGATTAGTTCACAACATTATTTTGTGCTCTTATTTTTGGTAGACATTATTGTATGTTCTATGGGCACAGGTGGTGGATTCTTAGCTGAGGCAAGTTTTAAAAATATAAAACTTTGAGTGTCTTACACGCTACACTTATAGGAGACTTGAAACTCATTTTCATTCCCTATTCCTATAGATATGGCCTTTGGAATGACTGACAAACATTAAGAATATCTGAGCTTGGCGGCTTAGCTATATCTGGATACAGAAGTGAGTTACCTAGGGAGATGGTGGAATCTCCTTCCTTAGAGGTTTTTAAGGTCAAGCTTGACAAAGCCCTGGCTGGGATGATTTACCTGGGGATTGGTCTTGCTTTGAGCAGGGGGTTGGACTAGATGACCTGCTGAGGTCCCTTCCAACCCTGATATTCTTTGAAGTGTTTATTCATGTAAAGACAAAGCTTAACACTGGTCAACTATTCCACAGTGTCATGTCCACATATTTGCACACGCCAAGAAAATTGTTCTACATCAGACTAGATAGCAGTATGGAAGAGGATGTATTACTGATTCAATGAGGAAGTCACCATAATTTAAAGATCTACTAAAACAATGTATATCTTGACTGATGAAGCACAACCTGGGAAAATGGCATCTTCAGGAGGGTGTGGATGAATCAATAAGACTACAGGACAGGAGTAAATTTACACTATGGCCAAGTTTGAAGGGTTGAGGTCCAACTGAGGCACCTCAAAAGAACTGTGAACAGTGTGGTTCTTTCACAGTCACATTAACTAATCAAAAATACATGAATCTCCTTCAGTGGATGGTGTTATCATAAGATCGCCCATTCATCCAGCCATACAACATTCTACTAGGAGCCCCAAAGGGTACATGAACAGGTTCCCCCAGTGGTATTACTGATCCTTGCCTCAGAGGCAGCTCCTGCATTTTACTCTCCAGTGAACCCATTAGTGACATGAGGTATAAAAGTGATCCATCTGTATATAGTTAGTGCTTTTACAAGTTGGTACCCAATGTAAAAAAAAAAAAAAATAGAGCTCAGAGCCCTGTAGTGCATTACAATATCGGTCTAGAGATGTGTAAAATTATGTTCATAATCAGGCTCAGCCTGCCAAGCATTGCTGAAGTCACTCAGTCCCTTTCAGGACACATGGCTCTGTTTCATGGCTGCAGCTGGGGATCAAGCAAAAGCTATTGATTTTCACATATTCCCCACCCAAAACCAACATAAATGGCAGTTTTGGCTATTGGTCAGTTTTAGCCTGAAACCCAAATGAAAGTGAACATAAGAACGGCCATACTGGGTCAGACCAAAGGTCCCTCTAACCCAGAGTGCAAGTGTGTACAAACCCTACCAAAACCACCACCTTTGGTGAGGCCTCCAGTCCCTGCAGCCCAAAGGCAGGACTATGGGGGGCCTGGTGGAGAGTCTGGGTTGCCCCTGTGTACAGGCTTCACACTTGTGTCTGTGGCTGGGTTACTCATGGTAACTTCCCAGTGGGGAAGGGCACTCAGCACAAAGTGCCACTGCTATGGGCCAGGCCTTGGAGCAATGGTGTGGAGAACATCCCCAGGCCTGCTTGGGCACCTACCCTCAGGCTCCCAGCACCAGCCCCTCGGGCTCCCAGCACCCCCAAGACCCCACCCAGGCGCCTGTACCCGCCGCAGGGCCTCCTTGGCCCCGACCAGGTGCCCCTTCAGAGCCTTCCTGCGGAACTCGTGCAGGTTCTCGAAGTACTCGGCCTCCTGCTGCTGGTCCTGGGCGAAGAGCGAGTCCAGCACCACCCTGCGGCCGCACAGCTCCAGCGCCCAGCCCAGGTAGCGCTCTAGCCCGCGGCACAGCGCCTCCAGCTCGGCCTCCTCCAGCCCCGGCCCGCGGGGGAAGAGCAGCGTCCACAGGCTGCCGCTGCTCTGGCCGGGCAGCACGGGGGGCAGCTGGGGGAAGCAGGGCTCCAGCCGCTCGCACAGCGCCGCCAGCTGCCGGTGCACGCCCAGCAGGGCCTGCGCCGAGAACAGGCCGGCCCAGCTCTGCTGCTGCTCGGGCGCCGACGTCTCCTCGGCCCCGTCCCCGGCTGCCGGGCCGGCCGCCCCGCGCTGCTGCTCCTGCAGGGTGCGGTTGTGGCAGGTCACCGCGAACTTGCTCTCGATCTCGTTCCAGCCCACGAGGAAGCGCAGCTTGTGCGGCTCGGGCTGGGCGAACGCGTTCTCCCGGATGGCGACCCAGCCCTCCAGGCTGTCGGGCTGCGGCTCGGCCGCCATGGCCCGGCCCGGGGCAGGCGGCTCAGAGCCCGGCCAGGCTGCCGGAACCGCCGCCCGCGGGCTCCCCTCGCTGCCCGCCCAGCTGGCCCCAACGTTCCGCCCCGCGCTACAGTGTATCGCCCGGAGCGAAACAGAAAGTGACATTTCTTAAAGGGCAGCGCGGGGGAGGGGGAGAAGTATGCGGGAGGGATATACGTCACCGGGATCTCTGCTTTTGATTGGTTTCTTGGCCTGGGGGCGGGGCCAGAAAGTTGCCCCAGGAAGTGGAGCCTATTGAAAAACAGATGCTCCTGGAAGGCGTGGTCAGCCTGTGGCTGTAAAAGGAGGGGCTGCCAGGCTGGGATAATTGGTCCCAGTTGGAAAAAAAAAATAAGCACACAGGTATGCAGACACCACTCCCTCTGAAATGTAGTTAACATTCCCAGATTTAAACCAGAACCAAAAATGCAGGTGATATGAATAATTCAGGTGACAATACTTCCCTATGTTAAATATGGGACAAGGGTAAAATTACTCCTATGCACGCAAGTTCAATGGAAATCAATCAGAACTATGCAGTAGAAATGTTCAAATTAACATCGAGTTGACTGAGTCCCTGTCAAAAAGAAATACTGTATAGTTGGATTCTGTTTATTTACCTTATTTATAAGGTTTTTGGGGTCACATGAGGAGTGTGAGACACACACACCGACACACGTATACACACACTTGTGTACTCCCTCTCACACAGGGGGAATGACCAACCAATCCAACCCTCCCTGTCTGGCATTCTCTGTCCTCCAGGCCTGCCTTAGCACCTGGGATGGACCCGCCTCTCCTAGTACCTGGCACTGCATCTTCCCAGGGCAACACGTGTGCAGGCACATTGGGTCACATGTCCCTGCCCAAATTTCTGTCAGGGTTCACACCAGAATGTGGCCAGCAATAGCCTTTCGGCACTATGCAGGAGGGAAGGGACGGGAGCTGCTTCCAGCTGCAGGGGAGGGGGAGGAAGGGATAACCTGACCCATGCCTTTGCAGAGCTCATCTAATCATTCCGCTCCCTTGCGGCTGGAAGCAGCTTGTCCCTTCCTGCCCATACAGAGTGGAAAGGCAGCTAACACCTCCAGGCAGCTGCTGGCCACTGACATAACGTAGTCACCGCCTGTGCCCTGGCTACAGCATGGGCAGGAAGGGGTTAAGCTCTAAGGATGCATTGTGCACCCAGGCCCAGGGTACCTGACTGCAGAGGCTTCAGCAAACCCAGCCAGAGAGGTAGCTCAGCAGAGGAAGGTGCCTAGGGGATGGAGCAGCCCAACGCTGCCTGGAGGCAGGACCCAGGGCGGTGCGAAACTGGGAGCTGCTGTGGAGCCTGCAGGTTTCGGGGTGTGAACAGGCTGGAAATTGCTCCCCACCACTCCAGAGCTTAGCTGAGGGACAGAGAGATTCCCCATGCCAGCACTGTGTGGGACTTTGGCACATGCAGGGCTTGGCTCCTCATGCCCAGTGCCCCAGGCAGGGGATCTGAGGTTTTCCCAGAGCACTGGCCCAGTCACAGGCAATGAGGGAAGGAAGGAGCCTGCTAGCCAGGCTGTTGGTGAGCTGAGCACTCCGAGCAGGGGCTGGTTCTCCGCACATCGCTGGGAGCGGGACGCACCATGCCAGGGGTGGGGGGGATATAGTGGAGGAGCAGGGCTGGAGGGGGCAAAGGGGCAAAGCCTGGAGAGGGCAGCGAGAGGGGGAGCATGTAAAGGGCCGATGGGTGGGCAGCAGAGGCAACATGCAATCTGGTGCCTGTCCACACTCACCAGCCACCGCAGCTCACGGCCAGTGCTGGCTGGAAACAGGACAGGGGTGGGGCCCTGCTGGCCTAGAGCCGGCACACAAATGGGGCTGTACTGACGGACCAGCAGGAGGGAGCGGCTGGTCCCGTGCGCTGCAGCTTTGCCCTGTCACCAGCCTTGCACACCCACCTCCATTGTCAGCCACTGGACCCCCACTCACCGCTGGTGGGTGGGCGGCTGGTCAGCAGGGATCCGACCAGCAGCAGGATCTGCCAGTACTGACTGGGGGAAGCGGGGGGTGGAAAATATGGGACACTTTGCCTGTTTTTAAGAAAAAGTTGGGATGTCTGCAGGAAGGCTTAAATACGGGACTGTCCTTTTAAAAACAGGACATCTGGCCACCCTATGAGTAATGCAAGTACGTGCAGTTCAACGGTACACTCACTGTGGCAGTGACTGAGCACAAACGATATTCAGTTTAGGACACAGAGATTTTCATGCTATGCATTGTGAACTACTATGCCACAGAGAATTATGTTAATGTAACACTGAGAAATTATGCTCAGTCACGAATCATGAAATACATAGTCACTTCCACTATCACAATATTTTAGTATTAGTTTGCCCACAGTTAAAACACAGCCATCTCTGGTTCTGGGCTCACCACTGCCTCAGTTTCTCCTCAAATGGTCACCTCACTGTCTTCCTCTCTAGTATCCTACCAGCTTTCCCACAAGTAGTAGGCCTTTCAGCAGAAACCATCTAATCTGTTTGCCCATCACTGTAGTATTTGAGACCCAGAACCTCAAATATAGTTAGATATCTAATTCTCCTTGCTTTTAATGTTGTTGTAGCCATGTTGGCCCAGGATATGAGATACTATGTAGGTCTGGTAATATCTTTTACTGGACCAGTTGTGGTAGAATAGACAAGTTTTTGAGCTAATCCTAAGGAAAAATTCTAACCCTGAAAGCTCGTCTCTTCCACCGATAGAAGATGGTCCAGTAAAAGATATTACTTGACTCACCTTGTCTCCCTCATTGATTTCAATGGTAGTTAGGCATTTAGATACCATTGAGAAGCTGGGTCTGAGTGCTTTCCACATAAAATCGATAGCAATTGTGAAATCAGTAATGGAAAGAGATCAATACATTTTACCCAGGATATGTGATAAATTATAATTGCATAGATAACACACTTTACTAATAAAAATCACTAATTCAAAATGCATTGTCTTTTAGACATAGAAGAGGAAATAAAGAGCTGTGTAGAAGTGTATAGCAAGTCGATAACCTGATTCTGGAAATAATGGGACTAGTTAGGTGAGTACAGTTGCTCACGTGAAAATGTTTAGAAGCTTATGATCTTCAGTTGCAGTCATACAACACTGTTGTGAAGTTGTCCACTCATAAATTAAGGCAGGTTGGGCAGGTTCATATGATGGTTGGGAGATTACAATGATGTATTTGCAGTTCAACACTATTTTCTCTCAGCCTGAATGTCTCAGCACGGTGTTCAGAGGATGCTGCTACTAGAAATAGCAATTTTTGGATGAAAGATAACACTGGGTTGGGTCAGAATGATGGAAAAGGTGTTAGTACTTTGCCCCCAATTCCAGAGCTGCTAAATGTTTTTGCCAAAATCAGCAGCAAAAGAGTTAATGATGTTGATATTTAAATTGTTATCGTTAGCATTCTGCATTAATACCCCTTTGATGTAAAAGGAAGCAACCCATACCTCTCTTAAAGCTAGTGTCCCTATCTACCGCTCTGTAGACCCAAACAGCACTGGATCTGTTCAAATTCTGAAGATTGTCTCAGGCTTCATAATTTAAAAGGGAACCATAAATTATAGAGAAACTTATGGGGTCACTAGGAAAATGCTATCATAGCATGCCAATGCATAAAAACTCAATCTGAGCCCTGAATTGAGGCCTGACCATTTGTGATCACTGACACAGAACAGTGAAGGGATCAACTGAGAAGAGCAAGTATAGAACTTGTCTACTTTCAAATGGATACATTTATCTCATAAACAAAACAAAATGAGTAACTTGAAGTATGCAAAAAATGAAACACAGTCGCTGTAGGTGAAATGCAGCTCTGTGCAGAGGGTAAGCACAAGCTTACCTCCCACTTACAGTCCTTTTTTAAAAGGTTAAGTAGGTCTTAGGTAGTTTAGAGCCCTGCTGCTGGCACTGTACACTGGTGAATTTCAGCAAAAAACCTGTTGTGGCCTTCCAAAATAAGGGCATGCGCCATGAGTGCCAGTTTTGCCCCAGGATAGCCCCAGGGGGATAATTCCAGGTTTACACAAGATAACTGAGAGCAAAATTTGCTTCAACTAAGGCTAAACTATTAATGTGGAAATATTTCCTCTCTGACTTCAAAAATAACAGAGGAGATGCCAGGAATTTATGCAGAATGAACCTCGCCACATTGGTAGTTAGTTCATCACTTAGTGGACAAACAGCAGGAGTGAGAAAACATGAGAGGAAGAAACACAAAAATAATGGAAGCAGAGAATTTCCGTTCGTGCGCCTGTGTGGCCAGCGAAACACAACATAAATATTTCTGAAGTTGCAATAACTGTGCTGTCCTTCTAAACACAAAGCTATGCCAGTCGCTCAAGGCTTATACAAGAGAGGAAATGGATGAATAATTTGTAAGGCGTTCAAGAACTTCTGCAATTAATGCTTGCTCTGTAGCTTGTCTGCGAGCTACAGAGTATTATATATTCCAGTTTCAGTTGATTTGTTTGGACACATATGTCACAAGGGCTACTGCAATCTAAATAATTTATACTAATTATTATTAACAATATAGGGGCTGTTCTTTGATCAGATACGCCAATGCACTCCACTTACCTAGCTAGTAGCTGTTTTCTCTGCCATTTTCAACCTCCAGATAGTCTTAAGATGTATGTACTGGTACAGTATTAATAGAAATATATATATATACACACACGCACACACACAAATTAATTATTTGTCCCATAATGTTTTCTAGAATCTGATCTTGCTTCCCATTGAAATAAATCGCAGCACTTCTGCTGACTGAAATGGGAACAGGATTGTGCCATTTAAAATTTTATAAAGACGCTAACAGATATTTAAACTTAATTAGGTCAGTGCATGCATGTGTGTGTGGGTGTGTGTGCGTGTGAGAAAGAGAGAGACAGACAGAGAGAGAAAGAGAGAGAGAGAGAGGGAGAGAATGTATGCTCCCTACATAAGGTATAAGAAATGTTACTTACTCTTGACTCACTACTTTGTAAAACATGTCTAGGTTCACTGATAGAAACCTCAGACACTTTTAATAATATCAGCAGAGTTCTCTATTTTCAAGAGAGCATTGCATAATTGTTTAAAGTACTTCAAGCCTGGAAACCCTACAAAACTTTTGGAATCATTTTTCCAGTGTATGACATTCTTCCTGGTGACACTTAAGTAGTGTGCAACTGAATGATAGCTGGGACAGATCTATATTTGTCACTCTTGCTCATAGCTGACATGTCATTTGAGAAACTGTCTAGAATTACTTTAACATGTCTTCCAGCTGCAGTCACAGGAAGCTGGCAGGGAATTACCTTCATGTGGGATAAATTTTTGCTAGGAAAAATAGATCTGAAGTTTGGTTCATCTCGGTTATAAGAAGAATTTATGGATTCTTAAGATAAGAAGGTAAGTTTTTAGGTAGTAAGAGTTCATCTTTTCTTATGTGTTTTGTATTGTTGAACCTCAAGGACTTTAAACATACTGCATTGTAATTTTATTTATGTTTGTAAATTGAGCAAACCACATAATCCAGAAAGTTTTTTGGCAGGAGAGTTTCAGACACTTTTAATTATTCTTGCTTCAATTTATGTAATTGAATTACAACATGCTAGGCAAAATACTTGATATTTCAGTTTTGGATTTAGCAGCAGATAATTTATAATCTGACGAAGTGGGTATTAGCCCATGAAAACTTATGCTCTAATACTTTAGTTAGTCTTTAAGGTGCCACAGGACTCTTTGTCACTTCAGATAATTTATAGTTTGTAAAATGGAATGTTTGGTTGTTAAATTATGAAAAATCTTTGCAGCTAGACTTTTTTCAATATATTTCAAGACTATTGTCCTGTTTAATATTTTAATATTGCATGACACTCAGGATATAAACATGATTTATTTTATTGACTGTGGCATATATAATATGGTCTGCCTTTTATCAATATTTTCAGGTACAGTAAAATGAGTTAAGTCTAAGTTTAACTTTCATATCTTCAATGACTGTGTTTGTGTATAAAAGCAGAGGCGAGACTGTGTTCTCAGCTACACCAATGTAACTCTGGAGAATGGAATGTTTTCCACAAAAAATTTTCACCGGTTCACCTCTAAAGTGATAGTGATGTTTGTCATATATTAAGCCAAGATCCCTGTGAACTAATCATCTTGCTGGAAATTGGCTGTTATTCCATGATACATGTTTTAAAAGGGAAATTTTAACCTCTCACAAAAGCAGAGAAAAAAAGTCTTAATAAAATCTTATTAGTCAATTAACTGCCAGGAAATCAATAAAGTCACAGAAAAAATTGTGAAGGGATAGGAGCTAATGGAAACCGTAAGAGCTTTAAATGAAAATTTGGAAACCTCTCAAAGGTTACAGCTTCTAAAATGGCTTCAATAAGCTTGATGATGACTGACATTTTGATTCTTTCTATGACAGAAAGAAACTCACATTGTCATTTTAGAAGTTCTAAAATGCCTAATTGAGGTGTGACTAGATCAGGGGTCAGCAGCCTTTCAGAAGTGCTGTGCCAAGTCTTCATTTATTCACTCTAATTTAAGGTTTCGCATGCCAGTAATATATTTTAACATTTTTAGAAGGTCTCTTTCTATAAGTCTATAATATAGAACTAAACTATTGTTGTATATAAAGTAAATAAGGTTTTTAAAACGTTTAAGAAGCTTCATTTAAAATTAAATTAAAATGCAGAGCCCCCTAGACCGGTAGCCAGGATCCGGGCAGCGTGAATGCCACTGAAAATCAGCTCACATGCCACCTTTGGCACCCATGCCATAGGTTGCCTACCCCTGGACTAGATAAAGAATGTAACTGTGATATATGTTCATTAACATGCAATGGAAATGTTTGAACTAACACTTGAAGTATTTCTATGAACTCTTTAACCATAGCAATAAACTGCTGGAGTATTTATGCTCTCCATGGCCATGATCCTATTAGTGCTGATAAGCTGCTCTGTGTTATGATAAATTTTCAAACCTGACAGAACACGCCAAATATTCTCTAATATTAACACAAATTCTTATTATGATATTAATTCCAGACTTGCTAGAAGACTCGGGGAGGTGGGGTGGGGACTGTTAAATAAAAGATGAGAGGACTTTTGCAAAACACGGTAGGAGTGGGTGAGGTGGAGTGCATTGCTTCAGTAAAACAGTATGTTTTTATGCCATGATTTATGGCATGTACATTCTGTCTTCAGTAATTGGGTGTCTCCATGCCTCTACATGGTGTCCCTAGCTTCTGTTTGTCAGAGAGCAGGTGATGATGGCAGGAGAGAGATCACTTGATTATTACCTGTTAGGTTCACTCACTCCAGGGCACTTGGCATTGGCCACTGTCGGTAGACAGGATACTGGGTTGGATGGACCTTTGGTCTGACCCAGTACGGCCGTTCTTATGTTCTTACATGTCTACAGATACAGAAATAGTTAGATACATATGTAGGAATCTATACATATATAGAGAGAGAAAATTATACTTAGATTACATGCAATCTCCTCAACCCCCCAAAAAACCCCTATGTTAAAAGAACATTATGAAGGTTGTAAACTCAAGCACTCAAAAGTCATCCTCCGGGCGGACCAGCATTAGAGGTGGGTGAGACACTCTTTGCTAGAGGTTTTGACAGATATTTGCTGACAGCAGAGGAATGGTGGACTCAGGAATCTTGGGTTCCATTCAAGGCTCTGGAGGGTAGTGGCTCTGGTGGGCACAGATTCTTCTGCTCATTTCCTCCAAACACAATCCCCTTCTACTCAGTCTCCTTCAGTAAATCACTGTCCATGACCTGTCTTTCCTCCACCTAGACAGTTCCACTCCACAGGCTTCTCACCCCAGTTCCCCCCCCACCCCCACCCCCGCGCCAGGTTCTTCATACAATCTGTCTCTCTTCACCACCCTGGCCTCCAGTCATCCCCCTACCTGCTCACGTTCTTTATCTGCACTGGCTTCCAGGTCCAAGATCGATCCCCAGGCTCCATGTCCAGTTTCAGTGTATCCTTCCAGCTCTTTGTCCCAGTCTCTTTGCCCAGCCAGTCCTAGTTTTCCCATTGCACTCTGGCTCTTTATTAGGCCTGTATCTCCTTCCCCTTCACTTCTTTCCCCTTGCCCCACAGATTCTCAGTCATAGTCTTCTTGCCTAGCTTGTCCCAGTCTCCTCCAGACACCTCATCTGAACTCAGTCTCCCACTCCCAGCTACTGGCTCGTAGTCCCCCACTGTCGCTCCCCTCCCTGGCTCCCAGTCCAGTCTCTTTGCCCAGCCAATCCCAGTCTCTTTGTACAAATCTACTCCTTCATTCATCCTCGCAGGTCCATCTTTTGTCCTCTCTGCATTTGATTCAGGAAGTTTTCTCCTTTGGGCTGCCTGGCCTAGCCCGGGGGTCACTGAGAGAGAGGAGAGATAGGCTCCCTCCTTGCACTCAGTTCAGGGGCACAGAACTGGTGCGCTTCACAGCAGCCCACAGCTGCAATTGCAGGGAAATTCCTCTCAGCCCCAGGCTGGAGCCTGGCCAGTGCAGATGGGCATTTACTTGTTAAAATCTAAGAAGTCTACTGAGCATGTGTTACAGTCTCTGCTTGACACCTTAGTTCATTAGCACAAACTAATGTAGCGTTTCACTTTTAGCTCTGGAGGCCTCCCAGTTTAGTCCCTCGTACTGGCCCCACCTGGCAATTAACATGTTACCATTGTCCAATATAACAACAGAAGGATGTGACAAAACTGCTTTTTTAAGATGTTCATATTGTGTCACTCCTGTATGTCATCTTGACTAGGTTGTTCTTCTCCCTGTTCTGGTGGAAACTCTGGTTTCTACTAGCCACTTCTGCAGAACATCTTTCTCCATTTTATCTTTCTGTCCTCTTGCATTCAAGAGGCCTTAGGTGTGTTTTGGATCAGCCATGGCAGATCTGTTGAGAAAACAGGAGTCCTGTTGGGAAATCCATCTACTAACTCTGGTATTTTCCAGGCAAGGTCTCGGTCCAAGATCAACAGCAGTCCTAAACACAACCTCTTCTGTCTGTGCATTTTAAAGCAAGCACATGATTAATTCTTTTCTTTTTATTCTGAAGGACTAAGACACATTTCATCTGGAAGGCCTTATTGGGGATATAGTACTGCTGTCATTCAGCCCTGCTACTTCAATGGAGAATGAATTTGTTTTCAGTAGTGACACAGCAGCTTTAGATCCAGCCACTGATCCATCAGCTTCTGTGTGTCCAGAATCTAATGAAAATGAGCCTGAAGGCTTAACGTTTTATCACATGGATCTCTATGAATCAAACGGAAGATTACAAATCTTTCCCGAAGAGCCAGCTGGAAGAGGAAATGGGGCTCTGGGCGAAACCAGCAAAGAGTCAACAGGGCCAGGTGAAGATTTTCGCAGTTCTGACCAAAGTGCATATGACTTGGAAAAGGAAGTTGATGAACTAACAAAACTATATGGACTTGATGAGGATAAAGAAATAGAGCAGGAGCTTCTTGGTGGGAATATAGCTACAGCTGGGATTTTAGAAAGCAAAGAGATATCAGCTCACAAGGAAGATGTAGCAGCGGGATCATATGGCTCCATATACAATGCACCGAAGAGCAGTTCACCAGTAAACGGCTCTCAGCATGAAACCCCCCTGGAAAGCACAGAGGAGGAACAGGAACTTCCTGGCAAGGATTCTCAAGATGAATCTCAACACCTACACAATGAGAGAGCATCTGATGAGTTGCATAATCATGCCCATTCTAAAGAAGAGCTTAGGAATGATGGCAGGCAAGATGAGCAGAGCATTCAGACAAACAGTGAAGAGGAAGGTGCTGATATTTATTGTGCTACCTGCAAGATTCCAATTAGAGCCTTTGACAAATTGTTTGGTGATCATAAGGAGCATGAGGTGACCCAGCTTGCCAATGCAGTGGAAAGTGCAAAGGTAAGAATAATCCAAGCGGACTCTTCCATTATTCTGCATAGCTGTTAAATAGTATTCAAGCCCATTAATAATGATGCTCTGTTTGGTAGGAGGAGATTCAGAAAAACATGTGTAAATTAGAAGAACAGGTTACTGAAATGGAAAACTTTGCCAGCCACTTGGAGGAAATTTTCATCACCGTAGAGGTAAGCAATTTGCTCTTTGTGGGACCAGCTGAGTACACAGCAGCTTTGACAAGACTGCAGTGTTCACTTTTATACGGGATGCGTAATGACAGCAAGAGAGGCCATGGTTACCATGCACAAAATGTAACATGATACAATGCACTGCAGTATATCAAGGGCTGGATTCAATCTGGCTTATTCCAGCTCATCCCCGGGTGCCTGGCCCCAACAGTGGAAAATCTGAGTGGAGGGAGGTTGCAGTAGCACAAGGTAGCTGAGGGTGGCTACAGCCAGGCAGCGCTGCCTGAACAGTAAAAAGCTGCTGGCAAGGAAGCCCAGATTTCCACTTAAATCTTTCCTCCCACTGGACCCCTCACTTCAGGAGGGTGAGGATACAAGCGTTAGCTGCTCAGCTCCCCTAGAGTGAATTCATGAGTCCCGAATGGGGTGCTACGGTTCCCCCCGGTGGAAACACCTACTTACTATAACTGGAATGTGCACCTATTTGTGTTTCTAGTTTAGAGGCTGGTTTTATTCATCCCACTATTGTTTTTATGATACTTTAATATGTTTGTATTATATCTGGAATGAATGTTTAGCATCCACAGTGCCCTTGTGGGGGTGGGGAGTGAGGGAGCTTAATAAATAGTGGTTATAAAATATGGTCATTATTTATAATCTAATGATAATATTGCAGAGTCTACTATTTATATGCAACAAAATTGTCGATGTTGTAACAATCACTTTGATTTGATATCAGTAAGATTTTCCTTCTTACCAACCTCAGTGGGTTTTGGCTTGGGCCTTAGATGAATGAAATAAAACCCAAATGCCTTCCAGGAGAATTTTGGGCGCCAAGAGCAGAACTTCGAGATGCATTACAATGAAGTAATGCAAACACTAACTCAGAGATATGAAGAAAAGGTAGAAGGCCTTGGGGAAGAGAAGAAACAGAAGCTAGAAGCCTTATATGGGCAACTAGTCAGTTGTGGAGAAATTCTTGACACCTGTAAGGAGCTGATGGAAACAATTCAGGAGCTGTTCAAGGACAAGGAGAAAGCTGATTTTATAAAGGTAAAGTAATTAAATTGGCAAGACCCCTGAAGGATAGTCTATTTCCTCACAATTCTGCCCAGTTAAGAGTAGAAGGATCCGGCATTAAGATCATGAGTGATTGAATTTCCATAGAACATTCAAGGCTGGTCATGCACTCTACTTGCCAGTTTATGATGATGTCAGTGCTCCAGGTGCTTTGCATATGATACTAACTCAGTCATGATTAAGTTCAACATTACTAACATGCATCAGCAGAGGTTTGCAACTGGTAAACTCAATGATTCGTGAGTGTCATTCTGACTTGGGGAAAATACTGTTTGTTCTCCAGGTCTAACCATATAGGAAACTTTTGAAGTGCTCAGCAGTGTTCATTGCCACATGCAGTCTTAGCTTTCTAGTTCTAGTTTGGGCTCACAGAGGCAGGATGTTTTTTTTCCCCTCACTGTTGTGCTCATTTTGCCAGGAAGTTCAAATATTCAGTTAAATAGGAGGCCTCAATTGCACACTGGAGGGACTTGTGCAAAATGATTAATGAAGCCTGCTGTTGAAGCAACTTAGAGAAATATTTTTCTTTGACAGGTGCCCCTCCTCTGGGAAGATAACGGGAATTTTCAAAGTCGATGAGTGATCACTCTAACTTGAACTGTCCCATGACTGGTGTGTGGGTTGGGGGAGGACTGGGGAGTAGTTCTGTAGCACAGCAGCAGCAACTTCTGAACTAGACATTACAAAACATAACAGAAAACCATATATCATTTCAAGTGCAACCTCATGGATCTCTTCTGTTTTGATCATTTCGATCTGGCCTATTGAGCGCATTTCATGATGTGACATTCCCCTTTTCTGCTGCCTCATTGGGAATAGCCTGAAGCAGTTTTGCATTGGCCCTAGTAACCATTTTTTCAATCTCTTCTGAGGTCAGAATGATCCCCTTATGCAGCATGGAGCAGAGGAAATAGATGTTGATCACAAGTTCATGCAGTCAGCAGGTTCAGGCATGCTTCTCAGATTGAGATGGAGCAGCACACGCTGTGACCTGGACTCTCCATGGGCTGCATCTCTGTACTATAGATGAGAGTGGCCACAGCCTGCCTCACTGAATTCAAATCAGGGTGGCCCTCACACTCCTGTAAAATCATGAGCCTACCCTCAGTTAGGCAAAGTGTGGGCAGCTTTGTCTTATATTAATGGGTAGTGCTCAGTCTCCATCAAATAAGTGTCCATCAAAGGGCGTGGGGGGGCATTTTTATTTCTATGGGAAAAGGAGACAGATCCTTCAACAAATGTATCTTCCCGTCATATCCTCAAAGAACATCCAGATCTCTCCACAGATTTTCCTTTTCGCCTCCAGGATGCTGCTTGTTCCTGCTTGAGACAATCTGTGGGCATGATAGCAAGTCTTGATTTAGTAAAAGCTGGGTGTATGGGGACGGAGGTTGGTTGGTGATGATTTACATCCCATGCAATCCTATTGCAAATTAGCTCAGGATCTGGTCAGCTGAAAATAAGAGTAAGCCTGAACTTCATTCTTGGGAGAAGGGTTATGAGAAAATAAGCTCTATAGTTCTACGTGGCAGCATTTAGAACAAAATCAGTCAGACAAATCTGTTATTGTATAGTCTGCATTTGGTTAATAAGCTAAGTTGCTTCTGGATATGTGGAAGACTTTCTATCATTTTCTCTCTCTTTTTTATAGGCTGCAGTACCTGTGGTGGACAGGTAATATCAGTAATATTTTGTTTTGCTTTTCACTCCTTCTCATACCAAAATAATCTTCTGAAAATGCTAAGATTGGGGAGCCTGTGTTCTCAAGTATTTACTGATTTTTTGACAGTGCTCTAGCTTTGATAGGGGTGGACCGAATGTTACTGAAGCTACACGTTAGAGCTGTGCAAATCTTTCCGCATTCCAGTTTAAACTGCCACTGGAAAAGTCTCCAAAACAAGTTTAACAGCTTGAAACTGATTCTGAACTAATTTAATAAAGCACACATATAAGAGACAGAGCGTGCATCCGATGAAGTAGGCTATAGCCCATGAAAGCTTATGCTGAAATAAACTGGTTAGTCTCTAAGGTGCTACAAAGTCTTCCTCATCTTATTTAGAGCGTAACTAAATCAGTGTCACTTTGCTTTAGTGATAGAAAACTGATTGCAGTGACTGAAAAACAGGATTGCTCAAGTCTTAAAGAAATGCTCTGGATACAAAATCTGCTTAAACTGGGCTCTCTAAACACACAGATTAGTAACAAGCTTATTTTATACATTAATAAGGAGATTTAGCAAATGCAGCCAGGGGTGCTCAAACCTGATAGCATGAAATATTTCAATGGTCAGAAAAGAGCCCTGGGATACTCCAAATCACTTGCAAAATGTATGTTTTAATTCACTTCAGTCCATCATAAAAACAAGTAGAAGAAAAAAGGGTTGGCTTCTACTTTTTAACAACTGCGCCTAGTCCAATGAGGCCCCGACCTGGCTACTGTAATATGAATAATAAACAAGAATGCAGTTTTTGGAGGCAACAGTTTGCTTCCTTCGGAATTAGAGCTTTAGGGAAAATGTTCTCTGCCACATGCTTAATGGGCCCACCCTATCTAGCATGCCAGCCAAAGACCAAGAATGACCAGGGTAAGGGTAAGGGTAAGGGTAATGAACTGTAAGAACTTACTGCAGGATTTGGACCAATTTGGATATAACGAAATGTGAGCACTAATCTTATGCAGGTCCCAGAACACATTTCTGAATACATGATGTGAGTGACAAATGGAAGCCAAGTTATGTCTTGTGCAGCCACCTAGACATTGTTTAAGAAAGGACTTTTCTCTCTTTTTAGTGTGTCAGATAAGACAGCTTTTTTATTGAATAGTAAAATAGAGAGCTCTCGTTTCTTGTTAACACTGATGTTGTAGCCTGAAGGATCTCTCAGAGAGGATGGTACTATCGTCTTATAGGAATTAGGATCTTTTACACTTACAGGCTGGGAGAATTTTTGAAAAAAGGTATGGATATAGAGCTTTCAACACTGCCAGACTTTGAAGACACAGTCATTGATTTCTCTGATGTTCAACAACTAATGGATTCCATTAATATCATCGCAGGTACTCATTCTATTTGATCCTTATTTCAATCCTATTTAAAACTCATTATCAATGTCATGTTGAATGGAAGCCTATTATATACTCTTGGGGGAATTCTGCATCACTGCGCATGCGCAGAATTCATGGCCCCGGCAGATGTCTTTGCTTGCCCGCAGAAAAATGACTTCTGATGGGGAATCAAAGCGAAGCCGCAAGAGCGGTCATGCACCCATTCCCTGGCAGTGCAGACAGGTTGGTTTGGGCACCCAGAGCACCACCTTGGTGCAGGGGGTAGGGATGGGTAGTCATGTGTATGTGTGAGAGAGAGAGACACTCTGTCCCTCCCGTTCACTACTGCAGCATGTTTGGTGTGGAAGGGCAGGGCTTTGGGATGTTTCTGAAGACGTAGGCGTGGGATAGGCCCTGTTCCCTCAGGCAGAGGCGAATGTAGTAGCCTGCCTGCTTAATGAATTGTTTCCATTGTTCTTAGTGAATTCCTTCAGGATTATAAAACAGGTGTAAAAATTTTAAGGTTCCTTTACATTGTCAGAGTGGTATAAAGGAGCTTTATTGTAAAGCACAGTATGGCCTCATGCTGTGTTAGTGATTAAAATTGGTCTAAATTTTTGGACTGAAAAAAATGTGCTCCATGAACTGTTTTCTAATGACCTTTCTGGAGATGGTCAGTAGCCAGTATAAATTGTGAGTTTGATTCCCCAGCCCTCACTTGCTCTTCAGTTGCCTATGATGTAACATTGAGCATATGTCTGCATATATTTGCTGACTAAAAATTAGAAGTAAAGGGTCAATACTAGCTACAGTACTATTAGACAGAGGGGGGTTGGTGATTTCCTCTAGTGCTCCCCACTCCCATTCTCCATCCATTGTATTGTAATCTAAATAAACTACCAAAGTAATTGAAACTAGCTGGATTATACTGCATTATTTTGACAAAAAACATGCAACATTTTGCAAATTTTAAAATATTGTGCACAGTATTTTAATTTTTTTTGGTACAGAATTCCCCCAGGAGAATTATTTCTTTTCAAGGGAACTTGCAAGGACAAAAAGTTAGCTTGTGTTCTTATATATTTCATTTGTTCCTATATTTATGTTGGATAAAAGAGGCTTGGAAGTTATTTTCATAGATTTTTTTTCTGCTTGTTTTTTAACCTTAGAATTATCAATACTGTCAAGTATGGTGTTCCCTAGTTTTGCTGGATGACTTATCAGAAGGCTCAGAGAAGTGGGTTCAGAGTTTTCTCAGCCTTTCCTTGAAATAGCAGTGGTGCTGACTCTGTAACAAACTTGTCTTTCCTTCTAGTTCATTGTCCTTAATGGAGATTAATTAAAAAAAAACAAAACCCAAAGTTTAAAACAGTCTGAACCACTTCTCTCAATTAATCAGATGGCAGTTGCTTGCTCTCCTGATGTTTTGGGACAACCTAGTTTAGGGAGCTACCTGAGGCTGAGGTTTATGTTTTTGTTGATTTAAAGCAAATCCCAGGACGTGAGTGAGTTTGGACCAGACACTAAGGCCCCTATTCTCATTCCCACCAGTTTACCACCATGACTTGAATGGTGTTACTCATGATGCACACCAATGTCAGTGAGGGTAGAATCAGGCCCAGTGTGCGTTGACTCTAATCAGAGTCTGGGTCCTGTGTTAACATGGGGCTGTGCAGAAATGTGTACTGGGTGGCAGGGTGTGTGTGTGTGTAAATTGTAGAGTGCTCTAAGTGTTGCACTCTAACAGCTCCGGGTAGACCCTGCTGATGCGCTCTGAAAGGTTCCCACATTAATAGAGTACTGTTTGAAATGGGACTATGTCAATGCACACTAGGTACTTTTTTTGGTTTTTCTCGATTAGTAACATACCATGCTTCCACTGAGGGAAAGTACCCTCATGCCATTTAATGTTAAAGAGGGAAAGATCCAGTTCCTCTCATCACTGACGTGTGTTCATAAACTGAAATATCTGTCTTCATTTCAGCTCCCTCTGCTCCGGTGATAAATCCCCAAGCTCCGAACTCAGCGACTGGCACCTCTGTGAGAGTGTGCTGGGGCCTCTTCTCAGATGATACTGTTGAATTCTACCAGCTATATTATAAACAAGTCAGTGACGACACACCTAGTGAGGAGCAAGCTGGTAAGATGGGACACATGTAGGCTCCAGTTCAGAAAGCAACTGGCTTCTGAAACCATTTTCAACACCAGTCTCAAACAGGGTTTAAGGGAATACAGCTGTACCTGCTGCTGCTAGTGCTCAAGGGATGGATAGCTGATCTAACTTGAGGTATTTTAGAGCATAGATCACTAGACAGTCTATGTGCCAACTTAAAAACCCACAATCATTTTGCAGGTTAGTTCAATGCCAGTAATAGGCTGCAACTCTCTCCTCCTGCCCAGCCACCCCAGTTACAAAACTGCATTAGCTAATAGTGTTTGTAAGGCAGTTCCAGAGCAGTCAATTTTCCAGCATAGATGGAGGCCTGAGAGTGCTGAAGGACTGTTTAGAAAGGAAAGACGAACCCACGTCAGCTTTACAAGATCCAAATAATGAAAACAACACTCTTTGAATGGCCTCCACACATTCCCACTGCTGGGATAAATTGACAGTGCATAGGAATGTGCAGAGTTCACCCTGAAGAAACTCCAGTGACAGGTGAGGAACCTTCCTCTTTAGACGTTCATTTTTGTTTTGTTTGGGTAGTATTAATACTACAGAAGATGATACTTCATTACATTTATGTACCCATACATGAGAAATGGATGAAGGCACCAGCAACTGTACCATGACTGAGGGCTGGGCTACACTACGGGGCAGGGGGTAGGGGTGGGAATCGACCTAAGATCACGTAGCTGAAGTTGCATGAATAGCATAGCTAAAGTCGAAGTACCTTAGGTCGACTTACCTGGCCATCCCCAAGGTGGTGGGTCGACCACGGCTGCTTCCCCGTTGACTCCGCTTACTCTTCCTGCCAAGGTGGAGTATAGGCGTCAATTCGGGGATCGATTTATCACGTCTAGATGAGACGCAATAAATCGATCCCTGATATATCGAGCGCTACCTACTGATCCAACAGGTAGTGTAGCTGTACCTTGAGTTAGCAATGTGATCTCAAAGTTAGTCGAACGGACAAGACCGAAGAATGGTGTGATCCTCACCTGACAGGCACAATAGAAAGCAATGTCTTCCAACACTCAGGGCCATGGTTCAGAACGATGAAAGTCTGTGGAAAGGAACTGCATGAATACCTGGTGTTTTTCATTTCAGAGCTTATGCTAAAAGTGAAAGAAACATACTGCACAGTAACTAACCTGGTGCCAAATACACAATATGAATTTTGGGTCAGTGCTTTAAACACCACCGGTGTCAGTCCCATGAGTGAAAGAGCAGTTTACGTGACAGGTAAATGTACCAAATGAGTAAGTGACTATAATATGAGTATGTGACTTTACTACTGAAGTTATGACAGCTCTCTGGACTTTATATAATAATAATAACAACAACACTTTATTCAAACTGATTCTGCTGGCTTGGTGCTTTTAGGGCGGTGTAACTCCATTGGATTCAGTGGTGTTACTCCTGATTTATACTAGAATGAGAGAATGGGCATGAGGCCCATTATCGTCATTTTAGAAACAGAAAACTGAGGCTCAAAGGTTAAATGACATATTCAAGTACACAAAACAAGGTATTGACTAAGGTGGGACTGGAACCCAGCTCTGCTGGTTCCCACATCTAAGTAATGGACAATGGTACTCTCTCTTCACAGATTTGTATAGTTTTTGCCATTTTGTCCGTCAGGCCGCACTTTATAATTGCAGGGCACTAAAGTAGATTTTGATTAGTGATTAGACAGAGCCACAAACTTCAGATCCAGATCTGAGCATCCCTACATTTTGGTACGTTCAGATCCCAGGGTTTTGGTTCAGCTCATCGTAGAGTGAGGTGGCCAGTCATAATAGCTGGATTTGGCTCAAAACTCCCCACAAATTCAGGAGTGCTCAGGTTTAATTTAAACATTTTTTAAAAAAGTAAACATGAGTGCAAGGAGCACTTTTGAATAGGCAATGCTGTCAGACTAGAGGCAATTTAAATAGAATCTGTGAAATGCCTCATAGGAGAATCAAGCACAGTCCCTGGTTTGCTGTTCTGTTTCCCAACACATTGGCATCTAATTCCCCAAGAGCAATTTAGAGAAGTCCTCTCTCCAGAAGATCTCCTAGGACCTTAGGATAGCTTGCTGATACTCTATTGTTTTAAATTAATAATCCATGCAGTGAAGATAAAGGACAACGGCAAGGATAAACCAACATGAAAAAGAACAAGAGTGCTGAACACTGAGCATTTGCCTTTCTTTCTGATCAGTTGTTTTGTGATTGTATCATAACTTTAATGGGTCAAAGAACACTTCTGACTAGCACCAGCATTTATCTACTGGAGAGTTTTCTGTACATTGGGGAGGTCATGAATGAGTTTCTTTTAACATTTAATATCAAATATCAATTCCGTGGAAATTAAACAACAACCCAAGAGTGTTATTACAAAGCATGTTTATAGAAAACCCCATAACAAAATGGCTTAGAATCTATTTTATCTACATTTTAGCTCCTTCACCTCCTACTATTAAAAGAAAAGAGAGCCGAAGCTGTGAAAATGCCGCACTGGTGTGCTGGGAATCCGGAAACATGAATCCTGTTGACTCCTACACAGTTGAATTGTCCAAACTAACAAATGGAGAGAATGGAGATATCATTACAGAGTGAGTCAGCCATCTATCACACAGTCTGCGGATATGAAACAATCCCTTGTCATATGGCAGGCAGTATATTTCAAAGCACTTTTAGGTTGAAAAGATGAGACAATATACCCTGAATTATATGAATGGACGATGCAAAGCACAAGCATTGAAGATTTTCATGAGCGTGTTCCCTGTTCCCAGACTGGATAAGTTCCACTCCTATTAGTATTTCGGTGTGAACACATCCAGAAAGTAAACTTAAAATTTGCTTTCCATATAAGAGAAGAGTCACTTTCTATGATGTTAGTAAACTTGATTGCACAAATCTCTATATGAAGTGAACATACAAAGGATTAGAATGTGTGTGAAGTGCAGTCATTTTAATATTTGAATAAACAGCCATTTTCCCCTCCTGTATTCACTTGGGTGGCAGCTAAGCTGGAAAGATAAAATATTGTAAATGGTTCTAGGTTTAAAGAGAAGCTAACCATTTAATTGTATTGTTTGGAAAATAGCTTCAAAAGAATTCACCTTTATTTTGCATCTCATAATTTTCCATTTATTTATTTTCCACAGATCCATTGTTGGAATTCCTAACTGTGAAGCTCTAATTCAGCTGGAGCCAGGACAAAGTTATATTATCTCTGTAAGAGCTGTAAACATGGGTGGTCCCAGTGAGAGAAGTGAGCCTGTCTCTATCCACACCACAGGTGCTGTGATAGATCTCTAATAATCTTTAAGAGCATAATCCAAAGCTTACTGAAATCAATGGAAAGATTGCCACTGATTTCAATAGGTTATGGATCTGACTCTAAATCTAGTCTAGTCACACTTCTGGTATTCTTGAGAACTGAATTTGTTGCAATAGTAAATATATCATTTTAACTCTACATTTCAAAATGATGTTTGTGGATTATATTTGTTGCTTAAAAATTACTGATGTTTCAAACGCTACTGAGAGACTAAATCAACCAGCGACCATAGGTATTGCCCAACTATCCATGAACCCACACCATGTCAAATGTTGACATGCAGACAGATCAGGAGGGTAGTTGGTAATTTTACTTCAGTCCTAGAGTTACTGCCTCATAAAGATGGCACTTCTGGGATTTATGGAAGAATCAGTCAATCAGCACTTTTCATAATAGTTATGCAAATCCCTCCTGCACAGAATTTCTATTATTGCCCATGAGGATGATTAGGTGGTCTGGTTCCCTTTACTCCATAATTGTAATCATGTTATTATCAAGTGTGTGACATTTTAACCTGAATAAATCAATCTAGGTATTTGAAATTACAAACAGCCGCTTGACGTCTGTTTGCGCTGCGTGTGTTTGCTTTCAGTAACACATGCTAATAATGGCCATGCTGTTGTTTGTATTGTATTTGCACTGAAGTAACTGCATTTTGATTATGCTGATTTCCCTTGGGATTAGTGCCAAGAGATTTATCTTCACAAAGTCTACGTTATGCAAATTCCTGATATTACTGGAAACACAAAACTGGAATGCTAGCAGCAGGGCTGTCTTTACCCATACACAGAGTATTCAGCTGCGTAGGGCCCCAGAATAGCTGGGGACATCCCTGGCTAGCAGTGTCATCAACAGTGAAAATGGATGACCTCGGTTATCATCAGAAAGTGCTTTTGCTGGGGATGAAACACACACTTTCATTATTACCCCTGTAGCACGTTGCTTTTCTCCAGAATGCCCTGGACACAAAACATCCCTACTGCACCACTGCCAGGATTAGGGGCTGGCTCATGGGAGACAGAGACAAAGATTGTTTTATGCTACTTATGCACTTCCCTTTGGCTGGGCTGTCCAAAAGCTGCTTTGGCCCCAGGTCAGGTTAGAGCAGCCTGAGGACTGCTCTAACTTACATCCAATTGCCTATAAACTAGGGTTGGCAACCCTCCAGGACTGTCCTGCAGTCTCCAGGAATTAAAGATTAATCTTTAAGAAAAGATTATGCCATGTGATAAAACGTCCAACCAAAATTGGCAACTCTGCTATAAACTCTAGGTGCCATAGTGGCAGTTAGGAATAATTGGAGCTCAGCAGCTTTCACCATCCCTCCATACTCCCTAAAATATCCTGGCATACTCCTTGCCCTGAATGTTCCTGTAGCCAGCTAAGCCTTCTCCACAATTGCCAATGAACGTCCTTCCACCCTCTCCCCCAGGTAGGAGGAGTTCCGTTACTTGACAACCACTTCACACCAGTGGAACCGATGTACAGTAGCTGCACTGAAAATATGAACTGGGCCCCACGTTTCTCTGTCTCTGCTGGTTATAACAGCATTAACATAAATACAAAAAAAGCATCCTTTTGCTTCTGCTGGAGGGGCAGCTTCAGGTTTGCTCATTTTTTGTCATCTGTGCAGTGGCAGTGACCCAGCAGGTCTTACCTGCTACCTAGAGTAAGCTTCTCATGCAAAACGTTCATGACCCTACTGTGAATTCCCAAGCCCTGCTTTAGGCTTTTTGTGCATCTCCCCAGCAGGAGATTCTCCTTGCATAGGGGAATCCCCAGGAGGGTGATATAGTACACTGTCTAGCTTCACATTCCCAGGAATAGGACAGCAAGTGCATTGTGCTCTGGTGATCTCCTGCTGGCACGCTGACCCCCGGGACCATCCTCAGTCAGGACTAGTTTAGAGCAATCCTACATTAGGGACCGAAAAGACCCCCGAATTGGGGAACTTCAAAGTGCTCCATTGCAGCTTCTGCAACCAGCACTTACAGACAGCAGTTGAGGATTGAGGCCATCGTGAATAATTTAAACCCCTTCCCAAATCAATATTTGTTAAAAATTCCCTTTGGATTATGATAGAGATGAGCCCAAACTGGAACTTCAAAACCTACCCCACTTTATTTCTAAGAGTGTAACGTCTTACTACTCGGTTCACAACCCAGCTCTTGGGAGTGTGGAGCTAGATAGTGCACTATATCACAAGGCCTGTTTTCTGTATCAGGGTGGCTGTGGACAGAGATGTGTTGATAAGCTTGTGACCGGTAAGAGAAGTAAAGTCACAAGATCAGCCTCTGACCTTTCCAGTTCCCTAATTAACCCTAATCTGGATCCAGCCACTGCTCTCCAGCCCAGGGCTAGTTTATGTATATGTTACTTAATGCAATCTCTAGGTGCTGAGACAAATAAATTACAACCATTCTGTTCTCTTGTAGGCACTCACTTTTATCTTAATGAGGACACTGCCCATCCTTTGCTGTCTGTTCTAGAAGATGGATTAACAATTGCTTGCAATGAAATAGAAAACCTAGAATGTGACTTGCCTTTCCGTGACAACGGTTTTACAAGGTACACATAGGAATTTAGCACTCATGGCAGATGTGCTTTTTTCATAGCTGCTTGTTTTTGTTTACTTGAATCATTTTAAATTCTCTACAAAGGAGTTACTGACTTGATATCTCTTTTTATGTTCAATCTAGGCACAGGTTAACTTCTGTCATGCCAAATGAAAGCTTCAGGACTGCATGTTGCTCTTTTAGTGCTGTTTATATAATGTATAGTGGTCTCATTTTTCAAAAATGCCAACAGATGCCTCCATTTTTGGGTTCCAATCACAAGGCACATAAAGGGGCCAGATTTTTCAGTGCTGAGCACCTGTTCTTTGAAAATTGGGCCCCTTATAGCATTTCAGATTGGACCACCAAAATCACTAGTCACTTTGGAATGTGGTAGGCCATTATACTGATGTGATTCAAACCGCAAGATAAGAGCCAGCGGTGGGTGACACTTATCCCACAACATTTTTTCAAGAATAAAATGCAGATTGAGCAACACTGAAGCATTTAGTAAATTAATGTGGATTGCACCAAATTGTCATAGTAAATACAAATAAATACAAATCAAACCATTTTGTTTAGACACTTTCAAAATAAAACAATGATTTTTTTCAGTTAGAAATAACTTTGAATTTCAAAATCTCCTTTAGTTGTATTTAAAAAACAATAATAGTTACAAATAGTCAACATTTTAAAAAAATCTCTTCAATTTTTTCAAAACAAAATATTTCATTCGACCCGAAAGACAATTTCTTCTGATTTTTCAATTTGATGAAAATTTTAAAAACTGTCATTACTGATTTGACATGAAACAAATTTTTGTTTAGATTTTATGGACCTGCCTGTGAACCACAAAATCTGTTATTTGCTCAGTGCTAGTAACAAGCCCCCATTAGGGTCAGATGAACACTTGCATTATAATCGCTTGTTTTCATCTACTTTGAAAAAATTCTCTGGCGGCTGAAATGACCCATGCTCATGCTATGTCTACATTACAGCTTATGTTGGCATAACTTATGTCACTCAGGGGTGAGAATAAACCTTCCCCATGATGACATAAATTACACTGACATAAGTGCTTGGGTGCATGGCGCTAAGTCAGCTGGAGAACGCTCTCCTGTCAGCTGTGACGGAGTCAGACCAGAAGGATATAAGAGAGTGCTGGAAGGCTGGTATATTAGTCTCAGGATGTGCAGGTCCCTGTTCCCTGGATAGCCAAACAAAGGCTATTCCAGGCCAATCAAGACACCTGGGGCCAATTAAGAACCTTCCAGAAAGGAGTAGAAACAGCTAGCCTGATTGAGACACCTGAAGCCAATCAGGGACTGGCTGAAACCAGATAAAAACCTCCCAGTTAGTCAGGTGGCTGTGGGTGTCAGGAGCTGTGAGAGGAAGTTGTGCTGTTGGTGAGACTGAGTGGTGGACAACATATCATCCAGAAGGAAGGAGGCCCTGATGTAAGGGTGAAGTGGAGTTTGAAGAAGCAGGGACTGCTGTGGGGAAGTAGCCCAGGGAATTGTATTGTGTTTTGTGGATAAAAGGTCAGCCATCTTAGCTGATACTATTAGGGTCCCTGGGCTGGAGCCCGGAGTAGAGGGTGTGCCTGGGCTCCCCCCTTTTCCATCTTCCATACTGGCCTGTGATGAAGGTAACTCACTAGGCGGTGACTCTTGCCAATTATACTGAGAAAGGGAGGTCACTCTGGGGCCTAGATGAGTTTCTGAGGCCCCTAAATCTGCCAGGAAGTGCAGGACCCACAAGTACAAACTTGGAGCTTTGTCACACAACATACAGCATCTTCACCACCTGCTGCAGCTGCATTGATAGAGCTGTGCCACTGGAGTGCTGTACGTATAGACATGTCCTCAGTCTCAGCGCAAAGGTGATTGTTTTACACTGACTACAGTGTTAGGTGTTCAGCATGCCGAGAGTAGGGGAGACAGGTAGCGTAAAGCCTCTACACATCATGCATGGGCTGAACATAGCTTGGGAACTGAGATTCTGACCCTCAGACATTCGCATAAAGCTCTCATTTTTGACTTAGTCCCTTTTCAGAGCAGAACTCCTTTACACAGCTTCCAGGCTCTGTCATGTTGTAATCAAAACTGCCCCAGCCATTCAGAGGGACATTGTTATTGAACTTCATATTGTTTTGCTTGCTGTTCATTCTATAGCAAAATTAGAATTTCATCTGTGATTGCTTCAGCTTGTGTTATATAAATTATAGCGTCCTTCTCATTGCATGACACTTGCACAGATAGACTGATCTCGTCTTTGAAACTCATTTCCCTTTTAATTCTGCACAGAGCCCAAAACCCAAAGATGAATGCCACAAAAACTGCTCAAAACCATATGCTCTTAATCCAGCAGCAGTGGGATTTGAAAATTAGCATAATTACTAGATTTTTTTTTTTAGTACAGTGATCCAATATTTGCACACTTCATAGGCTTCAAGAGGTAGTGGGAGTTCCCTCCCTCCCTCCCCTTTTACTAAATGCTGCCAAAGTTGCCATGGCAATGCCACCTCACACGTCATGGAACACAGGGCCATGGCTATGAGTCCTTATTCTTGCTATTCATGGATGGTGGTATTTGGGGCTGTTTTTATCTGTTGCTTTTGAAAGAAAAACACCTAATCCGCTTCTTACTAATGATTAACTATGGCTAAAATTTTCAAAAATGCCCGATGAAAATGGAATTTAGGTTCCTATGTCCAACAGTGACTTAAGTACTAAGGCCCAGAACCTCACAGGTATTCAGATGCATCAGGGCCACATTTTTAAAGGTATTAAGTTGCCTAAAAATTCAGAGAGGCCATAATAGAATTTTCAAAAACACACAGGTATCTAAATATGCTGAAATCACTGGGAGTTAGATGCCTAAATATATTTTAAAATCTGGCCCTTAGAAACCTAAGATTCATTGAAAATTGGTGCAATTTAGTAGCCTAAGGACAAGACTTACAATGGTATTTAGCCACCTACAGAAGAAGATAGGTAGGGTGACCAGTTGTCCTGATTTTATAGGGACAGTCTAGTTTTTTGGGTCTTTTTCTTATATAGGCTCCTATTACACTCTGACCCCCGCCCCATTTTTCACATTTGCTGTCTGGTCACCCTAAAGATAGGTGCCCAGAGGGACTGACAAATGTGCTTAAGCAGGTTAGGATTTTCAACAGGAGTTAAGTGCCTGTCTCTCTTAGTTTCAGTTGAGCTGACCGCCTAAATACATTTGAAGATCCTGGCCTAGGTCACTTATGGGATTCAGGTTCCAATTGTTCCCACTTGCTTAAATTACAGCAAAAAATATCTTTTTATTAATAATTCTGAGATTAGTTTTTAAAAACTGGAATCTAGCTGCATTCCTTTAAATTACACGAGTCTCAGCATTTTAGCTCAGCTCAACCGGGAGTCTGGAGTGCTAGGCCAAATCTGAAGGATGTGTCATTGGCAACTCTCGGAGGCAGGATATTAGACTATATGGACCACTGGTCTGGCCCAGTATGGGAACTCCCACGTGCTTGTGCATATGTGAGCCCTTCCACCCCCACCATCCTAGCATTCTTCTCCCATGTGCAGAACAGTAGTTGCCCAGAGAATTTGGACCTCAGTGTTTTGATTTTGAACCAACAGGCCTTTTTATATTTAAAAGAACCAACCCACCATCGCCCAACTGAATAGCATGTCTATGGAACAGCCATACATAGTCCATTTCCAGGCACTGTCAGGTAAATATCACAGGAGCAGTATGGACACTGCATTAATACTGAGGTGGAGGAAGCACAAAACTTAGCCCTTTATGGAAAACATCAGGCCTTTTTGCCAGTAGATGGGTGTGTGACTTGAATGAAGAGACTCTTGTAGCTTCTGCTCCATTGACCATTGTGCCCTCTACTCAATGTGATCATTCTGAATGGGAGTTCAGACATCATCCTAGGGGCTCTTTTATGTTGCACATAAGCAGCTGGCGCTGGCAACCTATTAATTCTGAATCTGATGACTGAGGGTTTTGAAGCTGCTGTGAACTCTCTGAACCCTCTATTATGCCAGGATACTGGAAACACTGCCTGTGCCAAAATCATTAAAAAATTATGCAGCAAACTTTTTTCTGAAAGTTTATGCAATCTGAAACCAAATAATGCCGTTCCTAACCCTCTAGATCAGAGACCGGCTTGCCATGCTGGCTTCTCAACCTGAATTATTGTGGTAATACGTTGTTCCTAGATGCTTGCACATCTTTTTTGGCATGCCCTCCCCTTCTCCACCCCCAAACTGTACAAAATGCAGGAGGAAGAATTCTACATAGTCAAATGTCAACAGTCTTTCTCTGGTTTTGAGACATTTACGTGGGCTTCTAATGAACTACAGAATTGCTTTAAGTGGTCGCTGCTTAGGTGTTGCATGGCCCAGGAATCTTCTATCAGGGCTTAGGCACCTCTTCATGCTATAAACTCCCAGCATGCTGAAATTTTAATCATGCCCAGAGGCAGCTGAGTTCTGTACTTTTGCCAGCTATACCCTTTGCCTTTGTAATTTACTTCCATAAAATAAAAACTAAGCCCATAAATCTGCAATTAAAACTTGTGTGTGTGATTTATCACCAGCTCTGCTCTGTGACATTGACATGAAGGGGGCTACAGCATTGATCTTTCCAGAGGAAGACTGAATACAGTTGGCTAGCCCTAGCTGACTAGCTCACTGACCTTAATTAAGTGTTAAGTTGAGACATTTAAGTAACATACAAATTGCTTAAGGCACTAAACAAATTAACTCAGCCTCTGTCTAAAGACCCCATGGGCCAATGAGATATAAAGACAAGTTTAAGAGGGAACAAATTCAGCAGCAGTTTTGACACCCATCCTACTCTGCATACAAATATGGGGTTAAATCTTCCACTCTGACTCACACTGAGTCTTATCCTATTCATTAAGTAGCCCCATTACTTCTAACACTCTGGGGCATGTGTATGTGTGGGTAAATTGGAAGGTAACAGTAAAGCCCTGGCTGCATGGGAAGAAACACACATTTGTAGCTAAGGGTTAGCTTGGCCATGTCCCCTTTTCGCTGTTACACTGACAGCAAGGAGAGTATTGGAAGGGTGCTAGTCCACTTGTGCTTCCAGACCACAAGCAGATCATGACTGCTCTGGGCCAGTTGAGCAGATGTAGGAATCAATTCTGCTGGCAGGGTGGCACAATGTGGCTGTGCCATCCCAGAGGATTAGACTGTGGGTTTCTGTGGATTTTACCTTTACTACAATAACCAGCCTGTGGAATTTTTAGTTAAAAAACACCCTGACGGAACTGTGGCTCCTATAAAGCCTGATCCTGCACCACTGCACTCAACAGGAGTTTTGCTATGGACTTCAACGAGTGCAAAATCAAGACCCTACTAAAGCACATTTGTCTGGCCCTATGCTGCTTGCTGTATGTGCTGCTGGAAATGAATGCACAGTGAACAGAAAATGAAGCTTATTGCTAAAACAGTCTCTCACACAAGCCTGATTTATCAGGCCTTTTAGCTATGGTATGTTAAACCCCATCATGTTCATTCCAGTGTACAACAACGGTGTGTGCAACCTTTATCTTGGGACTCTGTTTCTAGCAAATTACTATTTGGCCTACAACCAAAAAACATATGCTGCTATTCTCTCTTTTTTATTGTATGCTATAAAATGCATAGACATACATCTAATGAAATTTTAAAGGTTTAACAGGATAAGTAAATACTTCCTTTGTATTCTCTAGGCCAGATCCTCAACTGGTGTAAACTGGAATAGTTCCGCTGACTTCAGGAGAGCTGTATCAGTTTATGCTCACTGAGGAACTAACTCACTTTCTTGACAAGTTAGCTGGATCCACTTTTATTCTTAAATATTTAATGTTTGTGCAGAAACTTGAAGCATTTTAAATGGTATGCATATAAAAATCACATGCTCCCATTTTCCTTCCCCAGATGTATTGCTATCCTGGGAAGCATGATACCATTCCAAGGGAAACATTACTGGGAAGTGGAAGTTGATGAAAATATGGAATACAGGATCGGCGTGGCTTTTGAAAATACTCACAGACATGGGTACCTAGGGGCAAACAGCTCATCCTGGTGCATGAGGCATATTGTGACACCAGCAAGGTAAACACGCTAGGCTGCAGCACTCCAGATCCGTCAGGAGCCACAGCAAAGAGAGCTGTATGTGGCATCTGGTGATGGGCAGATTAAAAAAAGCCTAAGCCAGCCATTGAATGGTGTGGTTGTGAATTTCCGTCTTTGGCTCTGTGAACTCGTAATAGAAAGATATATTGGAAACATTATACAAAGGTCTTTTAAGCTGCTTAATGGTTCAAGTCATCAGCAGCCACCTCTTCATGAAGTGGGCCATCCCACATTTAAATCCAAACAAAACCAATGTTGTAAAAGTTGATCACAGACCCCCTTTTAGTCATTCAAACCCCAACTGGAAACAGCCCAGATGATGGATCCATTTAGACTGTAAGTGATGCAGGTATTTGGCCAAACCCAGAAGTACACAATTTATTTGATTGCTTTCCTCCTGTCCCCCCTCCTGAGGCACTTAATGGACACAACTAGAGGCAAGGTGTCTCTCTTGCTTCTCAGCTAAGCCTGCATGTCAGGACCCAGAGAGGACACTGAGTTCTCCTGAGCACAAGGGCCATTGCAAGGGTAGCACTTTGAGTGGTATAACATGGCCCCAAGGAGGCTATCAGCTGTAGTCTAGTGCCTCCTCTGGGCCACTCACCAAACTGCTGTAAGGGGATCCAGGGACTGGCTCCCCATGTATTCAAAGCCTCTGGAGTCTCAGCAGAGCGCAGGCACTGTCTGTTTCTTGAGGTCCCTAAGCATGCTCTCAGAGTGGAGATCCTCTAATTAGCACCTCCTCATTAAATTTGTAACCAGGGAATCCAGCCTAGACACCCCCTCACCACACAGAATATACATGCAGTCTCCCAGAATCCACACACAGGTGTGAGCCTCTTCTTCCAGGCGGCACATGATAGGCATAGCATATAACACACAGACACTTTGCACAGGACTCTACAGTATTTTTACACCTTAATAGCATGAGAAACAGGCAGATCTATACAAAAATAATAAACCTTACACACGTTCCCCTGCCTCATTTTACTCACCAGTCCAGAGCATTCTTTGGGCTGGGGCCAGCCAAGGTCCTTCTGTTGCAGTTCATGGCTTGGACTCCGAAACATGGAGCCTTCTGCCCCTAGCTTGCTTATTACGAGCGGCCAGTCTGCTCTGTTCCCCTCTTCTGCCCGAACCTTCCTTTGTCTCTCTCTTGGAGTCTTCCCCCTGCAAGTCCTTTTATCATCTCCTGCTTTGTGACCTCTCTCTTTGTCCTGCTTGGGGAATTTCCAATCCCTCCACTCCCCCCTTTCTTCAGACAAGAGAATGAAGCATCCTCTGACAGCTCCCGGCAACCTCCTTAGCAAATACACTGCCCCACGTTGCTTCATCCTGACTGGATGGTAGCTGGGTTCTAATGACCCACCATTGGGTCTGGTGGACATGTGACACAAAGTGGTGGATATACAGCAACAGAGGAGCATTCAAGATACAGCAGTTTTCATGATAACTTTGTCATAGCAACTAGAATTCATAAGTCATAAACAGGTTCCATAAACCATCCCCAAGACCCCTGCTTCCCTACTAGCACCCAGGGGCAGGTGGGAGATGCAGCACACACTACATTGGTCTGCAGCACTCTCTGAGGCATTCCCCCTGCCTGCCTCGCCCAGGGCACCACCGCTGAGGGAGTCCCCGTGCTCATCAATGGAACAAGAGCTCGATTTGGACCCCGCTCTGTTAATATCTGGGCTTCCCTCTCACACAGAAAGGGCTGCTGCTCACTCCTAGGCCAGACCTGTCCAACTTATTACTCTTCTGCCCCTGCAAGGAGGCTAGTTTGACTTCCCAGCAAAATGTGGCTAAGACATGCAGTTAGTGACTCTGGGGTTAGTGACTCAGAGCTCTGAGTCACTCCCAGGTCCTTCTTCTGGGAACACTTAGGGAAAGCAGGCTGCCTTCGTGAATGGGCTGGGAGGAGCGGGTGGTGAGGGAAGAAACTGTCCCTTGTGAAATGCCGGATCACTTCACTGCTGCTAGTAAAAAACGGTTCTCATTTTCACTCCAAAGTACTCCCACAGGAACAAAGGCTGAGTGTTCTCAATCTCGACACTGTTAAAAGCTCTGTGTTTCTGGCTGCACTGCTATGCACTCAGGGGCTGGTATATGAGTGTTTGAGCAACTGTTGAGAAGTCTCCTCTATTTGAATGTGACTTAATGGAGGAGAAAAGGTCTGACTCCATTACAAACACCTGACTCAGCAGGCATTGAAATCAGAATGCTGTTTGCTTGTGACTTTTAGTTGGATTTCAAGAGTCATGACTTAAAGAGATTAGTATCTAGTAAATGAATATGCATAGCTAGAACTAAGTGGGTTTTCTCAGCAGCACCATTCTGGTTGAATTAGTTCTTTTGGGACAAGCAGCCAGAGATGCAATTTAGAAAATACAGCTTTACAACCAGAGCTAGTTACTTTGGATGCCATCAACCCCTCCACTAAATTAGACAGTCTTTGTGCAATGGGCTAAATTCCTCCATCTGCTAACAGGAGCGAGCAGTGTCAGTACCCCCAAAGGAACAGGGAAGATGGACTTGGGCTCTGGGGATAATAGGGCTGGATCCAGAGGGGGTGGAGTAGCATATCAGTTGTTAGACCATTCTCCTTGCCAGAGCCTGCAGCTATCTAACTACAGATCTGAGCAGGGGATAAAGCTGCTCTAAGCAAAATGAACTTCGACTGGATTCTATTGTGCAGCTGGAAGGGGAGGTAGCTGGTGCAGCATAACTCCTATATGATGGGGATGGCTACTGAAGTTGTACAGATGCCTATTGCACCTCAGGTTACCTGCTCATTTGAGGCCAAACTCCTGCACATTTAGCAGGGGTAGGGGGGAAGACATCAGAAGTTATAGCCCCCTACCTTGATTTTTCCCAAATGGGGAGAATCTGGGCCTGTGTTAAGATTTTAAGACTGCAGCTGACAACTCTGCATGTCTGCAATTTTAAAGAGACTGTTCATACCGTGGCTGGCGTGAGACAGTGCGTACATTTTGGGTGGAGCAGGGCTGTACTTACAGTGTGCGCGAGGAGGGACAGTCCATACTTGTAGGATGGGGCCATTCACAGCTATCTTGGGGGTAGAATGGGATGGCGTTGTGGGGCTGTCCGTACACAGTGGGTGAGGCAGGACTGTACATACACTGTGGGAAGCAGCTTCCCTCTACAAGGGGCAGGGTACAGATAACTGTTCATTTCTTCCTATTTTAATTTGCAGGCACAAGTATGAATTTTTGCACAGTGGGACAACACCAGACATTAGGATTACAATTCCCCCCAAGAGGATTGGCATCCTGCTGGACTACGACAACTGGAAGCTGTCTTTTTTTAATCTGGATATTGCACAGCACCTTTATACATTCAACAGTCACTTCCAGCATTACGTTCACCCCTGTTTTTCTTTAGAAAAGCCTGGGATCCTACGGATACGTAATGGCATTGCGATGCCCACATCTATTACTCTTTTATGATCTATGGCTTGAGTGGCAGCTGCTGAGCATGGCCCATCTGTGCGAAAGAAACTGACAAAAGCCCTATATCACAATCACTTTCTCCCTTTTATGTGCACACAGTTTACGCTTCAGCAAATAATTAAAGGCCCAGTACTGCATGCAAAACTCCTATGGAAGGCACCATCAGCTGAACGCTTGCAGGATCAAGCCTGCAGACTGCTAGATCTGTCCTACGTTATTCAGAGGCTTCATAAGCTCAGAAAGTTTCTCACCCTGCTGGAGGTGGACAGGCTCCAGCTAGCGTACTAATAATAGCAGTGTGGACACTGTGGGTTGGGCTGGAGCTCACCCTCTCAGGTCGAGGTAGCAAAGATATTTCTACCTGAGCTGGGAGCTCAGTCCCACCTGTAGTGTAGGCATAACTTTATAAGCCTGTGAATGTTCACAGAAAGAAGAAATAGCTCCAGGGATTGAGATCCTAGGAAATGAAAGTTTCTTCCTTTTAAGGCACTGGTTTGAATCCAGCCCAAGCTAATAGTGTCAAGCAGTTGGTCAATGGGAAATTAGTCAGTAGGGTCAGCCCAGTTCTTAGTGGAGAGGAATTCAGATCACAAGAGCCATCACGCTTAGCTCCACTGTCAGCAATCTCCAAAGGGGGCCAGGGTCCAAACACATATGGAGATTTCCCTTCCTTGGCCTTTCTACACGTGATTGCATCAGCTAAGATTTGACACACATGGAGACAGTTGAGTTGGGAGCTGATATTCCCTGCTCATGTAGATGTACCCATGCTAATTCACTAAAACATAGCAATGTAGCCAGGGTAGCATAAGCGGTGACTCAGGCTTGGCACCCAAGGACATCCCCACCCAGATACCCTGGATATGTTGTGAGGTGGCTAGCCTGAGGCACCATCCATTTATGCATGCTGGGAATCATACCCCCCCGCTCAAATGCAGAGTGAGGATGGCAGTCTGCATTACTTTTATGCACGAGGAACTCCAGTATCTTTTGACTATCATTTCTTACATAAAAGCAAGTGATTTCTATTCTAGTTTGTTGAACATAAAGAGCTAGGAAAGAGCTGTACAAAGGTGACCAGAAAAGCAAAGGGTTTAATCACCACACAGTTGTCCAATGAAGCTAAACATGCTCATAATTTACATAAGTACCATAAAGCTAATCGTAAAGTCAAGTATTTTGCAGCTGCATTAAGTCTATGAAACAAGATAATCAAATATGCCTTACTCACTTTTGCCACTAAGTGAGGGCTTGTGAAATAATCAACCATGCATTATACACTCAGTCATTAAATATTTTACAAAATGTCCATGTTTCTCATTCAGTTTTTCAGCAAAACTGCAGACACGGCTCTTCATGGCACTATGCTGCCTGTAAATAAAAGCTGCAGGTATCATTTTTAGCATGTGCTACTCAGCCACACTCACACCCTTTGATGCCCACTGTACTGCCACTCACAGATCTATTCATACATACCTCACAACTGCAGCAAGGGGAAATAGAGCCGAGCAGCTTGTCTTTGATGTTGTGCCTTGGCGTGAGGGCTCCCGAACCAAGGCTTGAAGTACTCCAACCCAACATTTGATTTCAGTTGCAACTTATTTGTTTGGACTTCACTTAGGAATAACATCAGGCCTTCCAGTACTTAAAGTGTGCTTGCTATACTCCAGCTATCAGGTCTGGAGGGATTCCGGCTTTAGGTAGCATCACAAGTGCATCAAAGCTATTTACATTAAATCAAGAATAAATTAGCTGAGATGCAGTAATGCAAATTTATTCAGTATTCCTATTACAAAATAATTGGTACAGTTTTACATACCAGAGAATGCTCCAAGAATGAAACAAGTCTGCAAATTAACATTCCATAGGAATAAACACAGACCTTGAAAAACCAGATACCAGCATTACAGGAGTAAGAGAAACACAGACCTTGAAAAACCAGATAACAGCATTACAAGAGTAAGAGAAACACAGACCTTGAAAAAAACAGATACCAGCATTACAGGAGCAAGAGAAACAATTCAGATGGGTGCTGACAATTTAAGATGAAGGTAATGACCGCTGCTAGCTCCTCTCTGAAGATGTCTGATAATACTAATCAATCAAGGCACAGTATCACCTTTTAGCATTTATCCTAGCAACAATCCACAGTTTCTAAGGTCAGAAGGGACCATTGTGATCATCTAATCTGATTTCCTGTATAACAGGGCTGGAGAATTTCACCCAGTAATTTTGGCATTGAGCCAAATAACTTGCAGTTGGCCAAGAGCTTGTATTTTAGAAGGATGTCAAGGTCCAAATTCCTCGCTGGTGCAAACTGTCTTGGCTCCATTGACATCAGAGCTATGACAATGTACACCAGCTGAGAATCTGTCCCTTAAATCTTGATTGAAAGACTTCAAGTGATGGGGTCTCCATCACATCCCTTAGCTAGTTGTTCCAATAGCTAATTACCCTCACTTTCTGTTCGAATTTGTCTGGCTTCAACTTCCAGCCGTTGGACCTTGTTATGCACCTATCTGCCAAATTAGAGAGTCCTCTACAATTAGACATCTTCTCCCATGTTGAAGGAAAAACTAATCAAAATCTGGAAGGAGAAAAAACAAAACAAGAGACAACATAAGAAGTATTTAGATGACTGAGTAACCGTCTAAGGAAGCAGCATTAACCAAGTCACTTAAGGCAGAAGGGGAAGAAGCTTTCCCAAAATAGGCCTATGAAATGACTGCTGGTTCCATCCAGACACAGATGTTCTCCTTGTCCTAGACTCGAATCATGCCACTCACCACTAACAGCTTTACATCCCAGAGTCTTTCATCCATATTTATATTCTTGCACCATCTGCGTATTCTTTAGTCCACGATGATCAAGAAAATGGTCCAGAACATATTCCAGCTGGTAAGCAGTCAGAGTCCATAGCACTTCCCTACCTCCCCAGGATGTAGTGAGGATACATCAGTATGAGGGGCTCAGATTGCTCTGGCAATGGGGACCTGTGGAAGTACTGTACCTAGATCATCTTGTTGCTTGCTTTATGACTCTGTCAGACGGAGCAAGCCTGATGGTTTACTATTGAATTGGGTGCTGAGCACAATAAGATTCTGTGTTCACTATAGGGGATGGCACATGACTGGCAAAGACAGCCACAGAAACATCTAAAAAAGAACAAATACACAACAATTAGCTACCAGGATACAAACAACAGAGGAAATAAGCTTGCCAAGTTTTGCTTAATGAAAACTTCACTGGCTGGCTGTAACCCAAGCATCTTTCCAGGGAATCCAAAGCTTGTTGCTTGCTTAAATATTTATAAAGCAGAAGAAGAGGCACAAGCAACCCGAGTTTTTTAAAACCAGCTGTCACTATAAGCAGTCTTTAAACACATCCCTCAGTATTTAAGACTCCATTTCCATTACAAGATCTATTGAGCCATAGGAAGGTACATCAGCCCAGAGTTTTTGCACATGTGGTCACTGCAGAAGAGAAAGTTCAGTGCATCTTTACACAACATAATGAGGACCTGCCTCCCTACAGACTGAAACCTGAATTGGAAAATAATGGATGAAGTTCCTACTGGAGCTAAAATAGGTTTTTACTTTGTTAACCTGGCAGCCCCAGAGCAGACTAAGAACACTCCTATCCAGGTTTATTTGTTAGAACATTTCCTGAATTATTGATTTAAGTGGCCAAGCTATTCTTTTGGGCAGGAAGATCATTTGAATAAAGCAAAACCAATTCTCCCCTCTGGACTAATGAAAGTTTGGTTCACTGTCAGAGTAGCCCATGTAGAAGGACACCAGCAATTTTAAAACAAACCATGCTTCTCTCTGAAAATGGCTTGCTCACTGTTGTTACACCACCATCCAAGGCTAATATCTCCTGAGCTCTGTTGGTATTTTCTTTACATCCTTAGTTTACTTTGTGCATTTGACAGCACAAAACCAAATGCATCCTCACACAAGCACAGCACTAAAAGAAAGTGGTTTGTGCTCTTCCTGTTTAGGGCATGGTGCAGCCCCGTGCATAGGCTAGGTTCAACCCCAAAGGCTGCCCTAATCTGCATTCCCAGTAATAGAGCAGAAAAGATTCCCAGAGTGTATGACCACCCCAGCTCTTCCCACCTCTGGCCTGCCCCAGATCCACCCTAGAATGCCCCTGGACTGGGAACTTCTTCCAGGGAAGCCCAGAGGCTCCTGTGCTAGTGCTGTTTACCAGAGGCAAGGGGTTCAGCCCCTTCGGGCAAGCATAGCTGCTGCAAAAGACTGTAGGACAACATTGACCGTGACCCTTTGTGGCTGTGTCACTGTGTACTCAGCTTCCCCTTTGGGTTCATGAGGGGGTCTCTGCGGAGCAAGAGGGGAGGAAAAAAACCATTATGCGCAGGAAAATGATGGTAAGGCCATATACTCTGGCAGGTGGCTAAGAAACGGGGATAATACTCAAAGCTGCTCCTTTATTCTTTAATTGACTAGATTACAGGCTTCCTATAATTGCTAAAGAGCAGGCTGGATTCATTCTCTCTTTAAATGCAATAAATGCTCTGTTGAGCACATGACTCTTCCAGTGCTGGTGTTTGGGTAAATCTGAGTTAGGATTTTAGAGAATGTCAAATTTTACTTTTTAGATTTCTCTTCACTGTTCCTCTCAGGGATATTTTACCCTATTACTGTAGAATGACAAGGATGTGAACAACAGTATGGGATCAGGTTACTGAGAAAGCATATTTATAACCAAGAGATAGAGGGGGAATCTCTTTTCTAAAATCTAACCCCCAAAGTGGCTCAATTTTTTTTGATAGTGTCTCCTCATCATTGTAATATTGGACTACTTCACACATATTAACAAATTTACCCTCACACTATCCTCCATAGTAAGGAAAGGCCAAACCCATTTTGCAGATGGGAAAACCGATGCACACAGAGGTACTAGGGACTACAATAATATAAATAATAATGATAAATAAGTTGCCCAGGGTCATACAGGGAGTCTATGGCAGAGTGAGGGATTGACTCCAGATCTCATGAATCTCAGAACAGCACGTTAACTGCAAGAGTCTCCTTCCTCCCTGATCGAGCACACTAAGGTGCTAGGTACTTTTGTCACCAATGGTATCAAGCATTTAAATGCCAGACAATCTACAATAACTGTTGCTATTTCATCTGAGTTGTCCAGTGCTAATTCAAAGCACCAGTACACAGTATCACCACTTGAGGGCGTCAAATGATGCTGTTTTAAAAGACGGCATTTTGTGGACACGCAGCATGAATCTTCCTTGTCAGTTCTGCAGCTGTTCAAGAGACAGTCACTAAGCAAGAGCTACTAAGGAAACACAATTACAACTGGTTAATCTTTCTTCCAACCCATTTCTGTTACCATCCAGTCAGAAGAGGAGCCTGGAATGAAGGGCTTTAGGATGCTACAAGCAAACAAATCCAGGTTACACAACACACAAAAGGCCAGTAGTGTGAATTCAACAACATGTAATGTGACAGGTTTAAAACACACCACCACCAGTGAAAGGGGTTGAAAGGTAAATGGAATTTTAAATTCCTTTGGTTTTAACAAAATAATTAGTTCTTAGAGACACACACAAGGGCATTTTCTTTACAGTACTTGATTTTTAACTTGGCAGCATCCCTTTAATTGCCATAAGACTTTCCAAAATAAAGTGAACAGTCACTGTTGGTAGCTTAAGTAGGTCCTGACTCTATCTCAGAGACAAGACCTGTTCTTCTACCATTTGATTTAGGAGGATAGTATCAGTAGAGTCAACTTGACTTCACTGGCTCTACTTTCTTAGTCCTCCAGATGAACATCAGTAAGAAACTCTTCATATCAAACCCAGGAATTGAATCCAACTCTCCTGTATCAGAGTCCAGCTCTGTGACTCACCTGGCTTCCTCACTTCCCTAGGGAGCTGCTGCTTAACCCTCCTTTTTTTCTTTTTTATTAAAGAATTAATAGGTTTGATGCCCATAGCCACTTTTATATTCACCCTATATTAGGCACTTGATCAATAATGTTTACCACTGAAAATCATATTACAGTATTATGCTTTGGAGATGCATATTAAAACAGACATAAAATGTGCAGAAGGCACCATAGTAATGGAACAAACTCTTATTTAATATTCAGATTTAACCCATAGTCTTCATCCCACCAACAGCTGACCACAATTTTTACTGAACTGGTTTCAAGGTCATTAGAGAGACCTTGTCTACACAGAAGTTTTTGCCCTCTTACAGTTGCATTAACACTAGAGTAGCTCCAGTGGTGCTAGAAAGAGCATACATAAGGCTCACGTGTTTTTCCCACTGCATCGTCAACACATGCTGTAGGAGTTATAGCCATGTTTATGGTTGTGAACTCACCACAGGCCAGATTATACTAGAGCACTGCATTCCTACCACAAGTCGAGCTGGACTGGAGCTAGTCCTATAGTGTGAGAGTTTCACAAAAACCTGTGTAGACACAAGTGTGAACTTTGTCTGAACTGTAACACCTGAGACCGTGCAGTGATGGCTGCATGGACACCAAGCCAGTCTGAGCTTCCCCTTGTGACAGCTTTGGTCTTTAAGTGCGCTTTTCTGGATCAGTGCACCCCCAACAGCAAGAACCCAGCAGACCAAGGGTCTTCAAACCTTTTCCGCGGAGGGAAATGTCTGGCAGCCTCCAGGGAGTATGTCCACCGAAATGCCGCTGCAGAAAACGGAAGTTTCCGCTTTCTGTGGCGGCATTTCAACGAGACCAAAATAGCCCACCCGGGAGTTCAGCAGTCTCCAGGGCGGGCTCAGCGGCGGTGCTGGGATCTCGCGCACCCCAGTTTGAAGATCACAGCAGTAGACAACATGAAGAATTATTGGCACCTGCAGTGCTTACCTTTCCAATCTGAAAAAATACTGAGGTCAGAGAAGCTTCTATGCTAGCTGGCAAGGAGCCCAGTGCAGCCACTGTTGGAAGCAATGCAGAGGCACTAATGTGACCGAAGGGATTTCTCCACTGTGTCTACAAGTCATGCTGGCAGATCTCATCAACTGATGCACCTAGAATGAATGTATACAAGACAGACAGTTATAAATAAGAAGGTATACAGCAAACTTAACAATCACACACAGCCCCTTTACCACACCAGAGGGTGCTAGAGACTGAGCAGCAGGCACCATCTGGCTCAAGGGCTAGCTAAATGCAATCTTATTGCTGTTAAAAGGCCAAACTTTTAAGCAAAATTAATTTGACTTACAAATTGATTTTTTTCAAGCTTTTCTATGGTGGTCAGAACAACTTGCAAAACTGCTTTTATTTCTGTAGCTCACATGGATTAATTCTGGTAGCAGAGAGAGATAAAGGGATAGACTGAAGAGAGGCATATTCATCCCTATGCTGGAAGGGACAGAATAAGATAGTTTGCACCACTCTTATTCTATAGCTGGGGGGCTTGTTCATCTCTCAGTTGAGCTTCTCCTTCAATGGTCTTTATGTGACTTTGCAAGGTGCAGAACTACTGGGGTGCAGTCCCCGTCCACGCCTTTTCTTCTGCTAATCTGCCCATAATTTACTTCTGCCTTGGAACATCCCTTGTGCCCAGGGTTGCTGTGGTGGCAGCACAAAGCTGATGGTGCTGGCTCTGCAGCAGTACAGTGACACCTGCACAGAGGATATTCCCTGGGGGATCCCTTATGCATTAAGAGAGCCAGAATTTTTAGTGTGTTCCTGTGTGCCTGCCATTATACTTTCCTATGGACTTTCCCCAGGTGACAGAAGTTACTCAGCAGAAGATTCAAGGCTGCTTCGCATCATCACTATCTTTAAGATCATTTTATTTCTGGCCAGTTTCAGTCATGCCTAAGAAAAACATACACGTATTAAGTTGGTCTTTGATAGAAAGCAGAGTTAAAAAAAAAATTCTGACCAAGTTTATTTTTCCCTGTTCCAGGATAAGGCAGGAATTACTGGGATGATCCTCTCTATGTTCTTTACTACCCTATTAATTTTCTACTAAAATTAGCACAAAATGTTTCCCAGGATCAATTTATCTCCATGTTGCTGAGACTATTCAACCCACTCCATGCTTGCTAAATCCTACACATTTTTGTTATGGATAGGCCATCACCTGGAACAACAGATCATGCCAACTCTGCAGAGTTAAGACTGATGCTGTTATGACGAAAGGTAACATAATAGGAGCCTAAGACTTACTGAAAATCGATGGGACTCAGGCTCCCCACTGACATCTGAAAATAAGCATTAGGCACTCAAGTCACTTAAGCACTTATCAAAATCATACTCTATGGCTAGAACACACAATTCCTTCAACATGCACCTTTAACTGGAAAAATACAACTGCAGATTGAATATAGATGCACCTATGCATGCTAGGTGGCCGACCCGAGTGTTACGGTGAAACTAAGAGCAGGTACCAAGATCTCATGAGAGCTGCACAAAGAACTGCCAGGATCCAGGTCGATTTCCCATTCCCCTAGCAACCGTCTACACCTTCCAGTTAACCCTTTCAGGGGCCCACATTTTGCAATATTGCCCTGACCTCCGCCAACACAAGCACGCTATAAGGCTGCTACTGAACGATGCAGCCATGGGAGGGCCAGGCTGCACCTGTCCACTCACATGGATGCCACCCACGGCGAGACGTCTCTGCCGCCCCACAGTCGAGCTGGGAGGGTCGGTTTGCTCCTGCAGCCCCAGCCGGTGGCCTCCTGGCTCATACCGCGAAGGAGCAGCTGCTCCCCCGGGGAGAAGATACCCGCGGCCTAAAGCCCAGCACAAGTAGGCCAGAAATAACCCCCGGTGCAGAGGTGGGGCCGGACCACCCTTCACCCGCATCGGTGTCTATCTCCGGGGCAGCCTCCCAGCCGGCCCCATCCTCCCCCTGCCTGGCCTCGGTCCCGTGCCTGTGGGGCTGCGGGAGCCTGGGGCCCGAGGCCTCGCCTCATGGCGGGGGAGCCCTCTGTTGAGCCGCCCGCGGGGCTGCGCAGAGCGGGCGGCCCAGGGCTCGGTTGCAGCGGTGCGAAGAGGGCCGCGGGGGCACTTCCAGCGCCGGGCGGCGAAAGGCTCCGCGCGCGCTGCGGCGACTTCCTGCTTCCCGCCGCCGGGCCTAGCGCGCTCGCCCGGCCCTTGCGCAGCCGCCGCCCTCCAGCGGGGGCGGGGGGATGCACCTAGACTCTGTGCGACCCGATCCCCACCCTTGTGTGCAACAGCCTGGCCCGCCGAGCCGTGACTGACAGCCGGGAGGGAGGGGCGCTGAGGGAACAGCCTGTTGTTTGCCGGAGGACTAGGAAGCGCGGGAGTTTTGTCCTTACCCCCCCGCCCCGCTCCACACAGCCCGCGGGGCGTTGTTTGGGGCGGCGCGTTAGCCCCCGTGAGCCCGGGTGCTGGTTTCGGGGGAAGCTGGGTGTGTGGGTTTAAACACCGGGGTAATTAAAGTGGCTCTTTCCGGGGTTGTGGGGGGTTCGTTAAAAATCAGTCCACCGGCCTCCGCCACCGCCAGGATTTTTAAAGTCGAAGGCGTCCAGGGGGAATGACCACCCCCCTGCTGGGATTAACTTCCAGGGGAACAGTGCATAGGCAGCCCTGGAGAAACCGGCCCTTGGTTTAGCCGGTTCCTCAGGCCCTGATCCTACAAACCACCCTAAACAGACTTAAATATGGAGGTAGGACACGTGGTTCAAAACGTACCCAGTGATTTTGGATGTTACAGTTATAGGCACCCAGCTTGAACCAGCTGGCCCTTGAGTCTCAGACAGAGTGCTAAGAACCCACCCACTGCAAACCAGGAGCCTTTGAGGTGTTTCTGGTTAGGCACCCAACATCACTAGTCACCTTTGAAAAGGTTAGCCTAGGAACCTCATTTAAGGTACCCAGGTTTGACATTTTTGCTCTAAATAAATCGAGCTGGGTACTCAGATGGACAGCGATAGATAAACCTGGGTGGCTAGATAGTTTTATTTCTTACCTTTGCTGCTGCTGTTTATCTGGCCAGGCTGCAACACCAGTGCAAAGGTAAAACAGTTTACCTTGAACATTTGATTAAACTTCAGCCAGGAGCTTAGGTTTTGTCAGAAGAGCCTACGTTTTTGGCAGCCAGATTTCTTGTGTGATTCTTTTGGTGTTTTAGCCCTTTGTCTACAAACCTCACAGGGGCTTAACAGTAGCTAATGAGATCCTGTCGTGGGAAGAAACATTACAACTACTGCTCACATGTATTTTCAGAGGAAGGCGTCCGTGCGGCCCCATAACTAAAGTAAAACATTCCCCAAGACAGGATAATTATACATTTCATGCTGATTCTCAATGGTGGCACTGTCACTGGGTTTCTGATAGGCATCTGCTTAGACCTCACTCCTTCCTCCCTTTATCACATTCAGTGGGAGGCTGGCAGAGCCTACGTAACAAATTGCTACTGTTCAAACACACCACAACCAGTAATTAGAAAAGTTGATGTACAGTGGAGCACAGCAGCAATCTCTGACTGCAAAGGAAGAGGCAGCTAACTTTAGAATTTGGAGAAAGCCAAAGGGCAGTGACACAGTTCATCACGGATCGAGCAGAGAGGAGAGTATGAGCTAGACAAATCTAGACTCTTATTTCTAGGGCCTACATCAGTTTCAAAGATACATTTTTCTGAGAAGTAATTTTGACAGGGCCTACAGCCTTGGCTAGTAAATGGGCAGTGAAGTCTGGAGAAGGGAGCTATGCTTATTTATACGAGCTGAGGACCTGGCCTCTCTCATTGTTCTGACTCTTATTTACTCTTTCCACTAATATTCCTTCTTTCCTCCAAATGTCACCATCTTCTGGATGTCCTTTGCGCTTTGCTTCTTGGCCCTTCTGCTCTTTTCCTTTTTATACTTAGGGCTGGATCCTGCAAAGATTTAAGAAGGTAACTTTTTGGCCTCTGGCAATTGCACTGCCTCCCCACTCACTCTGTGGGCTTTCAGCACTTGCATGTAGATGAATGAGAGGCAGAGAACTCTGAGAATCAAGAGTGTTTGAAGCAGTAAAGTCATTCTCATAAGTTTTGAATCAGAGGTGATGGAGTTTCTGATCTTTGTTTCCCTGGCAGGCCAAGCTTTGCATTGCTCCAAAACCAGTAACTACGGCCTCCAAGCCTACTGACAGTTTCAAGGGGCTGGGTGCTAAAAACCATTTTGATGTTGTTTTTAAACTTTGGGTGATTTTTCTCTTGTGAATACATCCACAAACCTTTCTTTACAAGATACTTTTCGATCCATAGACAATAATTCCCTTATTACATTTACAGTATTTTCTTTGTCATAAAATTGCAGAGGGTCACTTTAAATATTTGTTCTGATGCTGAACTGCAAGTAGACTGCAGCAAGAAATTCATTCATATATGTGGTGGTGCAGATTCTGAAATATTTCATGATTTCCTATGTAATAAAACTCTTGTTCAAATGTGTCCCTTAAGCATTGTGCTTGTCTATTTGTAGTCTGGATTTGTAAAACTTTCTTTTACTGGGGGTTAGTAGCAGAACTGCTCTTCCCAATGCTCCTGTGCTGTTTTATTCTGCCACCAGCTCCCCTACAAAAATAAATTCAAGAACACAGTAAGTTTCACATTGAAATCCACTGGGCAGTGCAGAGCCAACTGAAGCAAACAGTGAAAGGGAGGACAACGTAGAGCTTGGATAAATTTGAACAGACTGAGCCTTGGGGGTATATCTTCATTACCTGGCCCAGGTGTGAGTATGGGATAGAACCCCAGTTCTGTTTTGGCTAATAACTTGCACACCTTGGAATGAAGATGCAGGCAAAATCACTTGACTGCTGATAGAGGGACCGACAAGTGCTCCCACAGCATTTCACTGGGGAAGAATCACAGGGCAAGTCAGCTTATTGAGCACAAAGAACTATGGGATATACCCCCCTGAAGTCCTACTGACACACACAGGTGAGTGCAGCACCAGTGTGGACAGAGTAACTTCAGCAAGCTAGGCTAACTTAGGTTCTCAGACCCTGGGGCTGATTGCCCCAGTCCTTAGTATAAGCAAATTGCATCTGCAGAAAAGGAGAGTTGGTCATTGGCCTTCTGGAAAATTACTATTGCTCCAAATGCTGCTGAAACCTGATACAGTAAAACCTCCCACCCCACATGCTGGGCTATCAAAGAGCAAAGGCTCTTTCAAGCCTGTGCTAACTATTGATTGTCCTATTATTAACTTGAGGCAATTTGAGGCAGGAGGTCAGGGGCTTTGACTGCTCTGATATTAAAGCTTTAAAGAAGAGAAAGAGGCCACAGTATTGACCGGTGATGACGGTGCTTGCGGATAAAATCTGTCCATTTTGTCTGCAGACCCTCAATGTAACTTTAGTAGCCTGACTTCTTCAAAGCTTAAGTCTGATTTATGAGCTACAGCTTTTTCTACTCAGATCCCGCAGAGCTTGAACTGACACCCCCTCACGAACGTGGGGGGAAAAATCACCTCTCTCCCATTCCCATATATGGAAGTGAAGGGTCTACAATGATTTTTATGCCAATTCCACTAAGCCCCAATCTTGTTCTGGGCATGCTCAGAGACCTCACTCACATTGACACATGAGAAAGGGCTCTCAGATGCAGTCTAACTTCCTTACAGTCCATCAGTTTTAAAACAAAGCATGTTTCTGGCTCACATCTACCAGAATTTTACAACCACCATTTTCTAGACCTAGCATTGTAATGCCTGGAACCTGCTATCTTGCTCTGCAGCCATCTCCATATTAACCCTTGATTTGACACATATTCTTAAATAGACCAATCAAGCAAAGGGGAAGACACCCCCATATAGCTCTATCTATTTTATCTAGCAATATATGTAGACTTTTAGCTTTTGCCATGTGTGAAAAAGGCATCATGCACCCTTTCTGAGGCTGAGTTGTCTCTTTGATTGCCTTCTTTAGGATGCCAGTATGGCTTGAGTGAAACTGTGTAACAGACTTGGGATTTAGATCTTCCCAGTGTCTTGACATGACTTTACTCCAATGTCCATGGGCAGTGTTTGAATCCCTAACATAATAGCCATTTCAGTTATAGGGTGAAATAATAGCTGTATTTCAAGCTCTGGTAGAAGGTTCTTACTGCTCTCACCTTTATTTGTAGCAAGAGCAAAGAGTTAAACTTGTATATACACATGTACTTTTACAAACAATTTTGGAGAAAAAAAGATCCCTTATATTTATATACCACAGCACCTAGAAGCCCTAATCATAAGCCCTGTTGCTGCCCCTTTGTTTTGTTTGTTGATATTAATTATTGCCACATAAAATGAATTTTAAATAGCTCACCAAAGGTAACGTGCATTAGATAGAATGGTTCCAGAAGATGGAGGCTGGCAGATCAGGGAGCATTTTAGCATTAATTGGATGGGAGACAATAGAAAAATGAAAAGATCAGATTGTGCATGGTAAAAGGCCTAAGAAGAGAAGGAAGATTACTATTAATTGGAGGACTGGCCTAACCTTTGGACAGTCAAAAGCAAGCATTGCATGGGGTAATGATAGCATGAAAAGTACATTCCTAGGTAGAAACTTTCCTGGTTGAGACAGTCTCTCTAGCATTGTGCTCTACCCTTGTTTGGGGTACAAAAGTAGTTTATTGTGAAAAACAGTGTCTTGTTGACACTCAAAATTTCCATAGTCTTGGGGATACCTTATAGCACAGGTGATATCATACAAAACGGGCAGTGTGATCATAAGAAGTGAGGAGCTAATTCTCAAATGAAAAGCAAACACAAAAAAACAACCAACAAAATAAAGCACCTTTTGTAAATCTCGTAAAGGCAAACATAAAACCAGCAAACACAAAAATAAGGCACCTTTTGTAAATTTTGTGAAAGCAAACACAAAAACCAACCAACAAAATAAGGCACCTTTTGTAAACCTTATCTGCCATAGGAAAAGTTAGACCAGTATTTCACCATTGGTGTAGCTCCACCAGCAATATCAGTGCTGGAAGTGCCAGAGTAGAAAGAGCACGGGTGTTTGTACCATTGTAACTCTGCAGGGTTAGACCAACAGCAGTAAATACACTTCTGCCCTGTGCTTGGTCTCACACCATTGCTATCACCAGAGGAACTGCACCATTAGTTAAAAAAGGTCCACTAGTTGCTAGTGTAGACATACCATAGAGGCAATTAACAGTCAAGTACAGCTACACATGTCCCAGGTACTTCATCTTTGAAGGTGAAGCCATTGTCTTAGAAAATCTGCACAATTTCAGCTAGACCAGACTTCATAGTTCCTTTGTGGCCTTTCTTCTCTAGAAAGTGTCCCACAATTTTGAGACTAGGTATATGCAAGACACATTTAATGAGTTCCCAGTAGGACTGATTCAACAAACACCAATTCTGAAATCTGGGAACACAAACTTTAAGGCATAGAAGTTAATTGGAATGTATGAGAAGGGTCTGAACTTTACATTTACATAGCTCTGTCGTGAGCCTGCAAATGTCAAGACTGAGTAGAGTAGGGCTCTGTCTAATGGCAGATTTACCCTGGAAGCCAAAAAGATCAAAGGGTAGATACCGTGCAGATGCCATGGTAAGTCGATCTAAGTATGTCGACTTGAGCTACACTGTTCTCGTAGCTGAAATTGTATATCTTAGAACGATCCCCCTATCCCAGTGTAGACCAGGACTAAGAGATGGATCTGTTGGTAAGTAATAATGCCCGTTGAATCAGATTCTGAGCTCAGCTAAATTGCTGTAAAAGTGGAGTGGAATATCTATGTTAAAGTCAGCGGAGTTACCTCCCAGGTGACTGAGCTCAGAATATGATCTGATATAATTGGAAAGGTATTTTGCCTAGAGAAGCTGGGGGTTGTATGTGTACTTCTAAGGTTGATCCAACTTTTTCAACCTCTCAGCTAGGAACACTACAGCCTCTGGTTTCAGCAGGGGCAACACAAATATCACATTGTTAAGATTTACTGAGCCAACATTAAATATGTCACTGATGTTTAACTAACTAAATGCAGACATATACTCTGATGTGGTTCAACGAACATTTGCTATTAAACAGTTTATTTTAAAATACATTCAGAGTTTTTTTCCTTTCTGCCTATGATAGAGTGGGGAGAGCTTTCTGAATTTGGCTTGTCGAATTTTTGTCATAACACAGGACAGTACATTCACTGATACTGCCAGTGATTTTGTGGGGAGCAAAATTTCAATCTGCAGTGATATTTCACAGGAAACTTTCTGTTTGGACAAATGGATTTTTCTCTTTCTCTGAAAGTAACATCAAAAGCCAGTTCTTCTGATGTACTGTACTTCATAGAAATACTGTCTAGGTTGAGCTGCCTGCTTCTGTTCCTGACATGTGTACTCACAGGTACATTATTACAGTCTCATTTGCTCATAAGTTTAAAGCCAGAAGGGAACATTATCATCTCCTGCATCACACAGGCCGGAGAATTTAATCAAATGAATCCTGCAGCACATCCACATCTGCTGTTTGAGCTAGAGCATAACTTAAAAAACAACAATAAAAAACCCAAAACCCATGGGTAATCAGAAAACTAAAGGCACTTCCTCCTCAGTTAAGAGTATCTCCAAGCTAAATTTCAGCATTCAATCCCAGCTGTTTTAGCTATTGAACTGTTTAAACATAGTTACAAGAATTTTTTCATTATTAAAGCATTCCTGTCCCCCACACCTTGAGGTCAAAAATGGTTAAAACATTTTTTTCCTCAATATTTCCCCGCCAAAATTAACAAACAAAGCTAAATAGCTTGTTTCAAAACCTGGAAGTGATATAAAACCTCATGCTTCAGGGCATAGATCAGACTCTTTTTGATGAGGTCAGGAAGAAATTTTCCGAAGAGTCAGGCTGGTCCATAATTGTAAAAGTTGGGCTTTCTTACATCTCATTTTGACATAGCTGGTGCTGCCCACTGCTGCAGATAGGCTATTGGGCTAGATGCACCCCTTATGGGTTCTGGGGTGGCAATTATGATGCTTCCAAAATTCTTGTTGTAGACAATATTATCTGCAGGATGGATCATTTTTTTCTCTGCAGCTTTTACCACAGCTTTGCAATATTGTTGTGGCAAACAATATGAAATTAATTGTTTTATAAAACTCTTCTCCCACTTTCTTCATGGCTTAGTGAAGAGCACACTGGCCTGTCTCTGCTGTGGACTCACTGTGTGAGTTCAGGCAAGACACTTCACTTCTCTGTCTCTCCATTTCCCCATCTGTAAAATGGGGATAACACTGCTTACCCACCTGAAGATTGCTGCATAATTGCTAACACTCAGAACAATCTGCAGAAGGGAGAGCAGTGTGTTTCTAGGCATATGATACTTTCCCAGCTGCAGTAGGAGACTGATATTCCTAATGCATTTTATGCTTTTACCAATAAGGAAAGCCAGTTTGACAGATTTTTATGGCCGAAGATACAATATGCCGCCTTCTAGGAGCTAGAAAACTCCTGGAGGACTAGGATGACATCATTCCACTTGTGCTCCAGGCTGAAACTTGGCATTCAGTGTATTAGACAAGTAGCAGGTTGGATTATTAAAGCGAGATCAGACCAAATTCTCACTTGAGTCATTACTAAACTCTCCTTTTGGTTTCAAATGGAAGTGGCAAACTTTTTTATTTCTTGTCCTTAACTGTTAAGTATCATTCCTGATAAATGACACAGTCCATCCAGAAAATATGTGTTTGATTGGTGGTCAAAGTAATACCTGTTAATTACTGTGGAATGAAAGCTGAATTATATTATTACTAGCAATAATAATTACATTGAGCCTTCCCCTTATAAAACTAGTGGGGAAGAGAGGAAATCAAACTATGACAGATTCAGACTTCAGCAAGTGTCCATGGTTCATAATATTTGTTAATCTTCCACATTATCCCCTCAATCACATTATCATAAAGGATCGTGAATGCTATACATGAGGATAGTTTAAAAGACTCTCCCACGTCCTTACACACACATGGACCAATGGCAATAAACTGCTCATGAGTTGCCCTTCCCCCCAAGATTCCAATTTTAGGGGTCCGACCGAGTACATGGCATTTCTCCATGCTTACTATAGCTTGGACATAAAAACCAAAAACCCAACATATTTGTGCTAGCCTGTATAGTAACTGGCTTCCCCAGACACACAGCAGCGTGTACCACATACTGGATGGCGGGATTCAGACACAAGACAACGCCAGAGTATTTGAGCTTTGATCTAGTTCCCATTTGAGTTAATGCGAGTCATTCCCCAGAGTCATATGAATCAGGTCAGATAAGTAAAAATAACTAGCAGAGAAGCTGAGGGAGAAAATTGTTCCTGAAGCACAGGTTGGAAAGTCAGAAGACCTGAGTTCTGTCTCTGGCTCTGCTTGAGTGACTCAGGCCCACTCACTCAAAGGTATTTAGGTGCGATCTCCCACTGGAATCCACTTTCTGTATGCCAGATGCTCCATCTGTAAAATAGGGAAATACTACATATCTACCTGACAAGGGTGCTGTCAGGCTAAATTCAGTAAGGTCTGCCAGCCATTTTGAGCGCCTCAGATGGAAGATGATAAATAAGGGCAAAATATTTGTATTTATTTGATGAAGATGCTTTGTATTTATAACATTCAGTACAGGTATCTACAGATAGTAATCAGTGGAGTAACACCAGGGATGTGTTTGGCCTACAGCTTCAGCAAGACAAAACTATCTGAAACCCTCTGAAATCCTTTTTCCAACTGCATAGGCCACACAAAAGTGTGGCACTCATGTAAAAGCTTGTTTTCTGCCCCCAAACATTGTCAGAATGAAATGCAATCATTCCTGGTATCATTTAACAGGAACCCCTGGGATTGCCATACCTGGGAGGCATGATATCACACATCAGCAAAGAGATTATTTGTTTTGCGGTTTGTCACTAGCTCTGAGACTTTGTTTCACAGTGTGCTGCACAGAATGAATCAAACCCTTTGACCCTCAAAAGAAGAGCATGATTGGCTGCAGATTCTCTTAATGATTTCTTTCTCTGGCCCTCCCACCTCTCAAATTAATTGGTGGATTTGTACATAGAAGAAAATATAAGAATTAAACTTTTTCTTGTAGAAGAACAGCATCATTTTTGCTTCAGTTGCTTCAGTTCCTTCTTGCTCATGCCACATCTCCCGAATGATGTCTATTAAGACAAGTAGAACATACACAGAAAAGCAATGGAGCAAAACCAGGCATCCATTCCATTTTAAGTCATTTTTATTTTATGCTCAGCCACTGAAAAAATGTTGCATATCCATAATGAAGTTTGGTTGGATAGCTTCTGCCTTGTTTCTTTTGTTGTAAGAAACAAATTTACTTCTCACCATACTACACCTGCCTACTGATAGGTCTGAGATTTTCCTCTAGGCTGGTTCATTGATGGATCCAATATTTTCACTATGTCAGACAGGGGATCATAACAGTTTCTCCTGTTCTGACTTATTATCCTCACGTATCTTAAGTGGCTCGTCGAAGTTACACGGGTGTAAGCAGCCGTGTTGTAAGACTGGAAAGCTGCATCCAACAAGCTGAGCAAATTATTCTTAAAGGGTGAGTTATTCACTGAATTTTTGTGCTGCATCCTGTTTGAAGACATGAAACCCTGAAGATATAAAAAGAACCCTTCATTGTTCTGCCTACATTCGCATTTAGTTGTGTTAATTAACGTGCTAAATCATGGGTAAAAACTCAATGTAGACCAACTCTACATTATTTAAATATGCTCAGAGCAGGCCTGGCCACATTTGGGAATAATTTCAACCAAGTTCTTGAATTTATTCCAGTGTAGATACATGCCCATGGCAGATAAAAACACCAATAGTCAGCTGGAGCCTTCCCACACCAGCATCATTCCTGCCACCAGCGGAGAAGCATCAGTGCAAACATCAATGGCAAAGTATTCAGGAAAGAGAATGGCGGAGTCACAGCCTAAAAGGTGTTCAGAAGCCAGGGAGTTTGCAATGACACTGTATAATCTGGGAAATCCACCAAAGAAAGAAAAGGGGCAACTGGATGGCTGAGGAACTGGAGTTGGGATGCAGAGCTTGTCACCTGTAGGTTACTGGTTCTAGCCCAGTTGAATGTGACTAGAAGTTATCACCCGGTGGAGATTTCACATGGAGGACTTGCAACTGCACATCAGCCTGGAGTCTCCCCAGCACAAAATCCAGCCTTTTTCTTCCAATAAGGAATAAGACACAGATGTTTGTCAAAAAATGCTTTATACAATGTATGTTTCAAACATCCCTCTGAGCCTCAAGCCGCTTCCCCAGCAGCAAACACATGATGCAACTCTCAGAGGTCTTTTCTGTGAACACAGAGTTTTTCCCTGGGTGATCCAGGGGCTTAAGGGACAGTAGGTTTGTCTTTGGTTTTCTGATAGGAACAAACTGTTTGTTAGCGTGGAACTGAAGTTAAAGTCATTTGGATTTGTTTTCTCCCTTTGTGAAAGGAGCTTGGCGTTATGTGGCTTAAACTACAGAACCAGAAAGAAATAGAGATAGTGGGAAAAGTGAAGCACTGCTAGGAGATTCCAAAAAGACAGAGTCTGAGACTAGGAAGATGCTCATTTTACCCCAACTCTTTAAAATTAAAATAAAATTGGCCTCAGAGCCTCTTCTAAATCCAGGTATTTTTATTAAACAAACAAACAAAAACAAAACAATACCACTTTCTTCTGTGCCCCTCCAGAGCTAACCAATCGCTATCTTCTGCCCTGCATTTACAAAACTGCAATAGAATCAATTACGATAATCTATTCTTTTCTAATATACCTCCTCTGGTCTTGGGTTTTGCTGATCACTTAGCTGCAGACGAGGAAGAAAATCCCTGGATGGAGGCTGAAGAGGGAAGGGACAGAATGTTTGCAGCAATGGGCCAAAAGAGATAGAAATAGTCTCAGTTCATAGGTCCTGATTCTTGGGTCTGGCTGTGTTGTGCTTGCCACAAGTTCCCAAAGGAGGTGTGGGACATGGTAAATAAATACAGCTTTGTGCTATCTTTGCATCTCTTTGATCCTGGGGCTCCTGGCACAATTTTAGCGCAGCCTGAGGATGGCACTAAGTTTTGCCCAGCTACATATGGCTCCAAGAGATCATTCTGGAAGCTGGGGATTGCTGGAGTGCAGAAGCACTCTAGCTGCATCCCCTGGCACTGAAGAGAGCTTTTGAAATCTGGTCTTTAGGACTGAGATGGCTGTCAGGCTAAAGAGGAAAGAAGTGAAGGTACTGCAGAAACAGAGGGAGAGAGAATCTCTTGGGGTTGCTGGAGAGAAGGCATGAGCTGCCAGGCTGGTGAGGAAAGGAGACTATATTCAGGGGGTGCCTACTGGGATGGAAAGATGCTTTAGGGAAGGGTCAGACACAATGGTGGCTGTGGGTCCCATTTAGCTGTAATCTACTCCTGGTGACAGTAAGTCTTACATGGGAAAAGGAGTGAACAGAGTTGCATTCAGTGGCTGCACATTACATGATTGTGAAGGATTGTTGATGTCAGATTAAATTAGTAGAGCTGTAAATCTGTCTGGTCCAGTAGGCTGGTTAGCATGGCTCCATACATGACGGTAATGGTGTAAATGACTCAGTGTGAATTTCAGGGAATTTAATGTATCGATCAGATCATTTCAGTGATGATGCACCATACATTTATAATGGGAAAGCAAATGAATCCCTTTTACCAAACATCAATACAACTCTGTGCCTTAACTATGCTTATGAAGAAATATTGACCCTTAGATATTGAGATGCTGTTGACTCCTGGGTTGTTCTTATTATACTACAGTTAGTCCCGCCACATCGTATGCTTTCCACTGTAGACGATCTGATGAAGCCATGATCAATCTTTTTGCTAATGTAATCAGCATGAACCTTTTTGCTGAATCACTCACATGAGCCCCTTTTAATGGAAAGGCCTTGGCCATCGTTTGATGGCAAATCACAATAGAATCAAAAGAAACCTTTATATGAAATAAAGATGCAATATCGCCAGGAAAACAAATAATCTGGCAGCGGAATGGCCACCTCCCTACCTCTCCTTCCACGCCCTCTATGCAAAATTGGATGGTGAATGGGAGTTGCAGATGTCTTGGTTCCTGACAAAATAAGATGCACAACAACTGATCCCTCTGCGTGAAGCATCCCTGTCCTTAAACTGCATAATAGATTATGGAATTGTCAGCAAGTTTTACAAGGACTGGAATCACTCAATACTATTATTATTAGCATCTAGGAACCTCAGTCAAGATTCAGGGCTCTCCTGGTACTAGGCACTGTACAAACATATAACAAAGCAGACAATCCCTGCACCGGACAGCTCACAGTCTACACACATAATTGACAGACAACACAAACAGGCAGGGTAGGCTGGGAGGAAGACGTGATAATGATGCAAAGTTTAGCAGCAAAGCTGAAGTCATGGCTATTCCCTGGTCTAGCTGGTGCCCGAGGGTAGTGACCTGTAGGCACCACAGCAAACGCAGGTTTTCAGGTGGGATTTGACAGAGAACAAGGTGGAGACACTATGAATGTTGATGGGAGTTTCCCTTATGCATGTGGGGTGGCACAGGAGAATGTGGGCCATCAAGGTCAATGGCTCAATAAGTTAATATGTCTTAGGTAGGGTGGAGCTAACTGGCAAAGAGCCTTATAGGCAAAGACCAGGAGCTTGTGTTCGATGCAGGGGAGGTAGGGGGAGCAGCAAGACACAAAGGGGTGTGTGATGCGGTTGGAGCGATGAGCCAGATCCCGCCTTTATACATCTCTACAGCTCAAAATATCCCACCTCAAAAGCATGTGTGAGCAGGAGCCTTTTCTAACCTGTTCTAAAATAGAGTCCATCCACCCCATGGGCAGGGTAAAATCTCACCCCCTCCCTGGGCAGTGGCTGTAGGAACTAAAACACAAAATCATCAATTACATAACAAAATTCAGCTCAAATCCCCTCCTCTCAGGGCTGGCTGCTCCCAGGATGCCACCCTCTGGACTGCTCAGCCCAAGCTCTCCAACACCACTCCTGCCTCTGTGACCTCTGGCAGGATAGGAGCTGCCTGAGTCAGCAGAACCCAATTAACCCTTTCCTGCCATGTGAACACCTGCTAACCAATTGTACCCACCTGTTACCCTTCCTCACCTGAAACAGGCAACTACAGCATCTTAAACCAGCCATCAACAGCAATAGCCAATTAGCAATACATCCTATATCCAGCATCAGGATCAAAAGGCACCCTGCCACCCTTTCCTACAGACTGCACACATGTACACCGAGCATTTCTAGTTTGGGCTATGTGCCTACTGCAGACTGTACTGATGTAAGTCACAGCCTCCGGTACTAAAGTTTGGCTGTCTGCCTGGGCATAAATTGCTGCAAGTCCTGCTGTCTCCTTTCTCCGTGGCATATTCAACGCCTCACCCTTGTTTTCACGGATAATATCCACACTACAACAATTGATATTATACCAGCTGTATTGCTCATAGCATCTCAACAGACAGCTCTATATCACCTTCAGCCATTCAGAACAAACCCTAGCAGAACTGAACCTGGGTTTTCTATTGCCCAAGTGAGCACCCAGAATGGGGGATAATCTGTCCTCTATAGGGGCAGAGCAACTAATGTGCACAACATGTGTTCTCAGAAAGCTGTGACGAGCACAGCTCAGACTCTCAGCTCTCAATGGCAAATTCTGACTTTAGATGGCAAGTCAAAAACAAACCAAAACAAACAACAAATAAACCCCCCCAAACCCAGCAAGTGATACTTTAAAAAGAAATTGTTAAATTTCACATATCTATCTGGTCATGTGCAAATAAAAAAAAGAAAGAAAGAAAATGTTTCAAATAAAATTGCTAGAACTTTGACACTTCTTAAAATATACATTTTTATTATTTTCTGGTGTTTGCTGTGAATGTTTCATTCAAATGGTGAAGGTATACAACCTTTACAAACTTCTGGAGTTAAAGATTTTCTTTTTTTTTTTTCACTGCAGAGGAAAATACATTGGCTATAAAATGTTGAAATTCATTAAATATTTAGTTTAACCCCCCTCATCTATGTTGTGGAATGCTTTGTAGAAACACTGTATAAAATAAGGCAGACTTTTGATAGGGAATTTAATTAGAAAATTACAGGGAAGAAAAAAAATTAACATCCCAACTTATTATTATTATTATTCTTTACCAAGAGTAGCAACCTTAGGAAGATCTTGTGGTCACCAGTAGGGAGTGAGAGAGAACTGCTGGAGTTCTGGTACTTATATGTATGCATTTCTGGTTTATTTTACTACTCTCCAGTGAGACCTTTTAATAAAACTTATTTTAATTAACATAAAATCAGACAATATTTAAACATACACATCTATCCTTACAGTGCAATAAAAATGTGTCATTGTATAGTATTTTGTATTTGCATTATGAAAATAAAAGGTCTGTACATCAATTAAATGTATATTAATGAGTATGAATCATGTAAATTTGTAATGCATCTAAAGTTGGCTTTGGCTTTTAAGTATTTATAAATTCATAGAAAATATTGAACATCTAACAAAATAAATAAAACATATTTTAATAATAGATGCTAACGATCAACTTCAAAAATTCTTGTGTTATTTTTTACATTTGCTACTAAATTTCTTTAAGAGAACTCACTTTCAGTAGTGCTCAGAAGTGAATGATTGCACCTTCTGTGATGTGAAAAAATAGAGTACATCTATTTTTCATAGATCAAAAACTCCTTCATGAAGAGTTGCATTTTAAATGTCCAACTGGTATATGTAACTGTTCTTAAGTGCTTATAAAAAGCATGGAGCTTTCTCATAAAAGCTGTGAGTCACTATTAACAGGTACTTCTTCACTTGCAGATTTGAGGACTAAGCAAAATCTTCTATAGGACACCCCTTTTCATGAGGATATCTTCAAGCTTCACATACTGGTATGAAGACAATGCAAAACTATGTTCACTAATAGACCCTCTTCAGTACAGGTACTGCAGCAATCCAGTGTAATTCAGCTTGATAAGTTCATTTCATTTGAGTCCATACACGGCAGTTTGCAGGAGTCAGCTGCTGACCTCATGTTCTCTTGAATGTGAAAGGTCCACAAGCACATGGCTTAGCCTTACTGTAATACTGAAGGGATCAAAACTAATTTGAAATCACATGAACAAAAGTGAGCTTGAGTAAAAATGCATCTGAACAGGTCAGTTACACTCCGTGGTCAAACTGCTCTTCAGGTGGCGGTCGAAGACTCCGTAGCTTCTTGTCATCTAGACCTTTCCAGTATTTAAAGTTATTGTCCAGATGCTGCATTAAATTTGGTAGGTCTGCAAATGCTAGGAAAGAAAGGACACAATGTAGTCAGCCAACAGAACTGAAATGGTTCCATGATTCTACTTGCTTAAATATAATTTGAAATACACGAGGAACTGTATTAAGTGAGATGGTTTAAATCTGTTACATTGATACTTGAAATGGTTCTTGTCTTGCAGCTCTCATCACTACTTCTATATCTTCCCAGGAGAGTTACAACAATACTATAAGTACATTTAGCAATTGTATTGCAATCAGGAAAGCACCAGTTTTCTATCAAGGACACAGATACTGTGACTGTAACTATTATGCTTGATAAAATTCCAGTTACATGCACAGCTGATTTGCCATGAGTATGTCACAATTCTGACTACTTTTAATCACTAATGACAGCAATGGAGAAGAAATCGTTGATGTACCGTAAGTAGTTCTCAAAAGGAATTCAACTTGTTTTTTCTATAGCATTTTCAAACATTAGAAAATTGTTAAAAATAATTTACAAAATATGTGGGCCAGGTGAATATGCACAGTGTGATAACAAAGTGAGCTGGCTTAACATATCCTGTTCCTTTATGGAAAGCAAGCTAGTCATTTAATAACTGAGAAGAAACTAAATTTTGCCTGAAGTTCACCTATTAAATGAAGTCATATGAATTATTCATAGCACTGTCAAAATACATGTTAGCATTAATTATATTATTGGGTTTACTTGAAATGTAGCAAATTTCCATTTTTTTTTCCATTGGACTCACAATGCAGCAGTTTTATCTCATAGTACTGTCAAAGGCTTATGATACGAAATATATTGTAGAAGCTTGCTTACCATCCCAAGCATCAAACATATCTGTGATGAAGTAATCAATGAAGGATATTTGGGATTTGGGGATGCTACAAGTATTTCTGTCAAAAACAGGCATCACCACAGGTAAACTCTGTCTCTTTTCTTCATCAGTCTGCAAAGAAAAGATTTTGTGATTATTTGGCTGACACAGGCCTACACAACTCGGAAAGCAGCGAGGGCCATATTACTGCAAAAAAACCAGCTGCGGCCTGAAAAGCCCTGCCCTTGCCCCGCCACCATCCGCTTCACCCCATTCCACCGCTTGCCTTGCCTCACCCCTACTCACCCACCGCAGGCCGCACAGTGAGCCCGTGCGGGCCGCATGTTGTGCAGGCCTAGGCTGACACATTACACCAATGAACTCCCACTAGCACAGACTTTTGGCCACCAACTGATGCACGCAACTGTTTAATAAAAGGAGTGTCATTGTATGAACAGACTTGATCTAATCATGTATATGTTCAGGAGCAACAGAACACTGAACAATGCCCCCTATTGGCTTCCATAAAGTGACACATTTGCCACCTTCTAGATCTACACAAAAAGCTAGTTTTGTGGCACTCCAACTTTTTTTTAAAGCTGTGACTGTTTTGGAGCCAAAGATGCTCCATAATTGACAGTCTCCACCAGAAATGGAGTTCCAAACTTACCAGAAGGTAGGAAAATATCTTACAAAACATTTCTTTTACTTCCAAGGAACACAGGCTTAAATTCAGAATTTGTCCATGATCTGTAATGGTAGACGACCAGACAATCCCCACCAACACCTCAGCCTCCTAAGGGCTTGCTCCAACATGACTTTATTCCTTGCTGTCTCCTTCACTAACACTAGTACTCTACTATCATATCCATAACAGAGAGTCATGCACACGGCCGGGAATGGAGTGCATTTTTAGGCAAAACAAACTGTAAATTGAACAATCTAGAAACTTAATTTTTTTCAGTTTACACTGCAGTGCAGCCAACTTCCATGTGTTCACAGACACCGGGCCCTGCGATAATGTAGACTGGTAATGAGCAACTAATATAAACAAATTAATAGTGTAGCCTTAAGATTTTGTTTGGATCTATGTAGAGTCAGCTGGCTGATTCTTCCCATCCTCTCAAAAGAAGTGCCCAGGTAGAATTTCTAGTCTTCTCCAGCTATCTTACCTGCGCAAAGTACTCCTCCGAGATGCGACCGGCCCATTCAATGCACTGCTCTAGAGGTCTGCATGGATTGGAAATGTCAGCACACTTTATCAACATACGTTTGATCAGTATGCGATTTTCAGGAGACGTGAGAACGGTTTTGACTGAATCTCCATCACCATTATTACTCTGCAACATTTCAAAATTAAAAACAACAAATCAGCATTTTCGGTAACCAGACATTAAAACATTTTCTACTTTGGGAATGTTGCCAATGTATCCCGCAGGGACTCAGTCCTGCAGTCCATGCATGCTTCACTGAACACAATTCCAGGTGCTCAAAGGCATCAAACCAAGAGGAAGGATGGTTGTGTGGTTAAGGCACTGGCTGGGGACTCTGGAGCTGTGGGTTCCATTCCTGGCGCTGTCACAGACCTACTGTGTGAGCTTGGGTAAGTCTCTGTAGCTCCATTCCCATCTCAGGAGTGCTGTGAGGATAAATTCATTAATGTGCAGATAGTACAAGGGCCATGTAACTGCACAGACAGATGTATATAATTTTCCATTGCAGGATTAAGAGGATAATTGCAAACAAAACAAAGAACACCTCCCACAAAAACACACAGAGTTACACATTAGCAGTGGAGCAAACAACAAGACTGGGACTAGATGCATCCCCGTTCAGTGCTAGCAGGTCTCATTATCATGAGTACAAACTACTGTGACAGCAGAACTGCTCCCAGAGCCAGCTCCCTACTTCCCATCCCATGCACCTGGATTTCCATCCTCCAGTCCTTGGCTTGCTTGGCTAATAAATGCAAATTATGTGGTTTTTTGATTTCATAACTATCAGATAAATTCATTACAAAACTCTGCTTTTTCCTACCCTGCAGTTATGGAGAGAGTGGCTAAGGGACACTTGTTTAGAATATGTGGCTATATTTGGACCCCAGCATGCACTATGTATGTTTCTGCCCAGTGGGACAGTTCACACAACTGAGAGAGAGCCTTCGGGTCGGCCTTTTATGAGCCGGAGCTGAAACTACCTTTACTGTGGAGCACTGATTAAAATTGTTTCTAGGGGTAGGGTATCAAGGCTGAAATGCCTAAAAATCCACCTAATAGAGCGCAGCATAGCGTGAGCTGTTGCCCGGTGGTATGTCTTACACTGCAAAAAAAAAAAAAAAAAAAAAAAAAATACCCACAGCAGTGAGTCTCAGAGCCCATGTTAACTGACTTGGACTGGTGCTGCTTGGCTAAATATAGCACTGTAGACCTTCAGGCTTTGGCTGGAGCCTGAACATCTACACTGCTATTTTTAGCCCTGTAATGCTAGCCTGTGTCAGTGAACTCAGGCTCTGAGAATCACTGCTGTGGGTCTTTTTTATTTTTTGCAGTGCAATGTACCCTGGGATAGCTGCGGATAATGGATTAAAATGTGGTGCCATCACTAATAACAACATTTAGCTATCACTTCCCATGAATAAATTTCCAAGTGCTTCATAAAGGAAGAGAAGTCACAGTATTTCCTCTTGATAGCTGGGGAAATTAAGGCTCAGAAACGTGAAGTGACTTGCCCAAGGAGACACAGCACATCAGTACCAGAGGTGGGAATAGAACCCAGCTATCTTAGTTTCCAGTCCAGAGTCAGATTCTCTTGTTCACTGTGTCTCTCAAGAAACAAGATTTTGTTCTGTTTTCCTAATTTTGTACCTTGCCCTCATTTGATCTCCACTGAACTTTAAATACAAAGTGTGGCTGCTGCATATGGAGTAGTCAGTTCAGCTCTTCCTTCACTGACCTAACTGTACTTTGGGACCACTCCAACCCCAGTTGAAGTGAGTGGAAAAAATCCCATTGACTTTAGTTGGAGTTGGATGAGGCCCTTTGTGAGGAATGCAGATGTGAAGCACGGTAGCACATCTTCCTTCACATCCCTCTTTAATTCTCTCCTTTGCTGCGATGCCTACAAAAAACTTGACAGTGGCTAGGCTGCTAGTGTGCTAAGACCATAGCCAGTCCTGCTGACCAATATTGTTTCCTTCTACTTTTCTGTCTATCTGCATCCATCTTTTTATCTCTTACCTTATATTTTGATTGTAAGCTCTCTGGAGCAGGGACCATCTTTGTTCTATGTTTACACAGTGCCTAGCACACTGGGGTTCTGGTCTACTCCTGGGGCTTCTAACATTATGGTAATCATGACAATTAAACACTAATAATGCAGCCAGTTCCTATATCTATTTGTACAAGAGGTACCAACAAGGCAGAATTCCACACTCCATTGCACAAAAGTAAGCACCACATTGAGGTCAGCCAGGGTGGAATCTGAATTTCTCACTGTTCTAATCTTCTACTAGGGCACATTATTAATTACAGGGAAGAAAGTTCTGATAAACCACAACAAAACCAAATGAGACACTGGCGCTTAAAAAAAAAAGTTAACTGCTGAAAATGATTAGAGATCATTCAGTAAATGACAGCAGAGATCAATAGGTACATCTCCAGGAGCTGAGAAAGGATTTTTGCTTTTATGATCTGGAACCTGTCCAAACCAAAGCTACAGTTCTACTCAGAGGATGGGGCCATCTTGGGAATAGATTCTGCTAACAGAGGTTAGTTCCAGCGTCCTGCTGAGAGAACAGAGGTGTCTCTGCAGGCCAGATCTAGGCTTCCTGTCACAAGCTGAGATGACATCATGAAGGGAAACAGGAGGATAAAGGATACTGGTGCTGGGATGGATTTTGTCAGTTTATGACACAAAAGAAGAAAGGGAGCAAACCTAATGGCTTCTCATCATGGCCCATTGAACAAACACGTACAGAAAGGACTACAAAAGGGGAACTGTCCCAAACGGAACAAGCAGTTGGCAGCTCGCCAACAAACATTCCGTCGAGTTACAGCTGTGATCCGAAGCCAAGCTCAGAGAAGCATGCTGCCATTGCTACCAAATGCAGGACCAAACTCAAGGGAAGATCTGCGGAGTGTAGTGTCCTGCCACTAACAAGCCCTGCAAGTGAATGGTGTTACCCACTCAAACATCACAAACATTTTTTACAGGAGTCTGCAGGATGCAGAAATGCACATCTCAAATGAGGGAAACGCTTGGATTTGATTATTTATGTAAAACAGCAGATTACGTCTTGTTTTTCTCCAGAAAATGTGCATGCAGGTCAAACTGCTAGGAATGAGACCAGACCCTTTGGCACAGGTTTTGCCCCTGAAATCAATGGGGCTGCACATGTAAGCCAGGGCAGCATTTAGACTTGGTTTAACTCCAATCTAACTTGTATATATGTACGGCTTGTCACTGATGCCATTTGATCTCACAGAGGAGTGTGATACCGTAAGCCTCTTCCCACAACCCAGACAACTTTCTTCCCAGCTCAGACTGTGATGGTCACTGCAGAAGCAGTGAGTGAAGTGAAGCCCTAGTTCTACCCTCCCTGCTGCCACAGGAAGGAGTAAGCTGCTTCAAGTAGAGGTGTGAAGTACTTTACTCCTCCTCAGAGCAAAGGAGCAGCAGCCTGGGAGGAATTGTGACTGTTGAGTCCATTCGTACTCTCGTCTGCTCCGGGGACCGGGCAGCTGTGCACTACACTTCCCTTTCTCAGAGCAGCTTGAAAGCCTCAGACTAGCCCTTAACCTCATTACATTTCTGTTGCATTCGTGGATGCTAATTTAACACCTGGACGTTGTGTAGCCTAACGGGTAAAGGGCCTGGCTTATATTTCCCAGGTGTTTGTTTAGCATCCACCTGGGGGTTGTATTATTATTTTTAAAATTCTTTATCTTTTTATTTGTAGTGTTAAAAGGATCCCTACGTTCCAGGCACTTACTATAATTACCTTTACTATCCAAAAATGTTCTACAATTACCCAAAACATGTTAACAACGCCTTTTATTGGGGGAACAAAATAATACTCAGTATCAAGTCTGTATTGTACAACAATTTGCAGAAGTGTGTTTTGCAGCTTGATGCTTCTTTTATCAAAGGTTTTGACTGTTTTGACTTCTGTAACTGTGCCAGAGGTTCTGGGTCTATTACAGGAGGAGTGGGTGGGTGGGTGAGTTTCTCTGGCCTGCAATGTGAAAAAACTCAGATTAGATGATTGTGATGGTCCCTTCTGGCTGAAAAGTCTCTGAAAGTTATTTTTTCATGTTCATTAAATTCCTGGAATTGAATAGATAGATAATTTTTAGGCTAAAAACCAATCAGTTTTACTGGCCATATATGTCTATCAGCATTTTCCCAATAAAACAATTAAAGAGAGTTTGATTATTTCTTACCGTGGTTCTTAAGTAAAATATAACTTCTCATCAAAATTACTAAATAAATTACGAAAAAGGCAAAATGGAAGAGAGACCATTTGATAGTATAGGACATAATTTTAGCCTGGGCTGGTATTGGCTGCCCATTATTAAGATTGCCTGACACTATCTATTATAAGGCCATGCGTTTTCAGTTGCTTGTAACTTTGCCAAACCGTAATCGTTTGGTCTGCAATATTTCCTAGCTGGTATACTCTTCAGGCTGAAATGTTTTAGAAAATTTCAGCCATTTCTAAAAGCAAGGTAAAGGAAAAAATGTTGGTTTTGCCAATATTCCAAAATTCTGGCAACCTTTTCTTTGAGAAGCTATTGTGTCCCAATGCTTTGGAGCAGGGATTTGAAATTTGGCAGGAGGTGGCCTTTGAGTCAAGGATATGCCTTTGATGTCCTTGTAAAGATGCACCCAAATTTGGCCAAGTTGTAAGCATTTGAAAAAAAAAATCACAGTTCACACGAGCTCAGTAGAGGCTTGCTAGAGCTTAATTGCTCAGAGATTCTGTCTACCCTGATCTTGCTCCAGCCTGGGGCTCAGCAGATCTTTCCTTTTAACTGAAGTTCCTGGCTGCTCTGGGCCATGCAAAGTCCAACTCCAGAGCTGACAGCAGGGAGTTTGCCTCTCCCATGCTACCAGTGACACTCCCACTCCTCACCTCTGCTGGGGAGTGCAGAGAAGAAAGCTGCATGCTTCAAATGCAGAGGGGACAAGAGCCAGATCTGGGAAGGGGGTGGGAGGGTTTTGCTGGGACAGGGTCTTTGTGCTTGGGACTGCAGGTTGAGGGAGAGGGAAACTGGAATGGGGAGTTCATGGGGATGACTGGGACTCACTGAACAAGGAGAATGAGACTGGGATCTACAGGAAAGCAGGAGACATTGGAACTGGTTTGGCAAGGAGAGTGGAACTGAGAACCAGTGAGTGGGTGAAAGGAAGTGGGCAGGGAAGGAAGATAAATCTTATGAGGAGACAGGATGTGGGAGGCGAGGAGAACTGGGACTGGCTGGGTAGAGGTTAGGATCAGGAGCCAAGTGGTGAAGGAACATGGACTGGATGAAAAAAACCCACCAGTATGTGATCATGTAAATAAAGACCATATCACAGCGTAAAAGGGTAGCATGTATGAAATCAGGTTATACATGTCATGGCATTCTGGCAGTTCCTAACTTTTGAATGGTTGACTTTGCAAACTTAATTATGTTCTTCTAATGCAGTTTGTGTGTTATATATCTATAAAAGCAGTCACCTTACAAAATATTTAGTTACTGAAATGATCAAACTAAACACACAAAATTATGTGATCTTGGTCCCCTTGAGATACATCTGTGAGCTAGTTTTGTTCTTCGCCTGGGTCTGGTAGCAGGAAACAGGTATCTTGATACACCATGGAGAGATGGATCATGGACAGTAAACTTGTTAAGTACATAACGCCTGATCCAATGCCCACTGAAATCAATAGGTGTCTTTCTCCAGCTTCAGTGGGAAATGGATCAAGCCCACCATTGATCGGAGTAACCTGGGAATAATACCGATTTACCAACATTTCTCCTGTTTTGTTCAGGACAGCAGTATCCTACAGAGACTTTGGCTTCACACTAAAAATGTACCCAGTCCTATTTGCATCATTAGGATGCCAAGAGCAAAGCTAACTCCCACTGGACAAAGCTTGCTCTCTTCCCCCTTGCTCCAAATACCTCAAGAGACAGCATGACTGCACAGGCAACACAGACCTGCGTTTCCCCTAATCTCTTATGCCACAGAAGCACTGCACCCACGGTTCAGCACAGAGTTCACAGCTACAGCTTTACAAAAACTGCTCTGACTACCTCAGGAAAACACTTTTAAAACCATTTCAGCTACTGTAATGGGGCTTTGCCAGCTGTGTTGTTGGCGTATAAACTTTGATACAACAGCTTTTGAAACTCTTCTCTCTGCAAAAACCATTCCAACAAAATTGCACTCCACTCACACTGGCAACAGAACTTCTAACTGCTAGCTGCAGCTGTTATTCAGACTGGTTTGTTTGTTTTTGTTTTTTAAAGAACAATTTCCCAACAGGCAATTTTGTAGAGTCCACAGGATTCCAGTTGGCTACAATTTGTGTCTGTACGATACTGAATGCCACAATCGTATCTTCTGCCCACTTTCTTTTAAAAAAAAAGTCTTTAAAAGATTCACGACTGCTGCCAGACTGAAAATTGCTGTCTTTTATTTACAGAGCACGTGCCACGTGGTCAGCTCAGTATACACATCCCCACAACGGGCTCACATCCGGACCCTGAGCATCCAACTTAAAGAATGTAATTCAGTCTCTGTTCCCACTCAGCCCTTGGCAGGGCCAAATTTACACCTGGGGCACCCCTCAGTGCAGGGGCTCAGAGCCCCACTCCGCTGCCTGCAGCAGCTCAGAGCTGCACGGTGCCCCTACCGCCGGGCAGCAGCTCGGAGCACCAAGGTTACCTTGCTGCCCATGGCAACTTGGAGCTCTCGGATCCCCCTGCTGCCCACAGCTTTTCGGAGCTCCTAACCACCGCGGGCAGCAGGAGTACCCTGGCACTTTTAACTTTTAGGTGCCCACACGCCCCCAACTGCCCAGCACTCTCACACAGCCCCACTACAACTTCCCAGTGCCCCACTCAGATCCCCACTGCCCAGCGCCTCCCACCCTCTCGCTGCCTGGAGAGCAGTTTCCCCAGAGACCCATTCTCCCAAGTCATGGCCCCTGACCGCACTCATCGGCCCCACTGGGAGGTGCCTCTGTCCGCCGGGCTGAGCGAGGAGCTCTCCAGCAGGGCTGCATGGGGCCGTCTCCCCCTCAGCAGGCCCCGCCCCCGGCTGGGACCTGGAAGCAGCAAAATTTGAATTTCTAGGTGCCTCTAGGCATGTGCTCACTGTGCCTAATGGGAAATCCAGCCCTGGTCCTTGGCCCCTTGGCAGATACCAGTCACTGCCAACTGTGATGATGGATTTTCAGAAGAGACACGTGCCATCTCCTCTGGGTGCTGGAGAGGGACCCCCACACTGTATCTCATAGAGCAGGGGTTACCAACCTTCTTCTTGCTGAGGCCCCGCTCGCCATGCTATAAAAACACCAGGGCCTGGCAGGGGGGTGGGGGGGAGGAGCACAGAGCTCCAGGCCAGGGGACCCTTGGGCACAGGCATAGTTTTTCTTCTATTTTTTTTTGCGGGGGGGAAGTGCTGGAGGCACTTGAGCCAGCTCCACATGGCAAAGTCCAGGGAGGTAGCGCCACCTCCATCCCCAACTCACTCAGGAGGCCACCCCGCCTGTCAGGGCTATGGGGGGCGGGGGGCAATGCAACCAAAAATATAACTAAAAGTGGGGACTCAGTTCAAAAAGTTTGAAAACTGCCCAGGGTGCAGGGAGGGGTTAGCTAGGGGCTGTGTGCGGGCAGGGGGGTAGCTCAGAGTGCAGGCAGGAGTTAGCTGGGGGCTGTATGAAGTGAAGGGAGTAGCTCAAGGTGCAGGCAGGGGTTAGCGAGGGGCTGTGTGCAGGCAGGGATGTAGCTCAGGGTGCAGGCGGGGTAGCTAGGGGCTGTGTACAGGCAAGAGGCTCCCAATGCAGTTCCCAGCTTCAGCTGGAGGGTGGGGGCACTGGGACTCCTGGCTTCAGCCCCCTGCTGCTCCTAGTTGGGGAAGGGAGGTTTGCTGGCTTCAGCCCCATGTCGCTGCTGGCTTTGAGGGCTTTGTGGGGGGGGCGGTGTCCGCCTTGAGCCCCACCCTTCTCTTGCCTGGGGCCAGGGGTGCCAGCTTCAGCCCCGCGTCCCTCTTGGCTTCAGCGTGGGGCTCAGGTCACCGGGTTTGAGCCATGGGGCTGCAGACCCCTGGTTGAGAACCACTGTCATAAAGGTTACTGCACAATCATCAGATATTAGTAGCCACAGGTATTTGGATGACCACCTATTCAGTTTTTCTGGAACCATCCCATTTTAAACAAGAAAATTTGTTTCCCATAAGCACTCTGATGAGTTAATGGGTCTCAAACACGCCGCTAGCTCTGAGAAAACATCACCGCATTGCAGTGTAAGTGATGGCCAAATCAGTCCCATTAACCTGCAAAAATGTGATAGTCAGTCCAGGGCCACTGTAACCACTAGGCGAACTAGGCGGCCTAAGGCGCCAAAAAGCAGTGCCCCCAATTTTTTTTTTGTACACTATTGCACGGTGTGCATCCTCCCCTCCTCCCTCCACAGCAGCAGCAGCGCCTCAGCCCCGCTCCCTTTGTTGTAGCTGGAGCGGTGGCAGCGGTACGGGTGGGCGCAGCACATAAAGGAGCGAGCGGCCAGTTGACGAGGGAGCACAGCCGCTGCCCAGGGCGCAGGGACGCTCCGGGGGAGCTGGGAGGCGCCGAGGGCTGACGGCACCGGGTCTCTCTGGCGGTCCCAGTGGGGATGCTGAGGGCTGGCTCTGGCCCGGCAGAGAAGGGACGGTCCCTGCAGGGCAGCGCCGCTGTCGACTCCGATTGATGCTCTGGACCTGACGCTCCCAGCAACCGCCGCCACCACCATCCTGCTGCCGCTCCGCCTCCGCGCCCCCTGCCACAGTGGCGGAGACCCCTGCGGCACCTCCAACCTGCTGCCCAGCAACGAGGGCCAGGGTGGTGGCAAGGGGAAAGGCACCAACTGCTAGATTATGCCTTGGCTCCCCCGTGGTGTGGCCCCCGGGCACACGCCACCACACGCATGTGCAGGGCTGGGAGCCTGTGCCCAATGCGGTCCTGTGCTGTGCCCATCGTGTTTACATGACAGCATGGAGCCGGGCAATAACAGGGCTGCGCGCTGCCACTTCCTCGCTCCCCTGCCCTACGTGGTGCTGAAAACAAAGAGCCCGGGCTCTGGTTCAGGCTGTCCGGGGCTTAGTTCCAGATGTGATTTGCTGATAACCTGAAAAGGAGGAGAAATTATCTCCTCCATCAGACAAAACAGGCTTCCTTAGAGAAAGAAAGGAGTTTGCTGATGTGTGGAGCTTTTGATTTCTTCCTGTCTGCTGGTTGTGGGTATCAGCAGGTGCATGTTAATCACACTGGATAATTAAACTGCACCCGACCCCCATTTTAACGTCTAATCTTTTTTCTACTTCCTTGGTCCTGTTTAAGAGACAGGGAGGAGGGGGGTAAATCCCAGAGGCGCCCACGTGAAAGTAACCTATTAAAACAGTCACATTGAATATTCTTATGTCTGCTTCTCTGTGTTTATAAATACAGTCCAAATACAGAGCCCCTATCCCAGGGGTCAGTAAACTTTTTGGCCCGAGGGCCACATTGGGGTTCAAAATTGTGCGGAGGGCCAGGTAGGGAAGGCTGTGCATCCCCAAACAGCCTGGCCCCACCCCTATCCAACCCTCATCCACTTCCCGCATCCTAACTGCCCCCCTCAGAACTCCCGACTTATCCAACCCCCGCCCAGCTCCTTGTCCCCTGATTGCCCCCTCTGGAGACTTCCCCCCACTCTAACTGCTCCCCAGGACCCCACCCCCTATCTAAGGCCCCCTGCTCTTTGTTCCATGACTGCCCCCTCCCGAGACCCACCCACCTTAACCACCACCCCCAGAACCCCACCCCCCCACCCCCCCCCCCCCCTTGCTTACCATGCTCAGCCGGGCGCTCTAGCGCGAGCACGGGGCCTCATGGCTTGCCATGCTCGGCCTGGCACCCCAGCCCGGGAGCGCTTGGCCCAGCGTCCCAGTTTGGGAGCACAGGGCCACTGGCTCCATGCCCCTGGCCCAAGATCGCGGGCTGGATAAAAATGGCTGGCAGGCTGCATATGGTCTGCAGGCCATAGTTTGCCCACTCCTCCCCTATCCCCTTCAGCGGGTTGCTATGCAGATTCATTGTTGCTCTGATGATTGTTGTGGATGTTCTATTGTATCTACAGAAAGCATTTCCTGGTTATTCTTTATTTGAGCCATGGTAGAGGAATACGTTCTGACATCTACCCATGCTAAGCATATATGTGCACTTTCATTTTAAAGTATAACATAAATCCTTTTTCAATTTAGATGGATTTAGGAGTATACGGGACTGCTACTTTCAGAACTCTTTAGGGACATTGAACAATGTCACATTTTTTAAAGTAGCAATCTCAATGTTATAATTGGTTATGAATACTTTAAAATGTTTGTCTTCCTCAATATTTTGATAAAATAATTTTAGTTTTTCGTTATTAAAATTAGCTGTGTGTATTGAACTACTTTTAAAATCACAGATTAATTACACTAGAATGATCACCAGTAGAAGTGTTGCAAAGTGGTTGTTCAAGGTGATGAACATTTCCTGTGAGGTGCTAAGTGCCCTTTATTCCCATTGTTTCTGATGAGAGTTGAAGGCAATTTGTACTTTGGAGGTGGCTATCTGCACTTTTTAGGATGGGGTCCTTATGCAGTATAACAGTTCTGAAATAATTTCAACAACAATTAAACATTTTTTAAACCAAAAACTGACAGAAAACGATGTGCTGTCTCAAAGCTATTCAGAATGATACAATTCTAGTTAAAACAGGTAGAGGTAGTTCTAATACAATACATGGCATGCACTGATTTTAGCATAACTAAAATCACTGAGGCTAACTATTTTTGTTGAGTTGTTTCAGATCTAAAACTCTGGCAAGTGCTGCTGCAGCCTTTCGCTAATACTTTGTGTCAATTGTGTGTATATGTTAAGTATCTGAGCGTATGTTTGTGCGCGAACATGCGTGTAGGTTGTTGAAATTTTTCATATTGATATTGTCAGTTGTATGACAGAGTATCCACCATTCTAATTTTATAAATTTTATTAGAATATCCAATTATTGTTGTTAAAGGTAGAATAGAATGTAGTAGACTTTGATAGGAAGAAAGGAAGGAAGGAAGTATACATGACTAAAAAGGCTGTATTTTTGAAAGTATTTTGAAAGTTTATAATAAGCGATGCTCCGGGGGGAGAGGAGGCGCAAGGTGGAAGTTTCGCCTAGGGTGCAAAATATTCTTGCACCAGCCCTGGACCAGTTTAGACTTATGTGCATTCAGACCAGTGACTTAGAGGTGAAAGATTCTGTCTATATTTCCAGTGGGCAATCACCACACTGTCTAGGTACATCCAATTACCAGTAACTCAAGTGCCTCAATCCCCTTTTGTCTGCCTGTTAAAGAAGAATTTGTCATTTTGCTTACCCCATTTTCTTCTAGTGCTGCCAAGGGTTTATTAATGCTGTTGACAAATTTGTTGACATGCTCAAAGTGCTTTGTCATTTCTGTTGCCAGGACCATGTCAATAATGGCTTGACGAAGGGTTCGATATTCATTCCTGTTTAAAGAAGGAAACAATTAGACATAAGCGCTCATTAACTAAGGGTCTGCTTGCTTAAACTCACTGAACCCCTCTGAAAAAAATACTCTAGATCACTAGTATTCCAGAGACGGGTAAGGGAAGGGAGAGAGAGAGAAGGGGCTGGTAAGCTGAATCTATGCTGTACAAATGCATTCCTTTTGGACAGTGGTGCGCAGTGACTGACACTGGAGGGGCACAGTTTTGTCTCTCTGAGAGCTGCACATGCTGGATGGGGGAGGAGATGCCAACTCCTCAGCAGTGCTGCGAGGAGACACCATGTCTGCACACGCCTCCCATGATGCTCTGGTGGCACACTTAGCAGAGGGTCTTGCTCCAGCCAAGCTTCCCCCATCCCAGCTGGGTGAGTAGGTAGAGTGCAGCTATGGCCATGCTCCCACCCCAAAATGCAGCAGTCTTTCCCTTTAGCCGGCAGCTAGCCGTCTTACACCTGCCAACTAATCTGGTGTGCTGAGGGGAAGGGGCTCCCCTTTTCACCCAGCTACGAGCACAGGTCAGCCGTGGCTTGGCCCTAGAGGCCGAATGATATAAAATGGGGTTTTAAGAGGGGCACTGACACCAATTTACAAGCCACCAGATTCGCTCTTATCTGAAGGCTATAAAAACAGCAAAACTGTTCATATAGAGAGTTACACTGTAAGCTCCTTGTTCTGCATTTGGGCAGCGCCTAGGACACTGGGGGCTTGGCCAATGCCTAGGGCTCCTAGGTTCTGTGGCAATACAAATCATCATCAACAACCTTAGCCTTTAGATTTTGGCATTCTCTGCAGGAGGAGAGAGATTGGTATTTTTTTATGAGCAAACCTATCAAGGGGCTAACTCCACCTCTCCAGAAGCTGCGCTTTTCCTTTGGCGTGTTTGCTTGCATTTCTTTATGTTGCCATAAGATTTGTAGAATGAGAATATTGTGGTTAATGGACTGATGAATGTCCCATATTTTCAACTTACCTCTCCATGTTTTTAAAGATATTGCATTTATCATCTCGTGTGGTGAGCTGGAACGCCAGTGCGGCATGATGGCTCTCTAGCACCGCGGTGTCATTGTACAGGATTGCTAGTTCACTCCCTGCATTGCACAGGAAGGAGTTTGTTCTTCCTGGGTGATCCACGTCATGGACAGTGGCAGCAATGAGAGCAGCAACTTCATCGATTGGATCCAGAGTTTGCTGAAAAGAGAAGTCGGGGACGTTTAGGTTTCCTGGAAGAATCACTAGAAATCCTGCACTGGTCCTTAAAGGTTAAACTGAGCTGCTTAGAGGCAAAAGGCAGGATTCTGCAGATTACTTAGGGTTAGATGTGCTAAAGAGCCATGGAAAGTTCATTGTACGCTTCATGGAATTTGCATAACATTTTGGGATATTTTGTGCCTTCAGAATTTTACTTTATTCACAATTTGGACAAAATACATCAAACTTGGAAAACTGCAGTTCTCTTACTTCAACGGAAGTTCAGCCTGAATATAGACTTCAGGATTTGGTCCCAGAAATTAGCCATCAAAGCAATGCATTGAATTATCCACCAATATACAACAGCCTTCCATAAAAAAGTCACACCTTCCCAAAGAAATATGCACTCCACTAAATGTGATTCTATTGACAGCTACGCAAGCACAATGTGTTAAGTCAGGGCTTGTCTATATGGTCTTGCTGTGCAGACTACAGGAGTGAGAGCTGCAGTGTGCAATAAAGTTTTGTGCTGTAAACTGCCCTGCGTTGACATGGCTAGTGCAAATGAAAGGGTACCTCGTTTGTGTTAACATAGTCCTGTTTCAAACAGGACTACATTAGCATGAACTAGGTGCTAGCAGGGTCTACTTGCGGTAGTTATGGTGCAACACTCTAGTGTGAACTACAACTTACACTGTAGGGCCATATAGACAAGCCTTGAGTTGTAGCAGGTCCCCCTGCATTGCTAGGGTTAATGGGCCTTTCTACGACACACACCAATTATAGAGGTTAATTAGTACTTGCATCAGCAACCTATAGAAACCAACAAACCGACCACACTGCGGCCATCAGGAACAACTTGTAAACCCCCAGCTTTATTTGGATTATCAAAATTTCAGCTCAACAAACCAGCACCTGTTTGCAACACTTCTTTCATGACAGCTGGACATACAGAGAGAACAAGAACAGTGTAGCCAGGGCTGACGCAGTCCAGGTGGAAATCCAGGATACTTCTCTTACCTATGTACTGTCCCCTATAGACACTATGGGACAACAGCAATGAGTCTCAGGCTTATTCCCTTTGTTTGATCAGATCACTATGCTCTGTCCAGCTTTGGATGAATGTACAGTCCATCATACATTAATGTCACATTGCTAATCTTAGTTCTATCATGCTAAATCCTACTGCACATCAATGAAAACACAGTTCTACAAACACTATTTCATTATTTTGGGGCCCAGATATGACTTTTCTTAATGCTCCATCAAGAATCTGGCCCAGAAATACTGCAGTAAAGTGGCAACCTTTATTCACAATGAGTAGCACCTGGCTAGGCACATAGTCCCAATGATCTCAATAGGTCTATTCAAGGATTAAGATATTACTCAGGGTGTCAGAATCTGGCATTCTTCTACTAGGTTAAGCTTAAATTGGAATTAACAAAACTGGCCAGGCTGTAACTACTCAGATACATGCGGTATCTTCTTTGCTTTTGTTTATTACTATTTTTCTTTTCCTGTGCATCCTGCAGACAAATAAAATTTTTTTCAAAAGGGAAGGGCAGTCATACATTTTTGGCATTGGAATGATTTCAGATCACATCTGTTTGTCAAAGATATTGACGGGAAGGCAACCAAACCCTTGGCAACTTGAGGATTGAAAACTTCCAGTGAAATTCTCTCTCCTTCTTGGCTTGAGAGTTGGTCCCTGGAGAGCAGGTTAATGAGCTGCAGCTCCAGGTTATAATACATACACCAGTTTTAATGAGAGGTTAGAAACTTGTTTACAATCACAAACGATGTCCCATTTGAGCACGGTTCCACCACTAGCAATAGGCTCCGGGAAACCAATTCAGGATAGGAAGTTTGGTCCAAAGCTGTGGCAGAGAAGCACCCAATGCCACAGGGCATGTGTTTGTAAGTGTGGCTTTAGTTCACCTTTGCACTCCCCAGATCCCAGGCCAGCTGTATGCCAGTCTGTTCCCCCAGTATATTTTAGAGCAATTCTAATTTACACTAGCAGCCAATGGTTCTGTAAAGGATTCCCTCACCGCAGGAGCACCTCCACTGGCTGGACATGGCACAGCGCCTGTCTCCCTGTAACTTGCAGATAGTTGCTCTGTTGTGGTGGTGGTCTCTCTTCCTGAAACTTGGCCCTGCAGCCAGGTTACATTTTAGTCCACCCCTTCTGGTGTAACCAAGAGTCCAACCCAGCTGCAGTTCATCAGGTCTTCCACCCGTCTCTGAGCTCCATAGTCCTTACACCCATTACTTCAGAGGGTTTCACCTCATCTTATTCAGTGGCTAGTAGGGGAATCCAGGTCCATCCTCTCCTTTGGATCCTGTAGCTGGAAGTCAAGGTCTTCTCCTCAGATCTCTTGCTGCCTCCTTGTACTGCTTCCTACCTCTTCTGTTCCCCCAGAGAGTGACTGTAAACTCTCTCTCCACAGCCCCTTTCTGCTGCAAATGTCCTGGCTTCATAGTCACCAGCTCCTGTCCCGCTGATCTTCATATTCAATTAAGCCTGGCTTTCCCTCCATGTGCAACCAGGCTACTCTAAGGCCCATATAAACCCTGTCTGGGCCTAGAGGGGTACCCACTCATCACAGGCTGCAATGGACCAATATGTCACAGGGCATAAGGAAACCCCAGACATGCTTCCTTTTTTGCCGCCACACCACTGATGTTGGCAATAGCAAAGGGCCAGGTTTGGCATTGGAGCTGCTATGCTTTCTCCATGACACCATGTATCCCCTATATGGGGGTGATCTTCCTGCGAAAGGACAGACAGGGATGGAGGCTGCTTTGTTCTGATGGTGTGACGCAAAGCAGCCTTAAATGGGTTTTATTTTAAAGACCTATTGGAGTGTGTATTCCTAATGAGAAAATTTTGTTCACCCATTTGACTTTCACACTGCTGGGGTGACTGTAATGGACTGTTTTCTTTTAAAAGAAGACTTTCCCTACTACCTTCCAAGTACAGCCCAGCTCTGTGGTGCTGGAAACTACTACCAGACATAATTTCTTATCTAATATACTACGTGTCATCTCCTTAGCTGGTGTAAATCAGCATAGCTCCCTTGAAAAACTTCACAAGTACTATTTTGATTTACATCAGCTGATGATCTGGCCCTATACATCAGGTATTAGAGTTGATTTCTGCTCATGTATTTTCCAAGTCTACTGTATTTCTTATAATCCTACACTTACCTTTACCCTTTCTTTGGATAAGAAATAGGCAGTGGCATGCAGGACATCCGCAGAATGAGTAGAATTATGATAGGAGTTGGAGGAATGGTAGTTGGCTTCAATAACTTGTAACCACGACCTCAGAGTTGATTCTGAACAGTTTAGGAATTCACAGATTCCAAAGCGAGCAAACATTTTCAGACCAAGATAAACCAAAGGCCTGGAGAGAAAAACAAATAAAGTTTTAAAACAAATGAGTTAGAAGGAAAACTAGACAGAGCAAATGAGACTAGCAGAGAAAGCATTTCTAAACTGTTGATGTGTCAGATTAAGTATAACAGTTCAACTGTTCATAAAAATATACTCAAGATTTGTAGAAGGCTTCTGCCTAACCACGTTTGGGACTGAGACTTCTGGAAGTTCCTGAGAATTATTAGAATACTAAACAGATTCTATCCTCCTGGTAGGTCCATTTGCAATTTTTATTTCAGGGAGTCTTCTGTCTCTCTCAGGGCTCTGTGTCCCTCGCCAGCCTACCCTCAAGATTCCTTGGCTCATCAACCTTCCTGAAGCCAAGAGATATTGGAGGTGAGACAGTGCTTGCTGCTCAGGGAGAAGAGGCACTAATCACTCGCCTCCAGTCAACATTCACATTGTTCTTCAAATATCCCACCGTGGCTGTATCAGTGTTACAGCTCCACCAGAAATACTTGTGGCACCTTAAAGACTAACCAACTTATTTCAGCATAAATTGGTCAGTCCCTAAGGTGCCACAAGTATTCCTCCTTTTCTTTATGGATACAGACTAACACGGCTGCTAATCGTAAAGCTCCATCAGAGGGAGTGCTAGAGCACACCATTCAGTGGTACCTTGCTTATATTAGAGCTCCCACTCTTCCTAATGTTGGAGGAGCTATAGCAGTGGTAGTGCAAAGGTGGAACATTTTGGGGGAAAAAAAAACATGTAGCGATAAAAACAAACACCACAGTGCAGACAAGGTCAGAGCGTCAGCACACTCTCTCCAGCACTTCTTGCTCATGCCAGCTCAGGAAGCAACAGCTGGAATGCAGGAATCAAGCCCCACATTGTATTAGAGAACAAAAGTCACAGGCTATTAAAGCAGCCTGGAATAATGTCTAATTCCAAAGCAGAGAGCAAGCAGTATTTTTGATCCGAGAGAGAGGAAACGTTGGTATAAAAGGGTATAGCCTATTCAGGAAATCCAGTCAGGGAACAAAGGGAGAAGATGTTGCATTAGACATCAAGAATATATACACATGTTCTGAAGTCCAGAAGAAAGTGAGAGACAAACCAGTTGAAATTCTCTAGGTACAGACAAAAGGGGAAACACATGGTAGGGGTCTATTATAGACGACCAAATCAAGAAGAGGAGGTGGATGAGGCCTTTCTAGAACAAAACACAAGACCTGATAGTAATGGGGGCCGCTAACTACCCAGATATCTGTTGGAAAAATAATATGGCAAAACACAAAATTTCCAGTAAGTTACTGGAATGTATCAGGCACAAATTTTTGTTTTCAGAAAGTGGAGGAAGTAACTAGGAAGAGAGCCATTTGAGACTTGATTCTGACCAACAGAGAGGAATTGGTTGTGAATTTCAAGATGGAAAGCACTTTGGGTAAAAGTGACCACGAAATGACAGATTTAATGATTCTAAGCAAAGGAATGAGTGAGAGAAGCAGAATACGGATAATAGCAGACTTCAAAAAACAGACTTCAGTAAACTCAGAGAAATAGCAGGTAAGGTCCTATAGGAAGAAAATCTAATGGATAAAGGAGTTCAGCAGAACTGGCAGTTTCCCAAGGACACAATATTAATGGCACAACTACAAACTATCCCTATCTGAAAGAAAGATAGGAAGAACAGTAAGAGGCTAATATGGCTCGAACAGGAGCTCTTTAATGACCTGAAAATCAAAAGAGAATCCCAGTTTTCCTGAACTCCTTTATCCATTAGATTTTCTTCCTATAGGACCTTACCTGCTATTTCTCTGAGTTTACTGAAGTCTGTTTTTTGAAGTCCACCAGGGACTGCCCCTCCAGCATCCAGTCCCCTACCCAGGAACTGCTCCCTATGCAGTCAGCACCCCCGCCCAAGGACTCCCCTCAGCACTCAATGCCCCTATCCAGGGAGTCTGCCCCAGTTTCTAGCCCCCCGATCCAAATCCCTTGTATTTTACTATGATGCCAGGAGCGTCTTTCTCAGACCTGACAAAGAGCTCTGTATGGCTCGAAAGCTTGTCTCTCTCACCAACTGAAGTTAGTAGATCCAATAAAAGATATTACCTCATCCACCTTACCTTTTGGTTGGCACGTTTGAAAGTTTTGGTCTACTTAAATATTATCACCATAACATGCTAGAACATCTGGCCTTCAAATCAAACTATCGTCACATGTATGGAAGCTAGGACAGTGTTATTACTATGTAGCAATAGTAGGCAGAGAGCTCACAATGCTTCTCTATCAGGGAAGCATCACTCTCACAGCACTGATTTTAGATTTAATGAGCTTTTTGTCTTGGCAGCACTTCCATATGATTACTTGGACTTAAAAAAAGCACTAATAACTTATTCACAGCTGTGATTCACAGAACGCTCACTTGAATTTTCCTAACAAATGGTTAGCTTTTATTTAAACGTAGACAGGACATGAAAGAACATGTGAGCGATCTAAATTATAATTCTTTTAATCAGTGAAAGCTGCAACAATCTATCACCTTCTGCCTCTTCCCAGTAGAAACAAAGAAACTACCTAGTTAGCCTATACATATTGAAGGTGATATAATTAACTCTTCATTAACTGCTAAGTTCACATTTAACGCAATAATTCACATGGACTGACTACCATTTGTTTAAAAATATTTGTAGCTCTAACTTCTTTACTTATGGGAACATGAGGCAAAGGAAAAGGCATACAATTTTGGACATAAGTTTCTTCATTTGCAATAAAATTTAAAGTTACAATGTCATTTTAAGGAATAATAAAACATCAGAATTTTTCCAAATGGACGTTTGTTTTTCGGTGGGATTTTTTGGGGAGCGGGGGAGGAGGGCATTATTGTAATGTGTTTCGGGGGATTTTTTGTGTGTGTGGCTTATGAAGAAAAGAGCTAAAATGAACCTGAGTAAAGATCGAAGACTTCAACATGAAAGTAAGATAATCAGTACTTTGCAGGATCTAGCCCCTAAATTATAATCTTGTGGAATCTCAAATGATATCAAAAGAAACATAGAACAAAAGTAATAGATTTCTAAAAGTATATTTCACCTTTAGGCCAAGACAAAGCATCGAAAATTTCAGCCCCACAGGGAAATTTTAACAGGTCTCAACGAGTAAAAACAGGGATTTATAATGGAGTTATAGGGTTAATTATTGCATATGCTGCTATTGAAGTATATTAGAGTTTGTTACAACTCCTCCTCTACAGCTATGCAATGACAGACAAGGAGTCTGTATGTTATAGTATGAACAAAAGTGTAGTCTGTTGAGTTTAGAGAATTGGGGCCCTTCTCCTACTCCCAATTGAAGTCAACATTTTTAGAAATAAATACACTCTGACTACAAGGAGCAGAAATAAGGTGTGATCTATCAATCCCTTCTGTAAGCTCAGTAAACAGACACTGCACACAGTTTGTGGTTCAAAATTTGGATCCCCAGAATCCAACAGCCAGATCGGTCAAGATTTTCTAGTAATGTGAAAAGAAAGGGAAGGCTTTCAAAATAACATTGCCTTTCTTCAATGCCACATCAAAAGACAGACAAGGGCTTCAGATGCAGCCAATATTTTTCTGTAGAAATCTTCAGAAAATAAATTTGTGACAATGCAGAAGGCACTTAAAAGTATGGGAAGCAAGTACGAAGGCAAGGAACATGCGCAAATGGAGAAGTTACACATGTTCTCCTTTTGAAAAAAGGCATCCCAGTTTGAAAAGTAGAGCTATAGAAATTAAAATGTGGAGTATGATGACGAAGCAGCAACTAAATCTTGGTAGCTTTAACTTACAATTCTTTTGTCTTACTAACCTTTTATGGGTTGCAGCCTCCAGTTCAAAGATATCAAAGTCCCAGTATTCTTCATTTTCCATTGCTTGTGCTATCCGTGGTGGGATGTCATTAAGAGACATAGGGGAGATCAAACTGCCAGGAACCTGATGAGTTTCTGTTAAGGAATATATTTGGGGAATAAAATTAATTTACTGTGATACAACTTTTACTAAACACAGTGGCTTCTCTTCTCTGAAAAAACCTTAGACTTTCTTAGTAATTTCCCTGCTGCTATTTGTAACGCAGTAGAAAATTGCGTATAAATAAAAAAAATAAAAAAAGTCCTTGGAACATTTGATCAAAACATTTACTATGTTTCTGAAATGTCAGATCAGAATTTTAGCATCCCCAAAACTGCAAAGAGAAAACTTACGTTTTGCTGACAATATGTATTCATTCCCTGATAATCTTCGTAAACCATCCTGTTAAATAAAAATTGATAATCAAAAAAGTTCTCATGTACTCACTGTTCCAAATGTGAAGTACTGTATAAGTTATCTAACATGGCACTAATAGTGCAATGAGACTGCATAAGCTTGACTATGTTCTGTTTCATCCTTAGAAGCTATCTTATCTGACTTTGTCTGTCTTTGTTTATACCCAAATGTTTTAGATATGCCTATACAAATACTTCACCTTCTCAGTTAATCATAATGGAAGGGAGATAGCAAGATGCAGGTCACAAAAGTAACTAGGTTCTATCTGAGCAGTAATTTCATAAGCCTAGTATTGGGGTTTCAGACAATATGCCCACAGCAAGAACTCTGCTTCCATCTTTGTATGTGTTATCTGGACCTTGGGTCTGGCTGTGTCCACTCACTCTGTGTAGAGCATGTGGGTGAGCAGTAATAGGGAATAGGGCAGGCAGAGGGTTGGCTCCACCTACCTCTCCTGGCAGCCCAGTACAGTGGCTCTTGTGACTTGCTGCTAGTTCAGGCCAGCAACATTTTACTGTGGACAAGGAAAGAGCAGGGAGGAAATGTGCCTCAGAGATATATACCTGAGTGTCAGTGCCTCCCTGATTTAATTCTGGGGTGGTGCCTAAAGGCACAATCTTGCCCTTAGTCGTTACAATAAACAGAATTATGTATTGGATATTTACTCTTAAACTCATCAGTTTAACAATATTAGATCAATTCCTGCTTGCTTCACAGATGCAAGCAGGATTTAGCCCAACATCTTTTAGATGCAGTGAATTAATGTTGGCTGTGTATGTATAAACTAGTTGTTTAAAAAAAACCTTTATAAACACACCTTTCTAACTGACTAATAACATTATATGCCTAGTGTACAACAGAAACAAATCTGGATGCCATATCTGACCTGTGTAATGTCTGCACGTATAAGAATTATTACATCTTGTTTCTATTTTAAGATTTGTAAGTAAATTAGTCTGGAGTTTTGTGACTTATGGAGAAGGCTGTCCTGCTGTTAAAGCAAGTTAAACATTTCTTCAATACCACTGCTGTGACACAAATATTCAAGACACCAGACTCAGTGTGTCCTCGAGAATAAAGGACTAGATTTTGTTACATTTGAGATACCAGATCTGATTACAGCTGGCAAATCTATGTTTTGATTCTGAATGCCGTTCCCACATTGAGTTTAATAAAATTAAAATAATAATAGCCTACATGACACACACAGACACTCTCTTGTATATGAGATCATCATCATCATCATGTTCCTATTACACCTCTGGCGTTTAGGGCAGTGATGAAGCTCCACTATTCCTGTCTATTTCTGGCAAGTCTTTCAATGGTTCCCCATCTGTGCCCCAGGTTTTTCAGCTTGGCTTCCACAGCTCTTCGCCATGTTTTGTTTTCGGGTGCCATGTTGTTTTAAGCCACATCATTTTGTAGACTGTTCCTTGTTCACCATGAGCAGCTGCATCCTCTGCTTGTGTTGCCAGATTATCAATATTATGCCATTTGTACATGAGATGGAATAATTTAATCTTCAACTGATCCTTTGCTGAACAAATGTTTCTTGTAGATCATTTTAAAAATCAATATATACTATACATTCATCCTCTGAAACATCCCTTCTCTGACTCTCCCTTTGCTTTGTACAAGTTTTTGTTCTATATCCAGTGAGGATTTTGTATATTATGGTACCCTAACTTTCAGTGAATCCTTATGCCATGTGATCATGAACTGCCATTGGGGATTGTGTGGGATCAGAACTCACATTTACAGAGGTTGGTTTGGATGTAATGAAGTGAGCAATGAGTCAGTGATATGTACCAATTCAAAGAATAGATGCAAAGGCCACTCAAGCTGTTGGCAAACTAGACAACAGCCTTGGGGTAGCAGATTTGTGGGAGAAGCAATTTTACACAGAGTTGCAGATTACACAGGGGCATGAAGTGCAGAGCTTGCTAACATATGGTGCTCTAATGCCCCATATAGATCCTGCTCGTGCAAGTTACACTGATGTAGTCTGTTCAGGTCAGGCAGGCCGCAGAGCAGGTGGGCTCAGAGAGGCCTCTGTGAGTGTGCACTGCAGGAGAGGCAGACCTGACGGAGAGAAGCAATAGTGGGGAGCAGACTCCTGTCTCACTGGGCTTGGCAGGGAAGACGCGGGGTTGGCTGGGCACTTGCCATCTGGCCCTGACAGGGAGTGAGAGTGAACTGGGGGCACCCTGCCCCCAACCTCCTGCAGGCAGCCAGCACCCCTCCCGCAACTCCCTCACAAATCCCCTCCACTCCTGTAGGCACCCACACCTGCCCTCTGCCTCCCACAGAAGCCTGCCCCTCTCCACCTCCTGCACAATCTCCCCTGCCTCCCATGCATGCATCATATGATGCAGTTTGGGCTCCCAACGCACAGAACTTTAAACGTATACTTGAGCATTCCATTAAAAAAATATCAAGGGGCCTGATCTTCCTTTCACTTGTAACAGTGTAAATCAGGAGTGATTCCATTCAAATCAATGGAGTTACACTGAAGCTACACTGATGTAAACTGGAGTAAATGCAAGGAGAATCCAGGCCCCAGCATTTATGTCAGCAATTGTTTGCCATCATGTGTACTCACTGTCATTAATCCTCCAACGAGATCACTTGTATGTGGATCTTCATCTTTTGTCCCAAGTTGTGGAGAGTATAACTCAGTGGTTCTTAGAATCTCCAGCACTCGATCTAAAGCTTCTGCCACAGGCATGGGACTGCTTTCTTGCGCAGCATTGATAATATTTATTACCTAGGTTAATATAAGAAACTCTTGAAATGTAGAAGTGATTGAAGAAAAGAGAGATTCTCAGTGACTAATATGAGAAGTCATCGCTACTAAACATAGCAGTATTTAATTCAGATTGTGTCGAACTAGTGTGAAATCTCTAGGGGATCAATAGTGAAACACTGAGGTTTTTTATTGACTTTGGGAGTAGGATCGAGGCTTTAAAGAGACCATTCTTATTAGGCAACTTCCTGTCTTAAGACAATGGCCCAAAGTATCTCCAAACAGACTCGATACAATCCTCTTCTACCTTTATCAGAAGGTCACTTTATTAAGCAACTGATATTTGTTGCTCTCTTGAATGATTGCTTGAGACACATTACAACATAGGCTCTGACTCTGTGGGTGTTCTGGGGCTCGAACACCCACAGAAAAAAAAATAGTGGGTGCTCAGTGCCAATCAGCTGTTTGGCAGCTGTGCGAGTGGGTTGGGGAAGGCAGAGAGCGGCGAGTGATAGGCAGGTGGGGGCCTCAGGAGAGGGAGCAGAGCAGAGGCAGGAAGAGGAAGATTGAGGATGGGGTCTTGGGAGAAGGGGTGGAGTGGGAGTAGGACCTCAGGACAGAGCACCCTTGGGGAAAAATAAAAATCAGCCCCTATGCATTACAACAAAAATTTATGTAAGGGAAATCCAGTCCCTTTCTTTTCATTAGCAGAGCTCCTCCAGGCAACAGAACCAGTGTGACTGTGCTAAACAGGGAGCTGAATGTGCAGAGAGATGAAGAGGGTGCACACTGCCTTGTGGCAGGCAGAGGGGATAGACAGGGGACAGTATGGGCAGCGAGGGTGGACTGGGAACAGAGCATTTGCCAATTCTTGGATCCTTCCAGTCACTCACTGAGGGAGATGGGAGAAAGGGAAGACTTACTGCAAGGGCCAGTTTAAGCTTCTACAGCCATTGCATATGGCCCAGCTACTCAGGCCAGGTGTGGTGCAGTGGGTTTCCACTACAGTATTTCAGAAAAAAAATCCAGGTAAATTCCGATTGTCTGACTTCATGAACACCAGCAATGGTGCATTACCTTGGTGATGGGTGCTTCAATAGTCATGGAATGTATCCTGGCCATGGAGGAGTGTCGCCTCTGTGAACTGCCTGTGCAGAAAACAAAACAAAACTAGCACCCGGATTAAAACGACAATGCATGACATCCAGAGTTAGTCAAGAACTCCTCGCTTGCCGTGACAGTCAGGACCACCTATAATAGCCTGCGTATGCACATGTGTCCTGCTGTGCTGATAAGGATGCCCACATAGATGCACGCTGAATCGTCAATAACACTGAACAGAGATAAGCTGCCATAATGGGCTGGCAACATAGTTGCTGTTTTTATCTTTTAAATGTTTTATAAAATGTTCAGCCTCAAGCGCCATGTGGATGCTGTCTTTGGGGAGACGGGAGGCGAGAAGGGTCCTGTAATACTACAAGGGTGTAAGACATGACGAGACACAAGGAATCAGATCACCAGCTGATGTAAATCAGGGCAGGTTCTTTGAACTTCATGCAGCAATGATGAGCTATGCCAACTGAGGTTCTGGCCCATAACGACTGATGTCACAAATCAGGGACTGGAATACCTACATCTTTTGTGTCAATTAGTAACTTTTGGCAGTAAAGCCCAAACCAGGCTATTTCCTGTTCCATAACCTGCAAGATGCAGCTACTTCTCTGCTACTCTTTGTGTTGAGCACATCTTCAGCATCAAAATCCAGGGTCTTTTTGGAGCAATGGTCAAAGTCTGGTGACAATTAGAAGTAAATCTGTTAGGTCAACTTTTCACCAGACTTTGCCCATTGACTAGAATGTACTGATACATGTTTTAACAGAAGCTTTATAAACACCAGGAAAGCCCTGCAGTATGTGAAACTACCTACTAAGGTGAAGGATGATATGCCATGATGAAGTGTAACTCCCAGATGTGTGACAACACAGTGCAAATGAAACAAACAAAAAAACTAGGAAGAAATTTAACTTTGACTTTCATGGGAAGAGTAGATAGGGAAACTACAACAAACCCTAATACTTGTGGGGGGCCCATAATCTGTTACCTTTACTAATGATGAAGAGTGACTTACATTGTGAGTAGCACTATTGAATTCTATGGGATTACTCATAACAGTAATGGCTACCCAATGTTAGTAAGGACGGCGGAATTGGGCCTTTTATTTCTAAAAGTTTTCCAAAAAGTAACATAAAAAATTGTTCAGAGGCAAAATACATGGGGTAGTTGCATAAATATGACATATTCATGGCTTGAGGGCTTTTAAAAGCCATGTGAAAAATATACAAACATCCACTTATCTAACATACCATCACTTCCTCGTGAGGTTGTGGATCTGACATCGAGCGATCCTTTCCTCCTATCTTTGTGTCGGCAAGTCTGAATATCTGTGGAGACATCAGTGTTATACAAGGATGGCAACAAAGGCTCTTCCCAGATTATATGTTAAAGGAAAATAAACATAGGTAGAAGCTTCATAGCTGCAGAGCAACATGCATAATGCTACAGTTGGCTGGAAAACAGCTTCTTAGAACTGTATTCACACTGGCCTTGCCACGGATGCTTGCACATCATATTCTCTGAATGCAGCTCTTGCCTCAAGCAAAGACGCGAGAGTAAATGGTCTTTGTGTAGAGGATCTAAAAGTATTTAGAGCCCTCTCTCAACCCACTGCATTGGTGCAGAATGTTGGTTCAGCCACAGCGCTACCAGTAATAGAGCTGTAGAAGTCAGAGGGGCCCTGAAAAGCCCTTATGGATCTAGAGAAACAAGGTAGGTGAGGTAATATGCGCTACTGGACCAACGTCTGTTGATGAGAGACAAGCTTTCGAGCTACATAGAGCTCTCCCTCAGGTCCTATGGGTCTATACAGCAGTGAAGCCGCTGACCACTTCCCTATCCCACCCCTACCATCCCCTCAAACTCTGGGTGGAGTCTGTGTTGTCTTTGAGGATACCCCCTACACTAGATGTGTTTAGGGCTGGAGGCAGCCAGCATTTGGCTCTAAGGCAAGATTAGAAACTTCAGTAGACAAGAGTTCTCTGATATCTGAATATTCCACATCTTAGAAAATCACCATTAAATGGCTTCATGCAAGAATTGTTGGACTGTATAATTTGTAATATTTAGTAAGCCAACTTGGACATACGTATAGATATTACCTATTTAATCCTCAGAACAGCCTATGGGTGGGAGTCTGTTCTCCCTGTTTTACAGATGGGGGAACTGAAAGGCAGATATAGTGATTTAAGTCAATAGGGCAATTTCTGAGCTCAGTAAGGCTCACACAGTCCCATTGCATGTTAATTAGCACGGAAAGTGGTTACACAAGGATAACCGAGGACAGGGTTTGGCCCGTTGCTTGTTTTTTTAGTTTTAATTGACTCATACCAGTTAAATGTTTGTCGGTGAGCTGAGACTGCCTAAGGCGGGGGATGGGGGCATTACTACTGAGTACAACAACAAGGAGCAGACAGAGAGTTGCAGCCTAGGACTCTAAGTGTGGGTGGACATACTCCATCCCTTCAAAGGAACTAGTTCAGGGTGGGAAGATCAAAAGGGGAGCTGAATTATGAGCAGAGCCCAAGGGCTTGGCAGAGAGCAGAGAAGGAACAAAGGATTGATTTTAAGTCCTCTAAAGTGCCAATACTGGAGGAGCAAATCCCAGCACTGATGGGGTATGTGTGTCTGAAGACCACTAGGCAGGAGAGAGAGTAGAGTTAGCAAAATCTCTGGTGGCTGCTTGTACAGAACCCCTTGGAGTGCTAGGGTATTGCTTTCTTCTGATTCACTCCCCAAGCTACTTCATTGTCCTCCGCACACCTTCAAATGGAAGATGGCTTCTACCAGAGGCACATGAGGAATGTGGGTTTGAGCCCTCTGCTTTTCTGTTTGTAACAGAAGGCACAATAGCATAACTTGGTCCACACACCTCCCGCTTCAAGTGGAGGAAGGAGACTGGAGACACGTTTGCTATATGGGAACCCTTGTTAAAATGGATGCTGTCTCCCACAGCACTGGCCCCAGATCCTGAAGTGGCACTACTGGAAGCTGTAATGTTTGGGGCAAGTCCTGCTAGAACAGTGGTCTTCAAACTGGGGTGCGCGCACCCCCAGGGGTGCACGAGCCCACCCCAGGGGGTGCGCGAGACCCCAGTGCCGCTGCTGCGCCCACCTGGGAGAGCGCCGAACTCCCGAGTGGGCTATTTTGGTCCCGCCGAAATGCCGCCGCGGAAACCGGAAGCTTCCGCTTTCTGCGGCGGCATTTCGGCAGACATACTCCAGGGGGCCGCAAGTGGCCACGGCCCGAAAAGTTTGGGGACCCCTGTGCTAGAATACTTCAGTACTTTTTTTTAAAGGGGGAAGAGGCAGTTATCTGGATTTTAATTTAAATTGAATAAAAAAACAACTGGGAGTTTCCTAATCATAATTGTTCAGACTATAAACAAATTGATTTGGGGTTGAAGCCACCCTGTAAACGCTGAAACTCTAAGGCACATAGAAGGCAAAGCGAGCAGGACCAAGCCCTAAATGATGTGCATTCATCATTGTAGCCATCCACGTGCAATATCCCAAAATAGCAAAAGCAAGAGATCTTTATTAAAGAAGCAAAAGGTGCATGCCATGAATTATATTAGTCATGACGTAATTCCCATCTAGATGGTGTCCTTGACATTTCTAATCTAGTCATAGAGATTGCATCAACTACACTACCTATGACTGGAATGTGAAACAGAACCATATGTGGTACCCACTCATGGTTCTAACACAGACACATTACATTTTCAAGGTTTGTTTGATTTATGTCACTTCTGAAACAAATTTGCCTGGCACAGATAACTTGCGTTTATTTTGTCTCCCCATTTTATTGCTATCTAAATATTATTGTTTTCACTGAGCTGTGTCTGAGTGTGATCTTAACGACCTATCTAATCTTTTCCTGCATACATCCCATGCTTCTTGTGACAAAAACACAATAACGTACCTGTCTGAGATTCAGCCTGAACACGTTCACATATTCTTTCTGCCTATAAAGCAATATAAGAAATCCAGTAAATCAATCTCCTGATCACACTGTGATGTTTTCTGCTTAAACTAAAATGGACAAATCACCTTTTTTCTTACCTTATTGTTGTCATTGTACAGTCTACTAACTGACACATAGTGTCTAATCTTTCTGTAAGCAAAAAACAATGTGTTATTGTCACGCCGATTCCCACCTCTGATACTCATCTAGCAGCATTTTAAATTTACAAGATCCATACTAGCAAGAAATCCATCCAGGACAAATCCTACTCTGTGGGGCATGGAACCAATGCAGTTCAGCTGCACTGGCGGGCAGGAGGGAGGCAGGGTGAGATGTGTGTGCTGTGTAGCCATAATATGTGGGCACATTCTGTGCTGCTGTTTAGGTGTATGGTGTGGCTGGTGACTCTGCAATGATGTAGGTCCAGACAGATAGACTACAGGGCTTAGGGGGCGGAGCAGATACCTAGGCTAGAACCATCCTAAATGCCATGACACTTCCTTGCCAACTGCATTTGCTTTGTACTCAGGTAATGTATATGCGAGTATGGGTCTATCTCCTTTGCTTTGTAATACAGGCTGCCAGACGTTTTTGCTCCATTGATGGGTTATGAATATCCTACCATGAGTACGAATTACTACCATGTGATGCCAGCAATTTAAAATATCCCACTTCTTCTGCCTATAAAGAGTTGAGTTTCCCCCACTCACTTAATTAATCTATAATGTTTGTTGGCTAGGAAAGAAGATCATCCTGAGACGGAAGGGACATACAAATATAGGGGTTCCTGAAGAAACGTGTACTCTTATATCATCAAGCCCATATTATTTTAATAACTCTGCATGTTTTCCATTGGCATCACCTGGGAAGAAGCATCACATCTAGCAAGTGATGATGATCAGTGTGGGAACCAGACTGCCTGACTTCAGTGGGATAGGAAGAACTAAAGTGCAAGGTAAGGTGCATAGAAAATTCTTGGAGAGTTTAGGGACTGTTTCGATATATGCCAGCTGGTCCCCTTTTCTTTATTGAAATTGCATAGCGGGCCTTACCATAAATGTTCTAATAATCAATATTTACCATTCTGCTCTAAACGTCCCAGTCAATGGCTGAGTGGAAGTGCTGGGAAAACAGTAATTTTGCATGAGTAAGGAATGTTAGCTCCCTCTGGGTGAAGTTCACCTGGGATGTAAGTGTAAAGGACCTACGCAGATCAAGTAGCTGCACCACAGAACCAGTCTGTACACCAGCCTTGCATAGGCCAGCATGCATGGAGATGATGGGAGGGAACATGGGTGCTAGGTTTATGTGGCTCTCTCCAGTGGCTTCAACACAAGGCATAAGGGGAGCACTCACCACTCCAGCCCACAGGTTGGAATAATAGCCACAGGGGAGCGTGGCCCAAACACTGGCTCTGCACTGGAGGTTGGATTTCACTTTCTTTGAATACAGTGCAATTAGCTGAGCGTTATATGAATAAACCGGATTTTACCCTGAGTACTTAAGTGGTGGAACAGTCCCACTGCAGGCTCCCAGCTCTGCAGGGATGAATTTCACTTAGAAAGCAATAGAGTCTGATGCAAGGCCCACTGAAGCCAATGGGAGTGTCTGACTTCATTGAGCATTGTATCAGACCTCAAATACATATTGACAAGGCACTGTACTTTTGCACTTACCCTCCCTGTCCAATGACAGGCATTATCGTCACATTTTGTTGTATGCTATCTCCATTTTTCTTTTTGGTGTAATACATTCCTTGCCATTCCTGCAAGAGTAGTCCAAAGATAATTATAATGAAGTAATTAACAAATCTAAGGCTATTTTCTACAAATTCCTCTTCATTTATTACTGTCAAAAGAGTCAGGAAAAAATAAATCCTAATTTGATATGTTTTCATTTAAAACTGTCTTGCAATCCCAGACAGAGACATTCATTCTAGGGGTCTTAGAGGCAATGCATGTGTCAGAGAAACATGGACTCAGAAAGAAGAGAAATTGAAGATTGAGCTGGGGCTGTGGGTTCTCACCCCACTTACAAGTGTCTACTTCTTTTAGCTCATTGGAGAAAATATCCACCTCTCCAGAACACTCAGACAGCTGCTCCCTCTGGCCCCATATGTCATTTATAAAAACAAATTTAAGAATTTAAATACCAAAATAATCTCACACACTTTCGAAGCTGAATTCCCGAGACAGAAAACACGAGACATTTTTTGTATATATAATAGCACACTGACCAGCCAATGCGGGAGCATTGGTTGATGGGCTCCAGAGGAGTCTAACACTGGAGGGGTTGAAACATGTCTACTCCTTGGTCTCTGAAGGTAGCACTGTAGTTATAATAGATCTACACTCTTGGGTTTCAGACTAACGGAAGAGTAGAGCTTGTCAGATGATGCCTGGGGTTTTTTTTCTGCCAAACATGTCAACTTTTTGTCAAAAATCCAAAAAATGGAAAGCTTTTGGTTTTCAGTTGTTTTTTTTTTAAATAATAGTTAAAATTCTCTATGGAAAGCAGAAACTCCTAGTAAAGGTTGCGGTTACTTGAAAACTCAATTTTCTGTCAAAAAATACCTTAGATGTAAAAATTTTGGTCAGCCCTGGATATGATTTTCAGAAAATGACTATTTCCCCTCCTGTTTAAAACCTATATTTTTAAAGGACATCCTGTTAAAAAAAATATCTTTTTTTATTCCTTGATTCTAAAGCCAGAAGGGACCATTATCTAATCGCCTGTATAACATTCACCCAGTTACTATTTCATTCACCCAGTTACTATTATTATTTTCATATATCTAACTCCAGAACTTCTACTTAAAGCAGAGGCTGTTCTCTGTATTGGGGAATAGAAGAAACTCCACAAGTAGGCTGGCACAAACAGATGTTGTCCATCCCATATTTTTCCAGTAGAATTATTTCTCTCTCTCTGTAGCTTTCTTCAGTCTTCTCCCACAACCCTGTCCCCATTCTGTCTGCTTTCTGTTCCACTGTTCACCCGACTTCTCTCCCGCTCTCCTATTTTTGTTTCTTTTTCCATAGCATAATGCAAAGCCAATAACGTTCAATATGAAGCAGTCTGTGGTCCAATGCTATTTGAGCGGATTCAAAGTCATGCCCACAGGTTTGTCCATCCTAGCATAAATTTAAAGAAAAAAAAAGAGTCTAGAAAATCTGGGTCCAAAACCATCCAAATGATGAACAACAAATTGACTGCTTACTGTACGTGGGCATCATCCAAAGCCCAGTGAAGTCACAGGGAGTCTTTTAATTGATCAGGATTTCTCTGCACTTGTGTATCCATGTGCACATGCACATAATACAGAATACTGAATATACACACATATTTTTATCCTTATATTGTAGAGAAACCAATAGACAGATGGGCCAAGACTGCACAGGCATAACTGAGGGTAGAATTTGCCCTACATTCTAATGTAATTTGCACTGGGGAAGAAGAACCAACAAGTAAAAATCCAGCATTCATAAGGACTGCATAATGACAAGCAATGGAGGGGGAGGAAGGAGAGGCATAATTAAAAAACAAACAAACCCTGAAAGTTTTTTTCATGTATATGTCTAAGAAAAGAACTGTGCACAACAAATTGGGAATCAAGCATAAAATCTTCTCCCATATGTTGCATGCGGAATATAAATGAAGACTAAGCAAACATTACACAGTTCTATGCTCTCGGAATTTAAAATGATACATAGCAATAGTTCCCTGACAATCAGTGTAAGGGAGAGATGAGTAATCAATCTCTAAACCCAGATAATAAGGTCAGAATATGCATAAAGGGATGAACTCATAATGCACGGATTGAATAATTCTAGAGTTGCAAGTGCCTTCTGATCATGTCAGGATAGAAGCAGTCACTAATGGATTTTGCTTCATATTCAATAGGCAAAAAGTCACAGTTGTAATGTATGAAAAAAAACAAGAAAACCTTGAAAGGTAACGTGTGGAGGAGAAGGGTCAGAACAATTCAGTTCTGGTCTAAGCCAAACACCAGCCATTATGTAAAGTTCTTACAAGGATATTACATAAACACATTTTAAGAACTCCATATGCTTTCTCCAAGAACCTCTGTCAGCCAGCTAAATAGAGAATCTGTACCTCTCGACACATGCCTTCAACTGAGCTCATCCTTATGAGTGAATTACTGTCCTAGAAATATGGTGCCACAGTCACTTCAGCGTGGCCTAATGTTCTGGTGTTAAAATAAAGACTAAGAATGTCTGGTGTAAGTAGAAAAGAAAGAATTAATAACATCCTTGATATAAGCAGCTAATGCTCTAATGATACCTTCATTACCCATCATCCCATGGATTTATATATACAGTAAGACACCAAAGCTTATTGTAAACACTAATGTCAAGCACAAAATCTTCCACAACATAATCTGAGTCCAGGGAAGGGCCACTGAGTTTGGTTCATTTTTCATATAGAATTGCACACAGTGTGCACCCTTACAACCTACTCACTTGCCTTAGATAACTAAATAACTTCCCCTATAGTTTGCAGGAAATATATTCCTCTGCTGTGTAACTCCTAAGCTGTGAGAGAAATTGGGTGCCCTGTCTGAATTATCAATAGGTATCTCATAGGGCTGGTCTACACTACTGCTTAAGTCAAGGTAACTTACATCACCCAGAGGTGAGAAAAAGACATCCCCCTGAGCAACGTAAGTTACACCAACCCAAGTGCTGTCTGCACCGACACTATGTCTGTGGAAGACACTCTCGCTGTGGTGTAGATTTGTCCTCACTTTATGAAAGTGAAACTATCTCAAATAAAGTTTTTTTTGTCCCAGATCATAGGGATCAGATGCAGCGAAACTTCTAGTCAGATGTGATCAGCTAGTTCACATTTCACCTCAGTGGATCTAATTTGATTCATTCAACGAGTTAAGAATATGCAAGTATTGCATCTTAATTTCTTAAATTCGAACAGAAGGAAAATGCCTTTTGATAGTATTGGTCTCTTGTGAGTACAGCCAGTATATATTAACTAAAGACCTCTTTTTGCTTGGCTCTGCAATCTCCTTCCTGATCACTGTGTACTACACGGATTGTCCAAGTCCATTTGCTAAAACAGTCCCTTGTTTTACCGTGTAAAATGCCAATCAAATGCTGTTTGAAGATGCTAAACTTTGCCACAGATTAATGTTTCTCAACACAGGAGTTAAAATATTACAGGTGTGGATGAACAAGCATAGATCCATCTTGGATCCCACTGTACAACTAGAAACATTTTCCCCGAATCCCTAGCACAGCTCTATCAGAAATTCTGGTTTGTTACTATGTTTGTTATGATTCTACATAGTCTCAAACTGGGACAGGTTAGTCTCATCATGAGACAAGAACTACTATGTGCTGGATGATCAGAAAACATCACAGCACAGTTTTTTGTCTGGGCTAGAGAAATTGCTTCGTATATTGTAAGCTAATGTAATCAAGTTACAGTGCCCACATACTTGGTTGCTAACGGGAAGCAGTCTTTTTTCATATGTACAAAAAAATCACAAACATGGAGGGAGACAGATAAATCAGATCAGATTTATCTTGACACAACCAAAACTTTTTGGAGAATGTTATGCCTTCCAGAGGCAAGTAAGTTTCAGATTCTCCTGGAACAATTTAGTATAAAACACTTTCAAAATATTGTGATCTTTCAAACATTGAACCACAAAGTAAAATTGCATCTGCAAATGTTTCCTAGAAGAACTCATTTTGTGTTAATAGGTAAAATTCTACATTTTTACAATTTATATAGATTACAAACTGTTAAGTGTCCCAAAGGCAAATACGACGACATATGGAACAAACACAGATGTACATCGAGGAGAGTTTAAGACCTTCCAGAAATGTAGGTTTTAAAGTTTAATATCTCACTAATATTCACAGAGGGGTGTCCTGAAATCAGAATACTAGACCACGAAAACCTTGACAGCTACATACTCAGAGGAAAAATATTACTCAGTATTAGGTTTTTTTTACATGAGTAGTCTAAAAATACATTTCTCTTAGAGACATTTTTGTTATTACATTAAAAATAACTGAAAATGTGTTAATTGCATATATTGAATACTAGATGCTGTAGTCACGAGGCCCAATAGAACTAACTGATCTGTATTCTTAACTTAATGAACATCACATAATGGCATCAGACCTGTACCACGTGCCTTTATTTGGGTGCACCTTCACAGAGGCAAAAGAACTGTGAAGCACCATCATTTTAGCCCTTGGATGTCTCTTGGATCTGTTCCAGCACTCCAGTCAATATCCAGACACTTGACAGTTTCATGTTCAGATGCACATTCCATCTGTACAGAGACATATCATTGCCTTTCTAGACGAATACCCATGTTACTACCTTGATGTACACAGTGTAACTAATCACATCTTTGCATTGGTGCCTTGATGCATCAATGCCTAGATGTACGCAATACCAGTAATTAATTTTAACATCTCACCACACTGTCAATAACGTGGTGTTTTCCAGCAGCCAGCCAGTGTGACCCAATTAGCTATCCTGACTCAGCCTTGTGTATATGCTAGGCCACGTCTTTGCAACTGCAACAGATTCAGAAAATTCCTCAGGTTACCACCATGATCAGCGTCTCCTTAGATAGGTACCATGACATATCTCTTCACTGACCTCAGAAGGCAGTTACGCTTTGCTGTCAAGGTGCAAATGTCAGCTCCGAGACATACTGTGACTTTTTTTTTCATTTATAGGTACTCACAGTGTACCACAACAATAATACACTCAAAGGAACACCACAGTGCTATGAGGCAGTCTGCAAAATCTGTTATCAACCTCCATATCCGCACTTTGAAGCCATCTGATTCCCCTGCACATCCTTGCTGCAACTAATATTTCTAATGGAAATCCACTAGAGAGTCCCTTGGCCATTAGAGAACTACCTCGCTTTTGGAAGAAAAGGGCCTGGCAGTTGGAAGCTGACATGTCTCTTTAGCGTGATAGCAAATTACATGCCTCTCTCCTGAGCTTTCTAAATTCTGAGCTTGCTAATCAGCTACAATGTATCATGTTGAAAGCAGAGTGTGGTTCTGTTCTAATCTACTTGCCTCTGGACAACTTGTTCTTTCATATCAAGCTACCTTATTCTCCTTATTCTCCACCTCCCTTTTAGGTTTCCACATCTTTTGGTTCATGCAGCATACGCTCTACATATGTAAAGTGAGTAATACACATACATGTAACACACGCTACATAGAAATAACACAGGAGAGTGTTTTACTCTTACTTTTCCATGCAACCTAACTGAAAGTAACCTTTATAAAATGGAAATGTCATTCTTGACAAGATCCAAACCTCTTTAAACTCAGTTCAGAGCCCATTCTAGAAATGTATTACTCCATCTTAACACTTTCTTGCACAAAAATTATATAAAAACTATATAAAAAGCTTTATGTTTTGACAATATCAAAAAATTTTTACCACCACTGATAAGAATTTTCCCACCAACATAGAATATTTATTGTTCTCAGAGATTTTTTTAATTGTTTTTCACCATTATTGAGCATACCAAATATGGGATATAATGAAGGGATGTATGGGCATATGTGTACACGCATACATACACATACATACATACACACACAAATTGGATGAGAAGATTTGAATCATGTGGGATTCATTTCTTTAGCATCAGTAAGGTTGTTCACATCGTCAGACCCACAATTTAAAGTGTTTGGAGTTACAACAATGAGAGTGAGATACCACAAGATTGGTTTTCAATGCAGGAAAAATCGAATCTACAGGGAGGAGCACTGCTACAAGACCCAGTGCAGCAAAGTACCAAAGGGAGTTGAGGAGTTCATGGCTCTCCTCTGTACCTTGCAGGATGGAGCCCATAATTATTGCAGTTGAGAGGACTAGACTAAACCTGCCCTCTCTGAAGTCAATAAGATGAATACAATTGATTTCAGTGGGAAGAGGATTGGACCCCAGGTTATTATTTTATGTGCCAAATACTGCTTGTCACAACTAGTCTCGTTGACTTCAACGGGATTACTTGTGTGAGTAAGCAAACATGCCTGTAAAGTCTATGCTGTGTTTTATGCATGGGTAATTATCATTCATACACGTAGTGTGCAATAATATCATGGAATGATAAATGATATTATACTGCTACTTACCTTTCCTATCTTTATGCAGGAATTAATAGTATCTAGGAAATCAGCTTTTTTTTCATTTATAGGCACTTCAGTTAATTCCTTTCCTATTAATTCACCTATTTGATAGCCCATCGCTGTTTCAAATGCAGGATTTACATACTGTGAAATAAAACCAAAGCTCATTAAACACAATACTTAAAGGAAGAAAGCCAAGACAGACCTGCATTTTGACCTACCTTGTTAAATCTAGTGGTATGTTCACTAAGCTGAGATAAAAGTCTTTGTATGTATTATTCATAAAATATACCCTTCAATATTTTTTAGCACAATAAAACAAAAATCCATTCCAGAAGACTGGCGCTCTTATCAAACAAGCCTGCATGTGCACATGAGCAGAGAGAGGGGGAAATCTATTTTGTTATGGAAACAGAACATAGTTTTGCATGTCTAAGGAGTTATTAAAGACAACAAATACTCTTGAAAAATGCATCCTTTCAGTCTTCAAAGGATAGCCAATCTCAGTGTTGTGAAAGTCACAAACAGGATGGAGAGATTTTCTAGGGCCGAGGAGTATTAACCGGTCATGTTGCTAAATTCTGCTTTTTCTTTATATGAAGCAGCTAAGGACCTGGGGGGGATGTGTCTCTGGCCCCCCCACAAAGCTCAAGAAAATGGGCTGTGTGAAGGGGAATCTAAGAGTGCTGGGAAGCAGGAATCCTTATCCATAAACTGAGGGTCCTTGATGACAGGGGAGGGAGGGTCACAATTTAAAGGTTTGGCCCCATCCAACAGCTTGCGTCCTGTCTCCCCAGGCACCCATCCCCTCTTACCCTCAGCAGCCACCTCCCTGCAGCTCCCAGGTGTTAGCTCTGTGTGAAGAGACAGCGGCAAACAGCTGGGAGCCGCAGGGCAGGGCTGCTGCTTTAGCTCCATAGGGAGAGGCAAAAACAGCGTCTCTCCCTGCAGCTCCCAGCTGTTTGACGCTGCTTCTCCCCATGGCTGCAGCTCCCAACTTGCCAGCTCCAGCAGCTGCCATGTGGGGATGGAGCCCGGCAGCTGCCATGTGGGGATGGAGCCCGGCAGCACCATGTGACGGAGTGGGGCCAGCAAACTCTAGCAAAAATTTCGGGGTTGGAGGACATGTGACTCCCAAGTCTCCCACACACAGGTTGCTGGGGATGATCTGGGGGATGCCTTGGGGCTTCAGGCCTCCAGGGCAAGCCTGCCACGGCTCACAGATTCAGCAGGAGTGTGGCTGAAGCCCTGAGCTCCAGTAGATGCACCCCAGCTCTTGAATGTCTGAAGACTGTCATGTGCAGCTCGGAGAGTCAGTAAGTTTAGCCACCTCTGACTTATAATAAAGTTCACCTATACAGGCTGGATTAGTGGATTAGCCTTTCAAGAGTGGAGAGCTAGGTGCTGTCTGTGCTGACTTTAGTTTGGGAATGAGGGAACCATATTCAAAAATGTGGTTCCAACCAAGTCAGTCTAAATCAGTTTATCAAGTGAGTGTAGATGGCACAGACAACTTCAATGCCACATTTTAAAAATGGATTCTATTCTTGTTTAAACAGTTCCAATATGATTTGGCTTCATCCATGTTAGCTGGCCACACCATCACAGAAACCATGTTACCTGGGTCTGTGTTCAAATTTAGATTAAATTCTGTTCCTTCAACTGGTTTGAGCCCCACTGTGTACAGAGGGATGGATTCAAATCTTCAAGGACAATGAGCTTCAAGGAAATGAGTTTTGTGATTTTATTCTATCACTTGTGGACATTTGCTAAAACTTGACTAAAACTTACACTCAGGGGCCTTGTCTGCACTGGGAATTAGCTTCACTTGCAGCTAGATTTTAAAGAAAACGTAAATTAATTTGCAACACTTTAGGAAAAGAAAGTTTATAAAACTGTGGCTGTGTTCACAAGCAGTTATCAGCAATATATGAAATAAGCATCACAAAAAGACTGAGGGCCAGATCTGCAGCATAACTGCAAAGATTTCTTATTTTTTTTTTAAATGTACTTGGTTTATACAGGATATTTTAAACTGAGGAAACTGTACATGAGAGCTGAATTCATCTCATCTGTTCAGAACTATTAGATCAGCTGCTTGAACCTCTTTTAAAGAAAGAGTACATGTAATTGTGGATGAAATAAAATTTAGTGAACCCACATAACAATATTTTATGCTTATAAAAATAACTAGAACAAACCTGTATTACATGATCTTCACTTGTGATCTCAATGGCTTCTTGACTTTTCTCGAGTGCTGTAAATATTGAATTACAAGCCCTTGTAGACAGAAAAAAACCCCAATGGATTAGATTTAATTTACGTGTCTCTTAAGGTCTAAGATAAAATAGCATAAAACAGAAAAAACACAAATTCTGGCAGGAGTTTGTGCTTTAGGGATTAATAGGGACATACTTTTTTGGCTAACTAACTTTCTATAATGAGCATCCATACAATAAGAAGAAATATTATTTTTTGGATGAGAATAAATTTGGCCTTTTTATTGTTGATAATTTCTTTAAATTGATAAAAGTACCTTAATTTAAATTGTGCCCGCACTTCTCCAAATTCCAGCTGAATTAGCTCATTGTAACAGGCCATGATATTGGAATTTTCTACATATCTCTGTAAATGAAAAGTTAGAAATATTTCAGCAGTTGACTTTTCTGTCAATAATGATATGCTGTTTTAAAGAAAAAAGAAATTATGAATGACAGCAGGGATGCATAAAATGAACACATTCTCAAGTAAAGAGCTCTAGAAACTTCATCAGGCTGGTGCATTTCCTCCAGGTGTTTGTTACATTTTGAAAAAAGCAATAGAAAAAGTGCAACAACAAGATAAAAACAGCATGCTGTGTCAATGTGACTAAGTCAATAAATAGGATCAAACTAATGTCTGTCAAAATTATCTGTCTTCATGCTGTTTAGTTTAAATAACAATTAAATCATATTGTTAATCAACAAAGTCAAATTTCAACACCAATTTTACATGGTGTTTAGCTTCCTAGGTCATAATTTAATAGATAAAAAAAAAAAGCATTGTTTGTTTCTAACTGTTACATGACAAAGTATTAGCCCTTGTCTAGTATGTATTCATTTTAGGCCTGACCTAAGGCCTAATGAAGTTAACAGAAATAATTCCATTGACTTTGGTGGGCTTTGATTCAGACCCTCTATGTGTCTGGCCAAAGGACTTTTCTATATATGAATCTGTTTCTGATTAACTGTTCCCAGATAACTCCATGGGTGGACACGTATTCTGTAATAAAAGTGCCATCTTCCTATTTAACTTGACCAAAATGGGTTAAACTAAACAGGCACAAGGAACTCTTATTCCAGAGTAAGCCTTTCCATGCATGGAGTTATTCAGGAACAGCTGTTGCACTCCAAATACATTCCCTACTTTAATGAGAAACAACTTCCAAGCGTAGACAAGCCTTCTGGATCTTCATGCTAAAGTGCCACAGACTTCAAGGGGAGTTGATCAGGAGTAAGAATTGCAGGAATGGGCTCTAAAAAGATAATGCCAAGGCTGACAAGCCCCTAATCCTGAAAATACTTAAGCATTCTACATAACTTTACTCATCTGAGTACTTCCTCTGAAGTCACTGGATCTACTCAGATGAATAAAATTACTCCCATCCTTCACCATTTGCAGCACTGAGGTCTAACTACAAATAAGGAGAAGGATGCAAATGTGCTATGACAGAAAAGTAAACAAACAAACTAGTGAACGTGCACCATGTGTCTCACTATAAATCATGCACTTTTTGTTCCATTGTCAGTTTAACGTACTGAAGAATCCACCTAACTGACACCCTAATAAGCACTAAGCCTGCTTAATTGGGATAGTTGCCAGGGAACAGATTCAGTATAACGCATTCCAGATGACTCTAGAGTCTAGACAATAGATAATAGCACCTGATAATGTCTGAAACCAATTTGTATTTGATAACATACGTTTCCCATGGGATGTTCTATTGTTCACTACAAGCTACTTCCCTGCTCTGCTATAGTATGGCTACTAATAAGTCAGTCTGGCACATATATACTTATGAAATAAAGTTTAATGCTTTTAAATTTCTTTTAAAATAAGAATATAAAGAGTCTCTGGTAGTTAGGAGGATCTCTGAAGTGGTCATGTTTCTATTTCCATTGGAGTATGCTAGCTCAGAAGGAGACAATATAGAACAGGGGTCGGCAACCTTTCAGAAGTGGTGCCGAGTCTTCATTTATTCACTCTAATTTAAGGCTTCACATGCCAGTAATACATTTTAACATTTTTAGAAGGTTTCTTTCTATAAGTCTATAATATATAACTAAACTATTGTTGTATGTAAAGTAAATAAGGTTTTTAAAATGTTTAGGAAGCTTCATTTAAAATTAAATTAAAACACAGAGCCCCCTGGAATGGTGGCCAGGACCTGGGCAGTGTGAGTGCCACTGAAAATCAGCTCGCATGCCACAGGTCGCCTACCCCGATATAGAAAAATGGACTAAAGAAGGTGAGGTTTTGCAGACCGAAGGACTGACAAACTAGACCGACAAACTGGACCATTGAAAACCAAACTGCAACACAGCTTCTCATATTACATCATAGTTCACACTTTACAGAACAATCCAGGTAATGAAAATACATACGTACCCTTGTGAAGCCTGCTGCAATCAGTGGCAATATTGATGACTCTTCCCGATCACTATGTCTTTCAAAAAAGAACGATAAAATTAGAAATGCCTCTTTTGCTGATTCAGTCTTGGTTCCACAAAATAATCCTTAGCATGACTGGGGCCTAAAACACACACTATGTAGCCAAGCATTACAGTTTTGTTACTGTAAATCAAATTCACTTCTTGTGCTTTGATAAACACCTTGAATGTTAAGTTTAATTTTCAGTAAATGTTTCATCAAAATTATCGTTTCCATTTTCAAGCACCCTCTCTAACTTTTTGGCAACACAAAAATCAATGCCTCAAGCTAACAGACTTAAGAAATTGCTTGACTAGTCCATGTTTTTCTATACTCGACTCTTTACCATTGTTGCTACCCTTGGCTAATGGAAAATATAGAGAACTTGAAAGCTGACATGGCCAACTAGTTTCAAAACTGACTAGTAATTTTGGGTGCCTCAAATCTTGGATGTCCAACTCAGGACATTCACTAGGTTCTGGTTTTCCAAAGTTGGGTTCTCAGCACTTTCTGAATATCAGGACTCTTTAAGGTGTGACAATGTGGACACCCATAAAAAGAGGCACCAAAATCACTCATCATTTTTGAAAATCTTGGCCATATAAACTTTCAGTATTTAAAAAATATGTATATACCTTGGGATGGGGGAAGTTGGAGGAATGGCAATTGTTTTAGGTTTGGTTAAAAAGTATATCAGAGGTAATGGAGGCTGGTAAGCAGATGATGTAATAGCTTGCATTTAAATAGTTATTTTGATTTGAAAACCTCAAGGCACTCTCAGTGGGTATGATTATCTCTATTTTATAAATGGGGAAACTGAGGCATATATAAATTAAGGGACTTGCCCAAGGTCAGACAGAGAATCAGTGGCAGGCCAGAGGATAGCTCTAGGTATCTCAGCTCCCAATGAGACAGCTGCTGGAATAATGTGCTCAGTTCTGGTACCCACAATTCAAGGAGGATGTTGATAAATTGGAAAGGGTTCAGAGAAGAGCCACAAAAATACTTAAACAATTAGAAAACATGGCTAATAGTGATAGACTCATGGAGCTTAATCTATTTAGTTTAACAAAGAAAAAGATTTAGGAGTAACTTGATTATAATGTATAAGTACCTACATGGGGAACAAATATTTAATAATGGGCTCTTCAATCTAACAAAGAAAAGTATAACATAATCCAATGGCTAGAAATTGAAGTTGGACAAATTCAGACTGGAAATATGGCATGCATTTTTAATGATGAGCGTAATTAACAATTGGAACAATTTCCCAAGGACCACAGTGGCCTCTCCAGCACTGACAATTTTTAAATCAGGATTGGATGTTTTTCTAAAAGATCTACTCTAGAACAATTGTAAGGAAGTTCTATGGCCTGTGCCATACAGGAAGTCAGACTCGAGGATTCCAATGGCTCCTTTGGCCTTAGAATCCATGAGTTCCCTGTCCTAACGACTCGATAATGCTGCCTCTAAGGAGTACAAAGAAATAAGAGCAAGATACTGGCAAGAAAACGAACTGAACTGTTGGAACCTGCTTTGAGAGAAATCATCCTACGCACAAAAGAAGAACCTCTGCAAAATGTCTGGTAAGTTGGGCTTTGTCTTCACTGGCACAAAAGTGTTTTTTCTATAGTACAATAATTGACACATGATCGTTAACTCCCAGTAAAATCTTACATGGACACAAGGCATTTGCGTTTACTGTCAGGTTGCTAGGCGAGGTCAGCACTATACCCTCTGCCTGCGGTTGGCTCACTTTGCTTACCTTACTCTAAAAGTACAGTGCCTTGTCTTGCCACGTTCTTACCGTAGGATAGCTAACGTGTGTTAGTTATCCCATGGTAAAAACACATCTTTATTTTGGGTCGGTGAAGACTTAGCCATACAATGTACTATTCAGCAGAAAATCGGTCCTGTGGCATGTCTGCACTGCAATGGGAGGTGAACTACAGCTTGGGAAGGCATATCCACGCTTGCTTTCAGCTAGCTACCGTGGCTAAAAAAAGCAGTGAGGATGCGGCAGCAAAGGCTTCAGCGTGGTCTGGATAAGCCTGCCCCACACTCTGGATACATACTTGCATTCCTAGCCCATGCAAGGGTCCACGTTGCCCCATCATCCCTGCTAATTTTAGCTGGGCTGCTCACCTGAACTGCAGCCACACGTCCTACTGCATTGTAGACATACCCACAGGGCAATGCAAATACATTTCTTAGCCTTTTACACCAGGCTGGGACACTGAGTGTTCTGAAAGGCTGGAGAGCTCAAGTTAATGAGATCTTCTCTTGAAGAGCATTTATCCTTATCGCAGCATTCACAGTGTGAGCTTTGTTAAAAAAAGAAAAAGTAACTGCAGAAAAACCTCTTGAGTAACTTCCTACCATGGCTGTGATTTAGCAAGCCAGGTTCAAATCATGAGCAGCTGGGCTGCAGTACCAAGGATGTGCCATATTTTTCTTTTCTTTTCTTTTTTTTGGTGAAGGACAAGAAGCTCTTGAGCTGCTGTTTCCTCTCTCCTTCCCTCCCTCCCTTATTTTCTTTCTCCCCCTTTAAATTACTCTCATAAAAGCCAATCCAGCTTCAAGGGCTGCTATGGCTGTGGATGTGACCTAGTTGCTACATCATAAGATTCGCCAGCAGCTTCCTTTGCCCTGGCCTAAAGTGCCACCTGCCAGCTTATTTTTCTTTTGGCCAATGCTTCTTTCTGCTAAGATTGTACTCCAAACACAGTGCAGCAGAATCAAACAAGAGGGAAAGAGGAGCAGGTAGCTAAGATCAAGACTGGCTGAGTGAAAGATGACTCATTAGGCCAGGACAGAGGCAGCCATTGGGCTCGACTTCAGCAGAAAGGTAAGAAATACTAACACATCTGAATCTGTAATGGAGAGAGAAGGAGCTGGAGAGACCAGAGCAGGGGGTGGGTAAAGGTGGCTGGACAACCCTCCCAGAGGCTTTCACTGAAACAGCAACAAAACTAGTTTCAGGAGAACAAGCAAGACTAGCAGGACAGGACTTCCACACAGGGGCAATCCTGGCAAACTGAGACAAATGGTCTCCCTAGACAGCCGTGAACAAAGCATCCACTCAAAGAGGGCATGGGAGAAGAGATGAGAGGTGACAGGCCTACTGGGCAGTTCTGTATTGAAGGATACTGGCAGCTACAAGGAGGGTCTTCCATGAGTATGAAAACATTCAGCCTTGAGAAGGCCCCCCAGCTTGGCACACAGTGCTACGTTTTTTGGCCAAATCATATTCTTAAAGCTTCAGAGATGGGGGTGGGGAATATCTGGTGCAATGCAGAAATCAAAAGGTAAGGCTATGCCCCTCCTACAGCAGAGGATGGTGAACACAGCACACAGTAAAAGTATCCTGTCATCAACACAATAAAGTGCTCTAATTTAGAGCTATTATTCAAGTATTTGCCTTTGCAATGATCAGATTTACATTCCATTGTTTACATTGGAAAATGAAGATATTTGCAATTTACCTTCGTACTACACCAATTATGACTGTATTTTCTGAGGCTCTAGTTGTTCTGATAGACCTTAAAATAAAGAAACAAGGTCACTTAACATCTCTGTAGTTCACCTTTAATAAGTTCTACACTGCCTTTCGAAAAATCTCTTTCTTAAATGCTTAATTCTAAAAAACCAAAACCAAATCAAAACTGAGTCCCCAGCTTGTTTGGTAATTAGAAAAGAAGACTATGTTTAGCAGTTTATGAGTGTCAGTGGAAAAAACGACATGCACATTTTAGATTAGTCTCGATTTTAGCCAAACCCGGTGAGGGAATAGCACATATCTCACAAATGACATGAAGCCCATATTGACACAACATTCACAATGCTCCATTCCAAAGGAAGCCATAACATGCAGTTATGCATGTTTCACACTTGTCCTTGATCAGTTAATGAGCATTTTAATGAGCACTCTGCTCAAGAATTAAGTGGTAAAAATTTAACCAGGGGAACACCAATGCTCTCCTGCCTTCTCCTTACAGATCTTAAACTAATTCCTTTATTTTAACAAGGAGTAGAGCCTTTGTCCCAGTGCTCTGACCCCATCACACTCACCTGCAGTCAGAACTTTGACCCCAGCACCCCCATCCCTATCAGCTATTTAGTCTAGACATGATCCCAGGGAGTATTTCACTAGAAAGTCAGTGAACAAGACATTGCTGCATTTTCAGCCCTTGAAGAGCTATGAAAGAATATTTTTGCCCTTATTCATGTGCTATAGTAGTTTGTGGGGGGTGTTTTGGAGTAAATTTATAATAAAAGGCTTTTGAGAAAGAGTATGTATTTCAGGCCAGATTTACAAATCCTGTAGGTGTGCAATTATGCACACAATATGTTGCCTTATTTGCACATGTACTTGCATAGGAAATTTCAAGAAATTGAGCATACAAACAGAGGTGCGAGAAAAATTTTTATAGAGAGGGTGCTGAGAACCACTGAATCAAATGGTAAACCCTGTATATAATGGAAAGCCAAGGGGTATGGCAGCACCTCCAGTTCCAGCACTATGCATATAAATGGCTAATTAAATGAATTTATGTATGGAATTCCCAGATTTCTGTGTGCAAATTAGGCATGTAACGGTGAGTCTAAGTCAGCGGTTCCCAAACTTTAACAACCTGTAAACTCCTTTCAATAGAATGTCAAGTGTCACAAACCACCTCCTAAAAATGAATATTTCCAGGAATTTTCTCCTTTATCTGAGTATAAATTATAAAAGCAGTGATCTTGGAAATATAAAATTTGTTCTTATGATCTGCTTATTACATGCTATTTATGATTAATTATTATTAGTTATCATTACAGTATTTTACTAATTATGAAAAAATGGCAACACTTTTCAAGATCTCACTTTCGTAGCTTGTATCACTTTGAATCAGCCGGTTATAAGACAAGGCTCCTATGTTTCATCAAGGAGTATCAGATGTGAAACAATGTGAAGGTATTTAAGAAGCCAACTCCAAGAGTTCCTCTACACAAGCATTCAGGTCTTGAGTAGTCCAGGTAAACATCAGACGTTACAACAAAGCTTAAACTTGTTCTTCAGAATAATTTTAAAAACAATACTAGCTGCCCATTTCATTTTAAAAACCGCAAAAGTATCCTCCTTTTTTATAAGGAGCCTTGAAGTTGAAATCTCCTCAGTGTGATAGATACGCTTGCTTTGATCTGCTTAGCTCTTGGAAGTGCAGAAGCTCTGGGCTGCTGGCCCCATATTGCCCGCGGTCTCTAGGGACAGCTTTGACCACCATTAGGGAATTTTTTCCTGAGCACCCCCTGTAACTTTTTGTGAACCCCCTGGGTTCACAAACCCCAGTTTGAAAACCACTGGTCTAAGTGTTTGAAACTCCAACACTTCAGACTCCCTTTGGTAATAAAGTCTCAGCAGTTATTTATTGTTTTGCAAATGACAAAGCAATTGTGTATACCCCTCAGGTATCATTGCTTTTGGCACATTTCTAGATTTTTATCAAAAAGCTAGTATATAAACAACAGATTTGTGGTGACAGATTCACTACAACTTTATACATTCTTCCTGTCTATAATCACATTGTGAGCTTTCCATCCATTCCTTTATAATAAAAATACTATTTTTTAAATTCCATTGTTATGGAACTTACCTGCACAGAGCTTCTGCATCAAAATATCTGGAATGTCTATGGTCGATAACGATAATTTCATGCTGTTTATCCAGAAAACATTCTAATGCAGATTCGGGTGTCCTGGCAATATTACACCGAAACCCAGCCTTTTCACACGCCCAACAGAACCCATTACTCTGGTTATCTTCTTTGGCAAACACTAAAAGTACCTGAGTCAAAGAAGCAGAATGAATCATATTTAAAGGGTCTTTAAATATATAGTACATCTGCTATTTCTACAAGTCCTAAAACACTTTATGAAAACTTTAGTGAAGTCCACTTACAAGATTTACATTCAGTATTTAATAAGACTGTTTTTGATAGGGCCAAGGAATATTTTAATGGGAATACTATTAAAATTAGAATACAGTGAGTGTAATAACAATAAACATATGGTTTATCACAGAAATAGTCTGCAAAATGCTCTTTTACAGATATCCAAGTAACTTTCATTCATTTTGCTTGCTTTGACCCCGTTCCAGCAAAGCACTTAAAATGGGTGTCACTGTAAGCATGTGAGCAATCCCAGGCACATGCTTAAGGGCTTTGCTGGACTGGGCCTTAGTACAGGATGTCCACTTGCTAACACTGCTGGAATCACAGACTAAATAATTTGTGGGGAAATCTGCACAGATGCTGCAGTGGCATGATGGAAAACATGCTGTGCCTTCTATCTCATCCCGACCCTGAAATAGTATGAATAGCAAGAACTATGGGAGTTCTGGTGAGCTCATGGGTTCTGAGGTCTAGGGTGGTATTTCTGTACAGCTTGCCCCAGCTATGACTCCTAGACAGAATCTGCCTTGCAATTTATTTCAGAGGGAGTGTGCTGTGGTTAAAATAAAAAGCTGAGAGTCAGGAATTCTGGGACCTGGTGCTGGCTCGGTCACAAACTCACGCTGTAACCTTTAGCAAGTGTAGTGTCTCTGTGCTGCAGCGGTTTTTTTTTCCTTTGAAATGGGGATAATAATGCTTACCCACTTCATACGGGTGTGGGGAGGCTTAATTCCTTCATGTTTGTATGGTGTTCAGAGAACCACGATGGAAGGTGCTATAGAAGTTGAAGAGGGCTGGATTCAAAGATCATTGAAATCTACAGAAAAATTGCCATCGTCTGCAATAGGCTTTGCATCAGGATGACACTGTGCAGGGAGTGAAGAAGAGGCTTCATTTGGGCTGTTTGCAGACAGAATATGGGCCTGTAATTAATGCTGTTTTTGCAGATAATACGGTGTATGTGTCCATTTCTGGAAGAGGGGCAATAAAGTCACTTTCGGAATTTGAGCATTGTCATATAATATCAAAACTTTCAGTGATTTAATCAAACTACAGTAAGATATGTATACTTTGGTCAAACAATAATGTATAGCTTCAGTAACTCACACCACATCCTGCTGAACTTTATACTTCTGGGCTATTTTAAGAATTCCAGTGGTAGCTACACTTTGGACATGGTTGGTGGAATGTCTATCAATAAATCTTAACATTTACATGTAGTGCATATTTTTGTAAGAGTGAAGGACTTTGTGCTCATTTAGCTCAGATTCCTTTTATAGCAACGAATAGTAGTTTATGCTAAACTCTCTGTAAAAACATGTAATAGTTTGGGCTATTTTTAGTGAAGTTAATTTATAACAATCTTGAGAGAGGAAGGATCATTTTGTAGCAAAAGTACAGAACAGCAATCAGCAGATCTGGGTTGTATTCCTGGCTCTACCACAGATTTGAAGTCATTTAACCTCTCTGTACCTTAGTACCTCTATCTGTAAAATGGGGACAATAATACTTAGCTACAACCCCTGGGTATTATGAGGCTTTATTCACTGAACCATGACTAGATGGAAATGGTAGAATTGTCAACAATAATGCAGAAACGAGTCACGTGTGCAAGAAATATTTCTCCCCTTGTTTGGGGAAAGAGCTGGATGATGTATTCAGTCATATAATGACTCCAGCCCAACTGTAACTAGGGAGGATGTTAAACAGCAGCTACTGAACATTAGACATTTTAAAATCTGCAGGTCCAGCTAACTTGCATCCAAGAGTTTTCAAAGAGATGGTTGAAGAGCTCTCTGGACCATTAATGCAGATCTGCAATAAGGCTTGGAACAGTGAGGAAGTTGCAGGAGACTGAAAGAAAGAAAGCTAATGTAGTGCCAATATTTAAAAGAGATCAACGGGACAACCTGTGCAGTAGTTCTGTCAGCCTGACATTGATTCTGCACAAAATAATACAACAGCTGATATAGGACTTGATCAATAAAGAATTAAAGGAGGATAATATAATTATTGCCAATTAGCATGAGTTTATGGAAAATAGATCATGTCAAACTGACTTGATATCTTTTTTTGGTGAGCTTATTAATTGGATTGATAAAGGTAATAGTGTTGATGTAATATATTTGGACTCCTGTAAGACATTTGACTTTGTATCACACAGCATTTTAATTAAGAAATTTGGTAATACAAAATCAACATGACACACATTAAATGAATTTAAAACTAGCTAACTGATAGATCTCAAAATGTTACCGGAAATGGAGAATCGTTATCAAGAATGTGTATTTCTAGTGGGGTCTCAAAGAAAGCACTTTTGGCCCCCCACACTAACATATTTATCAATGACTCTGGAAGAAACTATAACATCATTACTGATAAAAATTGCAGATATACAAAGAGTGAGGGAGTAGTGAATAATGAAGAGGACAGATCACTGATACTGAGCAATCTGGATCACTTAGTAAGAGGGACACAAGCAAACAATATGTGTTTTAATACAGCTAAATGTACATGTGTACATCTAAGAACTAAGACTGCAGGTAATACTTACAGCATGGGGGACTCTATCCTGGGAAGTGGTGACCCACAAGGCTAGATGGCTGATCATTTGGAACATGAGCTCCCATTGCAATGTCGTGGCCAAAACAGCTATTGTGATCCATTGGATGTATAAAAACAGGGGAATGTCGAGTAGAAGTAGAGCGGTTACATTACTTCTGTATTTGGGTGAAGAGGTGGATTCACCAAGAAAGGAACTGATGAACAACCAGAGAGGTAGGAGGGGAACCAAGGGAGGATGGAGTTGCACAAGCTGAGAGAGGATGAGGCTTCAGGAAGGAGGCTATGCTCAACAGTGTCAAGGGCAGCTCAAAGCTCAAAGAGGATGAGGATGGAGCAAAGGATCTGAGATTTGTCCATTTGGATCATTAAAGAGCAACTTTATTCAGAGCAGTTTCAGTAGAGTGTAGTGGGTAAGAACTAGATTGGACTGGAATACAGGTGGAGGTGGAGAACAGAAACTAGGAGAAATAGTTGTAGATATGTTCAATAAGTTGAGAGATGCAGGGGAGATGGGAGAGAGGCTGGAAATAGGGTGGGGATTTATTTTAGGATGTGAAAACGTGCTTGTTGCCTGGCATACCAAAATGCCCTGGGGAGGGATTTTGCACACAAAATGGATCCAACCATAAACATTACCTGCTGAAAATTTAGTCTTTAGTTTGAGCTGTGAAATATTTATTTGAACATCAATGTGCGTACTGTAAATTACAGGACAAATGCAATATGATGATCATGAAACTTCGCCTTAATTTCAGTATTTCCTAAAGTGTTACCTGAAGTTGATCTTGGTGGAGTCTCATAGGGCCAAACTGCACATCTGTCACTGCTGCCTACAAAAAAGAAGAGAATTTTATAAATACGTACCTGCTCATGGAGGAAGGAAAATCAGCTTGCTTAAAGAAGAGTTCTCTTATTTACCACTGGGTAAACTAACTTGATATCTTATTTACCACTGGGTCACAAATATATGGCTATCATTATCAGCCCATCTGTCGATAAGGGGTTTGTATTGCTTTTAGAAATTCCTATTCAATGCAACTACAACAAGGTTACAAATCAGCGAGCACGTTACAGTGACTTTCTTATTGTCATTTCAAACATACAGCTAGTATTAGTCCTGTGAGTATGCTAAACAGCTCATTATTTTTCTGTATCACTTAAGCTGTTCCACAACACAGGCAAATGTTTAGAAAGAACTTTCTTTTAAAAACCTAAATAAGCATTTAATTCACAAACAAAAGGTAAAAGTATGTAACTGGGTGATGAGGTGTTCACCCCACACAGGACTGGAAGGGGTTAGGATGACCAGGAAGGCCAATTAACTGCACAGACTGCACCTGGAGGGAGAGCTACACAGCAGGGGATTGATAGAAAGCAGGCTCAGCTAGGCAGGAATAGCAGGGCCTATAAAGCCAGGAAGCTGGCAACAAGGGCTGCTGGGAAAGAGCAATCACTCCTTCAGTAGAGGGAGGAAGGTTTGGAGCGAATACACAAAGAGAAAGTTGGGGGAAGCAGTCCAGGGAAGGAGCAATGAGGGCTGGGAGAATAAAGCCCAGAACTGCAGGGTTAAGGCAGTGAATGGGAATACTGCATAGGGCTACTGAAGGAAAGACTTTGAAATACTCCAGAAGGGAGGGGAAAATGCTGAGCGACCTGCCCAGAGGGCTGAGTCACGAAGAGGACCCTGTGCATTCTGGGACGAAAGAGGAGCTGCAGACCTGAGAGAGGGATGGTGTGACAGTGTACGACCATGGCAACAGGCCTCGACCTGATGAGCTAATCCGCCAGGAGGAGGTGCCAGACTAGTGGTGAGTGGGTTGCCCCGTCACACTCTGCTTTAGAAACCTGATCGGTAATGGATTTCACTACATAATGATGAGTGCTTGAAAGCTGTACAAATAAACATACACGCTTCTTTTCCCTTAGTATGCGCTGATGCATTATTTCCCAAGGCCACGCTGGTAGAGACTATGAGAGCCCTCAGAAATTGAAGACTGCAGAACTCTGAGATAAGTATTTAAAGGCATGTATGTTTAAAATACACTTCTCTGTAAAGTGATTGTAAAATGCCATTGCAGTGTGCTATGTACACTGTGTCAGTGATTTCCATATCGAGTGTGTGCGGATTACATATGAAAAGAGCCTTTTTCTAAGTGCCAATTTAGCTTGGGGATCCGAGAATCAAGCTAGGATCTTTCCTTCTCTTGCATCATTACAAGTAATGATGATCAGGTGTGTCTGCTGCTATTACTAGCTCTACCAACTAACTGTCCTTGATATCATAGACTATTAGGCATTATTGCCTGAAGACGGGAACAGGAGTAAATGGAATGGCTCTTAAGTGTCTTTGGGCTAGATTTTCAAAGATATTTAGGTACCTAAAGATGTACATAGGTGCCTAGTGGGATTTTTTAGATGCGCTTATGCACCTATCTGCATCTTTAAGGGACTAAATACCTTTAAAAATCCAGCCTTTTTTATTTTTGGTCTCTGAGGTTGTATCTACACAGCAAAACCAAAACAAAGCAGCAGCAAGTCTCAGAGCCTGGGTGAACTGACTTGAGTTCTCACTGAGGGACTAAAAACAGCAGTGTAGATGTTCGGCCTCAGGCTGGAGATTGGTCTGCAAGACTCGCCCTCTTCCCCTTCCCTGGTTTCAGAGCCTGGTCTCCAGCCTGAACCCAAGCATCTACACAGCAATTTTTAGCTCTGCAGTGCAAGCCCAAGTCAGTTAAACCAGGCTCTGAGACTTACTGCCGCACGGTTGTTGTTGTTAGCTTTTTTTGGCAGTCGATGATGTACCCCGAGAGATAGAACATGAACAATTAGTAAAGAATTCTCTTGATGTAAAAGGGGAACTAAAATCCAGCTGGTTTTCACTTAGCTGTGCAGGCGCTACAGGGCTAACTGGGGTAAAAAAGCAGAAGAAACTTATTTTTGGCAATGTAGTAAACAAAGAGGACTCGGGATCATATACACACAAGGAATAGATCTGTTGAGTACAGAGGTGGCATTTTTACATTGTTGCTTTTTCAGAGTAAAACCACACGTTAAGATCAGATTTAATCCTTTGCAGTCAAGAATTTTTCCAATAAGTAATTATAAAGAACCATCATTACATCCCATACACCACATAAAAACCTTTTAAAATTACATGCTCTTTTCTTTCTATGACCTTATTGCTCCATTGCATATCCTGTAAGGTTCTTCATGTGAGCTTTCATTTGTTTATCTATTTGGAAATCACCAATATAAATTTAAATGAGAAAGAAATATGAGAAGAGGAAAACGCCAGTGTAACACCTGAGAAAACAATACAGGAACAGTTTATGCCTTCGTTATTAAAGTGGGGTTTTAACTGTGACTGTAAAATTAACATGGAAACGGTTCCAGATTTACTTTCTCAATAACTTCCTGATCAGATTTATTCACTTTAAACACTCCTCAAAGGTGATTCTTCTCATTGCAAACACTGAAAATTCTTCATGGGTTGTGAAATATCAAGCTGCTTTGTTCTGCCTCTCATCTCATCACCACAGAATGATTTTGCACTAAGAAATTAACTGGTAATTTAGTCGATGATGCATGAGGCAGATGTAAATCCATTTTTCTCTGCCATTGTTTTATTGGCTTTGTGGTGCTAACAGCAGTAACAACTTGGTTTTAATCAGTAAAGTCAGCAGAAATGCCTGGAGGACAAACAGGGAGAATATCTATAGAGTAAGAGTTGCCATTTTTACAATCACTTTTCTGAGCATAACCACACTTCACATTACATTTGGAAAGATTTATTTTTGTGCATTCAGGCTGCCAGAAGAAAATGTTTTCAATTTTAACTAACAATGGCTTTGAGCTGTGAGGTTCCGACCCAGAGCTGAACTTTCCCAAAGTTTACAGGTATTTAGAATCTGTTCCAAGTCTAATATTAAACAATAAGATACAATTACTGCTGCCAGCTATTGCTTTCATTTGACCTTTCTTCTATACGTTTGTGAGTGAATTTAATGCTCATAGAAGCATTAGAAGACCAACGGTCTGATCTGCATGGAATCAGGCACCCTCAACTTCCATTGACTTCCCAGCATCTCTCAGGAGTGTTCTGGACTTAGCAGGATTGGGTCCTAATAGCAATGGTTGGAACCAGGCACAGTCAGAACTGTGTTGGCAGGCTCTGTGCAGTTTTCCCCATACAGATCTCCCAGTCCATCACCTCAATTCCACTTGAAACTCCTGGCTATTTCAGATCAGAACTTCCCTTAAGTAGACACCGACAACCGTGATCAGTTATGTCCTATTTTACCATAGTTTTGAAATGGGCATGTATGGAACTAATTCCTGTTCACTCTGCTCACACACATAACCTCATGAGAACAACGGGACTAGTCACTGTAATAAGCCAAGCAGGAGTTTTCCAACAGGGAGTTAGCTGAGTCTACAAAATACTTTTTTGCCAACGTGATGTTTAAGCTCCACTTATAGACACCACTTGCATGTGATAAACTATCTTGTTACATGTTAACTTTCTGTCCCAGGGGGAAGAAAAACCTTCTTCTGCATCTCAGCTGGAAAATTTTGATAAAGTCTGGTTAATACTTAATCTGGTTGAAATCTGTTCAAATAACTTGATTAATCATTTCAGTTCTACTTACACAGCTGGCTGGCAGTCTCAAGAATCAAAGATTTTGTCAAGTATTGTGTCAACCATGACACTGTAAAGGCTTCAACAAGGATTTAATGCAGCACTAAAGGAGAAACTTTGAAGTCTGGTTGAAGTAAATAAACCTTAAAAATACAACTAAAACTATAATTAACCCCCTTTCCCTCAAGCCTACATGTACACCAATTGCACAAATTCACCTTTATCCAGCTGTATGTTTTGCCATTTCTTCCTTTACATTCATCCTGCTTTAAAAAGGGCGATCAGAACATTTTAATATTGACAATTATGACTAATGAACCTAACAGCTGTGTCAAGGCAGAGACAAACATTTTTTAGGAGATCATATAAGGAGAACAAAGATATAAGGCTACCTGCAGTCCTTGGAATTGTTCACATATTGCTAAGGACCCACCTCTGTTAATCTCATGAGCAGGTGAAGCATCTATGGATGTGACAAGAGCTAAGTCCTGAATACCCAAGATGAACTGGTTATGAATTTAAATATTTTAAAACACACACCTAGAGACCAGACTGTAGCTTTGAGCCAGTGCCCAACCTGGACACAGAGTGACGAGGGGCCAATATAGCTGAGTTCTGACTGTGCATCATCTTTCTAAAGGTACAGCCCTCTCCACCAGAGCCCTACATTTTACTCACCCCAATTGGTGAGGCTGGTGGCACTAGGTGTTTACATAGCCCCTGTTACTGTAGTATGTGAACACGTAGCTGGATTAGACTGTCCCCACTACATAGGCAAATGGGCTGGGCATAAATGGAGTCAATGTGAAGTCAAGGAGAATAAATGCATGATCTGATTCCCATTAAAACCAGTGGGAGTCTTTCAGTAGACTTTAGTGCGAACTAGACTGAGGGCTCCATGCCTTACTAAGCATTCCGTTTGCTACAGAGGGTTTGCAAGGTCTGGACCCTAAATTGCAATGTCACTGAAATTGCTGGTAAAATAATTCAGAAATAAGTGACTGTTCGATAAACAAACACAACTGAAATAAGCTTAAAATGGACTGGCCCAAACAACTGTGACTGCTCTGATTAAAGTACAACCAACTAGCTGGTGACCTGACGTAACCTATTAAAACATTTCAGATTTCTTCTTATTATGAGTCATCCTTCACAACTCAGCCAGAGCAGAATCTACAGGAAAGACCTACTCATGTTTTTTCATTCCCACAGAGGGAAAAACCTTATATGAACTTGCTCATGGAATACTTATAGTAAAGAACAAAGAGCAGAAATGGCAGGCTCACTCTATGTGCTAGTTATGGTGATATACTACTTGGTTGGAATGCAGGACACATCAAAAGTGCCTACATACCGTAGGTTTCCTATTTACCAGATTTCTCATATCTTGGCTTAGTCTAGAATGCCTCCGTTGCCATTACTAATTGGAGGGCAGAGCTAACCCTCAAAAGAGGCAGAGTCAGCTGGAAAAAAAGCCTTTGGCTATTAACTACTGAACCGTATTCACGTTAAAGAGAAGCAAATGCATTACTTCTGTAGGCTGATTTTTTCCTAAATATTTCCTGAAGTTTTTGTGTGATGCTTTAATCCAGGTCCCTGGCTAGCCCAATGTATCCACGGCCTTCAGAGGCATGGCTGCTGCCTCTGCTACAGATCAGCCTGCTCAGGAGAAAGGCTGGCCTGCTGAAGAGGGAGTTATGGAGCAGTGGAGTAGTAGGGAGAAAGTGTGTTTATACAAATGAATCCTCCACAATTTGCAACTGCTCCATCACTTCCTTTCAGACTCTTCACCAACAGTCAGGGCGGCACAGCCAACCAAAGTTACTTTTTCCTCCACCCCTCCCCACGGTCCCTGTGTACTACATAGGTCCACCAGTAATCTCTCTTCCCTACACATTTCTGCAGGAGTCTCCAGACTGCTGCTGATCTCTCTTTTCTTCAAAGGTCACAGCTTTCATGAGGACACCTGGGAAGCCCCAGTGTTTGGTCCTAGATGATTACCATGACTGAGAATTTTGCAGTCTACTTACTTGAATAAAGAAGTGAGACTCGCTCTATATTATCAATCGTGAAGCCACTTTTATTAAATGGATTACATATGGGCTGTGCTTACCGATGTACAGGGATCCTAGCATTTAGGATTCAGCCAATAATAAGGATATTTCTGATAACAGTTTAGCACTAAGTAACTGTCGGTTCACATAAGCTTTACTATAAGTCTCAAGCCTAATGTCTGTTCCCATTAAAATGTCTGATAGTGATATAGTGATGAGTGGTATTTTAGTACTAAACCAACTGATCTAGAATCTATGAAATCAAGAGAGTGAAATGAATTCCAAAGTCAAGAGCCATCCACCAAAAATCTCAGTCAACCCTTTCAGAATCATGGGTCTGTTCGCATGAGTAACCCTCCTGGATCTCAACTGACAAGACAGTATATTAGGGCACTCCCGAGACAGCTAAAATCCATACTACATAGGGCACACCAGCATATGGATTTTACCTGGAAGTGGAAAAGGCATTATACTCCCTGTGGCTAACACTTCCAGCCAAGCAATTCTCCATGATCAGGACCAGTTGTAGCTTCTGACTCCTGGATTTTAATTCTTTTTTTTTTTCCTGTATAACATTTCCTTCTTACCTTTTGAAACCTATGTACACTGGTCATATCCTGAACTCTGCACATTTACACATTCCTTGCAAAATTCCCATTGAACTTGAATGTGTAAGGACCTTAAGATTTGTCCTTTTGTTTTTTGAACTCATTCGGAAAGTATTTAACATCAATGTTATAATGTGCATTGTAATACATGACATCTTTTTAACATAACAATACAAAACATTAGTAAAAGTTGCACACCAACTCTAGCTAAGCAGATGTTCTCAAACACCATCACTAGTGCTTATTAACATAAAAGGAGCCTTACAATACATTGGCTGAATTCTGCAATGTAAATCCAGAATAACTTCGTGGACTAAAATGAAATCACTTGAATACAGTGTAAATCTAGATTTACACCACTGTACATGAGGTCAGAATCTGGCCCCCAAGCACATATTCTCTTATTTTGAGGCAACAGTATTCATAAGAGAGAATAAAAATGAAACAAAAAGTCCCAGGTTGTTTTACCTTTGCTCAACAGATTCAAGGATCAAGGTTAGAAGAACTCTTGGAGGAGATAAGATGAATGCTGTCAGTTATTCTTAATAGAATTCCTGAGAGGCAATTAGTTTACAGAAAACTTCTGTTCTATGTAGATCAAATGTGTTAATTTCAGCACTTAATTTAACTTTCTTACATGTGTCTTGTAAGACAAATGATAAAGAATCTCAAATATTCATATTGTGTATTTTTGACCCAACTTACATTAGCTTGGTCAGTTCTCTCTCTGGTCTATGTTGGTGCTGCTCTATCAAAAGAACAACAATTAAACCAGATGAATATCTGAGAATCAGCTTAGTATCTGGTCCAATGTCTTTTCCCTTTAACATACCATATATATTAAAATCATTCTTATATTAACATTCTGAAACTACTGTTTGGCAACATAAAAGACAATATAAGCAGAGTGATGCGTGAGCCAACTGAAGAATACGGGCCTAGATAAGGAGTTTTTCCCAATTAACTATTCCTGATTAACTGTGTGTAGAGACGCTCAGCATGGATTGAACTAATTTGGAATAAGGCACTCTTATTCTGGAATAAGAGCATCCACACATGGAATTAATCAGGAATAGTTAATCCACTTTAAAATAATACGTACCTTATTCCAGATTAATTTTCATGTGTAGACAAGCCCTGATTTAATTTTCACTACTATTCACTTACTCCATTTTTAAAACATTATGTACAATTCAGAGACCCTTTTAGTTTTGCATAGATCTGTACGGCCAAATTCCGGCCTCACATCAACACATTAGGTCATCATTAACAATAAGTGATATGGCAAACAAGATGATGTGTCAGAAAAGGAGCTTTATTGAATGTCCCAAGAGAGAATAGTCAATGGGAGTCATGTGCATGAATATTAGGCAAGAATTTGGCCCTAAATGATTTAAGAAGCCTATTTAACAGATATTTATTAATAAATTATGGACAGTCCAGTTGAATGTCTTTAGTAAATCAATGTGTACACATCATCTTCCATATGTAAAGCATTTTATGCATTCTAACTAGTATACGTTTGTTTTTAAATATTCTGACTGATTCTGGGGTGCCCTACTCCAGTTTAACACCAGTGTCACTCCAATGAGATCAGCAATGTTACACAAGCCCAAAGCTGGAGTCATGCAATGGTAAATCAGGATCCCTGCTTCTTCTACACTTTGGGGAACCTGAGAATGCACAATTTATTCCTTATACATTTCCTCTGTGTGGATTCAGGAACTTTCTCTTTATAGCATTGCAAGCTTGGAGCTAATAGAAATGAATCATTCCATTTTTGTCACGAAAAGTTAATTATGCAATCCAAACTGACTTATTTTTTGTAACGTGGCAGCACTTAGGGCCCTAGTCATGGATCAATGGCCCATTATGTTAGGTGCTAACCAACATGCTTCATAAAGACAGTCAAAGTTTATTATTTAAAGGTAAGAACTATTTCACAAAGCGGGCTAGAAGGTTTCTAGAAAGCCAATTCCTTGTAAAGTTGTGCAGCAGAATAGTTCATAAAATAAAACGAACAACAGAACACTTAGCACCTCTGCAGCACTCTTTATCCATAGATCTCACAGACGATATTTATGAGTCTGTACACAGCATCACCAAACTGTTTCTATTGTAACTAGGTATTTGTGCTATAGCAAGGTGACTAGGCCTCTTTCATGCTAATGTACCCTCCAGGGGGAATATATACAAGCCAGAAAAAATCATCCATTCATAAATCTAAGTGAAAATCTGACAGGCACTTGTCGGATCATCTGCAGCCTCCTTTCCGCCACAAGCCTTTATTTGAGAGGCTATTCAAATGGAAACACCACCTTTGCCATATTCTTAAGCTCCACAGAAAGTCTGAGAAAGAAGATGGTTGTATCACTGCGGTTTCAAACTCTTAAGGGCTACACTGTGCTTTTAGCCTCAGCCTTGTCCGAGGGGGTGGTACATAAAATGACCTGGGGAAGCACAGTTCCCTCCCTGTTTCCCTCTTGGAATGGAGATGCTAATGTGCTGCTGAACTGTACCACAAATTATGACACCCCCTGCACTGACTCAGCTCAGGAATCTGGTAAAGTGAGGGGGTACAGCTATGGACCTCCCCCTTCCCACGTTTCTGCTCCAGTGAGGGTTAAGCAGGCACACAGCACTGCTTACTCCTGTGCTCCAGGACCCAAGATCCAGGGAGCCCACACAACAGTGGTGGGAATTCTGACTCTCCCTTACTATATGTGGGCGTGTAGCCAAAGCCACAAGCTAGCCCTAAGGAATAACATTGATTTTTCTCTATATATAACAGCAAGGATGTTGAGCAGCAAATAGCATGCTCACAAAAAGCAGCGTTCAGATCAAATGTTGGATTTGTTTCAACATCTGCCCAACCTGGCAGTCCTTATACTGATCGGTACACTCCACTGAATATTAGCATTTTGAATTTAAAGCAAGAGAATCATGAAACCAAAGCTAGATGATACTTCTAGAGATCTGACCATCTTTTGGGCTGCCTTCTTAGGCAAGTTAACATTGTTGCATTTAAAGTAGAAACAAACATGCAACATTCAGATCTGGATCTGAATCTGAACAACCCAAAAGTTTGGGGTCTTAATTCAGGAGATCCCACTGAGAAGTGTGTTTGTATGTGTGTGTGTGTGTGTGTGTGTGTCACACACGTGTGCACACACACACACAAGGGTGTGAACCTCATACATTCTGGAACCCTGAAATTCTTAGTACACACATATTACTGTGTGGTCAGGCCATGCCGAAAAGCATTTGGAGTTGTATCCTGCGCTAAAGAGAAAAACAGCAGCTCAATGACCTGGCTTGTATTTTAGAAGAAAATTTAAAACCCTATAATAATGGTTTTCTATACATAGGCTGCAGAAATAGCTGTCACTATCAATGCAAAAACAGCCTGAAGGACACTTTTAGCTCTGTGGAGTTCTGTAAAGTCAAGTACACTTCAGGGTATAACTTCTGAAGAAATATCTTTGAAAATTCTAGAAAGCTGTAATGCCACCATGAACAAACGATGCACACTATATAGAAATGTAATTATTTAAATGAGAAGAGAGGACATTTATGGGAAGGAGTGCCAGCCCCTTATTTAGATCACGTTGAAAGAATGCCAGCCAATAATGCACTAGATTAGTTCTATTTTTTAATTGTTCTCATCTACAAAGCATCTAGGCATCTTTGGTGGATAGGGGTTGCTTGAAAGAGCAAATCAGAGTTATTGAACTTTATCAGGAGGTCACCTTTTACGAGCTGCATACCAGTATGTGGCTGGGAAAATCTTACTAGCGCTCTGAGAACTCTATTCTCTTATTCTCCTGGAACTCAGAGACCTTCTCTGTTATTTTTTTCTTTGCATGCTAGACTAAGAGCTCTCCAGCTGTCTGTGTGTCACATAATGCTTCAGAGGCAGCTGGATAACTGGTGTGTGGCTAGAAATTCCCAAAGGCATCTGAGGCCTACTTCCTTCTCTCTTTTTCCTCTTCATCTGACAAGGCTACAGATGCTTTAGGTGAAGACAGACATCACTGAGCTCTGGGAGCTAGCAAACCCCTTATATATGGCAGATGACATCACTAAACAGTTTCAAAATACTGTCCCTCTGTCTCCATCTGCTGGCAAGGAGGAACTATACCCAATTATCTGGCCAGGAATAGAAGACTGAAGAGAGATTAATATTTAGTTTTGGCTGGTGATCAACCAAGAAACCTTTAAATATAGTGTATTAAAGATGTTTGGGAACATGGCATTCTGAACAGTGGAGAATAAATTCAGTGATAGCTTTCTCAACTTTTGTCTAACTGAAACCGTACTTTTCATTCACCTTCCACTGCCTTAGGTGTATTAATTTTACAGGCAGATTGAGAACTGTCCTTTCCTTCTTCTTTTGCAGACTCTCGGTACAAATAGTACATTCTTTTGGCCCAGAGGAAAATTCTTGCTGATTGCATTTTAACAGTTGCACTGCACTCTGGGAAATTTAAATATGTCACAGTAGTTCTATTGTTTAATATTATTAAAACTGTTTATCCTCTTGTAATTCTGCAGATGCCTCAAGATCCTGGAGTACAACAAGCAGCTCTAATTTGTTTCATATCCACCTACTATGTATTTCTTCTTTCTACTGGGGACCACTTGCTAGCTCTATTTTGAGGGTAAACACAGAGATGCTAGGATAAAAAGGCCTCTGTAAGTATCCTGGTGAGTTTTAAGGTATTTATTTATTGATTTTATATGCCTTTCTATGGCATTCATTGTCACAGCACGTGTTCTTGAATGGGCTTCACTGACTACAAAGACATTTTCAAGTCTATGAAGGAAATTTACAGTTATTTTTCTATGCCAGGTATACTTTTCATGCCTTAATCCATCAATAGTGCAATAATCACAAATGGACCAGGAAAAAGACAGACAGACAGATAGACATAGCTCCTATGCAGAAATAGCACATACTGGCCAAAGCTGACTGAGTCAGTCAAGCTCTTTTACTGTTGTTTTTTAGTTTATCCTAAATTAGGAAGCTTTTCTTATTTAAGGGACAAACTGATTCCCCAAGGTGCTGATTACCCACTGAAATAAATGGGTACTTGGCATATCTGAAAAGCAGGCAAACAGTACATTAAAATAAAAACCATAGGTGTGTCCTTATATATAGAAAAAACAGGTGCAACACAACCTGCCCCAGCTGTGGGACTATCAGGGTCAGAGCTCTTGTGGGCCTCTGAGCAGGTGGCATGGGTGGCAAGGGGATCTTTACACACCTGATAACTTCATGGGGAATCACCATGAGGAAATCTTTGAAAATTTCTTCATAAAAAGTCACCTCCTGAAACTTTGACTGTGGGAGGGCACAATCTGGGCCAATGTCTATACCTGACTGTTTTCTATATGATGGTATATGGCACCATAAGGCCACAGCTTTGGGAACAGAATTCATTTTCTGACCAATTGGAAAAGGCCTGCTGCAAACTGTAATCTGCTAATAGCCAGGCAGGTGGCTTGCTGAGATTGCTGGTCCTGACTGGCTGAGAACAGCACAAAACCCATGATTATAGTGAACCTTCACCCTGTAAGTGAAGGTTCACTATAATTAGAATTAGACCTCCCACACTGGCCCACCTTTGTGTCTCATCCACTCGTCTTGACTTTTAAACTCTAAACTCCTTGGGTCAAGGATTGTCACTGTGCATGTACAGCGCCTAATGAAACAAAGCCCAAACCTCAATGGCCTCTAAGTATTATCACAATACAATTAAACCCTACCTTTCCTGTCCTAAACACAACATATTTGGAAAATAACGGACATTTTAAAGAGTAGATTTATTATCCTCGAACTATGACTTTTTTAAAGACGCATATGATAAAAAGTTGAGAATTATGTGAGATTAGTACTGCAGTAGTCACATGTGTACTTCTAAGTTGTCTTTTCGTTCAAAAATAGGCAGATCTTTCCTGTTTGCAGCAGTGTTATTCTTTTTACCTCATCATCTACCACAAGTAAATTCAGATGGGGCACTGTTGTTAGAAAGAAGATAGGCAGGGATCTCTTCTCCCCTTTAATGGCTAGAAGCTCATTCTCTATCCAGGGGAAACAGGTAAGATTTTTAAAGGTGTCTAGGCACTGCCACATTCAGAACGGCAATACCTAACTGATGTAGCGGCCTACATCAGCTCAGCATTACAATGTTGAGCACAACAATGCCTAAATACCTTTAAAAATCTGGGTCTGCGTTACTAGCTTTACCTTATGCAGATTCTTATTCATTTTTTGTGACCTACAGGGGAGTTTGAAACAGGACACTGGTCTTGTACTCAAGTCTGATACAGTAGCACACAATGCCTCTGCCAGTCCACAGGGCTAGTTAAATATTACACTCTTAATAAATGAGATCAAATCTTCAGTAAAGCATAATGATACCCTTTGTCAGTTATGTCAATCCTCTTACACTGTAAGTGAAGATTCACTATAATTAGAATTGCAATCAGCATACAGTAGACTCTCGATTATCCAGGATTGGGTTAACCAGGATGTGGATTAACCAGGATGTCAAAAAAAAAAATACGCGTAATTCGCAGGGTCGGCTCTGGCTTTGTTGCCGCCCTAAGCACAAAACAAAAAAAAACCAAAAACCAAAAAACAAAAACCCCACACCCCACCAAGCTGCAGGGTAGCCAGTGAATCAACACCCCCTCCCCCTGGCGCAGGGTGGCTGGTGAACCAACCCTCTTCCCCACCCCCAACCCCTATTTCCTATGGATGGTGATTATCCGGGATTTTATTAACCAGGATTATTTTTTTCCCCATCATCCTGGATAATCGAGAGTCTACTGTAGTTCAATACATTAAAGCAAGTTGGGATTTTTCATCTAGTGCTCTTATAAACAGAATTTTACTCTACCTGAGTTTGTCGTAGGCACAGTCCACTTTTAAACTAAAAAACCCTTTGTTGAAGAAATGCTTTAGCTATGTAGCTTTTGACAAGTATACAGAATATACATAAAATAGTTACAAGAGATGCTTCTGGTACAAAAATATTGCTGGCTCTGCAGAAGAAGTGGCTATTCATGTAAGCTGATGCACTATGCAGCATGTTTCTTTCTAATAAACAGAAATGCCTACCTGTCCAATATGTTACTATTCTCTTGGTGAAGCCTCACAGAAGGACTTGTATCTATAGCAACTCTGCTCTCAGCAGACTTAGTTTCCCTCTAGACCTTTCCTTCTACTAAACAAGCCATCAGCAACTTAAAACACTGCATATTGGTACTCCAAGAAACCAGTTCAACTAATAAGATTGAATTGTATTGAATAAACATCAATAAAGATTATGAGTGAAAGAAATCCTGGCACCACTGATTACTAGCAAAACTTCCATTGACTGCAATAGGACCAGAATTTCCCCTGTTGGTGTTACTGTGGTGTTTTCCATGGTAAATACAGTACATGCAATAAGTGTATAATATAGATATACTGAATGCCACTGACATAATTTATCAGCTACACCATTATATAACATTACATTGAGGCCTGAAGGAAAAAGAGAGGAGTAAATTTTCCAGCCTGAATAATCTGGAGGTATCGCTACGAGACGCTTGTATAACCACTCATTATATCTTTAGGATTGTCCCAAGTGTGGGACCAGAACCTTCACAAAGACTCTTGGTGTAGGTGGGAAGACCCCATTCAGAAATGTTAAAGGAAATAAAATAAAACAAGAGAGTGCAGAAACCTGCCACAGGTCCTGCACATGAAGAAGTGTAGAGCATTTCACTGGGATGAACAGATTGTATGGTTACTGAATTTAGAGATTTTCGTTGCATACAAGTAAAATGCATAGGCACACAGGTGTGCAAAATATCTAGCATGTGTTTGTGTGCAGGGTTAACATTGGTTAATATGTGCAATGGATAGTCAGGTAAATGCAAGATCTGTTTGTGTAATTTACACAGCTACTTTTGATATGGTGCCTTCAGGCACTTTATCAGCTCTTCCAAGCTGTGAGTCCACCTGAACCATCCAGAGGTTCTTTTCAAAACAAACTGGCTAGGTTAAATCCTACACACTGTTCATTTTTATAAAATAGGCTTTTTCTTTTATGTCCCTGTGCGAGGGCCATAATATTTGTTCTTGTCATTGCCTAGACTAAACTGTGCAGCAAGGCAGCTTTTTAAAGTTATTACTACCTACTGCCTTCAGCACAATTTTGTCAACATCTTGTCCATAAAATCATTTGCCTGAAAATGACTAATTTGTAGAGCTAGCTGAGAAACAAGAATTCCATTCTGTGAAAAAGTTCAAGGTTTTGGAATTTGTTTTCATTCTGCATCAGGATGAAATTGAGACCTTTTGAAAAAAAATTTTGCAACAAAACAACAAAGAACAAGCTATTTACCCCAGGATAAGCAATGGCTCAATGGTTAGGGCACTCACCTGGGAGGTAAAACCACGTTCATGTCTTTACTTTGCCTAAGTCAGAGCAGGGAATACAACCCCTATCCCAAGTGAGTGCCCTGAACAACTGGCCATTCTGAGTTCAAGCTCTCTCTCTGACCAGAAACTGCTCCCTGGACCTGAGAAACCTTCCCAACTAAAGTTTAGTCAAAACCAGCATGTCTGTGAAAAGTTTTGGTTTTGACAAATCGGCATTTTCTGACTAAAACTATAACATTTTGACAAAAAATTCATGACCACTTTTACTAAATTTGTAAGGTTGGGTCTTCTGCTGTTTTTACATAATAGGAGATATTTGAAGCAAGCTCTTATTCCCATGCAATAGCTAAAAAACGTGAAGAACTCAGACACTGCAGAGTTGACACTGCAGGTTTAACAATGTACTTGGAAAAGACTATGCAATTCTATCATGTCCTACATGAACTCCCTACTACCATGTAGCCCAGGCCTGCACAACTCGGAAAGCAGCAAGAGCCATATTACTGCAAAAAAAACAGCTGTGGGCCGAAAAGCTCCGCCCTCTCCCCCGCCCCCATCCGCTTCCCCCCACCCCACCGCTTGGCTTGCCCCACCCCTACTTAGCCCCCGCAGGCCGCACAGTGAGCCTGTGCGGGCCGCATGTTGTGTAGGCCTGATATAGCCTAACAATTAAGTTTTAATTAGCACAAATAATGGTAAATTAGGAGAAGAAGCCATGAGAGAGAGAGAGAGAGAGAGAGAGAGTCTTCAGCACACAGAGTATCATAAAATGGTGCTAAATAACACGTGCAATGCATGTCTAGCTTTGCTGACGGGGCAACTGCCCAGCAACCATCTCCATTGAGGCACAGATTCTGATAAGATGGAAGAACGTTGAATCAGTTTTGAGATAATCCAAAATATTTTTCCAAACTGATCATTACTGTCTCTCTTTGCTGATTTTTTTCAAAGTCAGGATGTAGTGGGTCTAAGAATACTGCTGGAATTGGGAAAGAATGACACCAAAATATGAGAACAAACAAGAGAAAATACACTCTAAAATCCCATCTGGTGACACTATTAAAAATTCACAGGCACCATTTCCTCTTTCCTCCCCTGCACCAAGCGTTTCTTCACAGACAGTGATCCAGACTGCTGATAGTTTTGACAGGGTGTTTTTACCAGAAATTTTAGCAAGAAACATTTCATTGTAAGCCTCAGTGTCTTCCCTTGGGCAAGACAGAAGTTATATCTGCCCAACTGAACATAGGAGAATCAAAGCAGCTCAGATCGGCCTGCAAAAAGAGGAGAAACTTTCAGATTTCTCTCTAACAATGCTGAGTAAGATAACAGCGATGCTGATTTCTATGTTTTAAAGCAATGGTATATTAGAGCAATGTGTAGAGTACGTGTCCAGCAATTCTGTTCCCAGAATATCCAAGCTATTGGAGTTCTGTTGGGTAATGAAAAATTAGACCTGATCTCACATACTGCAAAACCTAATGTGACATTTCTTCAGCTGGATACAGAAAATGAGGCCCATTAGTGTACATTAGCTTTAGTAAAAATATTACTGCATTCCTATAAGCCAGTTTAATTGGAAAAGAAGCCTGCGGGAAACAGTAATTATAACCTGAAAGAACTACCCAGATATTAGGGATAAATAAAGAGTTTTCTTTCTTGAATGACGTTCAATGTCACAAGTCAAGGAATAAAAAAACTGAGACAGATTCAAGAGTCCATCACTAGTTCCAGCAAGGGCTGAGGCTGCCCAGGTCCTGTGCTGATTGAAGAATTAAAAGAAAATTGTATCAACAGACCTGTTGCTGAATGACTTAGATGAGACTCTTAGAAAGTTATTGTGCCTAGATGGTTCACCAGCTCACCTCTTTTTCTTCTGCTGCTAGGAGTTTTAAACATAAGGCTGCAATAGTTATCATGGACAGAGGAAAGAAACAGTGTTTGGTTATAAAAGTTTTTTTTCAATCAAAGGAAATTTCATTTCATATGTTTTAAGCACTTGCATGTTTCTTTGAGCCAGGAGAAATGTCCTGACCCCATTGATATTGGCAGTTTTTTCTTGATCTCTCTGTCCTTACCCAAGACGAAACAGATGATTGACTGTTGAACAGTTGTGTTTTGCATTCCGTAGTGCTACATTGCATCAGTCAGATATTTTGACTAACTGTTAGAATCAGTAATGTGTATGGTCTACACAGCTACCCTGAAACCTTAGGAACAACAGACATTTGCATTAAGCACAAATGGTCTGAGAGTTTGGGATTTGGATGTTCTCTGCACTTCTATTTTATTTTTTTTTTTCATTTTTCCTGTTTAATTAGAGCCAATATATCATACTCTGGATGACTTCAGAATATGTTATGAAATGCATCATTTCATCCAGTTATTTTCTGTAATGTAAATTTGTTAAAAGCAATGAATGGCTTGTTTAAATAAACTTCCTCCTGTAAGATTGTAGAAGAAATTAGGGATGGCACCAAACTACCACCCCATTACACATAAATTGCTCACAGGTTGTTCTAAAAAAACAAATCAGCAAAATCTGCAGGCCATATAGTAAGGGTGTGTGCAGAAATACTCTCTGGGTGAAGCAAGTATGGTTTACTGAGGTTTTGCCACATGTTCAACAATTTCATTCTTTTGGAAGGTTATTTAGCAGCCATGGACCAGAGAGATTATCAAGAGCATTTTGTGCACTCATTCCTTCTCCTTGTGTCATCCTTCTTTTCCTTAGTTTAGTGAAAATAAAAAAACATTGAAAAAGACCTTAAGCGAATTTGGCCAGACATTTCCTTCCATCATCATTCTGAGTTTATCATCTCCATTCTATAAAACTGATTGTGAATGCTGAAACAACAAGCCATAAATGAGTAATTTTATCAGGTAACTGGAAATACTAAAACATGAAATGTATTTTGGATATCAGGTGTGTTAGGTATTTCCATCTCACAGACCCTTTTCATTACTTAAGAATGCAATCCTACCACCATGGAATAAGGTATTATGCAATGTGAGAGGGGCAGGGATGGGTCAAATTAATATAATTTATGCCAGATAAGACTAATCTTTATATTTAAAAAAATCACATCCTAACTTTGAGAATATTTTTGATATCATAAATATAACAGGATCTCTATTCATATACCAACAAGTTAATTTTACATTTAAAATAAAATAAAATATGTCAATGTTTTTATATATCTACTATGTACAGTGTATGATACTACAATTTCTCATTTTATGATTAATAATTTGAATGGTCACCAATTTTGTTTTGTTTCAGCCCATCCTTATTATAGACTATTAGATTAGGGAGTATAGGATTCATGGCTTCACAATTTTTTAAATTCAGAATTAAAGTAGAATTAGCATTGTAAAAAACAGGCACTATAAAACTAAAAATAAATCTATCTGAAACGAATGAAAAAATGTGTTTTGTTGCTCAGAATTTGACAACTAAATTCTCATGTAGCTTTTTAAATAATTAGCACTATTCAAGGTAAAGTACTCCAAATCAGAAGAAGCTTTTGGCGTAGTGTATAGGAAACCAAACTCTAAAAAGTACAGACCCATTTTTTAAAAGTACATTATTCTACATTTTTCATTATGACATGATCCATTATTTCTAATATACATGAGATGTGAGTATATTTTTACTCTTTCTAACTTAGTTCTCACTGTCCCCTCACACTGCAATATGAACGAACTATTTTATTGACAGGTTGGGCAAAAACAGGCCTACTCTGTCAACTGCATTCCTGTGACTGCTGATTACCAATGGTGGTGGTATTCTTCATTTTACTCTCCACGCTGTCATCTAGCACCAGACTGAACAACTATAGCCTCAAGCTTTATTTGGCAACTCCAGTATATAGAGGATAACACCTAGAATGTATTTGTCAGAAATAAAATAAACCCCCTCTTTTTAACAATTTTAGTAGGCAATTGTGTATATATAAATCTCTTCCATTAGGACAGGTTGTGAATAAATTTAATCGTAAGGGCTAAATTGAGCATTTAGGCAATGGGGTCCCCATAGAGACTGTACCTCAAAGATATCCTTGAGGCACAGTTTGTCCAGAGCGCCCCTTTTCCAATGGAGGAGGGGAGTATGCTGGGTCAGCCCTTGCGGGGCTCAGCATTTTGTACAGCCAGCTCTGCTGACCAGTAGAGGGTGGGGTAAAATAGTTCTGGCTCAGCCCACTTCCCATCCCTCATTCACGGGGAGTTGTGGAGACACAACTCTTGGCTCCTATTTTCCTTGTCTTGGGGGTGACGAGGGAGCTTTATCTTCCACGCTGACACACGGGGCAAAATCTAGTCACAAGTTCTTTTTTAAAAAAATACAAAAGTGCAATACTTAAGTACTCAAGCTACAGCAGAAGAGGTGGAGCAAGAATAGAAATGGGGAATCACAGCAAATAAAACGGGAGAGCTGTCCAGCACAAGAAAAAAGAATCACCCCCACCCTATTATCTGATGGGAGAAGCCATAGGGAAGACGAAAAAACATATGTAGAAGGAAGAAATGACCACAGTCTCACCAAAATGTGAGGCAAAAAGTGAGGTTCTGTGATACAGACAAATAGCCACTAGGAATTAGGGTTAGATCATCCAGTGTATTTTCACTTGTGACCTATGCCAGGTATCTTAGTATAGTTTTAATTAATTACAGTGTAAATTGTATTTCTCTGAAGAACTAAGCTTTGGCCAGGTAGGGATTGAGCCAAAACTTATTGAAATCAGTGGACATACTCCTTGATATCAACAAGCTTTATATAAGGCCCTTAATGAACAGAGCCTACTGAATGATAGTTATGAAACAAACACCATATTTACTTGTCAAGAATCAGAGAGGTATCCGTGTTAGTCTGGATCTGCAGAAGCAACAAAGAATCCTGTGGCACGTTAAAGGCTAACAAAAGTATTGAAGCATAAGCTTTCATGGGCTAATACCTATTTGCATCTGACAAAGTGGATATTAGCCCACGAAAGCTTATGCTTCGATACTTTTGTTAGTCTTTAAGGTGCCACAGGACTCATTGTCGCTTCTGCATATTTACTTGTGCATAGATGAAGGTAAAAAGCAATGGAAAATGGGGAGCAACAGTTTTCCCATTTTTGTTCTGATTTGACTTGGCCATGTGTCTCTCTGTGGCCTATGGATGCTCTGTGATGACTTGGATATTGTGCCAAGTACATTCCTGTGTGCTTGCCAAATTGGGTGCAAGTAGTCCAGGAAGCCTATAGGGGGAGGAGGATAGTTAATTTATTTTCTTCCCTTGGGAAGGAGCTAGTAAAAGGGAATCAACATTTTTTGTCTCCGCCTCGTCCACATGAAAGGGTTAGTCCATCATTACAGTGAAGTGAACACCACAAGATTTTAGAGAGAGCGTGTGGGTGAGGTAATATCTTTTATTGGACCATCTTCTGTGGGTGAAAGGATGACCTTTGAGCTTACACAGCGCTCTTCCTCAGATCTGGGAAAAGTACTCAGGGGATTTTAGAACATCCTTCAGGCTCAGTCTGTAATTCACTAATGTTGAAAATCCCACTCACTAAAACCACTACTGAGTTAATGCAACATAGTTGTAATTCTAAAAGTAGGCAGAGACGAGGAGAAGAAAACCAACATGTTAGTTTTACACGAGCTGCTCTTTCTATTCCTTAACAAAGAATTAAGCAAAAGAAGAAAAAACAAACTTGACTAATGGTACAATCTCTAAAATGCTGAGGATGGTTCAACTTCCACATGCCTCTTAAACTAGCCTTGGCCTAACCCTCATCTGCACTCCAATTACTTTCTGAGTGCAACACACAGCAACGTCATGTATTTCAAACATTTTTTTGGTCTTAAAATACTCCTCACGAAAACTGCTTTCGTGACGTGATGAGCTGCTCTGAGCAGAATACAGAAGCTGTTTTGGAGGAAGAAGAAATCAGGATATGGGAGAGCAGAGTAATGGTGAGGGGATGGGGGAAGAGCTGATTTGAGCAAGAGACGTGCAGCAGAGGCAGGAAAGCATGAACCAGACGTACTGTTGAGCCTCTTGGGCACTTTATTTTTGCAGAGGGATATTTTTGCTTTCATCATGGATTTCAGAGGGCTAATACAATGATATTGTTAATATTACTGATATGGGATTGCTGCCACATTTTCTTTTGGATAACATGTTGAACTAAAGTCTGTTCTGTTCATTCCTGGTTGCTGTCTAAGAGGAAGTTAATAATCTAATGGCATTGACCACCTTCCCCCCCAAAAAAAATTGAAAAAAGAAGGGAATAAGACCCCAGGCAATATTCCAGTGTTCCCACTCTCAGTACGACATGCTGTATTGTTCAAGTCAGTGCATGAGATATTGATTACTGCAATATGGCTGTTCCATTGTTTATAAAATCCCAATGTCTACAAAACTATGGCACTACCAGTATTTCTGTAAAGCCTTGATATAGGTGGCATTATATAAAACCAAATTGTAATATATTCCAAATTATATTAGGAAGAAATTTGCTGACAAGTTAAAGAGAAACTTCATTAATAAAAGAAAAACCAAAACAGTTTATATTTCTGATTTAAAACAAAATCAATGAAACAAATGTGGGAGTTTTTTATGACCCAGTTCAAATGTTTAAATCGGTTAGTTTTATCCTCATGGTAAGTAGACAACTATAGTTCACATCTGAACACCTACTTTATTTACTTAGCTATGCTGCATTTAACCTTACATCCTGTCTGCTGGGTGCATCCGGCTCCATGGATCTCCATGCAGCAAAGCCTTCACATAAGGTGGGGGAGCTACTTTCCACAGGCCAAAAAACAGGAAATTTGATGACATTGTTCAGTGAGCAGACGTCAGCAGAGAGTGATACAAAACGTAAACAACTTCCTAGCAGCAGCAGACAAATGGCCCGGAACTACTGGAATCCTGTGATGTCTGGTGTGTTTTGCATGAAAATTTGTATCTCCGTGAAATAAGGCGAGATTCTCAGCTGCTGTAAACTGGAGCAGCTCCACTGAAATCAGTGAAGCTTTGCTGATTTATAACTGCTGGAAGAGTCAGCCCCCAAATATTTAAATTCAAACAAATACATTTCATTTGAATAAAAAGTGATTTCTAAATTCCAATCACTGCACATATAGCAATGCCAGGAATGTAGGTTTCATTTCAATATGAGCACATCATATAGTGTCAATCTTAAAATATGTGATAGTAAAATATTTTATTATTAAACAAGACCAGCACTTTGACTGTGGGATAGTGCAACAGGTCAGAACCATTCCTCTCTGGATTCCAATGTTTGTTTTGTAAAATCTGCTTTAATATCTTTCAGCTGTAAGCAAATGACAGATAGGCCCTGAAAAAATAACCTGTAAACTAGACGCTGCATGACTCAAATCCAGGTTTTTTTAATTTAACAAGTAATAAGTGTTTTTTTACTTGTCTACATTTACATACTTCTAATTGTCTAAATGAATGAAACTTATACATCATACAGTAGTTGTTGGTCAAATGGAAAAAAATAGTCTCTACTAGACAGGCAGAGGCAACATGTAGGACAGAATTTTTGTTCCAATGGAATGCCAGGCTGCACTTGTCAAAGCAGCTTAGACAACGCGTAACTGTAAAGAGTAAAAATCGAGCATGAAGACAGAGCTTTATTCCCACTTCCCAAGCATCATGTTTCAATAAAACGTGCCCCCCCTCTGAAGAAAGGCAGCATCCTCCTCTCTCTTCCTTTGCTCTGCAAAACATGCTTATGGTTGGTAAAAACGTTGCTAGATCTAGTCTTTTCTTCTGCCTTCTTAGCTACCACTGAGCTATATCTGCCCAACAATTATAGAGAATTAGATCTTTTTAAACAGGCAGAATAAGTGTTTGACTATTTGTTATGAGATTTAATCTGTAAACGGATATAGACCTGGAAGCTATGTTCTCTTTGGGAATCTCAGAGCAAACATCTAGAGACCTTTCCCAAAAGGCTAAGAATTCAATGAGTACAATTTCAGGGCTCTCCTGTAATCTAGGCATTCCTTTTAGCCAGTGCTGACGAGAATGAGGAACGGGACCTCCTCCCAAACATCTGTAACTGTGGCGAAATGTTTTTGATTTTGGTTTTTGATTGTGGGCATAACTTGCATTGACAATACTTTGTAGTGTAGATAAGGCATTAGCTCCTTGGCTGAGTCTGCTAACAAGGGTGCTATTTCATGCAAACCATGGTAGAAGTTTGATGGTACAAGATAGTAATTTATTATGAACCAGAACGAGAACTCCCAACTCATTTTATATTGAGCACTGAATAGCCATCGAACAGAAAAAAGTTTTGGCTACTACTGAGCTGGATCAGATCTGAAGGGGACCTAGAAGTGTAAGTGAGAAAAGATTCAAGCTGTTCTCATATTTTCCCTCAGTCGTACCCATGTGTTAGTTTTTAACAGCAATAATAGCATCACTGAATTTCTAAAAATCCCTGAATTTAACACAGGCCTCATATATAAAGCTGGAAATGCCAGGCATGTTGTTGTGTTTATGGTTTTTCCAATTTTATTTAAAAATGCAAGAATTCTCCCATATTTGAGGGTGGGTAATAAAGTCTGTGTGGGCTATCTAACAAAAAGCCCAGATTAGTTCCACTGATGGAGCTAAATCTCAAATAGGACATGGACACCTGTATGTAAAACGTAACATTCAAGGCCAAAATCTTCTGATGGTATAAATCAGTGGTTCTCAAACTGTGGGTCAGGACCCCATTTTAATGGGGTCACCAGGACCAGCATTAGACTTGCTGAGACCCAGGGCTGAGCCTGAGCTTCACCCCCAGCTGGGGCAATGGGGTTGAACTGCAGCACCCCCACCCGGGGCAGCAGGAGTTGGCCTGCGCTCCCTTCCCCACCTGCTCAGGGTAGCAGGACTCCGGTTCTGACCCCCACACTCCACCCGGGGTCATGTAGTAACTTTATTGTCACAAGGGGAGTCGCAGTGCAACAAAGTTTGAGAACCCCTGGTATAAATTAACATAGCTCCACTGAAGTCTACTGAGTTCTATCAGTTTACATCAAATATGGATTTGGCCCTCATTTATCTTTTTGAGTATAACAAAGAAGGAGCACTCTAAGTTAAGGGCATGCTCTCATGACATGTTGGGTGCCCTAAACCCTCCTTTCACGTTGCTGGCATCATAAAATTCCAAAAATATATATTGTTAGCTGATCTTCCAATAATAAGCAGGTTATCCTGGAGAAACTCCAAAATATTTACCAGAGAATAATATTCATCTGGGTGTGTCAACCAGTTTAATAAATTAACCTGTTTTATCAGAAGTCTGGTTTTTGGCAAAACTTTTGTATCTGCCATCTTATCACCATTCTTTGCTAGCATTGTTCTTTTATTTTCCATCCTTTAAGCCCTGATGTTTTAATATATGGATAGTGAAATTAGTTGTGCTCTGATCTGATGGCTTTCTAAAACTACTGGATTTTGATTATCAGACATCTCTTATCTATATGTGTGTATTTAAGTAGGGCCTTCAATTGTCACTTAGCAACTATCAAACCCTAATTTATTTTAATGGCAGTTGCACATGGTGACTATGGGCAGGCAGCATATCGCCTTAAATATGAGGGAAGCTGCTGAATCCTATTGTTTGACAGCACAAAGGCCAGCATAGCAAAGGAAGGGTGGGTGGCTGGGTTGACCAGTCTGTAAGGGTTTATTCTCTTTTATTTTTAATATTTCTTGTCAGAACTATTATGGGGAACCTTCCTTCCCCAACCTCCCCTCTTTACATTTCTGCAACCTGAACTCTTATAGAAGCATCGCAGTTGAAGGAGTGGAGATGGGTATAATTGGAGGAAAGTTTCTGGAAAAGGGCTTTCAAATTGTCCCTTCCACCAAAAAAACCCATCCTTTCTTGAGCATTGGTAATGCAGATGTTGTGATCTAGTAGTGGGAGCAGAGGGAACTGTGCCAATGTTCTATTCCTGGCTTTGACAGTTACTTGTTTTGTGACCTTGAGCATGTCCCTCAACCATTTTGAGCCTCAGACTAATATCTGTAAAATGGAGGGAACACAATCCTACCCACTTACAGCAGTGTTGTGAGGCTTAATGTTTCTAAGGCACTTCGAAATCCTTGGCTGGAAGACGAGATATAACATGAAAAGCACATGGTCAAGCAATCTTCCAATTTTGTATACAGTAGCAGGGCAGTGAGATACACTTTGTAAACAAGATTGCTCTATGTCCCCACATCATAGTTCCAAATAAGCTATTATGGATTCCTCTTTTCTAATTTATTATATAGAGATGTTTGTAATTCTCACTTACATTATTTTGAAAAATAAAATATTTGTATATAAAATTGATTATTCTGAAATCTTTACAAGTTTCATTGCTTGTCTGTGTAATGGATTTAAATAAAGAAAATCTAAGATGAAGTTTCATAAAGCCACCCAGCAATCTGGAGGAAAATGAATATTTTATGTCTTTTTTTTAAAATTACACATTCTTAGATCATATTAGATTAGATTAGCAAACTGACCACAAACAAAAATCTGAGCTTTATCACAGTAAAAACAAATTAAAACAGAAAAAATATTTTCTGATGTTAAAAAAAAGTCCTTTTCTGGAAAAAAAAATCTAAAGCTCCAAAGATTAGATGCACCTACTACTTGCCCTTCTACAAAGGAGAATGTGTTTCTTATGGGATCACTACACAGTAGTAAGCTTTGTTTCCATACAGATTGACATATGGCCGAAGTTAGACCTTAAATTAGAATATTCCTCTTTGAATTGAGAAATGATCTTTTTGTGTAAATGAATAGTGTATTCAATGTGAATAAAGCTTCTGCTATTGCATAGTTCATCTTATCTACTGATGTCATTTCCTTTTTCTTGCTTCTGTAATGATTAATAATCACCATATAGCCAAAGAGGTCATAAAATAAGAATGTATACTTTGAAATACTTCATTTCAGAAGTGCTTGGAAATGTTGAAAACAATACAGTGTATTTCTACTGGCTGGGTGGATAGAATTGCCTATTAGGAGATAATTGTAGGTTATCTGAAGGTGGGGATGGAAACATCTAGCTAAATGGGGAGAATTACCCCAGATTATGAGAAGAATGCAGAACTGAAGGAGGAAAGGAAGGAATGGAAAATCACTAATGAAACAACAAAGCTTACATATCATAATCAGTGAAGAATCATGAATCCTGTAACAGTGTTAATGTAATCAAAGGATCACACAAAATAATGCACACTTGTTTTTACAGGCATTAAGGAGAGAATGATGTAATTCTTGATAAGACTCTTCTTCGTCTATACTGATTCTAAAGAGTGACTTTGTTCCTTTCAGTGCAAGAATGCTACCTAGGTAGCAAATTTCAAACAGCCAATATAGAAGGCAAAGGCATCTTATAAAGAGAAGCAGGACTTCTGGAATGTTGGGAAGCCTGTCTTGTAATGAGTACTATGAGTGACAATCTGCAGCTCTCTCCATTTCCTATGAGGAAAGACAACTACACACACGTGTGTGAGAGAAAATGCATTCCCATTTCTTGAGATGTCTTAGATGTAATTCATGGATTTAACAAGATGTGGCCCGTGGGTCGAAAAGTTTGCCCACTTCTGAGTTAAGAGATGTATTTCTTGAAGTCACCATCAACTAAACACAGTTATTTTGACTTCGCAAATTCCAAAAACCTGTATAAAATCCTATTAAAATGTAATTTTAAGAGAGAGACAAAACTTAAGGGCACAGTAGAATGAAGGAACCTAAGTTGCTGCCTTCAACTAGGGTTGGAGAGGAACTTCCCAAGGGAATCAATGCCAGAATGTGACAGTATCTGGGAGTTCTCAGTGCGAGTAAACAATGAAAAATTCTGAGAGATATAATTTAAAAATAATAATGCAGAATATTTTTGAATAAGCAACACATCACTAAGATTTCTAAGTTTAGGAGGTCTCTGAAAACATGACTGTTATATAGACTTCTCCTTGACTCTCAAATACATTAGACCCTACCACCAGCAAATTCTTTACACTATTCAAAACATGGAAGTACTATGCTGCAAAATGCTCAGATAGGTCCTTCTAAATAAAGGTTAGAGGAAATTCAATTTTTTCTTTTAATAACTTGATTCCACTTTCCCTCCACAGTTGTTCACCGGTATTACCAATTTTAGAGATTTTCTGAGCGTCTTTTTTCTTCTGAAAGCCCCAGCTTGTGGAGTTATGGGTATACATGAGACTATCAGCTTTCATTTAAAACTGGAAATAAGTTTCTAGCCGTCATGGCTGCAGAAAAAAAGCTTGAAAATTTGAATCAGAAATGGCTCAAAACCCAGAAGGCAAACAGAAAGAATCCAAAATTTGGGGGTTTTAAAACTCATTAGCCTCAAGCCTATCGTATGACTTTTTGGTGGCCTAACTCATGATTTTTAAAACATCTGAAGCTGGCAATACCATGCCCATTTAGCAGAACTGTGTCAAAAACATGGACTTTGAATCTAAATCAGAGATGTATTAAGCACTTAGAGAAGGTAAAAAGGTAGGGATAAAATATTCAGATTTTGGTGACTCAAGTTAGGCCCCTGAATCCATACTTACGGGCTTAATTTTCAGCACCTGAATTTGAAAATCTGAGCCAGCGTTTTGAAAGGAAACATTGAATCGCCGTGGTTTCCTGAGATCGGAAGATCAGAATGGTAGATTGCAATGCAGTAGAACAACAGCATCAAGGCTTAACATACGTAAGAAACAATTGCCAAAAAAACTAAATGAGACCAGGTTGTCCTGCATGACCCAGTATGGAAGATACCATAGAAGGAGCTAAGGAAGAACAAAATCAAGACAGGGATGTGAATCATCCTATACAATCAGAAGAAGGATGCTGATTAATTTTGGAGTTGAAGGACAGATGAAGAGAGCTCATACTTTCACTGGGACAGTTTTCAGATGGTGGGTACAAAGGACTCTTCATTTCCCTTTTCAGTCAATAGTTTTAAAAACAATTAATTATGCATTTTACATGTTTTATGGGTTAGCAATGTAGTGCCTGGTTTTCAAGAGGCCTGGACTCTATGCAATAGCTCTCTTAATTTGTGTTGACATTTAGCGTGACTGCATGTGTAAGCACATGCACGCACAAATGGCCAGTTAGGCATATAAAGTTTACTTGAGTATGCAGATCCCCAAATTGTAGGCACATTTGTAATAAATGTACATATAGACTAGGCATTCAGTTGCACATGGCTGTGGGCTGCCACTTTGAAAAACTGGACCCTTAATCAGCATTACTTCCTACCTTGACCCAGGGTTGAATCCTATTCAGGACAGCACTTAAGCACATGCCTGAGTTGCACTGAAGTCAACAGAATTTAAAATTAAATATATGCTTATATTCTTTCCTCAGCTGGAGCTTATGTGCCACAAGGATAATACTACATCTTCATATTTAGTAAAATCAGCTCAGGTTTATATGAGTACATCTTGCCTTTAAGATGGCAGTAGGACTGGCTTTCACAGACAACCTTTAAAAGAGAACTGAAATGTAGGTTTAGCTTGTATTAACTAAATACTGTGTTAGAGACACCAGAGATCTGAGGACTAGAGGGTTTCTGTGTAATTATATTCCACATGGAGAGGAGAGCATGAAACACAAGTCAAAACCGATCCTTAGTGATACCACTAGAGAATATAAGCTTGTTAAAGAAGTTTGCAAATTTTTGCAAAAGAAAAAAAAAAAAAGCTTACTTCAGAACTGAAAAGAAAACAAACTGGCCACGCTTATTTTATTTAACTTGAATGAGGCTCCAGCAGACCAAAAAGCAAAAAGAAAATTGTTGTGTAATGCCTAATGATTTCTTAGAATGGAAAACTGCTTCTTCTTTTATCTTGGCTTGTTATAGGGGAATGGCTCATAGTATGACACAGCTTAAATACCAAATTAGGCCCATAGTCAACTAAACATTGTAAAAGCTTTGTGCACATACTGTACAATATCAGCTAAGCCTTTTACCATTCTGAAAACAGAATTTGCTTTTTTGGTGGAAAGCTGTGGGCTTAACATTGTAGCACAAAAGTAATTAACTAACTGTCTATTAAATCTTGTTTACTTGCAAGTAAGTCAAGGGAATCAGAGTAAGTGTCCTAATGGGACTTGGAAACTAACAGAGCAAAAGCAACTCTGATAACAGCAAATTCATATGCCATCTCCTTTCTCTCTTGCTTTCTAAGCAATAGCAAATCTGTTGCATTAATAAGGAAATGGGGATTATAGTAAACACAATCATGGCAACTGTGTTGTTTTTAAGAATCAGAGGGGTAGCCATGTTAGTCTGGAATTGCAGAAGTGACAAAGAGTCCTGTGGCACCTTAAAGACTAACTAAAGTATTAGAGCATAAGCTTTTGTGGGCTAATACCCACTTCATCGGATGCATTAGTCCACGAAAGCTTATGCTCTAATGCTTTAGTTAGTCTTTAAGGTGCCACAGGACTCTGTCACCTTTGTTGTTTTTAAAATTCACACTCTGTAAAATTCCATATAGAAAACATTTTATTTTCTTAATTGTTTAAACAAACCATTTGTTAATTTCACTTTGAACACACAATAAGACCACCAAACAAAAATTCCTACACAATGGCTCAAGATGCCCTAAGAGATGGGACTGAACTCACAGTCCATAAAAACAATAGCAACAGCAGACCAGCAGCCAAACCTCACCAGCAAAACAACTAGTGTCCGGTCTTAGAACCAAAACTGCCCAATCGCAGAAACCACAGAAGTGTCAAACCCCATTGAGACCCTAAATTGAATTTTAAAATAAATAAATAAAAACTTCCCATCTCATATACCGCAACCACGTTCCCCCTCAACCACTGAAATACATGGGCCTTTTAGCACATCCTGAACACCAGCAAACATGGGCTATTTCCTACCAAGTGAAATCTAAAGTTGAGACAATGTTTTGCCAGCAGCTCCTTCTCTTATAAAAGCATCTCGAAATTCTACCCTAATTCAACAAAAGTGTATCGGTTGGAGGAGTGTGGAGAAGATAAGCATCTTTTAAATCACCTCAAGTTTCCGCACATACATATGCATGAATATATGAAAAGTCAAAGTCTGTGGAGAAAACTCAGCCTCAACCTCATTCCAGAAATTTGGTACATAAATTGTTTCTCTTGGCAGCTTCTTCAGGTGTTCAAATGGATAATCCAAAAACAAAGAGCCACATTCAGTCTTGGCATCAACAGGTACCATTCCCATAGACTTCAGTGAGAGATGCACTCTTTCCACCAATGATGAATTTGCATTATAGTCTATACTGTTAAAAACTGACAGTTTATTTGGAAATACTATGCTATTTTTTTCCATTTTAACATTATACCATGTATTAAGGAACCAGTTATTAAAGGTGGAAGGTAGTGGGTTATGTCCAGGCTCTTAAAATTGTATATTTGCCTCCCAAGACCACCATCTTAAGTGGCTTTTGAGTCTTCTTATCTTGAATTTCTGAATAATTTAATATAAGTGTCATCTCTTACAGATAGAAAGTAACTTCTGGTGTATCTGCAATTTACTGTTATTACCTTGAACCAAATGGCCAGTATCTGGAGCCCGGATCACATTATGGCCAGATCCTCAGGTGGTAGAAACCAGCATTGCTCCTATGGAATGGAACTAAGCCAGCTGACACCAGCTGAAAATCTGGCCCTTTATGTTCCATTACTTAGAGAGTTACAATTTTCCCAGCAGTGCTTATTTGAATAAATTCCATTGCTCACATCTCTGTAGGTGTATTAGAGAACCAAAGAAATGCCTATCCAATAGTTCAAGGCTCTCACAGAAGGGATTAAAACAACATAAACAATAACAGAAGCCAAAAGGTCAAGCCCAAATCCCACAACCAATTTACCACTGAACTTCCATTGTTCCATAAGTTGCAAGCCATTGTACTACTACTTCTGCAGTTAAGAATATCATCTCAGTAGGTTTCCCCAGCATTTCCCACAAATTACTGACAATGTATAGTGGAACTAGGCAAACAACTTATTCTAAAGATCGGATTCTTAGTGAAGACTAAAGAGGCACTGAAGTCAATCAAGCTGCACTGATTTACACCAGCAGAGTTTCTGCCCTTATGTATTTAGCATCCTTTTCTGTTCATGGAAGATGTCCATGGGCACATTGTTATTTTCTAAGGTGTCCTTTTCTAAGCTCATATTATTTAACATTTATATTGCAGAGGCCAAACAAGATGAGGTCCCACTGCATGAGGCACTGTACAAACATATAACTGAAAGTCCCTGCCCCAAAGTGCTTACTCTGTGGATGGATTGTGAATATGTGCGTATTAGAGAATTCACCAGTAGCGTGTGAGCTGTATGGTTTGACTGTGATTAGTCTCATTGTATTGTTTCTGGTCTTGGTTGGAGGAGTGTAACAACCTGAGGATGAGAGCTTAAAAATGCTGCTGGGGCACTGAATCTCTCAGGGCGGTGGAGCAGCGAAGAAAATGAATCAGGTAAACAGAATTAGGTAGTTAAATTCCAGCAAAAATTTCACAGAAAACAAACATTTCCTAGTGAAAGGCTGCCTGTTGGACAAAGAAGCTCAGACTACTACACGAGCTCATTCTGATCGCTTCTGGGTCTTTATTCCAAAATTTTGCATACTTCTTTGCAAGGCCCCAATGCTTTTACACAGGATATATGGGACTAAGGCTGCCACTGAGGTGATCCATCCTCTTCCTAGTGCAGCATATTCTCTTCCTGGACATTGTCCTGTGAAAGAAGGAATCCCTCCCTTTCTTTTGTTTCAACAACAAACCTACACAGAGTCAAAATGGGTTCTGAGTAACAATTCCTTATTGTCATTACTCATTTATACTGTTTATATTTTTGTTGCCATAGTAATAACAGACAGTTAAAAAGGAGCTTGCATGAAATAAATCAATGAAGTCTGTAGACCTGAAAAAGTACTTACTCAATTAAACAATGGTTTGTGTGGAGGGGAGAAAGGTGGAAACCAAATTTGTAACTGGATTATGATTGGACAGTTTTTAATCATTACTAGCTAGCTAGTAACTGATGAGAAAATTGGCTGACCTAGTATAACATAAAATACATACAGGAAAGATGCCCTGAACAAGGTGACTATTATTATTCATTACTCTTGTAACATATTCATTGTTAAGTGCTGATGCTGTGTACAAATTACAGAAAACCTGGTCCCTGTTGCAATGATTCTGCAGTCTACAGCCCTACAATCCCTATTCACCCGAGCAGCCCCACTGAAACTACAGGTAAGGATCACAAGATCAAGCTCTAAAGAGATAGTTAACACAGGAGATCCAGAAGAAGAATCTGTCTTAATGGTAATTAGCAAAGGATTTTACAAGATTGGTATTTTGCTCTTCATTCCTGTTTCCAGTGTATAAAGACCACCTGGTAGGTTTTTTTTCAAATATTAGGAATGTCAAATCTGGTCTTCCCATATTTTACTGGAAATTTCAAAGCATGTTTAATTGACTGTTTAACCTTAATTGAAAGGATGGGGCAATTAAAATAACAACAAAGAAGTTTGGTCTCCAAACTGTTAATTGGTTACTGAAGTTCAATGCGTGTTAACAAAATTATAACAAAACCAAAAAGCGTTTTAAACAATCTATCTAAAAATCCCTCCATTCCTTAGTTGTCCACCATTGTCACTTCCCTCTTGTGATGTCATCATTCCACTAGTGCTCCTGTCATCTAATGCCTCATCCACAGTTGGCTTTATTCTGAAAATATAGTGCAAACACATCATTGTGGTTTCAACACTGGGAACACTAAGGGTAGGGCTACACTAACCACCAGATTGGCGGGTAGTGTTCGATGTATTGGGGATCAATTTATTGCATCTCGCCTAGACATGATAAATCGATCCCCGAAAGCTCTCCTGTCGACTCCAGAACTCCAGCTCTGCGAGAGGAGTAAGCGGAGTTGATGGAGAAGCTGCCGCGGTCGACCCGCTGCCATGGGGACAGCCAGGTAAGTCGAACTAAGATACTTCGACTTCAGCTACACGAATAGCGTAGCTGAAATTGTGTATCTAGTTCGAACCCCCCCATCCCAGTGTAGCCCAAGCCTCACTCTCCTAGAGCCAGCAGCCACTGGCTTTATCATCACCATAGCATGTAGACTTCCTCGGAGAGCCAGTGCCTTGTCCACACCAGCTCACACACCTATTAATTATTACTATTATTATTATTTATTTGTATTGCAGTAGCAGGACCTGTCATATACCAGGACCCAACTGAAACAGGCATCATACAAATAAAAAAGATTCCTGCCCATAAAAGCTTCTAAGCTAAGTGCGAGACAAGAGGTGGAGAGAGACAGATGGGGATACAAGAAAACAATGGGAAGATACCAGTCAGTATGATAGGTAGTGGTCTCAACACACTAGCTGATTAACCACTGTCAAGTCTGTCTAGCATTCCTACCACCAGGGGAACTACACTAATAACAGCATCAGTGGAAACAAATTTCAGAAAAAAAAAAAAAAAAAAAAAAAATCTCCAAGGTAGATAAAACTAGTCCTAGTACAGAGTCCCCAATGGCAATCCAAACATGAATTTCAAATTTGAAAAAATAACTCTTGTCTCGGAAGAGAAGGTATTAGAAGAAGAGAAACACTTTCAGATCTGTATATATCATAAAGAAGCAAAAAAGCCCATTTTGTTTTTCCTTTGCATGAACGTGTGTCTTCAGCTTGTTCTTTTGATTTAATTAGCCAGTGCACTAGCCTGATGGACTTCATGAAAAAGTATTAGTACATTAAAAAAAGTTTTAAATAAAAAAAAATCTAGAAGTCAGGATCTCAAAACTAATATGCAGTTTAACTTTCTTATTCTCCTAACTCAGAAGCAAAACAAATGCAAGAATGATTGAAGAATCAAGTCTTCTGGTTTTATGTTTGGCATTAAACAGGTCATAAAAGTTATTGACTTTGGCTCTTTAGTCCTTTAATACGTTAAAAATAATTACAACCATGCCCTGACTGAGAGAGTCTCAAAAGTCTACATGTGAGTCTTGGACCTTGAAAAAGTGACTGCTTTCCCCAGAAAAGGTGCATACCTTGAAGCACAGCATGTTACTGTATTTTCTCTCCTCTCTTAGATGTTTGCATTCTGTACAGAAAAGGAAAGAGCTTGCAATTACAAGGAGAGAGAGAGAAGGGGTCAGCGGAGAGTTTGATTTTCAGTAAAATAGGAGAAAAGTGTCAACTGGCACTATTGTCTTGGAGTTGTATGTGCACAATATAGGGAAAGGACAAATCACCTACAGTTTTTACAGCACTGAGTTTTTATAATTCTGCTTTTTCTAATTCTCTTTCCCTAACAAATGCAGAGTTCAGGACTATATTGAAAGGTGAGCTTAAAGGTTAGGGAAGTTATCAGTTAGGCACTAGGGGACACATTTTTGAAGATGACCTTTAATTCTGGTTCCCTTGATTTTTGGGTATGCAGTATGCACAGTTAAAGTTTGATTTTCAAAGATGATGTGTACCTACTATTTACTGCTTACCCATGCAACAGGCTAAAATAGTTGTGATCCTTGTAAATTTCACCATCTCTGGCTACTCAACAGCTGCAGTGAAACTGGACAAGACTCTGGTCACTTTTCACTGTGCTGCAGCATGGGCTTTAGATTCTACAGAAGTTGATGACTTTTGGCCCTTCATTTACCAAGGAAAACTTCCTGTTTATTACTAGCAAGTAAGTATTATATAATATTTCAAATCCAACTGCCCAAAGTTAGACTCCAAAATTCACATTTAGGGACCCAACTAGAGTGAGCTGATTTTCTAAGGTGATAAGTACCCAGGTTTCCATTGACATCAGTGGGAATGTGGTTACTCAGCACCTCTGAAAATCAAACCAAATTATTTATGGGTAAAATTTTCAAACAAGTGTCCTAGTCTCATTTTCAAAAGCACCTAATTCACTCAGCAGCCTAAGTCCCAGAGAAAGGCTTGACTTAGGTGCTTTTAAAATGTGTACCCTATGCAACCCAATATGCAGTTAGGAGCTTTTCTGTGACATCCAGTTTTGAAAACGTTGGTTTAAAAACAAACAAACAACCAGTCGCTTATCTAGCAACCCTCTTCGGATGTGTCAGATATACAGGGCAGTGCAGCTCTCTGCTCCAGTTCAGGGATTTGTGATCTCCTCTTGTGCAAGAGAACTTGGACTTTTGGCAGGTAAGGGGAACAGGAACCGATATTCAAATATTTTAAAATCCAAATACATTTCTGACCTTCAGCCTACATGTAGTTCCCAGTTCAGTTAATGATTTGGGATTTTAAAGGTGTTTTCTATTAAATTTAATTGACTTTAATTACAAAAAAAATCACTGTTTACCTTGAATGTTATATTCTTGTGTCTTTCTGAGCTTTATTACCCAGACTATAAAATAACTAAGAAAATGAAGCAATCCATTTTGCAAAGATACCCATCCATGCAATTCTTTCTTTGTAACTGTATAAATATAATCCCATTAACCTTATCACAGAGTTACCACATCAAAGACATTCGTTTATTAACAACATAGAAAATCACTGAAACATTTGGTTTTTCCTAAGCACAGATGTAAACAAACATTCATATGAATTAATAATCAACATTTTAGTGCAATAAGTTTAAGTAGTGGAACTACCGATAACAGTGGTTTGCTGAGGAGAATATAGACAATTAAGATTGTGGACATTTTTTTTGTCATGCACTCTCACGTTTGGAACACGTGCGCGATCATGCCACAGCCAAGCAGAGCTCCATCTAGTCTGGTATCCTGTCTCCAGTGGTAACAAATACTTGACATTTCAGAGAAGGGTGAAAAAACCCTCAGTGCATGTTATGCCTTGCATAGCATATTTAAATTATGGCTAAATGAAGACAAGATATCTTTGACACCCTCTGAATGCCACAGCCAGCTCTTAGCACCTCAGGCTAGGAAGGAAAGGAGAGAAATCCTTTCCAGACCTACTTATCGGTTCCTCAGAAACTGTACTTCAAGAAAATCTTGAACTGGGAGGCACTCCACGTGGGTTCAATTCCAGACTCTATCACAAACGCCTAGTGTGACTTTGACTGAGGTACTAAATCTCTGAGAGTCACTTCTCAACCTTCTTCTGGTATGTCTTGTACATCTCTGGGTTGTAAACTCTTTAGGGAAGGAACGGTTTCTTACTGTGTGTATGTGCCACACTTAGCACAATGGGGCTCTGATGCTGGTAGGGGTCCCCAAGAGCTACTGCAACACAACTAATAATAAAAATTAAAATTCTCTCTTTTGATTATCCAAATCCACTAATGACTCATGTAGGCCATTGCACTCATGTGTCTGTGTAGTTTGTGTTGCTTTAAACTCCTAGTCCTAGCAGCACCCTGATCCCAAGCCATTAAAAACTAGGTTCCCTAGACCAAATTTCTCCTTTTCTCCCACTCTAGCTTTGAAGCAGTTTCACTCAGCATCCAATCTACCACAGGGGAACTCTCTCTCTTAGCCCTTTAAATGCTTCCCTCCCCACCCAATTCACCTAAACATCTCCAAAGGGTTTACGTTCCTCTTGATTTTGTCCCTTCCTGAAAACTGATTTTCTGCTAATTCCACTAAAGGGTTAAAGATTCCTTGCCAGCAGAGGAGAGAGGACTCAGAGGCTTAGGTACAGTTTGTGCTGCTTTTTCACCCTTTCTTGGGTCTGAATAACTCCGTATCTCTATTCACTTTAATCAAGTTGACTCAAACCTGGATATCTTTACCCTCTTGCATTATTACTTATTATTTAAAACAAGGAACTGTTCCCAAGGTCAGCAACATATAGTCCAAATACTGTGTCCTTACAGAAAGAAAGTGTGTTCCTGGTTTAATGCTGAAAACTAATTTACAGTGGAGGACGAAATTCCCTTTACTGCAGCATACGTTACACACTAAGTCTTTAAGATCTAAAGAAAGCCTGATTGTGTGATACAAACAGCAGGCTTAGCATCACCAGATAACGTCATACAGGACTCTCCTACTTCCTCACTGGTTAGAAACAGACACCCAATTAATAGTCTCTGGCAAAGTATGGACAGAGTGCCACGTCGCAGTTTTACATAGATTATGTTATTGTTTAGCCAAGCTTTTAATTGATTATTAGATTATTTTTTAATGAGCAGGAAGCAAGGGGCAGTTATTGAATTTTATTTTGAAAGACTTTTTTGTTAACATATGGTAGTTTTAATTGGCAAAAGGCACTCAAGTGCCCAGGCACTGAGCATAGTGGTAGTTACACCTCTAATTAACTAACTAACATGAAGGCTGGGTATTTGAAGGGCCACATTTTCAAGACGTGCCCGCGGAGTCCTTTCCCTGGAGGCAGCATAGCTAATAAGGTATCTGAAATAAGAACAGCCGTGTATTCGAGGTCAAGACAAGCCCATGGGAGACAGAGGCATGTGCTGTGGGGCCCAGCTTTGAAAAGTTAACGATGATAGGTTGTCAGTCAGAGCCATAGTCCTGCAAGCCCCACTGACAATGGGAAACCAGCATGTTGGAATGGGGAGGGGACTTTCTCTAGAGCTAGCCAAGATAAGGGAGAAGAGCCAATAGCAATCCCAGCACAGACCATGCTGCCAAAACCTTTCCCAAGGCCAACAGACAAATGGGAGGAGACTGACGTAAGCGTACAGGAAGGTTTGGAACTTTCTCATGCCTATGGACTCTAAAACCTTTTACAAAATCTTTGGAAGCCATGGAAACCAGCTTCAGTATTTGGATACAATTCACACCTAACTCCAGAGCACCCAAAGGGGTCACAGCAGGGATGAGTGTGGCCTTTAGTATGTATGTGTTTGTTTACTGAGCGTGAGCTCCTTTGTCAACAACCTAAGCCACACTTATTTCCATTTTATGAAAAAATAAACAACCTAAGCTTTAATCCAAAGGATTTGACCCTTTATAAACATTAGAACACAGGAAACTGGCACATGAGAAATCCTAAGGCACCATCCCGATGTGAGGGGTTGGTTCTTTAATAAAGAAAAAGGAAGTATGCGGCCATGGAATGAGGATTGTCCTGGCATCTGCCTCAGATCCCTGCACATACTGAGACGGAGGGAGTGGAATAGTACAAGTGACAGGGCAGGTATCTTATCCTTAGGGAGAGCAGTTCGCTGGGGGTCAGAGGACTTTTTCAGCGCGCTCAGGGAGGGAAAAGGGAACAACCACTCCTCCCTCTCACTGTGGTTTATACTTTAGTTTCCTCTTTTCCTCACTGCTTCTGACCTTTTCTCCCCTTTCCTGCCTCATGCTTCCATCTTCTTCCTCCTTTCATCTTCCCTCCCTTTCTCTCTCCTCCATACCTCCCCCTCAGGCTCTCTGCCTCACTTATTCATTCCTCATAGTTCTTCATTTCCACTCTTTGCTCCTTTTTGTGCCCTACTACAGTTGGCACCCACCAGGGGCAGACAGGAGCTGAGCAGAAGGAGGGATGAAGGTCCAGGCTGGACTGGTAGCTGGTGGTGGTCCAGATGAGTAGCCTGCAGGCTTTCCGCTCACAGAACTGGCAAGAGTTTCTGACTACCCACAGGGGTAGTCCTTAAAGTTATTCTATAACATCAGCAGTCACCTTTGCCCCCCAATCCCTGGTGGGTGCTACTACGGAGCTCACCGGTACATACTGAGGCGGATGTAGTCATCTTGAAGAATCAGGAAGGGCTGGCCTTCACGGCATGCTCTCTTCAAAGCCTTTTGTGACTTTCTATGGGTGGATAACTAAAATGCATTGTGACTTGTAAGGTTTCCATTATTTAGCATGGTATATTACATTACCACAACCAGGAGCAGTCCAAACTCCCCTCCATGCCCCTGTCCCACACTATACAGAGGGAATGCCTGCAATCAGGGGAAGTCAAATGCGACAGGAGAAGTGCCACAGGGCAGGTCAGAGGCTAGAAGTGCACAGGTGGGGTCTGACTGTTTGCAAAGCCAGACAGAGATCACCGGGGATTCCCCTGCATGATCTGCAGCAGCGTGCCATTGACATGACAGCTACAGTCCTGCACTCTCTTTCTGTTCCTTTCAACATGACTTGGCCCTCTATTTATAATCCTTGTGCTTGAGAGCAAAACATCTCTGTCTTTGGGAATAACACACAATACCATTCCGTGCATACACCCAAACTGGTGTAAAGCTTACACCTCTACCTCAAAACTTTCAACAGATTATAAATCATTTTTAACAGCCTATACATTATTATTGATATTTGTACAGTCCCCAGGCTCTACACTCACAGAAGTGTTCCACAGCTCTTCAGTTGATTCTTCCATCTTTTTCTTTAACAGGAATGAATGCGGGAAAATGTGAACGAAACATTACTACTGTCATTATAACTAAATTTTCAATAAAAAATATTTTCTGCAACCTACCAACGCAATGGTGGGTTTTTTTTTCCTTCTTGAAAAATATGAACGCTGGGATTTGTTATGGAATAATTAAACACAAGCAATATTTTCACCTTGTATCTTAAATGCTGTGGACTACACTGAAATCTTGAAAGATGTGAGGCCAATAACAGAAAATGGATCTAGATTGAGAACGATCTGTTTAGGTGAAATACGAAATTCCAGTCTGGCTGAAAGCTACAGCTTTCCACTTTTCTCCAAATCTGTATCTCACTGTTCAAGTCACTGAGACAAAGGGAGCTTTGCTCTGGTGGCACAAAGTACTTGTGGTGTAGGAGTGGTAAATAGCCACTGTGAAGTCAGACTAGGCCGTGACTTAGCACACTGAATCTTTTTTCACTATCTGGCGCTTTCACAAATTGCCACGTGCTAACCTGATTTCACTTAGATAACTTTGCCTCACCGTTTATAGATTTATCTATAAAATCATAAACAGCAATAATGATCTATAAACCACGGGTAGCTGAAGAAAGCTGCACCAGAAATGCATGGGCTATTTTCACACATTCAGACTGTCTCTGCTCCACAGAATATGGATTTTTAAAACCTCTGCCATGCTATTTAATTTGTCCAGCAAAGTCTGTTTTGTTGACCTTCAGGGCAGGTCGCAAGGCCTATTTTCTCAGACTCTTTGAGAGGTGGGCTGGGCAGGGTGGACTGGAGAATGTCTTATTTTCTGTGCCTTGGGATGGAGGAAGGGAGGGGGCTTCTTATTGCAGACATGAGGTCAATTTGAAATCTATAATAAATGCAGTTTTGCGAACAGCATTGTTAGTGTGCTTTGTGTTGAGTGGTCACAATGTAACAGCTGGGCCGAAGAGAGAGAGCAGACTGTGAGGTCACATAAAACTGGATTATGACAGTGAATCAACTGGCATTAGGAATAAGCTAATTAGAAAGGAAGAAGCTGCTTGTACATGCGTATTGCTAATCAGTGATTATGGGAATGAAAATGTGGAGAAAATACATGACAGCTAAATGGGGTTTTAATAAAATATTAAAGAGACAAATCATCCCTTTGAGAAGCACAGGATCAAATGAGCACAAATACTGGCCAGATACGGCTAGTGAGCATAGTCTCCACACCTGAAGAGGGTCCTTTGTGAGAACATAGCGTGGTGGACTCCAGGGGGGTTGGGGAGGGACTGATGGGCTAGACTGTCAGAGTCAGGGAACAGCCACTTAACGTATCACTGGTCCCTGGGAAATCTGCACCATTCTGGGCGCAGTTCCCATCAGAGGCCATTAACAGAAAGAGCAGCAAAGACTTCCAATCCATAACTGATGTCCCGGGGGAGGGCTAGCGATCCACCAGCAAATTCCAGAGAGCCAATGGCAGCCCAGACTGAGTGAGCCACCCTGTCAAATGTAAGGAGCAGGGGGATTAATTCTCTGCACAGATGTCCCCACTACAGGGATGGATCCAGATTTCCCTGAGTCTTGGGACATCTATGCAACTGTTATTCTGGCCTCTATCCTTTCAACATGATTATAAACCTCTCCCCTGAGGGAATGATGCCTTAGAAACAACATGTTGTAAATTGTAAACACGTCCCTTTAACAAGTGTGTTTTTCAGTGGAAATGGGTGAAAGGGTCATACCTATTCTAAAGTCAGGTACTGTTTCTTTAAAGATTTCTCCCAAGCTGTAATACAAGGATAGATCTAATGCCATGTCCGTGGATATGACAGTATTTGACCACTTAACAAGAGTAGAATTCAAACCTCTATCAAATATAATCCAGTAATAACATGTTGTTGGCATCAGCAAAGGTAGTAAAACTTCCAGCGAAAATTAAATGGTTCAAGTTAACTTTAAAGCTGAGCATTCAAAGCTAGATGTTTGAGAGTTCAGTTGTGTACCCGGTCTCACCAATAACAAGCACTGGCCACAGAGAGAACTCATGCTGGCAGTTCTTATGCTGTTCACAAACCACTTTAGCCACACTCTCATGGTTTACATCATCAGCCCAGGCCCATGAGTGTATCTGTTATCCTTTGAGTAACAGCCATTGTTAACTCATTGTCAATGGGAAATCATTTACTTAATAGCTTTAGCTGGCTACCATCATTGGGCAAAAAGAAAACTGGTCCTTAAACATAAGAGTGTTTCCAAAGCTTGATTACTCTAGCATTTGCCTTCCAACCTATCCTATTTGTGATTTAAAAAGAAGACTTTTATGGAGTGAAATATGTTTCTAGTTCTCAGTAGGCTTCTTTATGGCTTTTTGATAGTGTTAGCAAAACCAAAATACTCTGGATCGGTAAAAGTATAAAGTCAGTCTTTCTTGAACTCTGATCACAGCGGCCAGGAAAGTTCAAAGACCAGCCACACTATACACAGATCTGGAATAAGTGCTCTCTTATTTATTGTACATCTTCATTACCCCCACTGTAAAGCATTTAAGATTATTGTAGCCATTTTGAGCTTGGCATACTTGATTATACTCACTGGCCCTGATCCTGAAAATACTTACATATGTGAGCAGCCCTGTTTGTTTCAGTACAACTATCTCATACACAGGGCCAGACACATGGACATGAGATGCCTTTGGAATGTGTAAGTTGCGAAAATGAGAAGTCACAGTGTCAACAAAAGCTCAACTTCGACTGACTCCTGTCAGTTATCGGTTGAACTATATTTCACTAAAAGAGTATTAGATGATGCACATATTACATTTCCACTAACATACAGCAGGGTTTGTCAATAGAAGGGAACAGCAGCAATGCCTGGTTAAAATGTAACTGAGATTCCCCGGCACCCATCAAAAACAAACAAACAAACAGACAAGACAAAGCAAAATATTAATTTGAGCTGACCTTGCAGTATTCGACTTGCTTCCAAAAACCATTTTGTGTTTTTAGAAAATACTGCGGGTTCTGTACTTTCTGTGGTATTTCCAGCGGACACAGTTCTTCCTGTGGTATTAGACCTGGCACTGCCACAAGAACATTGCCCCTGATTGTCTCAAGGAAAACACCACAAGAAGGAACACTTTCCACAACTGATTGAAAACATCTAAAAGAAAAAAAAAGGATCAGAACGAAAAGGAGAGAAAGAAATCCTAGAAAAACCAGAAATAAAGAAAGATCATTAAAAAAATTAAAAGAATTTTGAGAAGGATTTTTGTTTGTTTGGGTTTTTTTAAAAGAGAAATTCCAGTCAGACTCAAAAGCTTTGCTCATTTTTAGCTAGTGGATTCAAGCCAAAGCCTGGCCTTGGCTCTGGCTCAATTCTTCTCTATAGCTTTGATTCATTAAATTCTAATTTGAGACAGGGGGAGGGGTGAAATGTTGACATTGCTGTAGGAGGGGAGAAGAGAAGAAGAGGAGTTGATCATGCCCACCTCCCCCCTCTCCTCCATTTTTTGCGGTGGAGTATCTCTTGTTCTTGGAATCCCTTCAGATTTCTTTCTTCTCAGGGAGAGTTATCAGCTTCTGCAGCATATTCCATTTTGGGGGTTTTTTGATGTACAAAAGTAGAGTCAAGGGGGGAAAACTAGATTACATATACTATAAATAATACATAGACATCATAGATGTTGTTTCATTAGAATCTAATGTTGAGACCTGGCTATATCTGTACATTTAAAGGAAATGAAGTACTCATTTACATTTCCAGTTTGACAGAAGAGAGACTGACATTTTCTATCTATCCACACAGCAAGTACAGTATGAGTGTTGGCAGTGCACACTTCCCAGCACTGCTCTGGCAAAGTGCTGCAAACCAGCCCCACAGGGGCCATCTCTACAGATGAGAGGGTTGCTCAGTTCCCAGATATAGTCAGCTATGGATCTCTATGCGGAGACTCAAGAGTTAATGCTGATGGTGGATGACCTGCCTTATAGGAACTGGCCTGATTTGCTGCACCAATCAGGCGGTAATGTGCTCCTAAACTGAGCTGGATTTAAAGCAATAATCTAAAGACAGCACTTTCCATTAATCCAATTAATTACCTGAGTTCCCCAACCCCTCTGACTAGGATTTTTTAAAAAAAAAAAAAAAAAATACAAGAGGCAGCATTTTTTCCATGCAAAGTGGGTAGGGCTCAAGAAGACCACATTCTGAGTGGCAGGGCAAAAGAGACCACTAGGGAACAGATGGATAATGTGAACTGCTATGATCATTTTACTAATACAAAATAAGTGTTCTCAAGCAACACACTTTTGGGAAATCTACACTGATTTCCCTAACATTACTAGAAGGTCTTGTGGCTAAAAGTTGTCTGTATTGTACTCCATCCCGCAGGGTGGAGTGGAATTTGCCATAATCCACTAGCTGCACCCTGTGACAATATATTGCTGCACCAGTTAAGTTAGAGACTGTGGGTTAGAGCCTCAGATAGGTTCATATCTGCTTGGCAGGCCTGAAAGGGGGAACACTCCCCAGCTTTCCACTCCCTCGATCAAGAAGTAATGGGGAGACAGTTTGGCCTGTGCAACCACAGGACTGCTCTAACTCGCATCACCCTGAGCACTGGTCCGCTGGCCAAGATTACCAAAGGTACCATGCTCTGGCCATCTCCCTCCCCACATCTCTGGCACATCACTTCCACAGGAAGCCAAAGGTGGGAGTGAATGGCACAGAATGGTCTATACTGACCATATACATGTGGGGATTTTGCTATGCAAGGAAATTCCCTGTTAAAGCAGCTTTCCTTCTGCCTTTACGTTGTGGGTGCAGTGCAAAAAACCATGATTAAATCAAGTCTCCCTGATTAGTGATGTAAAAACTAGCTGTGCACCTCCTAAGGAGAGCTGTACAAATAATAAGTTTTTTGGTTTAGTGGCCCAACCAATATAATCAGTGAAAAAACTGACAATTCAGTTAAGGAAATTTCTAAAGAAAACCTCCCTCTGAAATTAAATGTAAATGTTTCATTTCAGTAATGCCAAAGCAAACAATTTCAACATTAGCAATTTTTAAAAATGATCTGACCAAAGTCATGAACTGTGTCAGTCAACTCGAATCTGCATTTTTCAGTGAAAAACTTATTTGCATGAAAATTTTGCATAATTTTATTCTTAAGGTCCTCCAACTGCTCCATCAAAAAGCCAAAGTGTCAAAAATTGACAAGATGATTACTTAAATAAGGTGGAATTCAGACAGCTGGTTTGTGCGGAATAGGACGTTTTCTTATGTAGAGTGACTACTCCATTCTCAAAAAATCGCAATGTAGGGTTAATTAACCTTAGAGCCTCGAGCTCATTCAATCCCAGAAACACCTTCCATGGAACAAAGCTGAGGTCAACAAGAGGTTTTTTATCAGCTTCATTAATACTATATTAACATCCTATTAAACTAGGGGCTTCTTCATGAACAGGAAATGGATGTTTTTCATTATCCTGATTTTCAGAATTGAGTAGAAACCAGTTTACCTTCATGTTCATGAGAAGCCAAAATAAATTAGCAGCCAAATGAATTCTGAGGGATAAGGTCAGCAAGACAGACAGAGACAGGAGAAGAAGTTAGTTATGATGTTTGTGTATGGAACAAGTGGAAGGAGCTACTTGGGCAACAGACAACAAACCTTTAACATTTATAGGTATATATCTTTCCTGAGCATCTACGAAGACTCAGAACACTACATACTTCTGCGGTGCTCAGTAAAATGTCACAACTACCACCACTACCTCTTGATCATTACAGGAGTTTGAAAAAGGTTTCAGGAGATTGTTCATAATTATTTTTCCTATTTTCATTGAAATTTCATTTGGACGGAAATGTTCTGACCAGATCTGCTGTCTCAGAAGCCATGCTGACAGCAAACTCCTCCCAAGATTTGGGCCTAAAGGTGCCCTGGAGCTGTATGAAGCAAATGCAATGAGACCCTCAGTGCTGGATTTAGCCACTGCCACCTCTGACAAGAGTCAGACATGCCTCAGGCAATAAGGGACTCTTTGTATCAAGGATATCAGAGGGAATGAGGGAAAGGTGTGCACAAAAGTTCTTCCTTAGGGAAATGGAGAAGGCATCAGTCACCATCACAGCTTGCGTGAAGTTTATTATGAACTTAGTATTCAGAGCTGTGTCAAAGACGGCCATATGGAACATGCCCCCATTCAAAATACTGGTGACTCTGCATCGCCATCTGCTTCCTAGTGTGCTCCAGGGACAACACATCACCACAATGCCCTTGCTCAGGGCTCATAGTAAGACTATGGAAGGTAAATTAAGGCTTCATGAAGCACTGAATCCAACCTATATTATGTGACAGCAGACTACCGCTTCAAACAAACCAACCAACCAAACCCCAAACAAACTCAAAAAAATCACATACACACACACACACACACACACACACACACTCAACCACAGCCTGACACGGCAGAAGGTAGAAAAGGTAAAAAAGGAAAAGCTTGAGAAAAACCAGCCAGTAGCTGAATATGGACTCACACAGACAGTGATGAACTGGAAATCATCCTTGATATTTGGGGTGAAAAACAGACATAACAAGCAGGCAGCAAAGGCTGCTATATTCTAATTGACGGTGAAGTGCTTAGAACCTCTGAAGTCATGATAGTCCCTGCCAAGCGAAAAAACAACCCCAGCAGTTGGAGCTCTTTTATAATGTGAAGAATGATTTTAACCTGGCCACAACAAATCTCAGGCTCTACCATTATTAACTAGCATCTAAACTTGATGAAGAGACTCCTCTTGTTTTTCAGAAGCTTGTACTTGAGCCATTGAACTACCTGTACCTCTTTACAGTGACCACGGCTATATAATCTATACTAGCAACAATTGTACACAATCCCACCTATCCCCTTTGTGGATGAAGTGGAGTTGTTTAATGATTAATATCCTTGATAGAGTATAAGAGCTAATAAGGGATTGTTACAGTTATTAAAAACACCGCAAACTACTGCAGGAAATTCCTATGTACCATGTATGACAATACAGAAAATGACTCAGTAAAACATAACACTCAAAAGAAAGTACTCTTTTTGTCCTGAATTGTCTGTTGTTAACTCAGAATTTGTATTGATCTCAGCTTAGGATATGTCTACACTGCAGCTGGGAGTGTGCTCCCAACCTGGGTTGACACACATATGGTAGCATGCTAAAAAAATAGCAGTGGGGACTGCAGCAAGGGCAGGCCAGCCGTCTGACAAGGGACCCCAAGGGTTGGGTGGGTGTGTAGTCATTTCAGCCAGCTAGTCTATACCATCCATACTACTATTTTTAGCACACTCGCTTGAGCAGAGCTAGCATGTGTCTACACGTGCTGGGGGGCTTGATCTTCGCTGCAATACAGACATGGCATTAGATTCAAGGCTTGGGTGAATTTAGAGCTAAAGTGAATAACATCTAAGCTAGGGTGACCAGATAGCAACTGTGAAAAAATGGAATGGGGTTGGGGGATAATAGGCGCCTATATAAGAAAAAGTACCAAAAAACAGGACTGTCTCTAAAAATGGGACATCTGGTCACACTAATCTAAGCCATATAACTGGAATGACCTAACTGAACATATATAGGGCCAGACTTTTAAACGCATTTAGGCGTAGAAAGACATTTTCAAAAGTACCTAAGCACCTAAATCCCAGGGGCAGTGCTATGTACCAGATAGGCACTTTTGAAAATCCTATTAGGCCACTACCTGCATTTTAGGCACCTATTTACCTTTCAGTATCTGGCCCTTAGTGCCTCCAGGCATTACAATGTAACTGAAGAAAGGATATTTGGTTTCTGTGTTTCAGTTGACTGAAATCCTTTTCTTGTTCTCTGATGAAAATCCTAATTGAAACATATACATTAAGAAACCCAAAGAAGGAATTCTATTGACATCAGTCAAATGAGAGGCAAATCAGGCCTGGTATCTAGCAATAGAATTCTCTGCCTGTCATAAGAACAACAATATGTTATGGCACACTTTGGTTAACATTTCTGAAATATGTTTCATTTGATTTTAAAATCTACAGGAGAGTGCTTCCCATCAGCTCAAGAACACAAGAATGGCCATATTGGGTAAGACTAAAGCCCATCTAGCCTAGTATCCTGTCTTCCAACAGTGCCCAATGCCAGCTGCGCCAGAGGGAATGAATAGAACAGAATAATCATCAAGTCATTCATTCCGTCCTGTAGCCCATTTCCAGCATCTGGGAAATAGAGGCCAGGGACACCATCATTGCCCATCTTGGCTAATAACCATTGATGGACCTATCCTTCATGAATTTATCTAGTTCTTTTTTGAACCCTGTTATATAGCCTCCGCTTTCACAACATCCTCTGGCAAGAAGTTCCAGAGATTGACTGTACATCGTGTGAAAAAAAAAATACTTCCTTTTGTTTGTTTTAAACCTGCTGCCTATTAATTTATTTGGTGACCCCTAGTTCTTGTGTTATGAGAAGGAGTAAATAACACTTCCTTATTTATTTTTTCCACACCAGTCATGATTTTATAGCCTTCTATCATATCCCCCCTTAGTCGTCTTTTTTCCGAGCGGAAAAGTCCCAGTCTTAATCTCTCCTTATATGGGAGACACTACATGCCCCTAATAATTTTTGTTGCCCTTCTCTGAACCTTTTCCAATTCCAATACATCTTTTTTGAGATGAGGTGACCACATCTGCATGCAGTATTCAAGATATGGGCATTCCATATATTTATATAGAAGCAACATGACATTTTCTTATTATCTATCCCTTTCTTAATGATTCCTAACATTCCGTTCACTTTTTTGACTGCCACTGCACATTGACTGGATGTTTTCAGAGAACTATCCAGAATGACTCCAATATCTGTTTCTTGAGTGGAACAGCTAATTTAAACCCGATCATTTCCTATGTATAGTTGGGATTATGTTTTCCAATGTGGATTACTTCGCATTTATCAACATTGAATTTCATCTGCCATTTAATTGCCCAGTCACCCAGTTTTGAGAGATCCTTTTGTAGCTCTTCGCAGTCTGCCTGGGACTTAACTATCCTGAGTAATTTTCACAGAATCATTGAATATCAGGGTTGGAAGGGACCTCAGGAGGTCATCTAGTCCAAACCCCTGCTCAAAGCAGGGCCAACACCAACTAAATCATTCCATCCAGAGCTTTGTCAAGCCTGACCTTAATAAACTCTAAGGAAGGAGATTCCACAACCTCCCTAGGTAACCTATTCCAGTGCTCCACCACCCTCCTAGTGAAAAAGGTTTTCTTAATATCCAACCTAAACCTCCCTCACCACAACTTGAGACCATTGCTCCTTGTTCTGTCATCTGGTACCACCGAGATCCATCCTCTTTGGAACCCCCTTTCAAATAGTTGAAAGCAGCTATCAAATCCCCTGAGGGATGTGCTGGCTACCACTTCCCGCAGCCCGCATTGGCCTGGAACGGTGAACCGCAGCAGGTGGGAGCTGTGATCGGCCAACTCTGCGGATGCTGCTGGTAAACAAACTGTCTCAGCCCGCCAGCAGATTTCTCTGATGGGCAGCATACCAAAGGTTGCCAATCCCTGTCTACAGTGTGCTGGGATTCTTCTCTTGACCAGCCCCAATAGTGAATATTGGACGCCTGCAGTGGTGTGGCCCAGTTCCTGATGACTCATTGCAACTGTCAAGACCCTTCAGGGTAGAATAGAAAAATATTAAGTTAATGAGGAGATGCCATAGCTCCGGCTAATTTTCTAAAAGCATTAGAATTGAGGTCTAGGGTAGAAAACTGGAAGCAATGAGTAAAGATATATTTTTAAAAAAGAAATCTATTTCTTTGTTTTGAATTCTCAAAAAGCAGCCATTTGGGGTTACGACCTCCTCATTCCAACATATGGCATCACATCTCAGTCTCAAAATCTGTGAGTTGAGAGAGTTCCCTACTTTATTAAATGGAGTCCAAAAAACCACACACATTCTCAAGCAACTTGCTAGCAGAGAGGAAGATCATAAGTAAGGCAATTAGTTCAAAGTACACGAGTAGTTCTAGAATGGAAATTTACAGATAAATTCAATATATATATATTTCTGCCCTCATGTACAGCAGACTATTTCTAAACAAATAAACAGTCTTGGGTGAGAAGCAAGGGCTAAACAATCTGCTTAACTTGTATCCAATTAATTTGAGTTTTACTTGTATCTATGGCCTAATGGTTGATATAGGAAAAAGCATGGATACCAATTTTTCAAAAGAGTCCACTGTCTGGGGTGCCTTTATTTTTGGAAGGTCTGGAGCCTGACTTTCAGAAGTGTTGAGTGCCCCGGACTCCAAAAAATGTCAAAGTGGGTGCTCAGCACCTCTGAAAAACATGTCCTAGGTGACTCAAGTTGGACTTCCAAAATTGACAGACACTTTTGAAAATATGAGCCTCCCTAGTTCGGCAAATGGCAGCAATTCTTTGTCTGCCCTGCTTACTTTGGTTTTCTAGTGAGCTCTAAAGGAGAAGGCACGTCTCTCAGGAGCGCAGAGCTCAGAAGACAAGGTCTGGTTGAATCGAGTGGATTATCGAACATAACGTCTATATTTTGAAATAACTGATCTTGACATGGTTAATTTTTTAAAAGTTGTATTTATTTATTTAGAGATGCTGAGGTGTGTGCACAATCACTGGCATTTGGAGCGGTTTGTGTCCCCCTATCCATGTCCATTCCAGGAAAGGCTAACCTGGATGTGTTCTGACTAGGGTCTTCATTCCCGCAAGCTGTCATTTTTTACTCTCTATATACTCCCATTTCATAATGTCCTTTCTCTAGCAGGTGGCCCCGTTTCCCCCCTCTGAACCCAGGTGTTTCTACAAGATGAGAAACTTGAGTTGGTTCCTGTACTCAGCTTTACTGAGTCAACAAACCTTACATTGTTGCCTAGTTGCTGGACTGGCCATTTCAACCACTGAATCTAGTACTATAGTGTTGCTTCTCTTCAGCCATTTGCACACAATTACATAACTGGAGGGAAATCTATAGAAACCATATGTGAGAGTGATTAACCATGTGACTAATTTCTAATTTGAGTTTGGCTGGCTTCTGCTTCCAGCTATTGGTTCTTGTTATGCCTTTCTCCAGTAGATTAAAGAGCCCTTTAGTACTCAGCATTTTCTCCCTGTGAAGATATTTGTTGCAGTATACAATCTCATCGTGAACGGGAGACGCTATATGTTCTGATATTCCTACTTTCACATTAGCTCTTCAGTGTTAATCTGCAATATTCAAGGGTCTTTCACTGGATAAATTATACCAGATTTGATGGTCCTTTGTTTGAAGTGATCAGAATTACCATATGGGCCCAAAGCAAAGCAGAAGATTCCAAAAATGCTTCATCAGTCGTATGAAGAAATCAGGATAGTCTGGAAATACAACAGATGACGTTACATTCCTTATTTGGCCCCAAGAAAGTGGGGGAGGCGGTTATTTTTTAAGTACAGGAACAGTACAGGATTTTAGACCTTAGAATTTATTATAGCACTATATCCCAATAGTAGAACAGCAGGAAAGAACAGTTTATCCGTTGGTGGGTTTTGCCACATTGTGGCTACCTCCTCCAAAGTCTTGTTCTCATCATCTGCTTTTCTGTTAACAAGACTATTATTTCATTAGAAGATCTTACCTCCTTCTAAAGAGCTAGACAAAAATTCAAGCTGCAAAGTTAGCAGAAGAGGAGCATTCTGCTCCGTCTTCTGCAAGGAGCAGCTCTGCAGTTGGTGTAAATTGTTACAGTTCCATTAAAGTCAATAGAGCTGCGACAATTTACCTCAACTGAGAATTTCTAAGAGTATTTCTAGGGTTTATTTGCAGCCTCCTCTGACATCAAAAACACACTGTGAATGAAGTAGAATTGCTTGGTGCTAAGTTGCCCTCTTTTAAATCTAAAGTAAATCACTGAAGGGGAAAAGCAACCAGAAAAAAAACAATAAAAAACAAACAGTAAAACCATGCAATCAATCCACTGGAAAGAGAGCAAATAAAGATTATCCACAACAAGGTTGTAAAATGACTAAGATTTTAAGAATGATTCAGCATTTTGAACAACTGGCAGCTCATAGGTAGGGAGGTTGTAATAAGCTAACATCAAAAAACCCTAGTAGAATTAATCATAATAGGCTTCATTTGATCATTCATGTATTCAGAGACTAGAGGAATATTTTAAGATTTTAAAAAACCTTTCAAAATATTTGAAAAATAACTTGGACAACAACAAGGTTGCAACAAAACTATTGAATGACTAAGAATACCATGCTGTCACTTGCAAATGTATATTAAATCCATTCAAAACATGCTCAGCCAGCATTCTAAAAAGGGACCCAGGAGATCAGAAACAGTATTTTGATTTTTACTCAGTCTAAACAGCCATCAGTTCTTACATGTTAGAAACACACATTTCCAAAATTGCCTTTGTTTTTCACATTTGTGAAATATCAGATTGTTTTTGCAAAGGAAAGAATTCAAACCCAGAGAGAAACAATGTTACAAGTGTTGAGAAGCCAAGTGAAATATTTTAGTGTCAAAAGGATGAAAGAGAGCTCCATCTACGTATCAGTCACTCAATATAATAGAAGTCCTTGGTTTCTTGACATGGTGCAGAGTGGTAGTAAATGCATTTTAATGCAATAATGTCAAGTTTATATATAAAACACAGAATATTATGCAAATTTCTTCACATCACCTATTATAAAATTCAAAATCAAATTAGAGTGAGAATCAATTACTGGATGCCTTTCCAGGAGAGATTAGCAGTGGTTCCAACAAGATCTTTTCTAACTGAAACAATTTAAGTAAAGAAAGAGTGTATATAAAATTATGCCATATAACTGCAGTAAAACCAGAGCAATAATCTTTGGCTGAAGTCAAAGGAACTATGACAATCATCTGAGCAACGGCCCTTCAGAGTATTACTAAACTCTCTCTGCAGCCTAGTATACTGAATCTTACATCTCAGAAATCATTTACTCCAAATTGCTCCTCACCAAGCCTCTTGAAATGGAAGAGGTAGAAAAGGTGACTGGTAATGGTAATGGATATGAAGCCAATCCCCGGCTCATATTGAGCCCAAGCTGGTAGTGACTGAAGTTGACTGTTCACAGTAACTTTTCTAATTAAGTTGATGGTCATAGTTGAGTTCTTAGTAGATGCATGCTCCCGTTATGAAATCTCCCAACATCACTGGAACCTTGTTGGCAATCTCAGCTGAGAGGCCAAGGACTGAACAGTCTCTGAGGCAAAAGAACCTCTCACATGTGGGTGTGGTCACATCTGGCCAGAGTTGAGGCACATTGTCCTGACAATGAGAGAAAGTTTGCGATGCTGCCGGCCATGTTGTGCCTATTACAGGGATAAAGGACTTCAGTTTCCAGTGCTCCCTAAGCCAGTACAATTCTCCAGAACTCAAAAAATGTCCTATGACAGTCTTTGAATGGGTAAGAAGGGATGCCAATGCGAACAGCAACTTTATTATGAGCGTATTTTTAATAGAAAAAATTAACAGAACAAAAAGGAAGTCAGGAAGGAATATTAAAATGCTCCAAAATTCAATTTCCTGCATTGTATACCAGACCTGTAACAACTGGATGTTGCTGCAGAATAACCTAGTGGTCTTGTGTGAATACTGGTCACATTAACAGATACATCCAAATTTATAAGAGAGAGATATAGCTTTGTTTTTATTAAATTCTTATACCTTACCAGTACAGCTCCCTCTCTTTAAATACTCCCCATCAGTCACATCTGATACATAAGATCACATTCAAATTGGAATACTGTGAAAAATTACCATTATGCTGAACACAGTTGAAATGAATAAGCAATACATGTAGATTATCAAATATTGCTGAGAAACTAAATAGTACAAATCTAACTTGCTTGCTAATGGAAGTGTGAGAAGACTTATGACCTTATACCCAGCAATTAAACAAGAAATAGTCATTAGCTTGGGGACAAGCTTAATTCTCACTGCAGAACTTCACCTTAATAGCTCATCATTTCAGCTGAAAAAAACCAAGAAGCTTATATTTTTATCAATACATATTAATGACTGTAAGCATCTACAGTTTTCATTAAAAACATTGAAATAATGATTTCTGTTTAAATAGCCAATTATTTTAAATATGAAAAAGATTTTCCAGTTTAAATACTATAACTTTACACAGCATAAGTCACTTGCAAAAAATTTTTTGCTTAAATAATTAATTTTAGCTGAAGAATAGAAAGCTTTTAACTTGAAGTGCATTTTCCTCAATTCCTTTTATCTGTGTGATATGCATGTGTAAGGGAAAGTCAGTACAGAGAAAAATGGTGTGAAAGTAGCTAGCATCTTATAAAAATACCTCTTTTGGGGGGGTATAATTTATGCTACAGTTCTAAAACACAGGGAAGTTTAAGTTCCCTTGATATCTTCATCTTTGCTCCTAAGCCAAACGATCACAGTATTAAATTCCACACAAATATTGCACAAATCAGTCTTGGTGGTGTTCTTGAACTGTTTCAATAAGCCTTAGAGCTATCACGCATTATCCCATGATTCAAAGCTTTAACCTTGAGGGAAAAATACACAAAACAGCTTCTGATTTTATCCTACTGAATACAGCATTGTAAATACTAGAACACTTATTCGATAAACATGATAGAACAGCCCTCTGAAGTGTGTACGCCTTATTTGCCATATTTACAGTATAGTAAATGGCCTCAGTGAAAACTATTTTAAAATGCAAAATACCACTAACTACCCTAATATTTTTACTGAATCTACTCATAAGGGTTTTTATTTTTTGTTTGTTCCTTTGTTTTAAGACAATACAGGGATGATAGTAGCTTTATGGAAAAGAATAACTTGTTTATTATGCAGGAGGTATAGTCTCTTTAAAACTAAAATATTTGTTTTGGGCCATCTACTGATATTAAGATTTAAAAAAAAAAAAATCAAAGAAACTTGCTAGGACTTAAAAATAATTCCAGGAGTTTATAAAGTTCAGAAGGTATGAATTCTCCTCCTATTTCACAAAGAAAACTTAGTTGTGTGTACAAATGCCCTCCCATCCACACTAAATGTAACCAGTACCGGATGGCATAGATTTGCAGCATGTAGCAAACATTCCACAGGACACAACGTCTTTTCACAGCATTAAGCAAAAGATCTGGTTCATTGACAAAGATTCCAGTGTGTGAATATGCTGAGATACCTGTGTACTTCAGAATATTTTTAGCCAGAGTCCTCTGCTTCCCTTTTACAGGGAAAAGACGAGGGCAGTGGTGAGGTGGAAAAACATCTCACGATTTTTCTCCTCCTATTATTTTGCTTTTCAATAAATTTCATTTTAGGACAAAATACACCATAAGCTACATGAATCAAAACCCCAGCTTTCACACATGGTAGAAAGTACAAAATAGCAAATGTCCCTAAAGATGACCTACAATAGTTATGATTAAGAAAACATACATATTTAAAACATATAGGGATGAACATGTTGCTGATCTGATAGCATCACTGTCAGGACACGTCAATGGAACACAGAATTACCTGACAAAGAAGAGAATTGCACACTAAAATATTCTTTAGATCTCTATTCTCCCTGAAAATCTTTAACTGTTAGTCAAATCTTGAAGTCCTGACTCAGTCTATTGGGAAACTGTGGAGTCAAAACAGGCTGACGAGCCAAGAGAACATAAGTGACATCCAGCTCTATACTTCCTTTACATCAAATGTATTCAGCACCATCTCCCAGTTCTCTCCATCTCTAGCTGACATGAGTACCTAGATCAGGCCTGCACAACGTGCGGCCCACGAGACCATATGCGGCCCACACAGGCTCACTGTGCTGCCTGTGAGGGGTGAGTAGGGGTGGGGCAAACCAAGTGGTGGGGTGGGGGGAAGCGGATGGGAGCAGGGCGAGGGAGGGGCTTTTTGGCCCGCAGCTGGGTTTTTTGCAGTAATATGGCCCTCGTTGCTTTCCGAGTTGTGCAGGCCTGACCTAGATGAAGAACAGCTGGCTAAAGCTGAACATAGGCAAGGCGGTGGTGATACTGGCTGGAAACTGTAAACAATTCAGAGAACTTTTCTCTTCTATTATACCCGTCACTACCATGGGCTTTTGCCTTCTGATTAAGTCAGCCTGCAGCCTTGAAGTCCTTGGGATTCCTCAATGTTACTAGATTGCCAGATATTCGCAAGCAGCAGAACACTCTCCCTTCATCGCAGCTAGCCAGAGGACTGAGCCCCTAACCTATCAGAGCCAGAACTGGCCCTGCTGATCCACACATTAATGACTTCCAGAGTTGGTTATTGCAATGCACAGACAGAGCTCGGAATGAATCTACACATCCCAAATGGCTCCAGCCACCACAAAAGCAACAGAGCTAAATGAGGGGAGTTTGGGAGGAAAAAGGGGACTTATATACAATCTGATCTATTATAAGGAATGGAAGAAAAGTGAGTGAAATGAAAAAGTATAGCACAGAAACAGATGCAAAAAGTTACAAAGCTGTTTGACAGTGTTACAATGGAGTACACAATAAACACTATACGACTGTTTAATTTCTTTACACTGCAGGACATGTGGCAATACCACAATCTTAGAACCTGGCTATTAGGTTAGTCCTCAGGAGAGGTGGGGTTGAATGACCTTATCAAGTCCTGATGGTTATGATAAAAAGAAAAATAATTTGAATATTTATGCTAGTTTAAAATGTTTTAGGTAGTGAATTACTATTTCTTTTTTTCACACTATAGGAAGCATGTAAAGTAACAAGAAGTGTTTGGTGCTGCACATATTTTACTAATGAACCTTACAAAGGAATGGCTGTTAAAAGGAGGAAATCATTTCTGATGCTGCACATTTTTATTTGAATCTATCACAGTCCACATATTGCACAAAAGTTGGTGCTACAGTTAGTATCAATAGAATACTATTGGTGGGGGAGGGAAACTAAGGCTGATGGTATGTAGTACTTTTTAGTATGAAATTTTATTAGCGACACTGGGAGCCCTAGTGTGAACAGGCAGCTGGTTTGTAATTGTAACCTTCAAGGTGAAATCCTGATCTCATTGAAGTCAGTCGCAGAACTCCGACTTGACTTCAATGGGGCCAGAATTTTGCCCTTAGTCCTGCTCTGAACAGACTTTCAAGACAGTGTTAACATCCATGACAGTGGATGCCCTTTCTACACCAGTGCCCCAACCCTGCCAACACCAGTGCAAATGGTATTAGCAATGCTGGTAACATTTTAGAAAGTTACCCTAGTATAGATAGTGATTAAAGGGCTAATTAGTGTAGGAAAGATTTTTTTTTCATTTGTGGGGGAGATTTTTCCTGAACTGACATCAGAACTGTCTCATTTGCAAATGTATACAGAAATCTCTAGATGAAAACTTGAACTTACCCTTAAATTAATAAAAGCCCATTATTTTCTCATGAAAAAAATATGGACGTGTTGGGATCCTCCTTATTCCCATCTTCTAAAGTTGGAATCATATTGACTAGTAATATCCTGGGAGTTCTCTAAAATGGGAGGTAAGGGAAAGTTTGGAAGCTGCTTCAGATTTTTGGATAAGATTTTTATGGTGTTTATCATAATCAGGTGATTTCAGACTTCTTGGGATAACATGGTGTCACGTCCACAAATGACGTGGGAAAGCTTAAGAAGGTGGAAATAGATTCTCCCATGTTTTTCCAAGTGAAGATGGTACAGTATCTATATTTCTTTCAAGTGTAAACAATCCTAAATGGACTGCACTGTGGCTGACTAGTTATAAAAAGCTCAGTTAGGGAAGCAGACTCTCAGATTGCTTTTATTTCTTTGGAATCTTAATAGTCTTTACATTGGGGGAGGGTTTTGTTGTTTTTTTTTTTAGAAAAATTTCCAGAAAAATTAAGTATAGTTTTTCTATGCTTTGTAAAGTGTCTTGTATATTTAGGGCTTTATCTATTTTATATATATATTAGCTACACTCATGCAACCCCACTACAGTTTTCAGATGTGTGGAACCATAGGAATCTAGCTCAATACATACACAACATACCCAAGATAATGCTGCTGTAGAACTCATAAGTTCGTTTTCCTGACAGCTGCATGGTTGTTTTCTCAACCAGAATATTGTATTTAAATGTCTCTCAAAATAAGCTGGGCAGGAAATGCAGAGAAAGTGATTGAATTATAAGCGTTTCAATTAACCACAAAATCTGGTCATTGCAAAAGTTTTCTGCACTTTGGCCTGAACTACAAATGATATGCTAAGGAGTTAATAAGTGGCCGCAAGTATTAACTCCTTAATCAGCTCTGGCGTCGTCACTCTATTAGCATTCCACTGGTGTCCGTGGAATGTCCACACAAAACTATACATCCCTGTGCAGAGAAGGTATGTCCTCCCTGGGATACATGTGGAATGTTTGGCAGCAGATTTCAAAGGCCAGTTCAAAATACAGATTCTCCCAGAAAATGGTAGGACAGGATTGAGAACACAGGTAACTGCTGTACCTCATCAACAGACAGGTGTGCACCACCTAGTCTTGAGACAATTTAATTAGTTTTTAATGCTACATGCAGGAGCTTCAAGCCAATAACATGGCCCTCCCTAAGCATTTATTTTTAGAAAATGTGAGAAATTTGCATCTTAACAAAAATACTGAAAAATTATATGTATATCATTACAGAGGAATAGTCTTTTTGTAATGTGTTTGTAATGCTTTTAACACATTGGAGTTCTGGTCTTTAACTGGGACTTCTAGGCATTACTGCAATACAAATAATTTATGATAATATCAACATAGACTACTACCTCATCTGGAAAATCAGCTCCAGCTCTTTTAGGTTCACTTTCATTAAAAGAGAGGTCCATTTACATTGAGACACAGTATTAGAATGAGAGTGTAGGAGCAGTTTATGTAAGAGAGGAGATCTTATCTTAGTGACATTACAATTCATAGAAAATATGTAAATATATCAATTTACCATGTGCACACAAAACCATTTCATGATTACATTAGATAATTATGCACCCAATCGCTCATACAACAAATACAAGTGATATAAGCTCTGAAAATTGCATGAAACAAGGCACTGCTTTTTTGCCAAATCAGTTGGTAAACTAACTCAACAAGTCTTATCTCACTCTTATCAGACCACCTGTCTTTGCCCCTTTAATGTAAGGCTTAAAAGAGGAAATGAGCACTTAACTGATAGTGCTTCTTCAAAGAAAAGATTTGCTTCAGTTACCTTCGTGGTTTTTTAATAAGATTGTTTAGTCAAATATGGGCATCAATGAATTCACGGTGTACACCAGGTCAGAGCTTTCAGGTTTTCAAATCACAAAGGCCAGGCCATCAGTAGTTTGAGCCAGAACCAGTGAGACTGTTCCTGGTTGGCATATAATTTTGGGGAAGACATTTACCTTAATTACTTTGTCTGGGAAGAGAGAGAGTTAATGGAACAAGTTAAGTAACTGCTTTTATAAGTAGGAAAGAACTCACAGTGGTAATGGCCGTTTAAAATGTACAGCAACCAAGAGTGCTCTGTAATCAGATATATTTTCCCACATTTATGTTCCATCCAAAATACTCTCTTTTCTCACTGTTTTCCCTCTGCATTCTGACTGCTGTGACATCTTGTGAGGGCTGTTTGCAGGCAATTCTTTGCAATTCCACCAAAACTAAAGTGATGGGGAGCAGAGTAGTCTGCAAATACACTAGCATTTTAAACATGAATAGGGTGTCTTTGAAGTGGCCTTTGGGCACAGATGCTCCATAATTTATCATTATATTGTTGGACTTAAAAGATCGGTGAGACATTGTACTATGTGGCAATGCAGCTTGTTTAGTTTTTGTTTGTTTAAAGCGCATTTCAAATATTTTTACTGGTATTTTCTATTCGTCTCCAGCTCTTAGATTTTTTTTTTATTACCTTTTCTGCGTGTTCAGCACACTCATTTTTGACAATCAGAACATCTATCAAACACAGCGTAAATAAAATTCCAACAGAACTGGCAACATTTTCTAACTTAAAACAATTTTCTGACTTAAAGCTGCTTCCACCACCACATGCTAATCTCCAGCTACAACTTTAAAAATAAAAAAAGGTTATGAGCCTAGACTCTATATTATTTTTGAGCCCATATTTATGATCTTGTGATTGATTGCCTAAAAACACACTACTCAAGTGTTTTAAACCATTAATCAAAATATGGTTCTTCCAAGTTCTCCCTTAAGGGCCAGCCTGTTCCCATTGAAATCCATGGCAAAACTCCCACACACTTATAGAGCCAGGATTATAACATTAAATAAGCAGTACTGACATTACCTTGTTGCAGGATGTAGAAGATATGCCAGTGCTGGTGTTTGGGTGGGAAAAGATGACAATAAATCCCATCGCCCTCCCCGAATGGGATCATATTGTATGCTTTAACAGTAACGTTTTCTTCCTCTTTGCCCATAACCATCTTATCCCCTTCTTTCCCCAGAATTAGTGGGAACTTGGTGCCTGGAACAGCACCTATAGTCTCCCTTTTGTAATCTGGTGAAGATGAAGCATAACTCTGGTCCATGATCCTGTCTTCCAAAGCCATGACACAAAATAAATAAAAAAACATTTTCTCACTTGTAAATTAACTACTCCAAGCAGTCAGTCCTAGCATCACTGCAAGTTTAATCACTCTGAAAGAGATCTCAAAAGCAGAAAAGATTCAAACACTGAATGGCACTCTCCAGGTGTTTTCTTCTCATTCAAGAAAGGAAGAAGTGTGAAGCAGAGCTCAGAGAAAATCAGTCTGTAGGAAGCAACACTTCCCTTTTGCTCCCATCAATCAGGGTATTATGGTCCTACAAGTACAGCAGGCAGGAGAAAACAAAACAAGAATCACAGAGTATGGAATGAAAGGGGAAAACAAAGTTCCTGCAACAGACACAGGAGTGACCCATCAGGATGCTGAGTGCCTCCCTTAGAGGTGCTAGAGGTGAGGTTACTTGGCATACCGCAGGACGCATTCAGCACCCGGCAGGATCGGGCACTTAAAGAGAAGAGATTTCTCAGACTCAAAATAGATTTGACCTTAGGATCCTCTTCCGAAAGTCCAGAACAAATGAAGTCATCATATATAAATTCTTCTGCCTCATGGATGTGTCTCTTGAACTCTGCACTGGTGCGAGGCGGCCTAACTATACAGAACAAACACTTATTCTCCCTTAACCTAAAATGTTGACTACAGATCAGACAAATTTAAGAATAGCAGCCGTGTTAGTCTGTATCCGTAAAGAAAACGAGGAATATTTGTAGCACCGAAGAGACTAACCAGTTTATTTCAGCACAAGCTTTCGTGGGCTATAGCCCACTTCATCGGATGCATCTCTTACTTCTGTTTATTCCATTCTATGCATCCGATGAAGTGGGCTATAGCCCACGAAAGCTTATGCCGAAATAAACTGGTTAGTCTCTAAGGTGCTACAAGTATTCTTTTTTCTCTTTTCAGATCACACAAAGACTCCTAGTACAAAACCTGGAGCATTTCAGGCACTGGCATTTCACAGCTCCTTATCGAGTGAGAAGTGCTGCACTTGTGAAAGTCTCTATTTTTTTGGGATAGAACACAAATGGCCATTTTGATTAGGGACACTACACTCTCTAATTATCTGGTTTAATTCTCAGCAAGGGTCTATGATTCCCAGATTATAATGGAATTTAGAGTTAACGTTCAGCATGAATTTAGTGCCTATTTCTGACAAAAGGCATTCCACATTTAGAAGTGCATAGCAGCTAGAAAGAGTCCTAAGAAACATGACAACGTGTACAAAGCTCAGAACAACACAGCACCATTGCTTCCAAAACGTTACAGGTTGCTGGCCCCACCATGCTATTCAGTCTCTGCTCACTGGCATTCCATTCTGGCAGTGCTTTCCCCACATGTACCTAATCCTGCAATAATTCCAAAACAAACAACTTGTCTTTTGTCTTTTAAAATGTCCAAACGTCTCTTAATTTTTAGACAGGTGCCCTAGACTTGCCCTTTTTCCTTTCCCAGAACTTGAGGCAAACTTTGCACTTAGTGTAAAAGCCTATCTTTAAGAAATACAGTTAAGTTTACCCATGCACAACCTGGAGATTAGTCTCATTATGTTTTTACACCAATATCCTACTTTGGGAAGGGAGGGAGAAGTTTTTGTTTGTAAAAAAGAAAAATTAAATCCATCTAGCGGTAGAATTTATTCTGAAATATTCTCAGATACATGGGCCAAAGAATTCCACCCTGCTTTAACTCCACTGGAGCAATATGCAGTAACCTAGGAAGCAGTATCCATTAACCTAGGGATAAAGGGCCTCATCCATAAATCATCAAAGTAAATAGAAATACTCCCATTTACTTCAGCGGGTTATAGATCAGGCAATAAATAAAAGGGAAATTACATGGGCTAAAATGGATCTCAAATACCTAAAAGTGTAAAAACAAACAAGAGATTTCGCCAAATCATCACAAAGGCACATTGGGGAGAAAAAATAAATTATTCATATGCCTTACAAAGGTCTAAGATAACTGTACTGATTCATAAAAGAGATCCCTGCAGACAGCTCAGTAAATACCTCTGCTCCACGTGCAACTGCCTCCAAAAAAAGTGTTAGGTTGAATAAAAATGGAATGAAAGTAATAAGCAGACTATTATGCATTTATTTAAGTCAAGGGTTTAGATATCAACTGAATAGTGAATGCAATGTTTGTCACCTCAGTCCAAAATTTTTTTCCACACCTGGAGGTGGGAGGGGGGTTTAAAGAAGGGCAACGAGAATGATCAAGGGCCTGGAAAAAAAACACTCTTATATGAAGAGATTGAAAAGTTTGGCCTTGTTCACCTTAGAAAGGTGATTAATATGAGGAGACATGATAAAAGCATATAAAATCATGTGTGGTACAGAGAAAGAAGACTGACAATTTCTGTTCTCCCTGTTACAAAAGAATAAGGGCAATGAAATTTAAAAATTAAGTAATAAAAGAAAATACTTGTACAGACACTGTGTGATTAGACTGTAGAACTCATTGCCACATGAAGATGCTGAAGCCAGAAACAATCTGCTCCAAGAAGGTATTCAAATGACTATCAAGAATATCCAGGGGTATAATTAATGATGGATTTTATGGAAGGCATATTAAACCACATGCTTCAGGGCTTAATTCAATCTCTATTAAACATCAGAATAAAACCTAATGTTGGGGGCAGATTATTCCATGTCTTCCTATTACATGGTTCTTATAACCTCCCTCTGCAGCTTCTGGTGCTGGCCACTGTCAGGGTACTGAACTAGACGGACCTTGGGTCTGACGCAGTATGGCAACTCCTATATTCCTGCATAGAATATGGGGTTTATGTCACTACACTCTCAGCTGATCATCAGTGCTGCATTACCACAGAACTCCCAAGTCTCTTTCATTTTGTATAAAATGTAATGAGAGATTTAGTAAAGAACAGGGAATATCAAATCAGAGAGCTCTGTAGTTAAGTAAGTTAGCACCGACCATGCAAACACTTAGTAGGTGCTTAACTTCAAGCACACGATTAACTACAAAGGACTACATGTGTTACACTAATTAAGCACCTATTAAATGTTTGCAGCTCAGAGCATTAATCTGTAATAATAGGACTGCAAAATTGTTCTTCCTTGTACAAGTCTGATTTGGGGGGTATTTTGCACAGCTGAGCAAAGCAAGTCTTTATTTTTCATTTTTACCAAGCAGCATTTGCTTGGGTTAACATATGTTAATTATAATTGTTCAAAAATACTGTAATAAAAGGTAGATATAACTTTACAGGTGCCACAAAAAGAAACAGTCAAAACCACGCAGATATACAGAAAAGGTTTTAAACCTGATGTCAATCCATCATGGATTTTTACTTAGGTTAGTGACAGTCATGTTAATATTAACTTACAGGCACAGAGCCTGTAAACACCCACTCTCGTGGTTACCTTTTGTAGGATCAAAGTCTTAGACCTGTACGCAGCTGAAGTGGAATCCCTCAAGCTTCTAAATGAAATACCTTTGTTTTCCTTATGTCAATGAAATTCCAACACTGCGGTCCACAAAAGAGGAACTGAGATCTCACAGGACAACCAATCCACTCCATCACCACTTTATTAGCTAGTCATTTGTACTGTGGCAATGCCTATGGACTCCAACCATAGCCCAGCCACTACTGTGCTAGGCACTACACAAAACACGGAACAGACAGACTTTCCCCTGAGAAGCTTATAATCTAATCTTTATTTAGTCAAAATATTCAGCTTAAAACACTTGTTTTAACATTTCTGGCAACACATTACTTATTTGTATCTCCTCCTAGGAGGATAGTGCTACCATGGACATCATGAGCTCCAGGATTCTGATTTAGAAAAAGAAAACAAAAAGTCTTCCTCGTCTTATTTATGGATACAGACTAACACGGCTGCTAACCTTAAGAAAAAAAAAATTAAATGCTGCCTCCGCCACCTGTAACTACAATAAAAACCTTCCTAAAAAACCTCACCCAAAATTGTGCACGTACTGCAGCCTTGCAAAATCCTACTTTCCCATTTGCCTTGGGCTAGTTACTTTTTTGACATGAAAGTAAATCATTAGGTTTTTTCGTCATTATCAATCACCACACTAAAGGGCAGGAGTGTACAATTTTTGCTCAGACCACACATTTTTATGCGACTTTTGAAGGCTGATATATCACTTGGTTGTAATTCTTCTCAAGACCATTCACATTAATCTTTGATGCTTCATTTGGACAGTTTATGATGTGATTAGAATCTTGCAAAGCAATTGCACTTTTATTCTGTACTCGATTTGACATTACTGAATCTGTTTCATTCCATCCATCGCTTAAACAGATTCTTTACTCCTACCCAGCAATATTTCTTGAAGTTTTTTCCAACTGCTCTCATTAGAGAACTCAGTTCTTAGACTTAGAATAATTTTCAGCATTGGTGAAACAGAACAATTTATCTCTGAATCAAGGAATCTATTTTACTGTAATTCCACTCAAGCAGATTTAGAAGAATTAAAATAAATATCATCCATGTTTATAGGCATGTTTCCTAAGGTCTCAATTCATCTTAAAATGAGTCTCAAAAGCTGCCAACATGAAGGAAAGGGGCTGACCATGGCAAATCTCCAGAGAAAATGAGTGTGATCTGTAGCGTTCAAAGGAAAGAGGTTCTGAGGTCTCCTCCCTGAGCAAAAGCCAGGAACATTTAGATTTATTTCTAGAAAACAGACAAATCCCCATCTAGTTATGTATGTTGTAGAAGTCACAGTCTATAAAATACTAGTGTGCATAGAATATTTACTCTCTCTCCCTCTCTCTCTCACACACACACACATCCTCACTCAGATTTCCCCCTACCTTCCTTTTTCTCTTACCAGTCCTCTTTTCGTGAAGTATTCTGATTTTTTTTAATAATCATTCTTGTCCAGTGTCCTGATTTACCCACTTTGACACTATTGTTTTCACTTTTCTTCTCTATAGAACACTTTCAGTCTTTCCTTCAAGGCATTTTGCCTTTTTTGATTTTTTTGCCCTGTTTATATCCACATTTCCCCCTCTCTCCTCCTTTCCTGTGTCTGTCCAAGGCTCTCTTCCCTCCATTTCTATCCACCTCTTTATCTGCTAAACCCAAGTAACTTTCCAAATTCAAGTGATAAGAGAATTTTGGCGAGCGTATTGTTGACAGAATGAATTTGAGGGGGTCACTATCCAAATGTGAGCAAGTTGACAGCCTGATGGAGTAAGGCTTCTGGGTTTCTGCAACTGGACAGTTTTCCCTACATAAATCAGCCTCCTATGGCACTAAGATCTGCAACCTTTCAAGGCTTCAACAGCCTGAAAGACCTCAAATATTTTCTGGTGGATAGAGCTCTCAGCAAGGGCTCTATTCACCTGAAATCCGATGCTGTGGGCTTCTACAACCCAGCGTCTGAGCAGACTACTCTTGATAAATGCCTGTTTATCGTAGTTGCAAAAGTCAGCTCTGCTTTTCCAACCTCCCTCTCCCTAGAGATTAAGGTGGTAAAGGTCAACAGTAAAAAAAGACTGGCCTTTGAAGCTTTTTTTTTTTTTTTTTTTAAGTGTTAGGGACTAATCTGTGTGAAAATATCCCATCTCCAGCTATCCTAAAACAAAATAATTTAATCTGAAACACTGACACAATCCTGTCAATTACTTAATAACTATACAAGTATGGCTACTATCAGAAAAAAGCAACCCATTTTTAAATAGAAAAGCTGAAAAATACAGATGTGATCATTCCTCCCTGGACCCAGCTCAGACACTCCCCATAATGAGAGTGATTTTTATCAAATTTAAAATCTTTCATTAATTATATTTTAATTTTCAGAACTATTATGGTAGTCAGAATAAAGGGATTTTTAGTCCTCAGGTAATGTGTTTGTCTTTTCGATTGAGTACTCAGATATCATTCCCATTATACTGAAGCAACCATTGTCAACATTTCCCCCTCCCCCCCACTCGCCAGAAGTTTTTGCATTCACCTTTAAAGAGATACTACAGTCCTATCCTGTGCCATCACAATTGGCACCCTTGCTCGATATCTCCTCAGAGAAGTCAGGTATGGAATGAGAAAGGGGGTGGAACTATTTTCTGGAACTATTTTCTGGCTCTTAGAGATCAGTCACTCCAGAACAGAGCTGAGGAACACTGATGGGCAGTAGAAGGGAAGCTTGCATTGCTGCCAGTGTCTGCGTATAAGAGGAGGACTTCGGTATCCTTTACCATATAACTTGCAGCTTTCATTAACACCACATTTTTAAAAAAATTAAAAGTTCTCGTAGACTTTCTTCGTTCTCAATTCTTTCGCAAAACTCCAATAATAAAAACTAACCATAAGAGGCAAATTATTAGTTTGCTAAAAAGTAAGGGTGAATTTAGGAACTGTTATCATGCCATATTAGGATGCTCTCATTCTTTTTCCCCCCTCCCCCTTCATTAAGTTGCATCACTTCAGATTTTCTAGATAAAAATGTATTATCTGAAACTATCACTCTCTTTCCCATGCCTTGGGCTCTGGCACGGAATAATTGATAGGAGTTGAAATTCCACATATTTATGCTAAAGACAGCCATGCAGATGATGTCCGCTCCTGTGCTGACCAATCCACAGAGCAACTATTACTCCATTTTTCAATGAAGTTGCTGTCCTGCCCATTCAACAGACTGTAAGGTCTTCACTAAAACGTTCAAGTGATCTGAAGAGAGGTACTAACAAGGAGGAGGGAAATGTGAAAGGACCATCCTTCCCCACCTTGCCACTCAGTCTGTTCTTTGAGTTCACTATGGCCCCAGTCCTACATGTGATCCACTAGCATGAACTCCTGCACTCACTCAGAGTCCCGGTAATTTGACTACCGCGAATGAACTACCTTACAGGGTTGGGGCCTACGAGCTGAATCCTGGAGCATGACCTGCTACATGTGACGTGACGCTATAAGGGCCAAATGCTGTTTCTATTTAAATATATGGCAAAACTGCAATGAGAGCAGGAATACACCCAAATTCATTTCAGCCTAACAGATCTTGAAAACGTTACAGCTATTTTCTCTCGGAGCACGAGCACGGAAAACTTCTGAATTTGACTTTTTAAAAAAGAAAGACACTGTACTTAGTTCATAAGTTCATGGCAATCAGTGGATCCAGCGAAAAACAAGATACTACTCACTGCGGCATGCTAGTCAGTTCATCCCCTCTAAATAAACTATGATGTAAGGTATTTCATTTATCCTGTGCTGCAGTGCTCTCTGTTACTGTTCCACAGTTCAATGCTTCACATATTGTAGCTTTCAGCAGAGGGGGTGGGAGAGACACATTCCTGAAAATACTGTATATATGAAGAATATCTGATTATCTGGCTGAGTCATAGCTCAGTTTTCCGTAATATATTTAGCCAATTTAAATTGAATGATATCTGGAATAGAGTCATAATATTTTTAATAAATCCAGTTGGTATTTTTTTAACCAGATGGGCATACTTTTAATAAAAGCAGTCCACAGATCCGTGATGGTATCATGCATTATAATTATCAGCCTACATTTAAAATGACTGTCAGCCTATTACAAATTCACAATTGTAGAAATTTATAACTCATGGGGGGAAAAAAAAAAATCTAGGCATTTACCTTGAGTAAGGACTGAAGGATCGGATCCTACACCAGCATTTTTAATTCTTCCAGTTAAAAAAAATTCAGCATTAGACAGCAAAATGTATAAGCCATTAGCGTGGAGTACAAACCCAACTTCTTTTGGCAATTTTAAGCAATGAAAACACAGGACTTAGTAATGTTTAAAGATCACTTTTTGTTTAAAGGCAATTTTGAATGTACTTTGAAAATACAGTAGCACTAACTATCTCTAAATGCACATTTGTATAACACATCATGTAGTAGTGCAGACTGCTTTATTAACTGCAATGCAAAGATTAGCAAAATCATGGAAATTAGGTTAGACACTTATTTAAAATATTGCCTTTTTGTAATTATATGGTGCATATCAGCTGCAGAGCCTAGTGAAAACTGACATGAACTTGGTTTCCTTAAATTACTTTTTCCTTTTCTTCTCTCTCCCCACATACCCTTTGGGATTTCCTGAAATGTATAGTATGTAGCAACCTCCTCTTTAACAAAACAATTTAATTTAGAATTTCTCCTCTGACTACAGTACTTAACATTGCTTCCCCACCTCCCCTGCCCCCCTTTTTCCCAGACACTTGTTAACATGAAGAGATGTGGAAAGATTTACAGGAAGGTCATTTTTAAAAAACACTAATAAAGAGAACTACTCATCAAGATAAAATTATTCCTTAATAGAACATGGAATTGGACACTTATCATGGTCTTACATCAATCTGAGTTTTAAAAGGACACAATCAATCAAAAGCAACACAGCAAAGTAGAAAATGTGTATGCATTTTGCACGCTAGTAAAATCCTTCTTGACTTGTACTCAACTCTTTTGTATCCGTCCCATAAAAATATCTATGGCAGTAAATTGATGTCCTATAGAAGCAGATACTGTTACAAACATACAATAAGTTACGTTAAAAGAGCATTAAGTTTGCAAAGTAAAGTGCCTTTTAAAAGTTAGGAATGCCAGAATTTAAGTTGCTTGTGCAGTCTTAATTTGGCCCCCTTGTGCCTATGCATTTTGATACAGTCTTAAATTACATGATCACATTTTTCCTGCACAGGACTCCTAGCCTCATTCAACACATAGAACAGACGGTGTTCTGGGGATGAATCAGGGTTGTATATAGTGAATGTTTAGGTCCCCTGTTCTTTAGGTCCCCTGCTTCATTTGTTGCAGACTTAGAAGTTGTATAGTGAATGAGACAGGGAACTGTAGGAAAAGAACAGATGGTCTCATATCAAGGCAATGGAATGCTGCCCTGGAGAACTAGATTCTCTCTCTGCCTCTGCAACAAGAGGTCTTACATGATGGTAGGCAAGTCACTTAAACCAAAATTTCACAAGAGTCACTAGCTGTGTTTTCCTCATTTTTTGGGTGCCTGACTTGATGATACTACGGATTCTGATTTACAGAAGTGCTGTGCATTCACAGCCTAAATCAATGGGAGCTCTGCTTTGAACATATAAGGTGTGATACATTGCTAGGAACTCTGAAAAAATCAGGTCCTAAGCTGCTTAAGTGGGACACTGAAGATTAGTGGATACCTTTTAGTTTAGTCATCCTGTGCTTCGGTTTCCCATAATAATACCATTTCACCTCACAGGAGTGTTGTGAAAATAAATTAATTAAATGATTGTGAAGCACTCAGATACTATAGTGAAGAGCACCGCAGAAAAGCCTATGAGGAAATGAATAATTCTATACTCAGAGTAGGGTTTGACTAAAGTGTAGAAAATAAGGTGTGGGGGGCACACATTGAACAACAAGAAAAAAGCAAAATATTGAAGAGCTGCTAATTAAGTGAGCAGCATGAATCCTATGCACAGGATGAGATAGAGGTCCTGTGGGGAAAAATAATGTAACAAACGAGTATGATAATGCACATACACAAGGGGGCCAAATTAAGGTTGCACAGGCAATCTTAATTCTGGCACATCCGAACTTTTGAGTGCTTGAATTTGCAATCTTTAATGTTCTCTTAATGCAATTTTTATGTGCAAGATTTCATAGGTTTTTTAAAATGCAAAATGAAAAAAACCCCAGCTCCCAGTACCCTTGCCCAGCCAGTCCCTTTCATCTGCCTCCCAGCCCCAGTCCCACGCTCAGCCAGTCCCAGTCTCCCACCCTCTCCTCTGATATCCTACAATCCCAGAATCTCTTCCTCTCCCTCATTCATCACGGAGACTGGTTCAAAATATTGGGGGGGGGGGAAAAAAGAGGAGTCTTCATATTAGTGATATTGCAAACTGGGTATTTTTAAAAATATAATTATATTTTTAGTTCACATGCAACAACTACAGTTCTGCTGCCTCCATAATATTCTTAGGTCAGAGTTAGAATATCATCAAGCGTCTATAGGTCAAACAGCACACTACATTGACTAAACTCTGATATTTGCAATTTCAAAAATGTTTTATTATTATTATTATTAAAAGAAAAGAAGGAGTTTATGGGTTTGCTATGAAGCACCAAAAAGCCCTATACTACAGAATCAACTGGATTAAAAAAAAAAAAGAGAGAGAACAAGACAGAGTTAAATCCAGCCACTTAAACCCTCACTGAAAGCCCTTAAATCTTTTTTGGTGACAGTTCAGAAGATGAGTAAGAATCTATTTGTGCCACATTCCAGTGCCTTAAGAAAGCAAAGAGTTCAACCTATCTGATCTTTTTGTTAAAGCGGTGCCTGAACTTACAGGAATATTTAAGGGCATAAAATACACACACAAAAAAATTTGGAACAAAAGGAAAAAACAAATATTTGATAGAAACAACAGGAAAACGAACTACAATTTAAAAATGTAATTGCATCCAGGAAGCATTAACTTCTGTTTCTGGCTTAATCTTTTACCTAACATTGCTATTTCACAATAAGAAGGGGAAAAATCAATTTTAAAAGGTCTGGTTTATGGATATACCTACAAGATAACTAGATGAAAGATCCTCAGGGTAAAATTGTCACAAATCCTCAGTAACCTGTATAAAAATAATTTATTTGTGCTCTAATTATTTAATCTTCATAAGATTTAAAGGTAATTGCTCCTGGGCACACTTGGAATGATCTCCAAGACTATACTGCTTCACTCTCTAGATAGATATTGATTCCCGTGACTTGATTATTAGTTATAAAATTAAGGGTGCATATTTGCTACATGACAGCCCGCCTGATCCTTAAAGGTGCTGATTACCTCAAAGAACGGTCATACTGGCTCAGACCAATGGTCCATCTAGCTCAGTATCCTGTCTTCCAACAGTGGCCAATGCCAGGTGCTTCAAAAGGAATGAACAGAACAGGCAATTCTTTGAGGCATTGAGCACTTTCAGCTCCCATTGATTTCAGATTAGGGTATGTTGAAATTGACGTTTTATATGACTAGGAAACATGTTTCTTATCTTGGAACAACTGAGCTTGGCTTTTCCAACTTTGCCTGTTTTCATACAACTTAAATGTTTTCAATCAATCCTTGCTAAAGCATATGTTCTGACATTTCTCATCTCCTGTGTGTGTACATCAATACTTAACCAGACTGGATTTACCTAAAAATTCCTTAATTCTTCTCAGTGACATTTCTTTAAAAATAGAATTCTTGTTCTTCAGGGCCCGTTTCTGAAAAGCAAATTCACTTTTCTAGAAAACATACCACGCTTGCAAACCCTCTTAAATTGTTCCACTCCCTGTACATAAAGGAAAAGGGCCCTACTTGCCACAAAAGGGCTGTGGTTTTCATATAGCTGAAGGGTACATATCTTGGCTCCACACCAAGCCAAGTGACTCATCAGAAGCTGGACTTGGCTGCAGAATGTCATTTTTCTTTAGATCCACATGTGCTTGACATAGACCGGCAATCATGGGTAGAGGGATCATGCTAATCAGCTCCATACACAGACCACAGAAGTCTGTCCACTTTAAAAGGGTCAGAAATTAGTTTTTCCATGTCTGGAATGTTGACTTTTTTAAAATGCATCAGAAACCATGTTTATGTCCATGACTAGAAACATGCAGGAAACTTTCATTTAAAAAAAAACCAAACAGCTTATTTTTATGCCTAGCATCCATCTCTGTTTGATCAAGAAGAACTTGTTCTATAATGCAACTCACTCTATACTTCAAGTTTTAAGCAACTTTGACATCACCATGACTTTAGATCCTGAAGATGGCAGTCATCAATTAGATTTCTGTCAGTCAGTTGTAGAGGGCCTTAACTCCCCCTAAGACACTTAAACCATTTTAAGGGCAACCTCTGTACCCCTGGAAAGGCAGCTCTAAAGCATCCATACAAACATATACAGAAACTGGTATGAAACACCAGACTAGCAGTTTGCTGCAGCTTTACAAAGACAATTTTATCTCTTGAATCAGCATTAGGAGCTGCATGTTTAATTCAATAAAAGTCAAATGACCTTGAGTGGACTCGTCCAGATCACAGTGCACCCTATAAATCAGAATTTTGTTCCATTTTATAAGCTGTGGGAGCCTGTGAATCATAGAATATCAGGGCTGGAAGGGACCTCAGGGGGTCATCTAGTACAATCCCCTGCTAAAAGCAGGACCAGTCCCCAACTAAATCATCCCAGCCTTTGTCAAGCCTGACCTTAAAAACCTCTAAGGAAGGAGATTCCTCCACCTCCCTAGGTAACCCATTGCAGTGCTTCATCACTCTCCTACTGAAAATTTTTTTCCTAATATCCAACCTAAACCTCCCCCCCTGCAACTTGAGACCATTATTCCTTGTTCTGTCATCTACTACCCCTGAGAGTTTTTACAAGCATAAGCACTTTATAATGATTCGGGAGGGGGCAATGGGTGGCTGTTTCTTTAACCACCAAAGAGTCTTACAGACAAGATCCACTTTCTTTCAGGGGAGGGGCAGACAGTCCAAGTGAGAGTCATGGAATGATGGCGCACACAACAGTACAACACAGCCCAAGCCAGAGTTTCACTGAACTCCAGGCTTTAACTAAACTATGCCAGAAATATATGGGAATAAACAAACATATTAGAAGACTAAGAGTAACAGTCTTTACTGCGAAGCATGGAACAAATGTAAACTGAAAGGGACTGTGTGTAACAAAGAGAGTCTCTAAAAGGAAGACTGTCTAGGGCAGAATCTGCTTTGTGCAGGTTTCTTAAGAAAAAAGTCACGCTAGCCATTCAGAAACATCATATTTGGCGCCTGCACGGATTTGGTACAAGGGAAAATAAAAATCTCCCTCAGAACCCTAAAAATGGAGACTTTTCAACTAATATCTTAAAGAGAGGAAACTAGCAATGTTAGATCAGTGCAAATCATTTTCTTTCACCAAACCTGTAAAAACTGCCAAGTTGAGTCGAAGAGATTACACACTTCTGATTGGTTAGGAGATCGCTGTGGCAACAAAATCCCCTTGATTCACAGCTTGAGCCTATAAACCACAAGGGGGAAAACCACAAACTGCCAGCATCTCACTTGGTTTTTGTTTATGCTTCTGTATTCTCCATTGATCCAGACAGGGTTGAGGATCAACAGCAAACATTAATACACCATCTCCAGTAGAGACTTCATGGGCAAAATAATCTCAGGGTGATGCTGCTTCTTCCAAATTAAGAGACAGCTGGATCCAAGAGAAGGCAGTTGGGAAGTGGTTTCAAAAGTCAGCTCAGAGCAAGTTCTTCACACAGATAAGTGTCTATTGCAATTTATTTTCCTCACATAAGCAGTTGGACACAGTAGTTATTATAATAAAGCGGAATGTGCAGGGTTAGTGGATGTCATACAGACGACTTGTAAAGTGATGGGGTTCTTAATGGAACAAATAGACTGTGGAGAGGAGGGGAATTATCGTTTAGTCTGGTAACGAGCACAGTGCCCCCCTCTCCTCCCACACCATCTAGGGCGCAACCAGGGCTCATGGCCAGGGGAGAGAGCCCCCTACAAACCTTCCCGCACCACTCCCTGCCCCACAGTGCCCCCTAGCGCCGCAGTGGGGCTACCATTGACCTCCAGGGGAGAGCCCTGTCCCCTGCTGAGCCCCCCAACCTGCTCCTTGCAGCACAGCACCCCCTACAGACCCTCCCGCCTCGCTCCCTGCACCACAGCCCCCCCGGCGCTTCAATGGGGTCAGCACAGACCGCCAGGAGAGAGCCCCCACTCCCCGCTCCCTACAGCACAGTGACCCCTAGCGCCACGCTGGGGTATCCCCTACCCACCTACACTCCCCCCAGTCTTGCTCCAGCCTCTCCGGGTTCACACGACACCTGTTCCTTCCACCGGCTCCCCCCACTTCCACCGCTGGCTCAGCGCCAGGGTGCCCCCTGGGTTGCGTAGAGAAAATTCAATTCACAACAGCAACTTACAACTCCAACTTAATCCCTGTGGATCAATCATTGCAAAAATTTTTATCATACCAGGACATTAGAGCATCTTAAGGTCAGCTTTTACTACGGAAATTGCCCAACATCTTTGGGGGCTACATTCTTTAGAACAGATGTTGACTTCATGCACTCAGTTGGGAAGGGAAAGATTCTTAAGAGAAGTTAAACATCTACTTTGTAAGTGTGGCAGTCATATTATTGGTTACTATACCATCAGGATCGGCCACTTTCTCCTTCAGCTCCTTCTTGAACTTCTGATTCTAGAATCAAACTCTAGATCCACAATCTTACTGAGGAAGTTGCAGGGAATTTAAAAGGTGGTTCATTTCCTAACTGCTAAAGCTTCCTCAGAAGCATTCAGATTTCTATAAAAATTTAAGAACTCCTATTATGAGAGTTCAGCTCTATGCTTCCATCTCTTACTATCATCAGAATAACTAGAATAGGGGTTCTCTTAATCTTACCGGTGCTTCATTTGTATTGCTTCCCTTTTTAAATAAAAACAATAGTTTAGCATCATAGAGCGTTTTTGTTTCATTCATTGCTATCAAGTTCCCCTTGTTCCTGAGTTTTAAGATTCTCGTCACTTCAACGTGCTCCCCAGAAGATCTGTAAATGTTCTTTTACATTCCTTCTGGCTCAGAGGATTTTTGAGAAGTAGGTAGCTCTTAGACCAGCCTATCTTGCTTCTTATATAGTCGGTAGCAGTTAGCTCAAAATTAACCAAAGTATGGTCAAAGATTAGACCATCACATTTTTAGTTATGTAAATAAGACTTTCATCTATCCCCAAAACACACACATACCAAACATTCATCAATTGATTCATAGGAGTTGTGTTTCTACAACAAGAAGTATTTTTGTCATGTTTTGAGGTACAACATTCTCCCTAGATCTACCAGCCTTGCCTTGCTATATTCTGTCAATCTGGTGTCCACTGGGGGAGTACTTCCTGAACTACATACCTTAACGGAGGAAGTAGGACACAGGAACTCCTCACCTAAAGGCATCCCAGTTAACGTTGTTTTGTTGCTGATCAGTTAAGGAACACGCTCGTTTAAAGTTGTGCAATGCTTCCTTCTAACGTTGTTTGGCAGTCACCTGCTTTGTCCACTGGTTGCAGGAAGAGCAGCCCATCGAAGCTAGCTGGTGGGGACTTGGAACCAGCGTGCACCGGCAGCCCCCCCAATCAACTCTCCCCTATCAGCTCCCTGCGCCCGTAAGTTCCCTGTGCAGCAGCTGCCCAGCAGGCTATCAATTGCTGGCAGTTCAGCTGTCCCTCTCCCCACTGCCATGTGCTGCTCCCGCCCTCTGCCTTCAAACTGCTCCCTGAGACTCCTGCTTGCTGTGGTCGGGGGGAAAAAGGGGACTAATGTCAGGGTGTTCCCTTCCCCCTTGCTCCTGCATCCTGCTTACCCCATCTTCTATAGAGCAGGGGACACACACCACACGACAGGGCTCAGGAGGGAGGGAGCTTGCCCTGGCAGCAGCTGTGGCTCAGCTTCATAGAACATCAGGGATGGAAGGGACCTCAGGAGGTCATCTAGTCCAACCCCCTGCTTAAAGCAGAACTAACCCCAACTAAATCATACCAGCCAGGGCTTTGTTAAGCCTAATCCTAAAAACCTTTAAGGAAGAAGATTCTACCACCTTCCCAGGTAACCCATTCCAGTGCTTCACCACCCTCACAGTGAAAAAGTCTTTCCTAATATCCAACCTAAACCTTCCCCACTGCAACTTGAGACCATTACTCCTTGTTTTGTCATCTCATACCACTGAGAACAGTCTAGATCCAGCCTCTTTGGAACCCCCTTTCAGGTAGTTGAAAGCAGCTATCAAATCTCCCCTCAGTCTTCTCTTCTGTAGACTAAACAATCCCAGTTCTCTCAGCCTCTCATAAGTCATGTGCTCCAGGCTCCTAATCATTTATGTTGCCCTCCTCTGGACTCGTTCCAATTTTTCCACATCCTTCTTGTAGTGTGGGCCCCAAAACTGGACACCGTACCCCAGATGAGGCCTCACCAATGTCAAATAAAGGGGAACGACCACGTCCCTCGATCTGCTGGCAATGCTCCTACTTATACAGCCCAAAATGCCATTAGCCTTCTTGGCAACAAGGGCACACTGCTGATCAGCTTGCTGATCTAATTAACAAGGCAATGCACTTAAAGGGGAAATGCGCATAATCTCTATTGCTCTCACACACACAGTGTGTGTCTGTCTCTGTCTGCCCTCCCTCCTTTTCTGCTGCCTTGTAGAGTGTGAGAGTTAATCCTTGAGGGCTCATCCAATTGCTAGTTCATCATTTAGCAGTAAGGCATTCCCTGGCAAATATCCCATCCTTTGACTTCACCACCTCAACCAAGCTTCACAATCATCATTGCTGCATACCAGTATTAAATTGTTTGTTTAAAATGTGTACTGTGTGCGTATATAATACAAGTCTTTTGTCTGGTGAAAGAAAATCCCTGGAACCTAACCCCCCATTTACATTAATTCTTATGGGGAAACTGTATTTGCTTAACATGATGTCGCTTAAAGTTGCATTTTTCAGGAACATAACTACAATGTTAAGTGAGGAGGTCCTGTACTGAAATCTCCTATGATGACTTGAGCAGAAATCAAAGTAGAAAACATAAATAAGGGAAGGTTGCAATTTTGTTACAAACTTTAATATTAAGGGCTAGACTAGGGCTAGGAACCATAGCCATAATGGGGACTAACAGTGCCTCCACAGTTGCATTAGACCTGCCCAGATTGTGGTTTAGGCATTGTGCAAAGAAAGCAGGAGCTGTATGCCCAATGCATCCCAATGGACAGAAAATCAGCAAAGCAATGGCTCCCCCAATATGTACTAACCATTAGAGCTGGCTGATTGCATTGAGGAAGGGGGAGGATTATGTTGTGCCCTGCAAAGGGATGTAGCTGATTATGGGAAAGCTGCCTCAGAAGCTGTGTCAAAAGAGCACAGTCTTACACTGTTCTTCTGTTTTTGTTTTTTCAGGAAAATGAGTCAACTTCTTCAACCCAGCCTTTGTTCAGCTTTTCATACTGCCATAGGAGATGTGAGAGTTCAGTAAAGGAACAAAAAAAGACCCAAAGCACCCCAGCTTTAGGGCATGTCTACACTTACTGGGGAATCAACGCTGCAGCGATAGATGCAGCAGGGTTGATTTAGTGAGTCTAATGAAGACCCACTAAATTACTGCAAATACTATCCCGTCGACTACACCGTAACAAGAAGAATAAGATGAGTCAACAGGAAAGTGTCTCCTTTTGACACAGCGCAGTGTAGACACCGCAGCAAGTAGACATAAGCTACATCGACGCCAGCTACATTATTCACATAGCTTGAGTTGCATAACTTATGTAACAGGTTTAAGATTAGCAGCCGTGTTAGTCTGAATCCATAAATAAGACGAAGACTACTTTGTAGGACCTTAGAGACTAACCAGTTTATTTCAGCATAAGCTTTCGTGGGCTCTAGTCCACTTCATCGGATGCATAGAATGGAACAGAAGTAAGATGCATTTATACACACACAAAGCAAAAAAAGGTTGTACATTAGCATACCAATTCTAAGAGGCTGTTTAATTTGGATGGGCCATTATCAGCAGGAGAAAAAAGTACCTTTTGAAATGGATATCAGGAGATAACAGCTAGACTTACTCATGTAATGTAAACAAGGCCTTAGTTTCAGATGTCAGAATGTTTTGTTTTGGTAGAGCTTTTCATTCCCCTGTGATTTAATGTCACAACTTCACAAATTCCCAACTATACAGTAATAAAGGGGTAAACTCATCTACCTAGAAGACCTTTGAACTATCAGTTCTCTGTTAAAAGAGTGGTTTATGTACAGGGCCCTACCAAATTCACGGTCATGAAAAAAGCATCACAGTCCGTGAAATCTGGCCTTTTGTGTGCGTTTACCCTATGCTATACAGATTTCAGGGGGGAGGCCAGCGTTTCCCAAATTAGGTGTTCTGACCCAAAAGGGAGTTGCAGCGGGTCGCAAGGTTATTTTAGGAGGGATCCGATATGGCCACCTTTACTTCTGCATTGCCTTCCCACCTGGGTGGCCAGAGAGCAGTGGCTGGTAGCCAAGCACCCTGCTCTGAAGGCAGCGCCCCACCGGCAGCAGCATAGAATTAAGGGTGGCAGGGAGGAAAAAAGAGGGACAGTCATATTAAGATCCGCACAAGCTATTGCAAGCGGCTTTGTAGCATCAAAAAAGATACCGTAACAATTCTTTTCCTCAGTCTGATTCCAGCTCAGGGATCCTCCACCGAGCAGTTACCACTGTCCCCGGTACCCTTCAACAATGCTTTCTACACGTAGAAGAACAATATTTTGCATTAAATGTACAGTTAATTCATTCTTGAACATTTCTACAGACATCTGAAATTCTCAAGCTACTGGAATGTGAAATGGATTCCAAACTTTTTGCCTAGCACACGGTCCTCATTTTTTAAAAATACTACATTAATTATGCTTTGAGTAGTACTTGTTGGAGACAAGATTGAAAATCCCTTGTACTCAGAATAAAAGGTAAAAAAAAACTGATTAAAAAAACTAGTCAAAGAAAAAAAGTTCATTTAATTTAGACAAAGCTAGACATGAATTTGCAAACTTACAAGTGGAAGCAGTCCTTGCACTATAACTTATCTTTCACTGAGCAGACAAGTATAGGATGGCCTTGACTAACCATTATACACTCAATAGTTAACATTGTTGTATTTTACATCTTATCTCTATGCCTGAGCAATGTGAACCCATAAAGCACTAACAAAAAGTACCACTTTATAGCAGTAAGGTTTCTATCAATGCAAAATGCAAATCAATATCAAGTTGTTTTAAGAGGAATTGGATGGTTGTAAAGGAATAGCTAAGAGCGCTAAAGACATTTTCCGTACTTCATATAATAGACAAGTCTCCTGGTTTATTTGTGCAATGTTTGCTGTTGTAACATATTTCTTTCTGCTGTGCAATTTCTAATCCTAGTGTGCCAGTTTCCCCCAGCAGAGGAAGTAAAAAGTTTAGAAATAGCTAACTATGGCCCTAATCGACAAAGCTGTGATTTTAATCAGGGCAGCTAGAATCAAGCAATTGCTTTTTCTTAGAAGAGAAGTATTTTTTAAAAATCAAGGAAGTGCTGAGCTACTGACGTACCCTGAGTATAAGGCAACATCATGTGAGTGGCATGAAAACAGACTTTTGCTAGAATACTTGCATCATGTGAGTGGCATCAAAGCAGACTAAGGCATATGAGGACTGAGTGCAACACAGAGAGCAACCAGTTTCTAGTTAGAAGGTGTTTGCCCTGCGATTCACAGATTCCCCCTCCCAGCTAATCTGTGGGAAAACATTGGTATAGGCATCAGAGAGAACTGAACAATCTAACGCTCAAGGAAGATACATGCATCCGATGAAGTGGGTATTAGCCCACGAAAGCTTATGCTCTAATACAGGCCTGCACAACATGCGGCCCGGGGGCCACATGCGGCCCGCACGGGCTCACTGTGCGGCCCGCGGGGGGTGAGTAGGGGTGGGGCAAACCAAGCGGTAGGGTGGGGGGAAGCAGATGGGGGAGGGGCTTTTCGGCCCACAGCTGGTTTTTTGCAGTAATATGGCCCTTGCTGCTTTCCGAGTTGTGCAGGCCTGCTCTAATACTTTAGTTAGTCTTTAAGGTGCCACAGAACTCTTTGTCACTTCTGCAATTCCAGACTAACACGGCTACCTCTCTGTTTCTTGACAGCAACCAGATTAATGATGGAGAAAAGGGGCTTGAAGGAAGGTGTACAAAATGTCATGGGAAACAAAAAGTGAATGGCCAATAATTTAGATTCACTTTATTTGGAATGAACAGGAAGATCTCAAAATCATAGCAGAATGTAAGCAGAGAACAGAATATAGCAATATAAATATTTAACAAAAAGAATAAGATAGGTGGATCAACAAAAGTCTCATCCACAGAACAAGTGACCAGATAAAAGGATTTTCAGTCTAAGAGGTAGATATTTTATCAATCTGTTGAAACATGTTCTTCTTCTGTGCTAGTTTAGTATAGAGTTAGCAGCTTTTACCAATCCATGCTCCAGTATGACTACAGGCTGCGCTGCAAAAGGCCAAGAGCTACTAAAGTCGTAAACATTTTGTACTTCAACACATACACACTATGACATCAAAGCCCTGATTTACTCTAGTATTCCTGAAAGGAGAATCAGGCCCAGTAAAAAAGATCCCCACATACATTCGTAGGGCGCACAGAACCGCCCTATGAATAAATGGAATCTGGTTAACTGTTTTTCAGTAATCAAATACATTACAATTCTGTACAAGTGCATCAAAGAGGAGGAAGCTAGAGGTCATTTAAAGAGGCGGAGAAGTGATTAAGTTGATGAAAAAGGGCCTTGATGACCATGGCCCTTTTAAAAAAAGAAGAGATTGAGAAGAGTATGTTTGGAAAGAGGTGGTGGTCAGAGAGGTGTTTTAATCTCAGATTCTATTCTCTACCTATATATATTTTATCCTATTTCTACCTCTTGGTCCCTGTAATAGATGTAATTGCCAAAAAATGCACCAGCGATAAGAAGTGAGGCTTCAGGTGTCATTAGCTCAAGTAATGTCTGCAAGAACCATAACATTCTGCAGAGAAAGGATATTCTAAATTCTATAAAATAAAGATCATTTTGCTATGAAGAATTCAAAACCATGTGCATATAATGGGCATTTCCCAGTTCCCGGCAATATTAAGATTTTTTTATCAAAAATATATACACGATTAATTATACCAGCTAGTGCAACAGGTATCCATGCTATAGATGAAAGACAGATGAATGTTACAAATTAATACTCTAAGCTTTCTTTATGAAATCTGTCAGCATCAGTTGTCTAATACAACACCAAGAGTCATGTTTAATGTCACTGTTGACAGTCTCGATTCATATTTAAATCAAGTAACTGTTATATACACAAATGGTAATTAAGGAACACAAGGTTTATATACCATCCGATTATTTGTGTTTTACCCTATGCAAAAAATTTTCCTCAAAATATAGGTTCTTATTTTATTTTGGTAAAACAAGACAAGAACAAATGACAGTCTAAAGGATCAATAAGGAAAACTTTTTTTAAAAAACCCAGAAGTTAAGAAAAAACCTGTTCTAAAATGACAACACAGATAGAGCCTTGCATGGATATAAAATTTCTATCCACATCCAATACGCAATCCGCAAAAATTATTTGCGGATAGCCGCAGATTTGCAGGGCTTTAGATGCAAAATTTGGATCTGCATCCATCAGTAATCTACAAAAATGGTCGGCAGATACAAAGCGGATATCCACGGATTTGCAGGGCTCTAAACACAGACATAGATTTACTGAATTTAGCAGCCATTAAAGTGAAATGGACTTTTGGCTTGTTTGATTTTGTTTATATTTTTTACCAAAATAGTTTATTTTTTAATATTAGACTGATCTGTAACAACAGTGTTTTGAAGGCTATTGACCTTGGCATCAAATGCACTGTGTGTGCTAAATAAAGAATTAAAAGGTAAGATATGTTTACCAGCTCTGACTCTTCAGAAACAAAACATGGCAAGTTAGGACTATATTGTTTTAAGCAAGTTGCTTTGGAGGAAGCTAGAGCTGATGGAGTTCTGTTTGAAGATGTTCCCTTTGCCCAAGAGAAGCACTTCTATTTAAAACAAAAACAAAAAACACAAAAAGATTTTAGTTGAGGGAAGGTGAGATGAAGGTTATCAAGACAGGCTGAGCGAAAGAGCAGGAAGAAACTATTTACCATGTTGAAAAATATGTACAGGAGGAGAAAAATGGCTGTTAAGGGTAAAAGATATTGGCAACAGGACAAGGGAGGTACCCACAGACAAAAAAGAACAGCGGCCTGATATTTTAATTTTAAAGGCTACATCTTAGAGGAGTGGGTCCAGATAGGAACGGCAAAAGCAGAATTGCATACCAAAATGGCTGCTAATGAAGTCTAACCAAGTACCAAGGTCAAGGAGAAGGAACCAGCACCAGCCAAAAGGCGAATAGTTATAGAGGAGAGCAGTTGCACCACCAAAACCAGTGTATCATTTTAAAATGTTAATCAAGTATTCCAACTCCATGTTACCCGCACAGTGTCACAAAACCATATCTACTGAGTATTTGTATTAATGTAGCCCCTACACACCCTAGGAGATGATTTTCTCACAACTGATCATTTGCTCTCTGTTCCAATAAAGATTTAGAGAAGTTTCATCGGATTATGAATTTCATATTGGATATTTAAAATGATGCAGCTCATAAAACTGATACGTTAACTTTGCTCTAATATTTTTAAGTTATTTCACAGAACGATGAGTCATGTTAGCATGGAAAAGTCTGAAAAGCAACATTTCCTAAAGTGAAAGGCACAAAAACACTTCGGGAGCGGGGAGGTCAAAAACAAAACCCTTTGTTTCTCCTAATTCAAGAACTACACTGTTGTGCCTAGCCCGCACTAGAAAATATATCATGGTATTACTGTACTGGCAAAACTTCCTAGTGTAGACACAGCTTATAATTGCAGAAGAACCAGTATTTTATACCAATTTCCTGAACAAAATAAGCTATACCAGTTAAGTGCTCTTCGGCCATCTACAGCAGGGTTTTGGTTCCTATTAAAAAAAGTTGTAAAAACCCACTCCTAACTGACATTACTTTCCTTACACAGGTGTCTAGTGCAGACTTCGCCTTGATTTAGTACAGCCTGTCTACACTAGGAGAGTTTTGCAGAGATAGTTACACCCTCCTGGCTAAACTGGCATAGCCTTTTAGTGTCATTACCTTCATATGAAAGTGCTTATGCCAGTTCTGAGGCCAGCATCAGCTATACCAATACAAACAAAGTTATACCAGTTATACCAGTAAGACTGCATCTACATGAGGGCTTTTACCAGCAAAGCCACATCCATAAGAAACCAGACCCCTAACTGACACAGCTACGCTTGCAAAACTGTAACATGTAGACCAAGACCTTAATTATTCAGATGTTGTCATATATGCCAACAGTTGGGTGCCTGATCGTATGAGATGCTGAGTCTCTTTTGAGAGATACCAAGCACCTAGGATCTCTCAGGACTGGGCTATTGGGCTAAGGGGACCAGATGTCCCGATTTTATAGGGTCAATCCCAATTTTGGGGTCTTTTTCTAATATAGGCTCCTACTACCCTTCACCCCCACCCTGATTTTTCACATTTGCTGTCTGGTCACCCTGCATTAGACAGCACATTAAAAATCTTATGCTTCTTTTGAAATGTTTGCTATTTCATCGAGCCTTTTAGAACCATAGAGCCAAATATAGCCCCCTTCAGTGGGTCTTGTACCAACAGTTGCCAAGGCTTAATTTGCACCATAGAGAATAAAAGGGGGGAGGGGAAATGGACAAACATACAAGAGCATAAAAGGAGGAGAGGGTAAGAAGGATACGTTTCAGAAACAAGTTGATAAACTGGAGAAAGGGAGGAAGACTAAAAAAAGGATTAATTCATTTATAAGGAGAATAAAAGGAACTAGACTATGTTGTATTTTTAAAACACCTGAATAACGAGAAAGTGAACTTGTAGGATCATTAAAACTAAAAAAAGAAAAAAATAAAAGCCACACACACATACACACAGTGGACTCCATATCAATAGCAATAGCCACAGTCCATAAAATTGTGCTTGCGGTTATCTCAGCCATTGTTGTCAGATCTTTCTAATACCTCCTCTGATTTAGCAGCATATGCAGAATGGCCACATCCCTATTCTGTGAAGTGATGTGTACTTTTCTCCACTGCTGGAAAAATCCACCAACTTTTCAAAGCAAAGAAATACTCACAGAGTTAAAGACAAAAATCGGTGATGGAGAGAAGAAGGACTAAGCTGGAGGAAATATTTAGGTTTCTGTAGCAACTGGACATCAGTAATGAAAAGCAATAATCCTGATCTCATCAAGCCCAAGGTGGAACTTACTGCTGCCCATCAGTGGGTTTGCTATATTGCACTGTGAGGCCTTGGCAGCAAAGAAGCTATAGTCCACAATTAATGAATTGTTCAAATCAGCTGTGAAACCTGTCAACTTAATTAAGCCAAAGTTAGTTAACAGTCATTGTTTGATAATTTTGTGCAAAGAAGCGGGCTCAAGACATGAACGGCTTTATTTCATGAACAAATCTGCTAGCAGCCACATACACAGTGCACTGTGTATCTATGAACTCAGAAATTAAATGCCCATGTAATGAAAGATAGCATTGGCAACAAAGTGTGTCTTATGAAATCTTCCTGGTTAATCTGACACGTCTGGCAGTCTCATAATTCTCTCTGTTATTAAATGGTTAAGTAGCATGTGCATTTGAAAATTGTGAAGGGCTTAATAAAATATCTGGACCTCTGGAATGATCCAACTAATCTGGAGAGAGATTGAGGAGCCTGCCTAAGGAACTTTCCTATGAACCTACAAACTTGGGGCAAAATGGAGGCATAGACAGAGTAGCCAAGCAGAAGTGTTCTGGGGCATCACACACAGCAGATGCAGAGAGAAGATGGAGCAAGATGGGAAACCTATGCTCCTTAAAACTGTTTCAGATAGAACAGCAACGTACCATCCCAGCCCTACACTTACTGCCAAGCACTCATGTATGACAGAGTGCAAATTAAATTAGCCTTCCTTTTCCCCCACATTTTTATTTCCACCATTTTAGCATGTTAAAGACCGTTTGCCTTGCCTAGACTTTAAAACATGCCCGTTCATTAGTACACATTAGCTAGCATGTGCTAATATCACACCTAAGAGTTTAGCCTGGATAAAGCCTGACTCGCCTGAGGGTATATGGATGGCTTTTTAAACTAAAAGTAATCATCAGCTAATTCAAGCTAACTGGCAAACATTTGTACTTGCTATATACTGGACACTCCACAAACATTTGTTCCAGGACACAAGTACTTACAACAGCCAAACTGAGTTGCGGCAATCAATGAACCTGAATTTAAAAACTGTAAAATAAGCAAACCCTTAACACTGGGACCAATTCAGCCCTACACTAGAGCTGACCTCAGTACAAATGCTTCCCTAATGTTGACCCAGGCTGGCCACAGGCCCTAGCAGCTGTTGAAGCAGCCCATAATAGCAGCCATGGTGCTCCAGCCAAGCCTTCTCGGCTGGGAATGCCGTTAGACTCCCCTGTGCAGTATAGCTTAGGCCTGGTCTTCACTAGGGGCAGGGGATCGACTGCAAATACGCAACTTCAGCTACGTGAATCACGTCGCTGAAGTCTGCATATCTGCAGCTGACTTACCAGCCGTCCTCACGGCGGTGGCAGTCGGTGGCGCGCTCCCCCATCGACTCCAGCTTACACCTCTGGTCAAGCTGGAGTTACGGAGTCGACGGGGGCAGCGCTGGCGATCGATTTCTCGTGTCTTGGTGAGATGCGATAAATTGATCGCCATAAGATCGATCCCTCCCCGCTGTAGTGAAGACAAGCCCTTAGACTCTGAGACTTTATACTAGCTCTGGGCTTGCTGGAAGCAGCCCGTACTTGGGGGACTTTCTGAGGGCTGGATCTGCTGTGGCTTTATGGCCCTTTTATGCTGGCAGAGCCAATGCAAAAAGCCAAGAGGGCTGGGGTGAATTGGGCCTTCTGTGCCGCTTTTCTCTCCATAAAACATGAGTTATAATACAGAGCTACCTTGCAGGGTGCTGGAAGTCTTACAAAGAGGTGCAAGGTTAAATGAATGTAGTTAAACACTTGGAGAGTCTCAGATAATATTTCCCATGTGTACATGGCACAGTTTGTTTGCAATGAAAAAAAGCTCGGGTCTTGAGCGAGTCAGGCTGAACCTTTGCAGCCAAAGAGGCTGTTCTGCTTTTAGAAGGGCACATATCCCCCTTTTTTGGTGAGATTTGATAAACAGACCAGAACTTCTTAATGAATTTGTACTGATAGGGATGTCACTAGCACAGTGAGTCCTAACATGGCTGCTTGGAGGGTACTTCTCAGACCCTGTCAGCTGTAATGTAAGTCAGCTGGGGAAGAATTTTTAAGGAAACACAACCTGAAAGGATCAGACTTTCCTGAGCAACTTCTGCAAGTAAGTCATGGAGAGGTAGCAAGAGGCAACGTGGCCTGATCATTAAACACACAAACTTCCAAAAACAACTGATTCAGATAGTCTCCATCTCTATGTCAATCGAGGGAGATTTGAGGAGGTTTCTTAACATTTTAGGAAAATTAAGGCCACTCTTTCCTGGCTAGAAAGGAGCCCTACAGCAAAGCTAGTGTGGTTCTGCCGTGTAAAGGGGACTGAATGCAATAGAGCAACACCACTGGTGTTCTTGGGGCATGGGTGGGCCCAGGAAAAAGTTAAGTCTGAGGATACATGGCTATGCAGATCTTCCTGGTGTCTTCCTTGCCTGGGAGCAAGAGAGAGTACTCTGCAAAATCATTCCCTATGTCGACACAGGGCCAGACTGCATGTGACCCTCCTGCATGACTTGAGCCCTGCACTGGTCTCCAGTGTTTGCTCTCTAAGCCAACTGATGTGGATCAATGATGGAGCCATTCAGTAGATCAGAGGAGACAGCCACCTATAAGCTGACCCATTAGTCCTAATATTCTATGCAAGGGGAGCAGGGAATTGAATCTACCTACCTTCCAGCACTGTTCTATTTGAAAGCCTAGGGGCTGGAGTAACAGCTGAAAAGCTGTAACAGTAGTACAGTAAATAAGGAAGAGTGCTGCACTGCAACCCCAGGCCTTCGCCCCATGTTGTGGTAACGTTGATTTTCTTTCCATAGTCATGGCAACTGTACCTGCTGCCTCAGGCTTTATGAAATGAACTTCATCACCTGAGCACAGAGGGGGACTGTGCCCCTGAACTCCAGTGAGGCATAGCAGCTGGCTGGCAGTGTATCATGACCTAAAGGGGCAGAGACAGAACCTTGCAATAGCTCCTAGAAGTCACAACAGCCAAGACCAAGTTAGGACAAGCCGTCAGGCTCCCCTAACCTCCAGACAGGGCTAAAGGGTAATTTGGCTGGCCCAGGATAGGGAGGCATACAAAGATCCCACCCCGCACAACACCTTCTCAGTCTTGTGCCAAAGCTAGCTTTTCCAGTGCCCACAGATCAGGGCCAGGTTCTGAAAAGTGTATGCGCTATGCCAGTTACTGAAATACATGGCCAGATATTTCCATACTGCCTCATACCTTATTCTAACCACTAGACATGCTTCCTCCCTTCAGCTTTCAGTCTGTAACATCTAGATTTTGTGTTTTTATAAAGCAAAGGTAAAAAAACCATTACTTTCAAAAAATGTAAACATGAACCATGATAGCAGATTTATAATGCTCAGTAAAAATCATGAGCCAATACATTAACATTTAGCCTTATGAACCAACATGAAAAAAATAAAACACAAACCCTTTTAAAATGAAAATGCCTATTTTACATTTGTTAGCTAGGAGAAAATGTTGTAGCTCATGACTGCCCTTAAGAGCAGTCACTGCCCTTCCTCTCCGACCCAAGCCAGGTGTGAGAGGGATTTGTCAACTTCAAAACAGAGAAGTGACAAAGAGTCCTGTGGCATCTTAAAGACTAACTAAAGTATTAGAGCGTAAGCTTTCATGGGCTAATACCCACTTCGTCGGATGCATGCAGTGGAAGTATCCAGGGGCAAGGATAAATAGGTAGGCAAGAACCAGGTGGGAGATAACAGGGTTAGTCCAATGAGGCTGAACCAGCTTGTTATCTCTAATCAGGGAGGTGAGGTATTCCTTTAGCAGCTGAACTGGAGATGTGAACAGTGAGAGAAGAGAAACTGCTCTTGTAGTTAGCTAGCCACTCATAATCTTTGTTCAATCCTTGATTGATTGTATCAAATTTGCAAATGAATTGCAGCTCTGCAGTCTCTCTTTGCAGTCTGGACTTGAAGTTTTTTTGCTGCAAAATGCTGACCTTTAAATCTTTTATGGTGTGTCCAGCGAGGTTGAAGTGCTCTCCTACAGGTTTTTGTATATTGCCATTCCTGATATCTGATTTGTGTCCATTTATCCTTTTTCGTAGGGACTGTCCAGTTTGGCTGATGTACATAGCAGAGGGACATTGCTGGCACATAATGGCGTATATTACATTGGTAGATGTGCAGGTGAATGAACCAGTGATGGTGTGGCTGGTCTGGTTTGGTGCTGTGATGGTGTTGCTGGTGTAGATGTGTGGGCAGAGTTGGCCACACAGAGAAGAGAGTTTAAGCTAATGCCAAAAGTCATTTGAAACTTTATCTGCATGGAGAATGTGATGGTCTCTTGATACTCAGCCAGTTTTTAAAAGTTCTTTCTTTCTTTTTTATTACTATTAGCAAGGTCCATAAAAACTAAATCTCTTCTTATCCCTTGAGAAGCTAGTCGTTATTGCTGGCCGGGGCATTGACCAGCAACAGTATACTGTGAGACGGCTTCAGCACACGCTTTTTTGGTGTATGAACTGAAGGCTCAGTTTCCAGTAAGCTAATCCTTTAGCATACATTAGTACACATACACTGGTTTCAAAAAGCTGTAACAAACCGTGGTATTTATGAAAATTGCTCATACAAAAGTAAATAGCCTCTCTAAAATAAAGTGTTCCATTCTTTGATGAGGGCCAAATGCTAATACTTCATGGGCGGGGGGGAGGGAAGGAGAAATGTAGGACTGGTCCTACAGAGTAGGAGGCTCTGATTCACACTCCTTGCACCATTGATCAGCACTGAACTGGACCGGACTGTTTTAGTTTCACAGTACAAAGTAACAAAGAATAGTCTTATCATTTCTAGTACAGCTAGAGGGTGAAAAGTACAACAACAAAAGTAAGGAGGCTAGATAAGCGGGGCCGCCTATTATCTGCAACTCTGCAGAAAGAGTATCATTTCCACAGAGAAAATGAGATTGTGTGAATGCAGTGACCAGGGGATTGGAGAGATGTGCTAATTAAATTAAAAGTTACAGAGTCATAAGAAATAGATAGCAGGATCCGAGTTCATACATAGTCACTTACAAAATGCTCATTGACTTCAGTGAGGCCTGATGCTGCACCACTGAAGCCAACAGGAATTTTGAAAATGACTTATGTGGGAGAAAGACTAGGCCTATAGACTATAAGATGAAAGCAGCTTGTTTTACTTTATTTTATGCATTTCTAGTTTGTCTTGGACCCAAACAGACATATGAGAGATTAACAGCATCATTTTAAAAGCCGCTCTTTGCATTTGCAAAGCAGACATTCACAGGTTCACCAATTATTTTTTGACTTCCTGACGGTCAATGTAACCCTCAGCTTCTTTATACATAGTATATATTCCTTATATATAAAGCAAATGTCTAGCCTTTTGGGTCATAAAGATCTTCTTCAAACTGTAAACTGATTACTAGGATGGCAAATTTGTTCCACTAATTTTTTTTAAAAAAAACTTATCATGGGCTATTCTTGGCCACTGCCAACAGTGTTCACAGAATTGGGGTCATATACACATCCCCATGCCTCCCACAGCAGTAGATATTACTGCAAGCAATAACACAACTGTTTGTAAACAGTTCCTCCTCTAAAAAGTTCCATTCAGTGATGTTTTATTATCGTATTGCATATATCTGCTCAGCACTCCCATTGTGTCTTGACAGATAGAGCTTTATTAATAAAATGATATTGTCTGCCAAAATTGGTAGACAAAGTTACATTCAACCCTGTTATAAAGAAGAATTAAATTGATACACCCACATTAAATCCATCAGACAAGCAATTAAGGAATAACAAACTTTTAACCTATACAATTTCTTGCACCTTCCTCTAAAACAGGGGGCACTGGCTAACGTGGGGACACAATACTGGACTAGGTAGACCCTGGGTCTGATCCAGCCTGGCATTTCCTCGGTTCCTAAACAGATTAATGCCCTTATCCTGTATTTACAGCCACAATTGATATTGAGCAATGAGTAGAGCAATGCAGTGACTTGTCCAAGGTGACACAGCAGGTCAGTAGCAGAACCAGGAACAAAACCCAACTCTCCTGACATTAACCCTGTACTCTGTAAACTAGGTTACACTGCCTCCCCACAATGACAGCGATACAATATCGTCTTTTATATGATCACAAACCACTGGGCAATGCAACACACAGTTTGACAAATAATAAAAACAGATATAGCTTGAGGATTATGAATATCTGAACATCCAGAGGTAAAATTCCTCTGGTCTATTAGGAATTAATAGTTCACCTTCAAAAGGCTATTTTCTCTGGATTTGCAATAAAGTCTTGGATGTAACCTATGACCTGAAGTCACAACAATGTACCCATTCTTATATACCTACTGCTCAGAGGAATACTTCTGCTAGCATATCATAATAATAAGAGACGTACACTTCCCCCCCAATTCTACTCCTCTAGTAAGACTGATAATATATTTTGTCTTCAAATTCATCTATATCAATCTTAAGTACATAAATGTAGCATTCTGCACTATTAATATGTAATTCCTGCAACATATATAACATCAAAATATAAACACAGCAGACCAAGTTCTGCCCTCAGCTACACCAAGGTAGCTCATTGACTTCCATGGTCTTATACCGTTGACAGTGGGTCTGTAACAACAGAGAGAATGTGGCCCAGTAACAAAACTCTTCAGCATTTTAAAAGTTTGTTCTGCAAAGTCAGATAAATACACAGGCACTGTTCAGAACCTAGGTCCAGTCTGCTGCTATCACAGAAATGAGTGGTAGACCTTTGATGGACTTCAGTGAGTTCAGAATTGGGCCCTCATGTTTATCCTAAGTACTCTGCTCATTTATGGTGAACTTCTTGTTTGTGAAAAAGAGCAATTTTATCATCCAGTTAAACTGCAGTAGTGTAAAAGGGAAGTTATTTCTGCTTCAAGTTACCAAAGTATCATGGATGATGGACCTCAGCCAAGTGTGCACTAACACAACTTTTTTTGAGGGGGTGGGGGAGGAGGGAGGAGTCCAAAAGAAATACTGAAAGGAAACAGCATACAAGCCTAAATGGACAGCTGTCTAGAAAAAAAAAGACTCACATGAATACAAACTCAAAGTTCCTGAGGGAAAGGCATATATATCAAGCACATGTTATACTATGCATTTAGAATGGGGATGAGCAAACAATGGCCTGTGGGCCACATCTGGCTCACCAGGTGATTTAATCCAGCCCTTGAGCTCCCACTGGGAAGCAGGGTCTGGGGCTTGCCTGCTCCTGTGCGCCAGCCGGGAAGCGGGGTCAGAGGCCGCTCTGCACAGCTCCTGGAAACAGCAGCATGTCCCACCTCCAGCTACTATGTTTAGAGACAGTCAGGGGGCTCTGCACGTTGCCCTCGCAGCTCTCACTGGCTGGGAACTGCAGCCAATGGAAGCTGCAGAGGCAGCACATGCAGAAGAAGCAGCGCACAGAGCCACCTGGCCATGCCTCTTCATAGGAGCCAGAGGGGGAACATGCTGCTGCTTCTGGGAGCTCCTTGAGGTAAGCATCACCCAGAGCCTACACCCCTGAGCTCCTCTTGTGCCCCAACCCCCTGCCCCAGCCCTGATCCCCCTCCCACCCTCCAAATCCCTCAATCCCAACCCAGAGCATCTTCCTGCACCTCAAGCCCCTCATCCGCAGCCCCACCCCAGAGCTTGCACCCACCAGCCAAAACCCCCAACTCCCTCACCCACCCCAACCCCATATCCTGGAATCCCACACCCTAAAATCTTCATTTCTGGCCCCACCCCAGAATCCGCACCCCAGCCAGAGCCCTCAGCCCCCACTCCATGATCCCTCTCCCACACTCCAAACTGCTTGGTCCCAGCCTGGAACACCTTCCTATTCCCCAAATCCTTAATCCCCCAGACCCTGCACCCCCAGAGACCTCACCCTCCCTCTCGCATCCCAACTCCCTGCCCTAGCCTGGAGCCCCCTCCTGCACCTTGAACTCCTCAATTCTGGCTCCATTCAAGAGTCCGCACCCTCAGCCAGAGCCCTCACCCCCTCCTGCACCCCAACCCCAATTTTGTGAGTATTCATGGCCTGCCATACAATTTCCATACCCAGATGTGGTTCTCGGGTCCAAATGTTTGCCCACCCCGATTTAAAAACTTGAAACTAAAGCCATATATTTGGAAATGCTGTGCTACTACTGAGAAGTGTCAGAAAAGGTATTTGGTACAAGAAAACACTGTTCTCAGTGAGGAGGCAATTACCCTGTTTCTTAACATAGGAAAGATTATAGGCCAAGGCAAATTGGAGTTCTTTTGTTTCGCTTTTTAAAAACAAAGCATAAGCATAACTTTTCCCAAATCAAATTCTTATAAACTAGGTTTATGTTGCAATGTCCTTTTTAAGTCTATTTCTCTGATAGAATTGTATTAAGCACGATACAGCCCAAAGTTAAAGATAGAAAGTTATGGCAAATATGCAACATTAAAAATACATTGTCTTCTAGTGGCAAGTAAAATAGGGCCTCATGAAGTTTCCATTGCATCCCAGTAGGGAGTTAAAGGTCACTGCTAACTCAAAGTTAAAAACAATGGGAAGTAGAGGATGTCATTCTTTTATATTTGCCCAGTGATTCTGTGTTTTCTTTGTATGAATTTATTTAGGAAACTGGGAAATCTAACAAACAATGAAGTGATTCCAAGGCTGCCTTGTTCCTCCCACCCCATCAGCAATCAGTTCATTCCACTTTATAAAATGTTTAATGTATAAAGAAAAATATTAGTTACTTCAAAAGGTTTGACCTTTCCAAGTACATAAAATGAAAGTTTTCCAGAAAACTTTAAAATGAAAGTGATAATTATTTTGTTTGTATTAAGAGTGAATTCCCCTCCTTATTAACCAAAGAACAGACAATAAAACTCACTTTAAAATCAAAGCAGCTTAAAGTTATCAATTTATATATAGCTCAAAATACCAAAGAAAAAAATCTTACTTGAAATGTACAACTGACAAATGCATACAGGAATTAAATATACATCTGAACAATTGGATGATTGTTATTAAGCTAGCAAAAATGTGTCACCCTAATTTTTAGGGGTCAAATTAAGATACCTCTGATGCATATGCACACATGACAAGAGGAGCACCCAAGCACGGTGTGGGCTTGCGGACTGTTCCCCATACCTCCATAACCTCTGAAGTTTAAACTTCTCCAGACAGGGAGGGCAGGGCCTGAGACTAGGAGGCTTATTAACTCATATGCTGCCACACTACCCTCACAGATTTTTTGCCCCATGTGCTGGGACAGTGTGGGGACACTATAGCTAGGCTCAGCACTATAGCCAGAGCTAATATTTAACACTGCTTTTGTCCTCAGCTCCCACTATGTGAACAGGAGTGGAGAATGCTCGGCAGCTAACAGGAAAGGCTTAGCACTTCTAAGTATCAAGTCCTGCAGCAATACAGGTGATCGGCAAAAGCAAAACAGCTGAAAGTGAAACTTGAGTAACTGAATGGGGAAAAGACTTTTTTCTCAGAGCATTTAAAAATAACTTCATTTACTTTTTGTTAACACCTATTTAATTTCAAAACACTGACATTTTGAAGAAAAAAATTGTTAGAGATTCAGTATCCTCTACCCTTCTATTAAAATATGAAAGGGAACAAGCCATGCTCCAAGACGCCCAGGAGTTCCTTTAATAAAAGCAGGGGAAAAGAAAGCAAATTTCATTTCCTCATATTGCTAAAGAACAAACCAAGAAAATTCTCACACATGAAAAAGGGACACAAATCCAATTTAGGGAACAAGAATCTTTTGCAGTTCATCTTTAAGGTGTTCTCACATGTACACAAGAAACCAAAATCCAAATTCAAGGTCTAACAGCCAAACGACAGACAAACAGACAAACCCTATCCTGATCCTAATGATGTCAGTTACAAAACTCCCATTGGCTTTGGTGGGAACAGGATCAGGCCCAATAAGAGTTGAATAGCTAAAACGCCACAAAGGGTCTTTAAGATGTAACAGCTAATGAATAAAAATTGGCCACAACGTAATTAACAAAATTAATATTTCCTCTGGGCCCAGTCCAACACTAAGATCCTCCAGTGCACCCCTGGGAGCCACACATGGAAGAGCAGGGGTTCTGTTGTTGTTCATTTTATTGGAAAAATGTTATCCAAAAATACTGCCTTTAAGTCTTGATAATCCTACAATTTATTCCAAAATATTTTGCTTTGTTAAGGGCAGCTCATCACATTGTCAGTCTTTAGATGTTGAAAAGGTACCAATACACAGACATACAATGTTAAAAACATTATTTAAAAAGAAGAATTTCAAATTAAATTTGTAAACCACACTGAAACGGGAGAGTAATGAGCATGATGTAATTTCAGTGAATTAAAAAAGTCTCTAACACTTTTCCTTTCCCCAGAAAGGCATACATACATGTGGAAGCTACAACTACTGGTTTATAAAACACTAAACTTTTATGGAATGTTGAGTGACATATTTACAGATTTTACAACGAAGAGGAGAAAAGGGCCTGGGAGTTTGATTCAGGGTCAACAGTTCAGCCCACAGCAGAAGGGGATGAGCTGGAAAAATGCAGACATCAGAGACTTCACTGTTTAATTTCGTCCCCTTCTGTAATGACCCTGACAACACCATCTACTGTGCTTTCAGGCTGGTATTTTCACAAGGATCCTAAGGAAGTTAGGTGCCTAAATCTCACTGAAATTCAAGGGGATTTCGGCGTATAACTTCCTTGGGTGCCTTTAGAAAAAAAAAATATCACAGCCCTTCCTGTTGAGTGGTCAGACTATTTAGTAATACATATTTAAAAATTAAGTATGCATCTTGTCACCCTTATCAGTTTCAGTTACGGTTAAACCATGATATCTAATTATTTTACAATAGAGATAATTACATACAGAATGTTATACAGATAAATTAATCCCTGGTCAAACTCCATTAAAGTTATGGATGAAACTGGCCTATAACGCACTGGATGCAATTCATTCAGAAAATTCAAAGTTGGACAGATAGCAAGTAATCACATTAAATGAACACTCTTCTAAACTTTACCATCAACCTTTTAACTCCATCTATATTTAGCAAATATGTTTACAATTTGACTCTATTAAGTACATAGTACTAGATCAGGGGTGGGCAAACTACAGCCCACGGGACCCTCCTGCCCGGCCCCATGATCTCCCAGCTTGGGAGGCTCCCCTGGCCCGTCCCCCGCTGTTCCCCCTCCCCCAGAGCCACGCCACCGCAAGGGCAGTGTTCTCGGGAGCAGGGCTGTGCGCTCCCGCGGGAGAGCAGGGCAGCGTGTCTGGCTTAGGCTGAGCCAACAGACACGCTGCTCTGAGTGGCGTGGTAAGGGGCTGAGGCCAGGGGGTTGGATAAGGGGCAGAGGATGCCGGCGGGGTAGTCAGGGGACAGGAAATGGGGGGGTGGTTGGATGGGGCGGAGGTTCTGGGGGCGGGGTCAAGGGACAGGGAGTGGTGGGTTGGATAAGGGGCAGGGAGTCCCGGAGGGCAGTCAGGGGGCGGGAGTGTGCATAAGGGTAGGGCAGTCAAGGGGCAGGGAGCGGAGGGGTTGTATTGAGGGTTGGGGGTTGGGGGGGAACATTTAGGGGGGCAGTCAGGGAACAAGGAGCAGAGGGGTTGGATGGGTCTGGGGTTCTGAGGGGGGGCAGTCAGGGGGAAAGAAGTGGGAGGAGGTCGGATGGGGGCAGGGGCCAGGTTGTTTGGGGATGCACAGCCTTCCCTACCCAGCCCTCCATACAATTTTGCAACCCCAATGTGGTCCTCGGGCCAAAAAGTTTGCCCACCCCTATACTAGATCATCTTCAAAAAAATGAGGTTGGGCTGAGAGGGACAGATGACAAAATGATTTCTAAACATAATTATTTCAACAGAAATTTTTCATAAGGCATCAGTCTGCTCATCTATCATATTTGCTTTAGGTTTCTTCCATTATTCTTTGGATGCAAATAAGGGCTTTGTGTTTCTCTATCCATTATGTTTGTTTCCTGTCCGAGGCTTAATTTTGAAGTCAGTGGGACTGTTGAGCCCACAAGAAGTGCAGGATCCAAGCACTTCATTACTGTTGTTAATGGAACCAATTACACAGCCCTTACTCTGGTAAATAGTCCTTAGTACTGAAGGAGCAGCCCCATCTCCTCCCGGCCCCTAGCTGCACAATACTTTAGAAGTGTAAAGCATTAGTATTATACTCCTGTTTGAATATCATAAAAATTGCAGTCAGTAATGCTATAAGATTCTGACTTTGTTGTCTGAATATTGATAATTACTTGAAAAAGAAGAATGGCTATAAAAATATAAGCAACATATGGAAGCAAAATGGTTTCTAAATCGAACAGCTTCACATGAGCTATGGGCAATGTTTAAAAAAAATATTTGGTTACATAAAAAGCTGGAATCAATATGCCCTTCATAGTCATACTGTTTGTAAGCTTTTTCTTATTTAGAGTGCGCAATAATGTTGTCATTGAACATGATCCAGGAGCAAGTATCTACATCTGGTGGGACTGTTTCACAGCAATGATCATTATTTACTACTTGTGCTTATCACTTCAAGTTTTAAAACTGAACTGTTGACACCTTAAATGCTAAAGAGACCGGTGCCTTGAATGATAATTTCATACCATACAATACTGGGGATGGAGGGAGGGTGAGGGGAAAAATACTATATAATTAACTTACTGATGAATTGGGAGTTTGGGGGAAGGTTAAAAAACAGTGTGAGAAAGTACTGTATCACTAAGATGTTTCTTACTGTAGATTTATCCAAATAAAATTTTAAATATGGAGATATGTCTATCTCATGGAACTGGAAAGACCTTGAAAGGTCATCAGGTCCTGTCCCCTATCTACATTAGCAGGACCAAGTACTGCCCCCTGACAGATTTTTTGCCCCAGCACCCTAAATGGCCCCCTCAAGGATTGAACTTACAACCCTGGGTTTAAGCAGGCCAATACTCAAACCACTGAGCTGTCTTTCCCCTGATATGGCTACATATCCCTCTATTAACTAAGATTTTTAAAAAAGAAAAACAGATATGGTGTGCTAAACAAAATGACATACTGCAAAGAGAATGAAAATAAATGTTTATTTTCAATACTTTCCACATCAACTCACAGAGGTGTAAGAGGAGAAAGAGCTAAAGAACTTGCCACAAAGCCTGAAACTGGCAGGAGACTGACACAGAGGAGGTTTCAGCCAGAGAGGATGAGGGACATGGCTGCAGGAGGCAGAGAAAAAAGAATTTCACGTCTGTCAGTAAGCTATACACTGAAAAGAATCACTATGGAGTTATTATCCACTCCAAACATTCGGGACCAAATCCTGCTTCCTTCTGCCACACAAGAAGTTGCACTGAAGTTCAGTGATACAATTCTTGTATGTTCCTGTTCTATGTCAAACTCCTATTGACTTCAGCAAGAGCAGGACTGGGACCTATGCAAGGTTTTGGGAGTAGTAGTTCCATTAGCTAGTCTGAATGATTTTTTTTTTTAAAGGACCTCATGTTATACTCCCAGCAGAGCAATTTATACATTGCGAGTGGCCTCAGAACTACTCTTTGAATTGGTACTCTTCAACGTTCGATTCAAACCAAAATCAAATCAAATCATATTGATCAAATGAAACACTTTGATTTCAGCAGGCAAGGCTGAAGTAAAATGGAACATACCTCTCACTGCATCAAAGGCCTAGTTATTTAAGTTTGCTTCATATCAACGCAAAAGGAATCCACAGCCCACAGGCAAAGAAAGGGTTTGTCTTTTGCAACAACAGAATCAAAAGGCAGCCTCGGAGTCTGGCAGACACAAGGAGTGAGAAAGGTTAGTGTCTCAGCGTGGGAAGGATCATTTCAGTGGGAGCAAGGATCTCTCTACAGGAGGGCTGATGTCAGTGGAAGTGGGAGGGGAATAACAGTTGTGAGGGTTGTCATGGGAATGATTGAGAACTGGCTTTGGAAGGAGCAGAGAGGAATCAGGAGAGAGTTGGATGCCCTAGTGGAAGTAGGGACACCACATGTGGATGTTTCAAAGAGAGGGATAGCCCATCATGTGTTCCCAGGGGAGGGAATGCCCAGCCCAAGCAGGGCAGGAGCAAGAGAGCATGGTAGCATCAATCATGTGTGATTAAATATGTATAGATTATATCTGATTAAATGAGCAAGTCAATGTACATTGTAGTATTACAGAGGCATTAATTAATGGACTATTATAGATGTTATTTCATGTTTCTTAAACTACCCAGGAAAGGACAGTTCAACAGGTTTTGAACTAAGAATGCTTACTGTTTTTAAATGCCTTGGATTTCATCTGCTGGTCCCCAACTGGCAGATAAATCAAACGGCCTTTTACAATGTAACCTGCTTCTATCTTAAAATGCCAGAACCTTTGGTTTACTGCCCGCTCCCCAAACACACCCCTTGTGTGTATATTGTTGAAAATAAATCTGGTCAAGAGCCATACAAGAAAAAAAAATATTACACAAGTAAATTAACTGTGGCATGAAATACAGAGTGAATGCATGAGAGCATGGTGAAGTACAAGTGTTCATTGACATGATGTGGGACAGCAAATAGCAATGCCATGAGCAAGCTATGCAAGTCATTCTATACAAGTGCAGTTAAACATTTGCACCATATCAACATTGGCTCTGTTTATGCCACATTTTAAACTGAGCAAATATATTAACAATGTTTTAGAGAGTACCATGAGTCCAATTATATAAACTTCAGAGGGAGAGAAAAAACACAGTTGGTACATTTAAAATGTATGTAGAAGTATCACAGCCTTAAAGTTCAAGATCTTGGGACCTTTTGGGGCTAAAAGCAAGTGCTACCTCATTGGTACACTCGGAATCTGTGCTTTCCAATAGTACTCTATAACGCTCCATTGGCTAGTTTGGATGGGTTCTGTGATAATCAGACCTTAAACTTGTCACTGTTCCAGGGCTAAATATTGCAGAGCCTGCCCACAGACCAATGTAATTTTGGATTGAAAATTCTGGGGGGGAGGGCGGGGGAATGAACCAGCCACAAAACTGTTTCAAGATGTGGCACTTATTTGAAGCTGCTCAGAGAGATTAGCAGCGTTAGAACACCTCATGGGAGTACTGATGAATGGGTACAGGAGCGGCCACTGAATGCTATTTATGATATGATTTCTTGGCTTATTACATGGATATCACCACAACCATATATGCCATATATAGATATTGCTACATACATGTGTGCCTACACACACACTACACAAACTATTCTGCAAGATTACTTTGGAAAAGGTTTGGGGTTTTTTTCCTTATTAAGAAAAAAATGTTAGTCTTTATAGCCTTATTTCATGGATGATGGGAGTCACAATACTCAATGGGAAGACATTTTATATTTAGTGATTTCCTGCCATCCGATCATAATGGATATCAGAACAGATATAGACTAAATCTCAGTATCAGCTAGCAGGAGAGAGAAAGAGAGAGAGAGAGAGTCTTCTTTTACAACTTGGATTTGGTTGCTTTTTTGTATGATGCTTTTTTACTTGAAAATCATATATATTATTACCAACATATGGTCCAAGGAAATGGATTACATCATCATATACGTTTTTACAAATGCTAGTGAAAACAGAGGACACACACAGAGGGCCAAATTTTGTTCTGATGTATAACAGTGACTTTCCTGACTTCCATAGGTAACAGAGGAGGGTGTGGCCCAGGTGTGAATATTACTGTGAGACAGAGGAAAAAATGTCACTCAGGCAGGTAACTGTGCTATACCCACAAATCAGAGGCATTCCAACTCCAGTATCACATGATAATCATTAGCTTAATCTCATGAGGTGCTGACCATCTTCTGCACAATGGTGAGTGCCGCTGAAGGTGTCCAAGCACTTCAGAGAAGGTTCTTAGCCCTTTACAAATCTTTAATGGTTTGTGGTACCATGCTCATTCCCACAGTTCCTCCTCAGGCCAGAGTCCTACTAACTTCAAAGCTGCATGATTGTATGACTTTGCACCAAATCCTGCTCCTAAACTCCCATTAGCTTCAACGGAAGCAGGACTGGGCCTCAGTCTCAATTTTCCTGTGCTCCTTTTTTTTGTAAAAGAACTTTACTGTATCACTGAGAGTAGGTGACACAGCAATAGTACAATTCAGTTTCATACACAATACAATTTCAGTGACAACGTAGTTGTAAACTAACATAGAAAGGGTAGTAAATGTGATAATATACAGGCTAATAATAAACAGCAGAGAAAGTACAGTTCTATGCCGTTTTACATATCTGAAGGATAGCACAGGATTTTAAACAAGAAAGCCATGGAGGCAGGGAAGTGAAATCACATTTAGTATTAAATTGATCTTGCAAAAAACCCACTCCCATTTAGGAAAAACAATCATTTTCCAGTAGTGTTGTCAGAGGGAATCAACCATCACAGCTATGAAATATGACTTTTTGTGAAAAAAGCCTAGACAATCAACAAGATTAGAGTATGAATGTGAACTAAGATCAACTGCATGTCTAGCTGAGTTACCTCTGATGTCCCAGTCCCACTAACAAGCAACGTATTCACAAGCATCTTGGGAAAAAAAAAAAATCTGTTTTCTTCCCTGCATTCTCTGACAAAAGGTATTATTTCACAGAGTAAACACATAGAAAACTAAGGCATCTTTAATGTGAATATCATATGATTTTCTTGTTTAAAATGCTGTGAGATCCTTCAAGCATATACTTAAAAATCAGGAAAAAAAGCCACCCAAACAAATCTCAAAGTTCTGATGACAACATAAAAAACCTGTATATCTTTATTGTGATTATCATGATTTCATCAGCATGCCTTGATGTGTATGCAGCCCTACAGCTCAGTTTCTTGTGTCTTATTTATAACACAAAAATTTTAATTTGGCATACAATTGCTTTAGTTATTCATTCTATTACCTAAATATTTTCTTCTTGCATCCCACTTTTTTTCAGCTCTATGAAATGACATTGCTATATTTGGGGAAAAGTAATTTAAGAGAATCACCCACAACCCAGAAACAAATTGCTATAGTTCACAATCCATAAAGTAGACACATTCTCAATATAGATTGTAAAAGATTCAGAAAACTGTACAAATGTTTAGAGGTATTGCAAGCTGCAAAATGTTGTGACCTTTTGTTAGTTCCTTCCTTTATGTCATACCTATATTTTATATTTACAGCATGTGTATCTCTTAACCGATATCACGTTAAGCCTGGGATCAGCCATGTTATATAATAGATCCTGTGCATCCATAACTTGTTTTTTCATTTGTAATTATTTATTTCTACAAAATGCAGAAGGCTGCAAAAAACAGAGAAAACGCTCAACCACAAAAACCTATATTAGCAACTTAACAAATATAGCCTACTCACAGAAAGTAAATATAAATGCAATTCTTCAGTTCTCCTAACTTATTTTACCTTTATTAAAAATCACATATTCTTTATTTTTTCAGTATGTGCCTTTCTGTAAAGCACACTGGCTTTATTCTATATGCAAGTATAAACACACTAATACTCTACAAAATACCTTGTCTTTGCTTGCTTTTCTAGACAACAAGTGGTTAACGTAAATCAGATCCCTATCCAAAAATTCCTGTCACCCTTTTTCCAGCTTTCTGATGGGAAGAAAGGGTGTAAAGTGACTGGCCCATCTACCGGATAGTTTTATATGGCATTGGTATTTTGTTTCCAAAAAGACAAGCACAGATAGCAATATGTGATCATCAATAACAACAGATGTAAATACATATTAGTTGCAATGCAGGCTCACACAAGCCGTGTCCCACCATAGATATCTCTGCTGCTGAATGCACAGGGCCTATCTGCTTGCCTTGCTCTAATGATTGACAAGGACATTTAAACGGCTCTGCTTTTCCACTACACCAAAAACTCTTCCTGTGGAATGAAGAAACAGGTTTGGAAACATCAACAAAATAGTTTCATGAGGCTGATTAGTTTATAAACTAACTGCTCCAGCCATTAAAGATTTCCCAAATCACTGGAGCCAACTCCTGTTCGGGGAGAAATAGTGCTTATATGTTTAACCCTCTTTTTACCTTCAAGCTGGATCTGCTGGTCTGGCTGTCTGGCTCCATGCTCTGGCTGTTCTCCCTCTTGTCCCTCTTAGAGGAATTAGTCCTCACCTTATAAGTGGATGTGTTGGAGGATTTAATGAATAATCCCGGGACGGAGTTGCCTTGCTGTTGCTGAGACATGATGGTGTTGGTCTGGTGAGGGGAATTGGACTCCTCTGACTCTTTGCTACTGTGATAAACCACCCTGCTGTCAGAGATGTGGATGCTTGGAGCACAGCCCATGCTTTGTGACCACTTCGGGACGGGCTCTAAATGGATTTGGCCTTCCAGTGAGTCTTTCCCCTTTATTATTAGATTGTTTGGTGGTGGTGGCGGTTTGCTAGTTAACAGGTCGACTCTCCTTCCTGCTTCTCCGCTGCGCTCGGGAGCATTGTCATGGGTCCTTTCTGCCCCCCCAGGAACGTGGGTTCTCTTCCTCCGCCAGGAAACGGGGAGCCTCGCAGCCGGGCGGAGAGGGGGCTTCAGGAACGGGTAGAGTTCATGCTGTCACCGGTTCTCTCTTCCCAGTGAAGCCATCTCGAAATCGCGGCAGGATTTTTCTGTCCGCCCGGGGAAAGGGCCGGGGGGGGGGGGGGGGGGCAGGGCAGCCACACCAGCGTCTCCGTGGACTCGGCGCTCAGCGCCCTGCACATGGGAACATTTGCCCCCGCAGCCCCAGCCCACAGAACCGGCTCTTTTCCACCAGGGTTTGCAACGTGTTACAAATCAACCTTGGGGGCCGGGAGGGAGCGGGGAATTCTCCCCCCCCCCCCCCCCCCACACCGCTACACACACCCCTTGTCTCCCACAGCCCCCACCCGGCGCGGCGTATCGGTTTATCCTGCTCGCCACGATCAAGAAGCCTGGTCCTTGCCCGGCCTGTTTGATTATTTTTTTGGAGGGGGGGAATCAAACCCCCCCCTCCCGTCCCGGGCTAGGGGGTGTTTGCTCCTCGATCACGCTCCCGTCCGATTCATGTTCCTCTCCGTCCTCCTCCTTCCCAGCAGTCGCCGCCGCCGCGCAGGCTGGCTATTGACATTCACGGGCTCGCCTCCTCTTGGCAAGGGCTTCGGAAGGAAGATTCCCCCCGTCGGAAACAGGGGGGCTCTAGCCAGCAGAACATTCCATGCCGCGGGGCGAGCCAGCCCCGGCTCCCGGCTGCACTGCACCAGCCTGGCAGGGGCGGCTGGGTGGGAGGCGCGGGGTTGAGAAGCAGAGGTTGAGTCGGGGAAGGTTGGGTGGGCAAATAAGCAGCGCAACCCTAGTAAAAATACTGCATAACTCCGAGCGGGGCTGCTGAGATCCCGAGGAGGAGCCGGCTCAGCTGGCGGGGGGCATCAAAGGGCCTCCTCCATGGTTTGTGGTCACAGAGAAGATGCAAAACGTTGCACCCACACATCAAAAATAAATAAATAAATGATCCCAGCGTCCCCTCTCCACGGTATGCATTAAAATGGCGAGAGGTTTAATTCCCAGGCATTCGCGCTCCCTGCGGCTGAGGCTGGGCACGGGGAATGCCTCTCCTCGGCGTCTCCTTTCCTTGCTCCGGGCCCGGGGATGCTCTTCTTAGGGATGCTTCTCAGCAGCAGCAACAATCCCCTCTCCCTCCCCGCCCGCCCAAGCTGCCCGCTTGCGAGGCGTCCCTGTGCAATTCTGCCCCGGTGTTTGACAGCGGCGGCGGAGCCAATACAAGCACCCGCGAGCGGTGACCTCCAGCCTTTATTGGCGTCAATGCAAATGAGCCGGCGAGGGCCAATCTGCTGCGGCACGGCCGGAGCCAGGCGGCCCCGCGCGACGGAGCGAATTTCAAACGGCTCCCGCCGCCGCCGCCGGGGCCCCGCGCGCCCACCGCGGGCTGGTCCCGCCAGCGCCCTCAGCGCGCTCCCGGCTGGCCCCCGGCTCGGCGCGCCAGGGCCAGTGGACCGAGCAGGGGCGTCTGTCGCCGCGGGGGGGACGCTAGGGCGCCACCTGGCGCGAGCCCCTGGGGGGACCCTGCCATACCGGCCCTGGCATTTCCCCATTGGCTGCACCTGTGGTGGCTGGGACCTAGGACTGGCTCCATTGCCAGCTCTGCATCTGTCTGCCCGTCCCTGGGCTTCAATCTCCCCATCTGCAAACTGGAGATGATGATACCCCCCTACCCCACAGGGGGCGGGGGGTTGTTTGGTTCAAGGTCCTAACCTAAGGTGGTGCCTTTCAACCTTTTTTCATTTGCAGACCCTCACTAAATTCCACAGGGTGGTGTGGGCCGCTTTGGAAATCTTAGACCTAGTCTGCACACCCCCAGGGTTTGTGGATCACAGGTTGAACACCTCTGTCCTGAGGCATTTGGGTAAGTGCTAGGTAAATTGCAAGCAGTGTTGTGGTGTGCACGCGCACACACACACACACACCCCGCTATGGAAGCTGCTCTGATGTATACATTATTCTCTGCACCTGCTCTAATGTGCAGTTTTATTTTGTCAAGTTGAGGGTCCTTCATTTAAAACCAGTTTTGTTTGTTAACTGAGATTTCAGATCTCTCATTAAAACACGCTAAAATCCTTAAGTAGCAACAAGGGGTATTCTTTAAACCAGTGGTTCTCAAACTTTTGTACTGGTGACCCATTTCACATAGCAAGCCTCTGAGGGCCACCCCCTCTTATAAATTAAAAACACTTTTAAATATACTTAACACTATTATAAATACAGGAGGCAAAGTGGAGTTTGGAGTGGAGGCTGACAGCTCGTGACTCCCCCCATGTAATAACCTGGCAACCCCCTGAGGGGTCCCAACCCCCAGTTTGAGAACTAATCTGCCAAATAAGTGAGACCTGGCCCAGGTCTGCTCCCTTATTAGGGAGTGCTGATAAGTTCAGGTTTTGTACTTAATATGGAAGTAGATACCTTTCTTTATGTGTGAATAATATGGCATATCCTCCTCCAAATTGCAGCACTTATGCTGCATATAGACATTTCTGAGAATTTACATCTAAATCTAATTGAGTTAGTTTAAAAATGAGTCTTTTTGAGATGTAGCACTCTGTGTCATATCTTTCTATGTCTTGAATAATCTCAGTAAGGAACTAAGACTCTTCAAACATTTCAGATAACTAACTCACTGAAATCTCATACTTAGGGTACATTTGAAGAATGAAAGCTCATGTTATTAGTGACTAAGAATGAAAAGCTCATGTTATTAGTGACATGAAAGTCACAAGTGAATGAAAGCTCACAAGTGAATGAAAGCTCATGTTATTAGTGACTAGGAATGAAAGCTCATGTTATTAGTGACTATTGTAACTGGTAGCTATGATTATGGAGAGGGCCAATTCTTTAGGTCATTGACTTGACCTAACTGAAGCCCTGGTGACAGTAGAAATAACTCAATCTTCACTTTTCGTCTACAGCTAATGTGCATGTTTCAGTTCTATCGGTTATAATGAGTCAGTGCCTGAGGATGGACTCATGTCAAGGGTTCTCATTGTTATATTGCTTAGCCCAACTGTCACTGCTCCTCAAAGGTTTTGTGGCCACAAACTCTTTGGGCATCAGTGCTTGAAAGGCTCCACTGCACACCAAAAGCAGCACAGCCATGGGAACTGAGACAGAAGCACACAAGGAGCCCTTAAAGCATAGGTGCTAACTCAGGGTCTCTAAATTCTCTATCCGAGTTCTTCCATTGCTATAGTATTTGTCTTCCTAAGAGCTCTCTTCCCCCAAGACTTCCTCTGAGGACCACCACAAACTTGCTTCCCTCTACCCTTCCACTTCTTCCCTGCCTTGTAGTGGTAATGAGTTGGTGGGGGTGAGGGGAGAGGAACAGTGTCTTTAAAGAACAATAATCTAATCTAGAACCTAGATACTAATATGTACTCATCATAATTGTGTAATTATCACATGGCATCACTATAGAGCAGAATTAAGCTTGTTTGGATGCCTTAACTATGAATTTCCATTCCTTTGAAATGTTTGGATTTCTTGTCACCTTAATTCTGAATTTCTTGGATTTGTAATGCTTGGTTTGGAGATAATTACAACATCCCTGTAACGTTTCATACCTTTAACTATACTATATTTACAATATATACTTTCAACCTTAACTTTATCTGAATGTTAGTTTCTATCTGTGAACATCTGTTAGTGGTGGGAGGGCTCTATGAAGTAGGCAATAAATGCAAGAGCACCAATGTCATGCATTTAAGCATATTAAAAAATGTTGCAATAACTGTAGGTGTTTGTACTATTCTATGTTATAGACAATGTCAACTGCTTAAATGCTCTTTATCAAGAAATAGATGTAACTAAATACAAAAAGGAAGTGTTATTTGAGTGCAATGCAAACTTCTAAGAATTGTGTTAAGATCACAGATGTTCAACTAATCTGGTACCTATGTGTGAATTATGACAGTACAAATGCTAGACAGTTTTAGAGCACAGTACAAGTGCTTGAAAGCAACAGTCTCTAATGCAGAGTATTAAGTATCAACACAGCCAGTACCCACTACTTAAAAATTATTTAACCAACAATGAACACTTCAGCCACAGAAAAAAGAATCTACGGTTACCACCATAACTTTGTCAATGCAGTGTTCAGGGCACTGAGTTCAGCTACGCTCAAACCTCTGTAAACAAGAAACTGAGAAGTAGGGTAATACAAACAAACTTCTGAAAACCAGGAAATATGAAGTTGAAAGACGCATCAACCCCACAACACAATCTTAACTCTGCCTTTTTGAAGTGATATCCCAACACACCCATAATACACAGACGAGCACTTATAAATACTACAGAAACTCTGCAAACAAAAAGAACATGAATACTTGTGGCTTCGTAGGCTATGAAAGCTTATGCTTAAAAAAATTGGTTAGTGTCTAGGGTGCCACAAGTACTCCGGTTCTTTTGGCAGATACAGAGTAACATAGCTGCTACTCTGAAATCTGGGAACAAAGCAAATTAGCACTGTCAGACAAAGCCTACCACCTTCACATTCTAAGGCAAAATGTAGGTTTAGGAAAGGTATAGCAAACAGAAGCAACTGAACCTACTCCACACATGTCATCCCAGACTTGTAAAATGTTAACACCTCAGGAACCCTTTGCTCAGATGACCCCAAATTTGGACCACTAACCCTATCCTGCACCCCCAAGAGGCACAGCAGCCTTCAAGACAATCCAAATCAGCATGCGTATTTCAGAGCACTTAGAACAGCCATCTTTAAAATAGTAGGAGATTTAATGAGTATAGTGGAATGGTAGCTCTGCTATAATGAAAAACAAAATGCATGTGCAAGTGGTGAACAGATCAGCAAATATATTAATTGAATCCAAAGCTCTTGATATATTTATGTAAGTAACAACATACGGTTGTGTGTATGTGGTTATAACAAACAGATGGGTTATGAGGCACAAAGCTGATGGCCAACACTTTCAAGAAGTGTGGTTTTCCAGTATAGCCACATTACTTGCATTGTTAAATAATTGTTATTTATTTATTGGTGCCGGATGTACATCTATGGAAAATGGAGTTCTCTCTTTTTTCCTTACAGATCAGGTTCAAGCATTGGCAGTGGTAGCATAAGCTTTTTCCACACCATTGATCTATGACCTCTTAGGGCCAGATGATCTGTCTCCATGTTCATTCAGACTTTTAGCATCTCTACGAACAAAGTTGCCAGACAGTGATAACTGAGGATCAGGCAGAAAGTACTTGTTTCAAAAACTAACTATAATTACTATGGGTAACTGTAGGCTTTAGAAATATCTTGTCCTCATTGTTCTTCCACCTCCAACTTAGCACACACAGTGTCCCATTGGTTAAAATGTACCGAACTCTTTTTGTAAGAGGAACTCGAAGAAGATGACGATGTACTGTACTTGCTGGCTCCACTAACAAGTTGTTACTACTCTTAGCACTGCAGAGCCAGCACAGTCATGGCAAAGCGAGAGAGATTCTTTTCTATTCTCAGGTATCAACAAAAACCTTCAGCTAAATGCCTACTGTATCTTTATTACTGGTGGTGGTACAGACAAGGAGCACAATTTTCAGAGATCTTAGTTTAGTTTGCAGTGCTGACACCTAGAGTGAAACGTTCTTATTAATACATTGAACAGGTTTGATCTGAAAGTTAGAGAGAGAATAAGTGCAGAAATCCATGGTGTCATTTTCTTAACTATCCACTTTAAAGTTAAAAATCTTAGATCTAAAAATAGATCCTTGCTCTCCCTTTTTTTGTTGCCAGCTGAAAAATGCTACTGAATAGATAGCTCGGCCTGTCCAAAATCAGACAAATACAGGTATAGCCCTACCAAATTCATGGCCATGAAAAACGCATCTATGAAATCTGGTCTGCCCCTGTGAAATCTGGTCTTTTGTGTGCTTTTACCCTATACTACACAGATTTAATGGGGGAGACCAGCGTTTCTCAAATTGGAGGTCCTGACCCAAAAGGAGATTGGGGGGGTCACAAGGTTATTTTAGTGGGGTTACAATATGTCCACCCTTACTTCTGCACTGCCTTGAGAGCTGGTTGGCCAAAGGGGCGGCTGTTGGCTGGGCGCCCAGCTCTAGAGGCAGTGACCCACCAGCAGCAGCACAGAAGTAACGGGGCAATACCATATCATGCCACCCTTACTTCTGCACTGCTGCTAATTGTGCCCCCCCCCCCAACCTTCAGACCTGGGCTCCCAGCCAGTAGGCACCTCTTTCCAGATGCCCAGCTCTGAAGGCAGCCCCACTGGCAGTTGTAGCGCAGAAGTAGGGTTAGCAGCACTACAGCCCCCACACATACACACACACAATAACCTTGCAATACCACAACTGCTTTTTAGGTCAGGACTCCTACAATTACAACATAATGAAATTTCAGATTTAAACAGATGAAATAATGAAATTTATGATTTTTTAAAATCCTATGACAATGAAATTGACCAGAATGGACCATGAATTTGATAGGGCCCTAAAGGGGGGAGGATCATTTATATAGACAATGTTAGAATATCAGACTATATATACTCAGACACAAATGGACACACACAGAAGCACAGCAGCATTCCACTCTTCTCAAAAGCTTTTCCCACCATGGCACTACATATCTTAAAAAAATCCAGATCCAAGTATTTTTAAGTCTCCCACATTAGTGCCCAATCCTAAAAGCCCTTCATACAAGAATTCTCTTTGCTTTCAGTTGGAGTTTGAGATGCATATGGAATGCATGCTTAAGCCCTTAATATTTTTTAAATGAGTAGAAAAACCTTACTGAAGCAGCACTGCACCAATGAAAATCCAATTAAGAAGGGAAATTTTTTTAAAAAACAAAAGACATCAGCATGGGCATTGGTTTTCAGGCACTTGTTACCTGGGCCATGTCATGTTTCCCATTTTTATTTAAAAAACTGCTGCTGCTATATCAGAAATAGCATTCCCTTATGTTCCTACAGTGTTATGATATTGTACTAGACCCAGCAATGACAGTCGTTAAATCTGTTCCTGTGTAAATTAAGAATTTCTCTGTTGTGAATTGCAAAGCTTTTTAAAATAAAAAACTATGCAAGATCTAGAACAGCAGTAGGCAACCTATGGCACAGGTGTCGAAGTAGGCACGCAAACTGATTTTCGGTGGCACTTACACTGCCTGGCTCCTGGCCACTGGTCCAGGGAGCTCTGCATTTTAATTTAATTTTAAATTACGCTTCTTAAACATTTAAAAAACCTTATTTACTTTACATACAACAATAGTTTAGTTATATATTAAAGACTTTTAGACAGAGACCTTCTAAAAGCGGTAAAATGTATTACTAGCATGCGAAGCCTTACATTACAGTGAATAAATGAAGACTGGGGACACCAATTCTGAAAGGTTGCTGACCCCTGATCTAGAATCTGCAACAATTTGGGTAAAAACATTTCAAAGTTGTATGAACTAGCCAGTTATAGCACAGCTATTTCACCTTGTGTCATAGTGGTTTTGTTTTGAAAGGGGATAGGCTTGTTTTTGTTTACTTGCTGCAGCACAGTTGAGGAAACTGTAGACCTTGCTATTTAAGACAGAATGAAAGAATGCAAAAGAGCAGAGGAAAATCTATTGTAAGCACTGACAAATGGATTGGGGGAAAGTATAAGGTCCATAGGGACTTGGTAAACGAGGAGTGAGGAGAGATTGTTTTGTTGAGAGAACTCAGAGGTTCACTAGTTTTAAGGGATGACAGGCAAATGAGGCAGGTTGTTTACAGAGAACAAAGTTGAATTTCATGAGGGAGGGAGCGATCATGGATTGCAGGGTACAAGAGAGGGCAATGGAGGAACTTGAAATGATTAAGTGAACAGTTTGACCCCTGGATGAGTGGGAGCTGTAACACATTCCAAATCATTTACAGAATATACATGTAGGCTTAAAATTTAAAAGTACAATTACATTTCAAAACATTAAAATCTGGGTTTTTTTTGACAGAGTCCTGTGGCACCTTAAAGACTAACTAAAGTATTAGAGCATAAGCTTTCATGGACTAATACCCACTTCGTCGGATGCATCCGACAAAGTGGGTATTAGCCCACGAAAGCTTATGCTCTAATACTTTAGTTAGTCTTTAAGGTCCCACAGGACTCTGCCACTTCTGCAATTCCAGACTAACACGGCTACCTCTCTGATTCTTGGGTTTTTTTTGTTACCTGTGTGTCAAGTCCTGATTTTTCTTACCTGTCCTCTGTCAACTTCCTAGTTATCTCAAAATCTATTTTAGAATGACACCTCTGCCCCCATGATCTTTGCCAAAGATTACACTAGCTTATACCACCCTACTCTGATCTACCTCTGTTCCTCAGGTTGCATTCCTGCATACGTCAGGGTAGAAGTATTCTAGGATAGGGAACTGGGAGGTGACCTAAAACGGTGGTGGAAACTGTCAGAGAAGGCTGGGATTTATCCTTTGCTCAGAGAATCATCTCCTAAACACACCCCTCCCCGCCCTCCAATAAAAGAAACTGTAGATCTTTGTATCTCATAACTCCTCTGTGGCCTTAAAAATTGAAAGCACCCTGATTTGAAAGTCTGGCCTGCAGGTTCACTAATAGCAGCTGCAAGGTTCGGACAATTATCTCCACTGCTAGAGAATCCAAGAGAGCTACAGAACAGAGAGTAGATCAGCAATTTTCAAACTTCAGTGCCTAAAGTCCTATATCCAAAACATAAAAATACTTGGTGTATGCACCATGTTCATCAGTTTAATTGGTGCAGTTAGAATGGATTCTTGATGCAATATAATTTACACAGTACACTCACCAAACCGCAAAATGATCATTGGGATGGAGACACCTGATTCTATGAGCACAGCAAGACAATGTCACCCCTTCTCTCTCCTTACCTCTTCCTCCACTCCCCACCAAATGTTTCAGTCTCTACTACCTATCTTCTCTAGCATCCTCACTCACCCCAGTCTCTGCTCAGTGCCATCTCTTCTCCTCTTTTCCCCTTTCAAAACCTCTTCACTCTTCTTAGTTCTCTGCCTTCTTTTCTCTCCTGTCTTCAGATTTTCTGAGTCCGTCTTCACCCAAACTCTCCCTGTCCTCAGACATTTCTCTCTCTCATTCCAGATTTCAGTCTCTCCTGCTTCTAGTAAAATCCTTTCGTCAGAATTCCTCTCTCCCTCATCATTTCTCCAAACCCCTCCTCCAGCACTTGTTTTCCCTCACTTTTTTCTCCCCCAAGCTCCTGACTCAGGCCTCCTGCTGTGCCAACCCCATTCGCTGCTCCTTTGTCCCCAGGGAACCCTCCAGTCATCTATCTTCTCTGTGCTCTTCCAAAGCCTGCCCCTCATCCATCCCTTTCTGCATTCTCTGCTATTCCTCTGCCTCAGGCCCTCCCTAAGGCTTACATCCATGTGCCCCTCATCCATCCATAACTAAGTCCCCCTTCCTCCTCTCTGCCTTTTGTGGAACCCTGCAGACCACAAGCCAGCACCAGTGCTGTGAAAGCCAACCCTGCCATGGATCCCTGATTGGTTAGGGCAGGGGTCTCCAAACTTTATGAGACGAGGGCCATATTAGATTTTTGAAGGGGCTTTGCGGGCCGAAGCAACTGTGAAAAAATTCAATATATGCAAAATCTCCCCCTTTGCTCCTCCGGCCTCTGCCACGCTCCCCACCCTTTACTCCTCTGGCCACTGCCACGGGGGCACTTGCCCCTCCACACTTGGAGCTGCCAGCAGTAGCTCGTGGGGGTGGCAGTACGGAGGCAGTGGCGGCTTCTCCACGTGTCTGCTCAGCTGGAGGGCCGGACAAATCGAAGCCGCAGGCCAGATCCAGCCCATGGGCCGTAGTTTGGAGACCCCTGAGTTAGGGGATGGGAATGAGGAGGAACAGGTCTCTCCACTCTGCAGTCTTTGTTGGCTCTGGAAATCACTTAGGCTGAGGTGCAGGTCGGGTTGCCAAGCCTTCAGGACTGGACTGGAGCAGGGGAGGGCAAACTTTTTGGCCAGAGGGCCACATCAGGTTTTGGAAATTTTATGGAGGGCTGGCCCCTGCGCTCCCCTTTCCCTCTCCTCCCCCCGCTTCTCACCCCTTCCCTGGCCTCCTGCCCCATACAACCCCTCCCTGTTCCCTGACAGACCCCCCTGGGACTGCTGCCCCATCCATGCATCCCTGCTCCCTGTCTCCTCAGCACCTCCGGAACCCCCACCCCGACTGCTCCCCACTACCCCATCCAACCCCCCTCCTTCCTAACTTCCCCCCAGGACTCCTGCCCCCAATCAACCCTCCTGTTCCCTGGTCTCTGACCACCCCGACCCCTATCCACACCCCTGCCCCTTGACCATCATCCCCTCAAAATTCCCTGCCCCCTATCCAAACCCTCCCACCCCGCTCCCTGCCCCTTTACTACGCTGCCTGGAGCACCGGTGGCAGGCGACACTACAGCCACACCATGGGCTGCAGCCAGCCACACCACCGCGCAGCTCAGAGCACCGGGTCAGGCCAAGCTCTGCAGCTGCGCTGCCCCAGGAGTTCATAGCGCCACCGCCCAGAGCATTGCACAAGTGGTGCCACGTGGTGAGTGGTACCACTGTGCGGGTGGGGGAACATGAGGGGAGGGGCTGGGGGGAACCTCCTGGGCTAGGAGTTCAGGGGCTGAGCAGGAGGGGCCCGCGGGCTGGATGTGGCCCATGGGCCATAGTTTGCCCACCCCTATACTATGAACATAGGAGCACTAATCCCATTTACTCTCTATGGGACTAGTGCACCTATGTCACTTAGGAACTTTGAAAATCCCACCCTGCATGCATATCTGGGAGTAAAGATGGCAGGATTAGGCCGTAATTGAATACTTATTAACCAATGACCAGATTCGGAGGTGAATTGCCTAACTTTGGGCCAGATTCTTATATGCTTACTCATAGTTCGCAGCTTCTTACTCAAATAGTCCCATTGATTTTAGGACTTCTTGTGGAATAAGGCACTACCCTTACTCATGTTGAGTATCAGAAGCAGTGCCATTTAATTAAATGGGTATTGTCCCAGGAGATGTGTATCCTGCCATCAACCAGATAAGCCAGAGACAATTAAGCTAGTGTTGTTCTTATTAAAAAAAAAAAAAAAGTCCAAGTAATGTTTCAGGTCCAGGTATTTCTTTCAGTGGAGTCACACTTTGCTAGTAAACTCCATTTGTGATTCACATGATTATTCTTATTTTAGTCTAGATACTATAGCTGCCGCCAGGGAAGTTACTCTCTCTGCCACTGGACTGCACTTTGCTCCATGTGCTGACAGCTGTAAAGAGAAATTTACAAGAATCCTGACCTCTCAAGTGCCATGGCAGAGCACTCACAGATCATGATTCTTGTTAATTCCGCTCACAGCTGTCAGCACACGGAGCTGAGCAGCAGGAAGAGCAACACAAGACCTGCAAGAGAATAGTATGGCTTGGGTGAGGGATAAGGAGAGAACATGTTCAGATTAAGCAGAGGTGCAAGATCATATAAAAAGTGTGATGGGGAGAATCTTCTTTTTTATAGCTATCTCAGGCTGTGCGTGAAGTCAGTCTTCTGATTATAGATGATGTACAGGCAGTAACCACATCTCTGTCCACATTGGCACGACTCCTCCAAACCATGCTAGCTATACTGTAAACTGGTTCTCAAGTCAGGGGCTGTCACAGTAAGCAGAATAGTGTGTGGCAAGTATTTTTAAATATAGTTGTATTTAGCACAGTTTGATGCTCCGACAGTTTTCAGGGCTTTGTAATATACAGCCCTGTTAGCCAAAATTATCGTCAAGAATTCCCCATTAGTGTGGTTTGGGAAGAACAGAATTCAAATGTGGTTTTCATTCTTAGTGTGAACAGACTTAAAAATAAGTTTGGGTGTTTCTTAATGTAACCCTTCTGCCCATCAGAGTTGGCAGCAACAAGGGCCGGGTTCCGTATCCAGGGGTTCCATTCCAATAGCACAATACAAAATCGGCTCGAGCCCCCACCCAGTGACCTGGCACAACCATATACCACCCCTCTGGGCGTCTGTAAGAGACAATACTTCCCCTCTCGCAAGCACAGAGTCTGAGTGTACCAAAAGCCTTTTAATAACACGGAGAACCAATGTGGCATAATATTGGGGAAACACCACAAACAAGGTTAAACCAAACCATGGACCAGGAGCCCCCTCCCAGCAAATAGGCTGTGGCCTCCCCTTTGGCTCTTGAGTTCCACAACCCCAAAAAGTCACTCAATAGTCCCAAAAGTCCAACAGCCCAGCAGTCTCGGTTCTTGGTCAGTGCAGAGTTCAAAAGTCACTCGGCAGAGTCTTACCTCCCAGCCTGGGTGGAAGTGGAGGGTAGGGCAAGGGGCACCTTACGTGGTCCGAGGCCAACTGCGCCGCCTCTCTGTGGGGTTCCGCTGCAGCCCTCACTGCAATCCGCTCTGCTGGCCATCCCACGAAGTGCTCTGCTCGCCGATACTTGAACCGCTCTGCAGCGCCAGTCACTCCGCTAGCCCGTCCTGCTAGCCGACACACGGACAGCTCTGTGGTGCCGGTCACTCTGTCAGCAGCACAAATGGCTCCGCTAGTCAACACACAGACTGCTCTACTGCACCAGTCACTCCGCTAGCCAGCCTGCTAGTCGACACACAGACAGCTCAGCTGCAGCAGCCACTCTGCACTATGTTCAGGCCCCCCAGCTTGAGACAGTGCTCAGTGATTTCTCTAGCTCTTAAGTGAGCTTATTTCAGCATATAGCAGGGGAGCCTTAGTGCAGGTGCACCTGTGAGCCTAAAGTGATTTCAGCTCAGCAGCCTGAACCCAGGCTCCTAATAGAAGCAAAATTTAACTCTAACATTCTACAGTGGAGAGAAGCAGGGTGCAATAGGCCTGTGGGGCCCTCAGACAAAGCCCTCACCAAAAGGTATAAATGCTTATCCCCAGCCTCTCTCACTCTCAGAGTGTTCTGAAATGCATGGCCCTTGCCCAGTGAGTGCTACCTAGATGATGACAAGTCCCTCCATCATAACAAGGGCCAAGTACGTGTCCATAGTCCTTCATTCACAAAATCAGGGTAACATCACTTTATATTTCCTGCCCCAATAACATAGAAACTGGGGCTCCCACATCAGCCGAAGTGGCCATGTGGGCTGCTTGGGGCTCAGGCTAGGTGCAGTGGGTGTGTCTATGCAAATTGATCAACCCCAAAGTTATTTTCCATAACTCACTGCAATTCCCATAGTTCGCCACCAGATGTCAGAATATATCTCACTCCTGACACTGCTTACATTAAAAAACTCAGGCGGTGCTGGCTAGGAAGGCTCATCCCAGCTCCACCCCAATATTTACACATGCTTGCAATTCCCATCTCCTTCCAAGGTCACGGAGCAAGCACATTCACTCTTTCATCCCCAGGAGGCTATGCAGAGGTTCAGGGGGAGCATGGATCCTGCTCCTTTGCTCACAGCAGAGGGGAGCCTCCTTTTCTCTCCCTGGCTGAGGTAAGCAATGCCTCTACACACATCCCTCTCCTATTTGGTTGGCATGGTGAGAGCTCCCTCTCCTGTTTCAGCATACTTTACCCACTGAGGCTAGGGCAACTCCGACCGCAGCAATCCCTCACTGGGCTGGACACAGAAAGCAGCAAATTTATGCCTCAATCCAGGCTTAGACAGAAACAAGCGACTGCAGAAACTGGCTGCAGAGCGACCAAGAAGTGAGTGGGGCTGGGCTGTGTGAGTCCCTGAAAAGAAGCAACTACGGCTACCAGCAGGGGTGGCAGGTTTGTAGAAATTTTGGTGGTGCCCAGAACCCGCCCCTGCCGAAACTCCGCCTCCCACCTGCCCAAGGCTCTGGGAGGGAGTTTGGGTAGGGGAGGATTGAGGGGTGCAGCGGAAGGGCTGGGGATGTGTTTAGTGCGTGGCTGGGGGGAGGGGTTTGGGGTGTGGGAGGGAGCTCAGGACTATGGCAGAGGGTTGGAGTGTGGGGTGAGGGCTGAGGCTGAGAGGTTCATGATGCAGGAGGAGGCTCAGGGTTGGGGCAGAGGGCTAGGGAGCGGGAGGATGAGGCTCTGGCTGGGACTGGGGATGAAGGGATTGAGGTGTGGGACAGGGCTCAGGGCTGGGGCGCAGGTTTGAGGTGCAGGGGGGAGGGCTCTGGCTGGGACTGGGAATAAGGTGTTTGGGGTGTTGGAGAGGCTCAGGGCTAGGGCAGAGGATTGAGGTGCGGGCGGGGGGGGGGAGATGAAGGCTCTGGCTGAGGGTGTGGGCTCTGAATTGGGGCAGGGTTGGGGTACAGGCAGGCTGCCCTGGGACTGGGGCCAGAGAGGAGGACTCCCCCCAGCCCTTTCCCTGTCAGCAGCAGCGAGCTCTGGGGGAGTGGCTCCGGCGCCTTCTCCCCCCCCACCACCCCCAGACAGCACACTCACCCCCACCACTCTCACTGCACGTGCTCCTAGGGCCCTTCTCAGGTCCAGGAATCTCCCTCACCTCCCTGGTAGTGGGTGCCGGGGGAACAGAGCTGCCATCACACATATGCCTCCTCCCCTGCTGCTGCCTGCCCCTTACTGTAGCCTCACTGAAGGTGGGGGATGGAGCTGCCCCTCACCCAGTGTGGGACAGGAGATGTGATGTGGGGGTGGGGGGATAGCTGTACTGGTGGAGGGTCCTGCCAGAAAATGAAATGATCTGAGGGGGAAGGGCAGAGGCCTGCCCTGCCACTAGTGGATGGGGGGCACTAGGGTCCTATGGCGGCAATTGATGAAGGGAGGTAGCATGGAGCTGCAAGGGAGAGACAGGGACGCTCTGCTCCAGGGCCCAGGGAGGTGCGTGGTGGAAGCAAGGGGAGGCCGGGGGACACTCAGGGGAGGCGTGGGGGGCTGCAGGTGGGGCTAGGGGGGAGACGTGGCCCCAAACATTGGTGGGCCGGGCCCCTGGGCTCTGAATATTGCTGGAACCTGGGCACCACAAGAGAATATAACTCGCCGCCCCTAGCTACCAGAGATTTCCTCTAGGCTCAAACCTCTTCCCAGGATGGGGTCCAAAGAAAGGACCCAATATAGTGAGGTGCTGGGCTCCCAGGGGTGCCAATGAGAGTGGAGTACCTAGCATCTCCCAAAGCTGGGCTCTTGTTGCTCTGATATTGCTTTATAGTGAGGCTTGGCAGAATCAGAGTTTTATTTCTTTATCGTGTCAACGTACAATATCCAATGTTTATTTTTAAACATTTTTTCCAATTTTTATCACTAGCTTTTCACAGTTGTGAGGATTATGGGGAGATGTCACCCAATAATTATTTAATGATGTTCAGATTCAAGACCTAACAGTTAAAAAACAAATTGTCAAAATATATGAAGTAAATATCCTTAAATCAAACTCTAAAGCATTTTTATCACTTTGCCTGTCTGTAAGTTTCAGTTCTCAATGGAAATATTCTTTCACAGGTTTGTGGATGTAAATAGAGAAATAGATATTTACTGATAAAAGTCTGATTCTTCCAAGCACATTTATAGTTCAGACTTGGCAGTCCTAGTTCTCAGTGAGGAATTCCTTGTGCTGCATCTGTGTCGGTAGTTCCTGTTATAAACACAGGGAAAGTCACAGTAGAAACAGAACATTACCCATATGCAGCCAACAAGGTTAAAACCCTGGACTGGTCAAGGTTTTAGACCAGATACAACTTTTAATGGTCTTGTATGGAGAAGAGGGGAATACAGTTACTGGGACCCCGAATCATTTGTTTACTGCTGTTGGGGCACATATGAAAGATGCTATGGAATTAACATACTGTGCATGCATATTAAGGTATATCATATTCCTTGCTGATTTCAGGGCACTTATCTCACCTTCCCACAGAAGCTCACGTAAGTGCATTTGCTTTTTAATTGCATGACATGGTTTTAAAAAAATAAATTCAGAATAACGTATATGATGGGTCAACCTGTAGTGATAGGCTCATACAACTAAACTAAATGCCCTCACCAGCTCTTTGAAGGATACCTTTAGAACAGAAAAGTGATTGCCAGAAACACTAATAGAAAGTGATACGTATGCACAACGGGGCAAGTTATGGTAGCTGTGGGAAACATAAATGTGAGCTTCCTGACTTTTGAGAATGTAAAATTCCAAACAATTATTCCATTACAAAGTATTTTTATACTTAACATCCTTACAGCACAGTTACCTGCTTAATTCACACACACATGCACACGCTCTCTCTCACTTTAAGAGATTATTGGCAGAGAGGGGTATGCTGCCAGGAAGAAGCACAATGAAGTGAACATGAAATGATCTGCACCACTGCCTTTCAATAGCCTGGAGCCAATCTCTGATTTTCATTCCCCCGCAATAACAAAATAGCTATTGAGCTACTGAATATTAGATTGTGTTCAATGTTTAAACATATAATCCACCTCCTATAGGGCCAGATCCGGCCAACCTTGCTCATTTAGTTCATATAAGCAGTCCCAATGGAGGAAGATACTATTCATCGGGACTTTGCATGGCAGAACTCTTCCTGGGCCTGATGCTCACATCCACTTGCACTGACCGACAGGGCAAAAGCAGATGCAAATTGGGTGGGGGTTGCATGAGTTACAGAGCATGGGTCTGTCACATGCTTCTTTCTGCCGTGAGCTTCCTTAAGCTCTCTGCAGGTTAGGGGTTGGAAGTTAAAAGGAGATCTGTTAGCATCTACGCTACATGACCTGCATCATTGGGACTCACAAGAAAATTCCATATCAAAGAGCCATGGAAGTGAATGTTGGGAGGACCAGCACTCCCCCCCACTACAGGAGTAACTCTCCGCAGAGCATGTTGCCATGTGCAGCCATGCTGAGTTGACTTCACGAGAAGTTCTGAGTACATCAGGACTGCTGGAGAGGTCCCCGCATGTTAATGTGATAAACGTATTTAAAATAATACCCCAAACGAGAACTCAAAAAGTGAAACAATTCTACACTAAACCACGTCACATAGTGCTCTGGATCTCCCCAAAGAGGGAGCCCCCCAGTACCTGTACTCCCTGTCCATTAAGGTAAGACTCTCCAAGAAGCTGTGTATGGGACAAACACTGGGAAATTCTTGACTTTGCCTGAGGGTTTTCACCACTTCAGTGACAGATTAAGCAGGACTTGAACCTGCCACCATTTGCATATAACACATAACTTTTCCAGTGGCTCCACCAACCCCTAGCACAATCAAGGTCTCCAGATTTAGCAGGACTTTTAGGCAATATTTAACTCAGTAACAAGGAACCCAAATTTGATTTTCCTGCATACCCTAAGTTTCCGTAATCTTCAGTGAAAGGGTGTAGCATCAAGCCTCATTTTTGCACAAGATTTCCATTTCTCTTTTTAAAAATTATTTCCTCAGCCTTTTGCCACAACCCAAGAGGACATTACCCATAAGCTGGTAAGAGACTTCAAATAGCTGGAGTTGTCTTCCAGTAGAAACTATAACCCTAATTGGTAAAGATTTCTCTTTACCAACCACCCCCCCCCCCCGCAAAAAAACCCCAAACCTCAACCAAACAAAAAGCAAGAAATCCAAACCCTACACCTCACAGCATTTGTATGTAGGTTTTTATCACTATTGAATTCAATATATACAAATAGGCATGTAAGGACAATTTAGAAACACTGAACTAGAAATACCTGTTATAGCTGTGTATATACAGACAACGGCCTTACAGTGTAGTTGAAATATACCGACTTTGTCCATGAAGGACTATAAAAAAATTGGAGAAAGGCATGGAAAGAGAGAGGGAGAGAAATGTACATTTTCTTCAACGGGTACAAAATGTGCTGTGCACATATAAATTAAATAAAACATACTGACCTCTAGCAGCAGTTCAAATATAAGCATCTCTAAAAGGGTTACATGCAACATTACATACCCTGATAAAGACCTCTCTCACACACACATGGCTAGAATCCTCATTTCTATTAACTTTTTATAGTACATCATTCCTATGCTCGCACACTGCAGTGATTGCCACTTAAATCTTCGAGTGTTGTGGGAGGAAGAAATTGTCACTGAAACCTGACTTTGTGAGATGTAAATTACCTTGCATCATGATTAGCTCCAGTCAGAATCTTCTTCAGTAGTCAGTGAAATGCCACTTGTGCACAGGGATCTATGACAACAGACAGGATTCCAAATGGGTGCAGAGGTCTGCACAGGCAAATCCCGGTGCATGATTGAGACCTCAGGACTTGCTTCTGCAAGATGCTGTGATCCTTTACTCTCTTGAACATTAACAGAGTGGAGGGTGCTCATCATCTCAAAGGGGTTCCCAGCAATTTGCAGAATCAAGTCTTCCATAATTTACACATTTTTAGAGCTGGCTAAACAGAGCCACACTGCTTCACAAAAATGTTTTCCATTAAAAAAATCCCTATTTTTTCCTAATCAGCTCTATTTTTTACTCTTTTTAAAGCCTTAAACACCAGATAATCCCACTCATTTTGTCTTAGTTCCTAGTTTTCTAGGGGACATTGTACCCATGTTTATAAATGCATCAGGAAACAAAGTTGGGAAATGTAAACATCTGAATAGTTTTGGGGATAAAAACTCAGCTGTGTTTACAGGAGGAAATCAAAGTAGACAACAGTGATGATGGATCCAAAGCAAGGCTGAATAGGCCGCAATGTGGGATTCTGGGATACTTACATCACCATGGCCAAGATAAAAATAATGGATAAAATTCTTGCTCCCATTGAAGTCAATGCTCTGTGCCACTGACTTCAGTGGGGTCTGATTATCACCCAGTTGTTTTTTAAATATTTCCTTATGCATGTTACAAACAATAATTATTAAAACTGAAATGATTTTGAAAATCTAATTTATTTTTTATTCCCTAACTGCTTATTTAGTTTTTGCATTTTCTTCAGTGTGGACAATGAATTTGGAATAGTTACTTTTGTTTATTGATTAGTTTCTAATCAGTTTCACTTTGGGGTTTTCATGCCTTAGGACAAGGATGCAATATTCAGTTTACATACAAGAGTGGCGTGTTTGGGATTCTTTTGTGCTTTTTTAAAATTTCTGAGAGACATTTCTATGAATCTTGTGATTCTTGTTCATTAAAGTGGAGGAGAGCAATGTAAGTGCTGGTGGAAAACAAGTTAGGTATGAAGACAGCTGCGGAAATTATATTTAAATGTCTTTTTGTTGCAGATGAACTGTGGTGTGGGAATTTCTAAGCAACTGAGATGTCATGGGCTGTGCACTGCTGTATATAACTGCGATACCTCTAGCTCACAGTAGGTGCTTTCTTCGCCCTCCTCTCTCACTGGTGGACAAACACTGGTCTTTTCTATTTGGTTTTGGACATTACTCATTCACATTCAAATGCTTGATTATTATAATATCCTTTTTTAGAAAGTTGTATGGAAAACGTGATTTGCCTGTAACTCTCAGTTGGGGCCTATGGGATCTGCTCTGACTTGAGATGTGTTTACATTATGGCTTTTGCGGTGTTAAACTCTAAAAGCCAATTTGAAAAGCTGAGTCATCTCTGTAATTAGGCACATATTAGCCTCTTTTTTTTTTCTCCTAGGAAGAAGTGTGATCTAATGATCAAGGCTCCTAAGAGTCAGGAAGCATGTTCCATTCCCTTCTCCAAAGCAGACAAGCCACTTCACATCTGCCTGCCTGTGTTTCACCTCTTGTCTAGATTGTAATCTCTTTGGGCCAGAGCTTGTTTCTTATTACGTGTATGTACAATGCCTGCACACTCAGCTGGGGCCTATTGACACTAACATCAATACAAAGTGATTATTTGTAAAATTATTAGGCAGTCCTGGGGAAAAGGCAGTAGGAAAGATCCCCTGGGGCAACAGCTTGTTATAGCTGTGTTACAGCGATCACCCAGAGGTGACAATGTATGCAGAAGTAGGGGACCGTTTATGATCAATCTCTCCTTGTCTATATGGAAGGGGATTGTGCTGTTTCTAAGGGGCTGTTCTCCCTTACTGCTCCTCCTCTTCTGAGGACTCCATGGAAGGGCCTCTGCTGTGCCTCCATAGGGAAGGAGCGTAGGGGGGCGGGTAGGGGAGTTGATTGGGGGCAGAGTTAAAACAGCAAGTGGTGGAGCAAGGGACTGGTTGTATTCACAATAACATTCCCTGCTCAGTGCCTACATTTCTTCAAGGAAATCGAGGAGGGAGGTAATAGTGCTTTAAAAGCTTCCTCTGGAATCTGGTTTACTGTTATAAAAGTCTGTGCCTGCACCTAAGCAATTCCTGGGGCTCAGCCAATGGCTGTGCTAGAGCTGAACAGCACCAAGACCAGAGCTGTCTCTGCAATCAGGATCTGCTCGGGGGATCTGGGGGTGGTTTTCTTCTGCATGGATTGTCAGGATGCTCCTCCTTCAGGGAACGCTTAGTAGGAAACTCCACAAGGAGCCCTAGAGAGTTCTACTGCCCCTCCTCTCCCCTCATCCCTCCAAGTTATTCCATGGGAGAAGATGATCTGACCTGAAGTTATGAATGATTGAAAAAAATGCAGGACCAAACATGGAGTAGAAAACTTAGGATCAATTGTGCAAAGAGCACTGTTCAGGTGGACCCTTGCAGAGCTCCACCCACTTCAGCAGGGCTCCAGGAGGGTGCAAGGTCCACTCACACAGAACTCCTTGGAGAATCAAGGCCTTATACAGTATAAGCCAGACATTACTTTCAAATAGCTATTTCCTAAATATTGACCTATCATGAACAGTGGAACTGGAGTCAGAAGGTCAATGTTCCCTGGAGTGACAGTTATTAATGGGACACCAGTGAAATGGAATTCCAGGGCGTTAGGGTGAAAACAACTCAGCTCCATGAACTGCACACAGCACTGAATAAGTTCCACTTGTTCAGCTCAAACTGCATTCGTTTTCTCTCTTTACGAATGAAACAAGAATGAGCACAGTTCTGAACCCTGTATTCTCTCACATATTAAATCCAATTGCCTCAGAAATGTACAGGGTGGCAGGGGGAGTTCCTAAGGCAATTAGGATTGCCACCCATCCGGGTTTTACACAGTCTGGTTTTTGGCATCTGTGTCTGGGTGTCTTTTAGGGCTGCCAGGTGCCTGGCTTTTGACTGGAAAGTCTGACTGAAAAGGGGACATGACAGTGTCTGGTCAGATGTACTGACTGGACATCAAAAGTCTGGTTACCGGGGGGCATCGGGAGGTGCCGGGTCATTAATCCATGCCAACGCCTACTCAGCCAGGGCTATTTCCTACCTGCAGGCAGGCTCCTTGTCAGGCTGAAGCAGCTCCCATCTCAGCCCTGGAGCATAGGGAGCCCGGCTGGGCGAGGGGAGGGGGAAGGGAGGTGAAGATGATCCAGTGAGCAATAGGGTGAGGAGGAAAAAGGAGTGTAACCCTTCTGCCCGTCAGAGTTGGCAGCAACAAGGGCTGGGTTCAGTATCTAGGGGTTCCATTCCAATAACACAATGCAAAACTGGCTCGAGCCCCCACCCAGTGCCCTAGTGTCTATTAAGTACACACATGTTGATGTGCATATGTATTAATGCAGTTAAAGGAGCATGTGTTTCATAGAGGTATCAGTGTGAAACTTACAGGGAACAGTTCTATCTAGGGTGACCAGCTGTCCCGATTTTATAGGGACAGCCCCAATTTTGGGTTTTTTTTTTTCTTATATAGGGTCCTATTACCCCGCACCCCCATCCTGATTTTTCACAGTTGCTGTCTGGTCACACTAGTTCCATCTCCTAAAATGCCTGCCTATGGGTTTCCTCTTATCTTTAAAGAAAGATAAATGCAGAAGGAGTTAGTGTAAAATTAATGCTGCACTGACTGAAGGACAGAAAATACTAGAGTTAAGGTTTCCAGCGCAACCTTAGTTTGTCCACACTGCACTTGTGTGGTAATATTTATTCCTGGTTTTCTCTCTGTGTAGCTTAATATGCTCCTGTTTGTGTTATTAAATGTCTACTATAATTATGCAAGATGTCCAATGCAGCCAAGCTAATATTTCCATGCAAACACTAACTTCTGAATTTCTTGACTTTGGGGGTCGGGGGGGGGGGGGGGTTATTGCTGCCAGTTTCACTAAGCATTTCATTTGTTTATCTTAAGGTGAGTGACTGGTTTGAAATTCGTCTTCTCTGTAAAGTGAGCAGAGGAAAAGTCACATACGTACATAGATATAGGAGTGTCATCCTCCAAGGATGGGATTTGTACTCTTACAGATATTCACACAAATAAATGGCATCTAGACTATACATCTGCAGTAATGAAACAGGAGGGGGAGGGATTAGATATTTTAAAACCTTTATCTGCTATGGATTAGGGTTGATCTTATTAATATGTTCGTTTGCCTTCTTTTAAACAAGTAATCTATTGATAAATGTTCTAATGAGAAAAAAGATTGCAACAAGAGCAATAGAATATCCAAATATGTAACATTAGGGGGGTTTAAAAATCTATTCAGGCATTAAGGCAAGAGAAACAGTTATTCTTTCAGTTCTCAGAAACAAAATGTGGGAGATTAACACTCTTGATCTGCTAAGAGATGCATGCTTATAGACACTGAGTTACATACAATGTGAGAGACAACTACCAGTACTGTGAAGAAAAAATGTAATTGGAAATATTCATTCCTGTTTCCTGGCAAAAAAATAAAATAAATCCTATTTCAATACCATTTCCATTCCCTTCCTTCAAAAATAACGGACAGGCATCTTTCAGCATTTTTATTTGCTGCTATAGATCAAGCATTTCCAGACCATTTTGGAATCATTTTTACATTTGCTATAAAAGAAGTAAGTAAGTAAGTTTGTTTCACAGCTGTACTTTGTCCACCCAAGTGGCTTTGTTATGTATGAAATCATTCATGGTGATTTTACTATAGCACAGGCACATAGCTCTATCAGGAAGCAGATCTATTTAAAACTTCCCCTATTCAAATGTGTTTGTAAAACAATAGAATGAAAGAGCTGCCAAGAATAGAATCCATAATGAGCTGGTTTTGTCACCCTCACTGTGCATGACTATCTGTATTTACAGTAGACTCTCAATTATCCGGGATGATAGGGAAAAAAATAATCCCAGTTAATAAAATCCTGGATAATCACCAGCCGTAGGAAATATGGAGCGGGGGGGTGCACCAGGCAGCCAGTGCCCTGAGCCGGGGGCACAGTGGTCCCTGCACCCTCATGGGGGAAGCAGGCGGGATGGTTCGCTGGCCACTCTGCGGGGGGGTGGTTTGCTGGCCACCTTTTTAATTTTTACTCACCCGGTGGCACTCCGGGTCTTCAGCGGCGGGTCCTTCACTTGCTCCGGGTGTGTTCAGAAGCACTGAAGGACCTGCCACCGAAGTGCCGCAGAAAACCTGGAGCGCCACTGGGTACTATATTCTCATGGGGCCCCTGCAGAGCCCAGGGCCTGGGGCAAATTGCCCCACTTGCCACCCCCACCCCACCCCCGGTGGCCCTGTTCCCCACCCACTCTGCACCCTGGTGGTGTTTTTTTTGTTTTGTTTTGTTTTCTTCTTGGGGCAGCAACAAAGCCAGAGCTGGCCCTGTAAATTACACATACTGTATTTTTTTTTGACGTCCCGGTTAATCTGCAACGTGGTTAACCTGATCCCGGATAATCGAGAGTCTACTGTAGTTTTATTATATTGATACTATACAATTATGAAGCATTAAATGACAATGTTAGTGCGTAGCATCGTTCCACTAATAATCATATTGCATTTTCTCATCTGTGGCCCTATCTGATCCTGCCTTCTGATCTACACAGGCAGACTCTGACTCCTGCCCTCATTGATTGCAGTGGGAAGCTGCATGGCAGACCTTTATGTCCACATGGAGTCCGCCTGCAGTCAGCGGGGGTTTCATTCTGGTTTAGGGATCTGCCTGCATGGGTCAAATTGCAGAACTGAGGCCAGAGTTTGTTTTTATCTATATTTCTTTTGATTCCAACTGGGTTTTCTGAATTTGCTGTATCCTGCTTCCATCCAGTGTAGTTTACACACAGCAGCCAATATAGAGGCGGAGTGTTGTGAAAATATAAGAGGGGGAGGAAGCAAATTAACCAGAAGAGCTAAGCAAGGACTGAAACAAGAATAAACATTCTTCAGATAGCTGATAGATTTCAGGCACCCGACTCCTCCCGCTCCTGGAAAACCCAGACCAGTTGCCTACCAAAGAAAAATTTGGAAGTACACAGGCAAAATTCTCATAGCCTTAAAGAGAGCAAGATCAGGCCCATGCCAATACTCATTGTGACAGAAATGCTATCTATTAATAAGAGTAAAAAGAAGAACCTTTCATTGCAAATACTGGAATTCACTCAGCTTAAATTATGGTTTGCAGAAAACAGTCAGTCTTTTACAGAAGGTTGCATGGGCCCCTGTATCGTGCAAATAAATCTTAGCAGCTTCTGTATTGTATTCTCCTAAGAGACAGCAGGGCTTAACCAGACGCTCATCCTCCAGTTGGGGAGAACATGAACTTCTGAGATATAAAGTTTACTGTTATGTGCACTGCCAGACTCCAGACCCAGAACTTGGGAGGATTAATAACACGGACAAATTGAAGTCACATGGTTTAGCCAGACTTGTTTGTAATTCATCTCCCTAGCAGGGTACAGCTTGACCTTAGGTGACTGTGGCTAAAAGGAACAACTATGCAGTTGAGCTGTGAGGGGAAAAAAACAACCTGTATGAAAAACAGACGAGCAGCAGCCACATAATTAAAAGAATGTTAACTGCTCTACTAAAATGTACACATTACAGTTACAATATGTCTGTGCCATCCAGGCCTTATTAACCAATTTGATAGAAAAGTTTTAAAATGAATATTATAGAAACCCTAAGTTTCTTCTAGAAAAGTAGATCAAGCAGTTGCTATATTCCTTTTCTATAAGTCATAGTCCCGGTTTACTTGTGAAGAGCATGTACAAGTAAAGATGAAGTAGAAAGCCATTTACCCAAGTAGGTACCTATATGCCCTCCCATGCTGTCAGAGTGGAACACATCAGAAACATTGATTAATTTACAATTCATAATAGGGAAATGAGGCCCATATAAATTAAGTGACTTGTCCTAGATCATCTAGGAGGTCTTTGGCATGGCAGGGAATTGAATTCAGTTCTACTTAGTCCTTTAAACACAAGATCATCCTTTGTTAACTATAGATGTGTTTAAGCAAATAAAATATTTTAAAATGGTTAAAAAAGGTAGTTGCCCCATTCCAAACTTTTTATTGTATTTTTAGCATAGGATAATGCATCCATTACAGAAGTATGGGTACAGCTCTCTATGTACTAAGAATTCCGGAGCTGGTTTCACAAAATGGCGGGCATCAAAAAGGATATAAACAACATATTTCCAATTGCTTAATCAGTCTGATAATAATTGAATAAGCTCTAACTAGAAGAAGCATCAGATACTTATTTGAAACTAGACATCTTTTGAAGTTAACCCATCACTAAAACCTTCAAATATCCAAGTAATATTTAATGAGGGGAAAAAAGTGAAGTGCTAGTGTAATAGTATAACTACCACAAAGGAATGTCCTACTGTTTTAGAGTTATAGGAGTGGCTATGCTATAGTCCATGTAGACCTATAATCAGATTCTTATGCAGGGATAAACCTCTATAAGCCAACAGTTCAGAGGAATTTCAAATCTACTGTGAATCTATATGGTGACCAGATGTCTCAATTTTATAGGGACAGTCCTGATTTTGGGGTCTTTTTCTTATATAGGCTCCAATTACCCCCAACTCCTGTCTCCATTTTTCACACTTGCTGTCTGGTCACCTTAGAACCTGGCCAGCATTGTATCAGGAAAAATTTCCTCTCTCTATTTATTTTATTAACTGTGCTGGTTTTAAAGATTTTATATTTTTGCTTGGTTGGTTTTGTGATCAAGATAAAAGCTAGAATCTTTTCCTAAAGAAAGAGAGAAGGAAACCGCTGTATTTATGGGGGAGGAGGAAGAGTGGACAGAAAAATAATGGGTCTATACATCCAGATACCCCATAAGAGATCTGCTGGATGTGGAGCTGGTATTTGAAACCCATGAAACCTATGGTCAGAGGTTCCTCTTAGTTTGGTGAACCTCAGAATTTAAGGGGGACTCTCAGGCTTTTATTTAAGAACATTTCTAGCCCTTTTCTTAGGGAAGGGACTTTGGAAGATGTATTCATGGTCTCCCTTATGTTCACCCACAGCTGGCCTTTGACCATCTGTGAAAGATATGGACACATGCCCCTCAATTTTGGATTAGAGCAATGGTACTAGAGAGGTGGAGGAGCAGGAGTGTTGCCCAGGGTGCCCCCAATGGCCCTGGAGCCCCCACAAGTTCCCTCCAAGCCTGCTTACTGCTGCTGGGAAGAGAAAGCTCCTCTGCCGAACAGTCAGCGTGTCTGTTTTTCACTTGGAAAGTCAGTTCAACAGCATGAGAAACTGGCTGGTTTAGTGGACTGAGAATAAAAAACTCCCTGCAGTGGGATTCGCTGAACACTCCTGTAATCAAACGCAACTGCACAGAAGCCACCGGGGATGAATCTGGCCTTCTGTTACAGCTTTCAGATTTCACTTTGTGGGCACAGCAGAGTGACAGAGTCATGTCTTCAGAATATAGTCCAAAATGTTATGCAACTCAGTGTACTTGCACAAGCCCAAAGAAAACCAGAGAACATAGGTCTGCAGCCTGCTAATCTACTGTGGAGAAAATTGCTAGGGTTGAGGAAATTTATTTTGTTCTGTACTTCAAGGGCCTCCTGCGGGAAGACAAGAGGGGCGGATATTACATTAGAATGCTCCCCTTCCCCCTCCTGCAGCAGAATGCTTGTGGTGGTGACACACACACACAAAATGTTGCCCAATTCAAAGTGGACCAGAAAGGCTCTCCGCATGGCTGCAGAAGCTAGTTTTAATACATACAGTTTTACCCCCTTCAGAGAGGATTCCCAATCCTTATAAATTCAGGATAGATTGGCAATATATATAAAGAATATTTTAATTTTAATATATATGACAAAAATCTATTTTACCAGGATATTTCTGTGCAAGTTAGTGCTATTTTGTCTATGTTCTCACAGGAAAACAAGAGAGGATATATAACTTTTATTACACCATGAAAAAGGAAAATTATCCTTCTTTTCATATGAATAAAGGAAAAAATGTTTGATTAATTTTGTTAGGGAAATACAGAGTTTATCCAAACTATAATTAAAATATATTTAGAAATGTTTATTCCAATTTAATTTTAGCTATGAAACAATGAATTGTTGGTATTTTTCATTTGCCATACTATAAAAACACAATGTATTATGCATATGATATGTGATTTATAAGTCTATTTAAGAATTTTTACTTAGCATACTACCGATAATAAAATATTATCTTGTGTGCTCCAAACCCGCCGAGCAGAAAATCCCAGTCTTTTTTTCTAGGCAGACATCTCTCTTTGCATTCACTTCTCTATCCTCTGTTTCCCCCAGGACCACTAATTAATCTTAAGTAAACACCTTGGACATACAGAGTGACAACAAACTATTTGCATGAAAGAGAAAAATAATTTACCAGAAAAAAGACTGGTAATCTCTAGACAGGTATTGAGAAAGTGAGAAAAACTAGCCTATTCTTAAGCAAATATAATGAATATTATAGGCTTTAATAGCATATAAATCATATATGCACATAGTTTGAAATAACTTGCTCACCAAGTGCTCAGAATATTTTGATATATATGTATATCTTCCTTCACCTCTCTCAAAACTCTCTATTTATCCTTTCATCAGCACTCTCTAGTTACTGTGAAGGTTCCCAAAAGTGACGGCGGGAAGCCAACATAAATGTATCCTCCTCAAGATCCACTTGATCCAAGTCCATAAGATGATCGATCACCTGCAAACTCAGTCATGCGAAGCCTGGATAGCACATGAAGCAGAAAGTGGTGTGCACACTAAAATACACAATTGTACGTATGTACAGATACAAAGACAACACTAACATACACGTATGAATTTGGCAGGATTGCTTCACGACACTGCCGTCTCTGACCTCACATTTTTCCCTGATTTTAATGGCAGTGAGATTATTTATTTATTTAAATAAATTATGAAGGCACAGTCAAAATTTTACCAGTAACAGCTGGGCAACAAAACACTGCCTTTGGAGACTGCTAGCAGACTCACTCATAGAAATACTAATTTACAAGTGCAATTATCCTTTTTTCTCAGCCCTGGCCTCCTGCCTGTCAATAATGAACAATAGTGAAGGGTGAGGGTAGGGTAAAGGTATTTGTGTAGCCAGATGTATATATTTTTGTCATATTTGAACAAAATTTTCCCATATCTCATTTATATATCAACCAATTTTGATAAAATTTAAAATGGATGATGATTTCTTGGATTTTCACTATGCGCTGCAGCACTTTGAAGATTGTTTGTGGCATTCACATATTATGCAGATGGTGGAGCGCTGTTTCTGGGCCCGAGAAATAAACAGTGACTGGTGGGATCGTATCGTAATGCAAGGTCAGGACGACGCACAGTGGCTGCATAACTTTTGGATTTGAAAGGCTAGAATCTTGGATCTGTGTGCCACGCTCACTGCAGCCCTCCAGTGCATGGACACCAGAATGAGAACTGCATTGACAGTGGTGAAGTGAGTAGCGATCGCACTCTGGAAGTTTGAAATACTGGATTGCTATCAGTCAGCAAGAAATCCTTTGGTAGCTGGAAAATCCATATAAGTGTAAGAACAGCTATACTGGGTCAGACCAATGACCCATCTAGCCCAGTATTCTGTCTTCTGACAATGGCCAGTGCCCGATGCTTCAGAGGAATGAACAGATCAGGGAAATTTTGAGTGATCTATCTCCTTCATCCATTCTCAGCTTCTGGCAGTTGGAGGATTAGGGACACCAGGAGCATCGGGTTGTGTCCTTCACCATCTTGGCAAAAGCCATGGCATGTGTTTCTGCGTGGTTTCAAATCATGGTCTTTTCATGTGTTAGGCAAACATGATAACCACTATACTACAGAAACCCACAGAAAATCCCCAGTGGGGCTACTGTCATTCAAGTGTGTAGGCCATTAATTGTCTTCTGCTATGCAAGTCTGTGACTCTGAGCAACATGTAGAACATAGTGGATGGACTTCCAGCAATGGAGTTCCTGAATTGCAGCAGGGTGACAGAGGGCACACATACCCCTATTTTGGCACCTTGCCACTGAGTACTTTAATAGAAAGGGCTACTTTTCTATGGTTATGCAAGTCTTGGTGGACACTTCACCAATATTGATATGGGCTGGTCAGGGAAGATGCATGACACTCACGTCATTAAGTACATAGGGCCATCCAGAAAGTGGCATTCAGGGACAGTCTTTTCTGACTTGGGGAATACCACTAGCAAAGACAATAGTGATTCTGGAGGACCTAGCTTATCTCTTGCTCATGAAGCCATATGGTGGCCATTTTGACAGCACTGCTGGCTCAGCACTCAGCAAGTGCAGGATGGCAGTTGAATGTGCTTTTGACAGAGTGAAGGGATGCTGGTGGTGTTTAGTTACTAGATTGGATGTCAGTGAGAAAAAAATATCCCAATGTTTAGAGCTCCCTGTTGTGTCCTGATAATAGCGCACCCCTAAGGATAACAAAGGCATAGAGAGCACAGCTGTTACAGGGATCCTGAACTCTCCCAGACCTTTATGCCACTAGCTGGTTTATTGCAATGGTGCCAGACGATCTTCTTGCAGAGAGGAAGAAATAAAGCAGCCATCCCTAGAGACCTTTGGGAGAAGATTGTAGAGTACCTCCATAAACATTTCCTTGAGATCTCTCAGGAGGATATAAGGGACATCCCAACATACATAAACAAAGTGCTCTGCATGCCCCCCAACCCAACAGGGGAATGAAAAGCAGATGCCAACTCTACCTCTGTTTTACCTCTACCTCTTCTCATACAAGTAAAGCAATGAAAAATGGGTACCTGTGTCTTGGCCTCTTGGGGATGGGTCAGATGGGTGGGTGAGATTCTGTGGCCTGCGTTGTGCAGGAAGTCAGACTAGATGATCATAATGGTCCCTTCTGACCTTAAAGTCTATGAGTCTATGAGGTGCCATCTTTAAATTTAAACACACTTACCCAAGTTTCCTTCCTCTTCATCAGGCTCATCCAGGCTTGCCTCTCAGGACTAGCTAGACTGTGGCGGAGTCTCGAACGGATCCTAGCTAACAGCATGGCTGAAGCCCTTGCTATGTCTCCCCGTTTCTCCTCCTCACTGTTCATGGTAGGGGTCATTGTTTCCTCCAGGGCATCCATGGTGTTCTCCAGGGTGGGGTTTCCACCAAGTATGGCATGCAGCTCATTGTAAAAGTGGCTGGTTTGCAACTCAGAACCAGATCAATTGTTGGCCTCCATGACCTTGGAGGATTAGGTCAGCTTAACTGCCACTCTCAGGGATGTGAATTTTTCACATTCCCAGAGACCTACATTTTAGATGTAGCCCTGGCCTTACATGGAAAAGAAAACCTGAAGTTAATGAATTAACTAAGGTTATGTCTACACTACAGCTTATGCCAGTATAATTTATGTCACTTAGGGGGGGTAAATAAACCACCTCCCTCAGGGAAATAAGTTTCATCAGCATAAGTGCTCGTGAGCGTAGCACTATGTTTGCAGGAGAGGTGCTCCTGCCAACATAGCTTCTGCCGCTCGCAGAGGTGGCTTTATTAGGCCGATGGGAGAGCTCTCTTCCATCAGCAGAGCGTCTTCACCACACGCACTGCAGCAGAACCGCTACAGCACCGTATGTGTAGTCATGGCCTAATTCACTCAACGTGGAAAAAAAAGTCTTCCTTTCAGCCCAACCCTTGAGTAATCTCTAAAGAAGAGCTCAAACAGTGTATAATTTACCTACAACTCTGCCTTTAAATATACATGCAATGCTCCTTCTTTATAAAGCTATCCTAGATATAAAACCACTGTGTCCTGGCTAGTTACTCTACTGAAATGCATTAGACGCTCCCTCTGCATAACATGAACCTTGCTTTAATGTGCAAAATGTTTGGTTCCCCAAAACCTGATAGGATGGCTTGAGTAACCATTCACCAGACGTGCTGGAATGCCTGAAAGAGTCCAAGATTCATTGTTTGCAATGGATTCTGAGAAAAATGTAGTTTTATACTTCTGACTTCTGGACAAAAATGTTTACAGCTTTGGGGCTACTGGCAAGCCCTTCTCCTCTCACAATGCAGAGTATGAACTATAGCAGTAGTGACTACTCCAGCTAAGGTTGGAAGGCAGTTTCCATGATAACCTCACTTATTCAATTACTCATATTTGTCTCAAGCATGTTCATTTTGGACTGAAATTTTCCATGCTTGTTCTCCGCCCAGAGATAAATTTTTCTGGACAAGTTTCGGCAATATCCATTCAGCCCTTTTTGAGCTCTTGCCTGTGTCAAATAATAATAATGTGCATCTCCTGTATACACTGATCAAAAATGTGATTGGTGTGTGAATCTTGTAAACGAGATCAAAGGCTGAATAAATTTGGTCCCAGCTAAAGATGTACAAAACAAGATTATGTAGCAGTAGTGTGTATGTGATAAAGATATACAAATTAAGGCAACTGTAATGTCAAAATACAATCCTGCAGAGTTGACAGGAATAAAAAGCAGTAAAATTCTATTCGGCACTGGTGAGGCCACACCTGGAGTATTGTGTTCAGTTTTGGTCCCCCCACTACAGAAGGGATGTGGACAAATTGGACAAAGTCCACTGGAGGGCAATGAAAATGATTTGGGGGCCCGGACACATGACTTACGAGGAGAGGCTGAGGGAACTGGGGTTATTTAGTCTGCAGAAGAGAAAAGTGAGGGGGGATTTGATAGCAGCCTTCAGCTACCTGACTGGGAGTTCCAAAGATGATGGAGCTAAGCTGTTCTCCGTGGTGGCAGATGACAGAACAGGAAGCAATGGTCTCAAGTTGCAGTGGGGGAGGTCTAGGTGGGATATTGGGAAACACTATTTCACTAGAGTGCAGTGAAGCACTGGAATAGGTCACCTGGAGCGGTGGTGGACTCTCCATCTTTAGAGGGTTTTAAGGCCCAGCTTGACAAAGCCCTGGCTGGGATGATTTAGTTGATGACATTGATCCTGCTTTAAGCAGGGGATTGGACTAGATGAACTCTTGAGGTCTCTCTAAACCCTGAAATTCTATGATTCTATGAAAACTTATTTTGTCACTAAACCAGAAGACTCTGAATAGACATTAGAAGCAGATCTGGTGAGTGCATGGTGAGGAAGGTGTCATTTTTACATAGTCACCATGCACTTTAAATGACTTAATTTGACACCCTAAGTTTACATTAAATTAAACAAAAAAAAACCCATAGTCAGTGTTTAGTAGCAGCAGCTATAGACAATAAACATGATGAAAGGATGTTGGGATTGGCAGTTACCATACAGTTTTCCTGTACTGAATTGCCTTGTGCTGATTTGATGCAACATACTTCACAACACAGGAGACTGCAGATGACAGAGTTCCTTCAATATATGACATTCATAAAGCAATCTGTCAGGGAAATAAAGACATTAGGGGTGGGAGAAAATGGATGGATGGAAGCATAAATTGCTTCAAGCTGAGGTAAAGCAGATAAACAGTCACGCAGGGGAAGGAGAAGAGAGACCAGGTGACAAAAAACAGAACAAAGCAGTTGGAAACAGTTACTATTTTGACTAAAGAGAGATTAATTTTTGAGGTGAGAAATTAGAAAACTTCGAGAACTAGTGGCGGCACAATAATGAGAGAATGTTGGATCTCCCAAACAGTACCAAAATGCACTGTGCTCAGTATATTCTTAAGATCAGCTTTGCAAAAGAGATCTACTCCACTTCTGCATCTCATTGAAGTGGCTTGAGCACTAGGAAAACCTGGCCCTGTCATTCAGGTGCTTAGTTAGCAGCATCAAACATCAAACTTTGATGGAGAATCTCCAAAATAAAGTGGGATGGTTTTTGGTTTTGTTTTTTTAAGAAACATTGTTTTTATGCTCTTCTAACAAGGCCGAAGCAAACAGAGTCCACTGTGCATTAGAGCATGAGCAGATTTTGATTTTTACATCAGTGCACTCAAAGTGGCTAGAAGTAAAACCACTGCTCAAGCCAGTCTGTAGAGCCTCAGGGTCATAAACTGATCAAAACCAATTTTACTGCCCGTGTCATATTTAGAAATACAAACAGTTGATGTGCAAATAATGACAGTAACCATAAAAAAATAAGTATATTTGGTAACTAGCAGCATGGACAGCAAAACCACCTTCTAGTGTGAGTGTATTGCAGTACAAACCACATTCTGCACAATGACGAGCTTGTCTGGGTCACCACTGAGTCTACTCTCCCAATGCAGCCTTTTTAATTAAAACATCCATGGCATAAACCTCACGGCACATCCAAGCCTGAAACCAGAGAGATCCCAGTAATTAATGTCTCTTGGTCACCAGCTGCTCTACATCTCACATCAGAATTTTTTACTCAGCCAAAAAAGTTAGTTTGTAAATGACAGATTCACTATCTCATCCCTTTAGCAAATTATTGGCAGACATAAGACAACTATCCTGTTATTTAGGGAAGCAAGTTGGAAGCCAAGCAGACAGCATATTCCCAGTTTCCATAACAAACATTGCGTTATTACCTCCATGAGTGTCTAACATTTTTCAGGTCATGGGCAAGAAATCTACAGTAACATGCAGATATAGGCCAGAAATTGTTCTCTTGGGAGGGGCATGACTATGAAAAGGGGAAGGCAAGGTACTTGGGAAAAAACACTGAAAATCTGAGGTATCTATAATGGGATAGCTGAGAGGTGAGGGATGAAGCCACCCTAGCAAGGAGAGGATGTGGGATTCCCAGTCTGTGGATGTTCTTTGCTCCTCAGGGGAAACATTGCACAGACTTTGAATTGCCTATGGTGCTGACCCATCCCATCCCCATGCCAGCACGGCTCCTTTGGGAGGTTTGAAGGGCCAGAGATTGAGTCCATGCAAATAAAACTTGTAGAAACAACACTGATATGACAAGAAAATCCTTTTACTAGGGAATGATGCCCCAGAGAGCAACTCCCCCTCGGCCACATCCTCCTCCCCATCCAAATCTGCCTAAAACTCAGAACACATGGAGTTGGTTCTGAGCAGTTGGGAAAAGGAGCTCAATATGCCCTCTCTTGAACAGATTTGGTGCCAAAAAAGTGGGTTCTCTGCTCCTTCTTTTCCCTCCATTTCACTGGGTCTTTGTGGTCTGTTCTCAGCTACTTATTCATAATCCTGCATGACCGTTGCTATGATCCCAGTACAAAGTAGATGGAACATGGCCTACATCATGCCCGATTCACAGCAGCCAGGACCTAGGACAAAGTTAATGGCTCTGTGTTGCTGTGGAGGAAGTGGAGCAAAGAAGGCTCTGTAATACACTTTAAAAAGACCTTGAAGTAATGACCCATTCCCCAGGTTGATACTGGCCCAGTGATCTAATGTACATGCCACTGGCAGAGCACACTGCACAGGGAATAACTAGAATCCATTTAACGTAGATAAGAAACTCCAGTCTGAAATGCACTTGCGTCCACCACTGGGAGAAATAATTCCTTAATCAATCCTGCCAGAGGTATAAGCAGACACTGAGGATACTCTGATTCTTTTTAAATTGTTCCCAAAAACTTTCACCTGCAACAGTCATAGGCAAATAACAAATCTGATTTACTCACCATCTGTTAATCCTCAGTGCCTGGTCTTTATAACACTGGCCTGCTGATAGTTTGCTGCATGAATCCATTTCAGTCAAACCCTTCCCTTTGGTCCGGTGTGGCATTGCCAGTGATAAGATCAAAGGCTGGAGGTTCAGAGAAAAACAATGCTCTTCTACCTGAAGTAGTGGCTAGGAGAAGAACATGAACACACACAGGTTCTGTGCAACTAGATTTATGTTGCCATACTTCTACGCACTTAGACAAAGTGGGTCCATCCAGGCCATTATGTTCTGAGATCCTCTCCAGGTTAACACCCATAGTATCTGGAAATAGTATGATGTATCCACTGCAATAAAGAGTATGGGGACAGGCAGATAAATCTATCGTATTACACACACACAGAGCACATTTGGGATCATGGAGATGCAAGTTCCAGGGCTGCCCAAAGATTCACTTCTTTAAAAAGAATGAGGAGTACTTGTGGCAGCTTGTTCTTTTTGCTCATACAGACTAACTCCGCTAAACTTACTTCTTAAATAAAGATGATTCCAGGAGCCCTGAGAGACTCTGAAATGGTCTCTCACCAATCAGCCCAAATTTCTCTCAAGGTAAAGCTCCACCTCCATGCTAACTCTCTCTCAAAGGGAAGCAGATGTGGAATGCAGGTTCACAAGTTCACATATTTAAAGCCCTAAGAGACAGTGTTTCTGGAGTTGCTAGCTTGGGTCCTCAGCTTGCCCTTGCCATCAGAGATGCTGGAACAATTTTTATGAGTCCGCGGCAGAGGGGGAAGGATGGGATTCTAAGAGCCATTGAACCAAGCACCCCCAGCACCCCTAGTTCAAGCATCTATGCTTGCCATTTCAATCATTTGCAACTAAAACTGGTCAAAATATTTTCATCAAGCCATTTGATTGATTTAAAAAATGGGTTTTTCCAAACATAATCAACATTTTTGCAAGAAATATTCTATTTTGTCAAAAAAAATCATTTTCAAAGAAAATTTCAAAAACTCAAAAATGCTCATTTTGGTGAGAAAAATCCCACTCACCTGTTTTTTTTTTAAACCCAGTACCTTCTTTTTCCAGGAAAGATGGGGGAAAATAAATGGAGGGGGAGAGGTTAAAAAGTGAAAATGTTTTCTTTCTGCCACCAAAATTTTATTTGAGAAATTCTGAAAAAAAAAAAGATTAAAAAAATAATTTCACATTGTTTGGCATGCCTCTCGAAGACACAGGCACCTTTTTAGTTCAACTGCATGGCACTCCATAGATGGACATCAGTTAGGCATCTGTTATCAGTAATACAATCAAAGTGATTTTGATGGGGGCCATAGAGGAGTTATTCTCCCAGTTGAAATCTAAAACTGCCAAATTAGTTAATAGCTGCCCAGCTGTTCCACATGGACAAAATTCTGATAAGCAGGTAACAGTGGGGTCCCGCTGGTGAAACAGAGTTTAGCGAAATGTTTCCTCATCCAAACTGAAACAGATTGCTGCTACATTGGATGGGGTGATGTTTGGTCTGCATGTTGTCTCAAGAGCAATGAAACCAGTTTGATACCTAAAGCTTCTAGAAATAAGAATGCTAGATGACTTATGGCCCGTCTATGCTACAAAGAGAACCAAGGTGGTACATGGCTCTCTGCTGCGAGTACAGGTAATAGGAAATCATTTCTGCTTGCCGGTGTGATCAATCCAAATTGAGAAGCCCCAATCCTTATTGACGGTCTTAACCAGAACATGACTAATGTCCAGTTCCAGTTGCCAGGGCTGATTTCCATCAGGATTCTCAGGATATAACCTGTAAATTCTTCAGCAAAAGGGTCCTCCAATCCTTCATCTTATTCAAGTACCTACTGGCATTAAAATGTGTTTGATGTATACTTGCATGATACTACTAACACCACCACCACCAACTGACTACTACAACTTCTATCTAAACATCTCAAAAAATTTAAACTTAACAACAACTCTGTGAGGTAGGTCGGCAATCTCATGATCCAATGGGGAAAACAGGATATGGAGAAAATGGCCCTGCCCAAAGTCATACACAGCGGCTCTGTGGTGGAGCAGAGAATAGAACTGGGGTTCCGCTAATAATCCCTGTTTACTCACACATCAAAATTCAAGGAAGAGAGAGTAAATTTCCACTCTAATCAGATTTTTTGGACTATACTACTGTATATTAATTCCTGTTGCCTGTCACAAGACACTGTACATTTTCATCATTTCAGTTAATCAAGAAGTCTTGCAGCAATATGTGACGCAGTTTCAATAAGCCCAGTTAAGTACATATGTACACAAGGAAGCTATTATAAGTAAGAGGATGATGAAATTATGTTTTGCAAGAACTAACCAAAGATTTGAGTGTCAGGTATGTTTTGGAAAATGTAACTGTATTTGTAACATTGATCATTGCTGTTTGTGCAGTAGGACATGTTATTGTCTAGCTAGCATGGACCTGTTTAGCTTGAAAGTCAAGATAAACCATGCGGTATTGGAGAGTCAAAGACTCTGGAAAAAATACCTTCTTGCTTCTAAGATCAGACTGTTCTCAGCTGTACAATTTCATGGGAGCATTTTGAACTGGTTTTACTGGTTATTTGTTGGTTTTTAGTGCTGGATCAAGTTTAAAGACCAGTCTTTGTAGACATCATTTGAGGTCATTATTTAGATCCACAGCTCTTGCTATGAGAGTCAGCTGACTTGGGCTTACAGGGCTCAGGCTACAGGGCTAAATACTGCACTGTAGATGTTCAGACTAAGGCTGGAGCCTGGACTTTGAGACCCACCCTCCTTATAGGGTCTCAGGGCTTAGATTCCAGCCTGAGCCTAGACGTCTACGCTGCAATTTTATACTCCTGCAGCCTGAGCCCCACGAGCCTGAGTCAGTCAAATGGGGCCAGCCGTGGCCATGCCATGGGTCTTTTATTGCAGTTCAGGCACACCCTTCGGGTTACATTATGGTGGCTCCTATAGAGGGGTGCTCAAGAGGAAGGAAAGTGCAGCAAGATCTTTCCTTCCCAGAACACAAAGGTAGGAGGCCACAATAACACTGGTGGCTTCACTCAGGAGCACAGGGGTTAGCTGGCAACGTTATCATCTGGCCCCAAAGAGCATGGGGCAAGTATTAGTTACACCATTTCTCTGGTGCAGCAAGTCTCACTGCACAGCTCACTGAGCTTCTGACAGCTTTTTGCTTTACAAGGGCACCATTGGTCTGATTTCCGGAAAGGCTGAATGAGCCCAGTTCCTATTGATCTCGACAGGCGCTGCGTGGGCACTTAGTAACTTTGGGAAAAAATCATCAGGGCAACAACGCCTCCAGCCACTGCTGCCTGGGCATCGTATTTGCTTCCCTCTGGTGTGGCTAGGGCAATGTCTACACAGCTATTTCTGGCACGCAAGTCTTTCCACCTAGGCTGGAAGGTTGGCTTCCAGATGAGTGTAGACATACCCTCAGGGGCCATACCAAGTCTTTACTGAGCCTTTTAGATTAGTTTTACTCCAACACACAAAGCTATGAGTGAATATGCACATTACACCATGACAATAGCCTAAACTTAACAATCACTTCCTGTAATTGTCTGAGGCCGCTCGTCATGCAGAAAGTCATCTCGTGATAACATCTTGTTGACCAATTTACCACCATCAATCTATGCTCTCACAATGAATTAGATGCAGAGGCCCATTAATTACAACATTGATGACACTCTAGCTTTAATTATCATGACCTCACAGTAAACAGTGTCAGATAATCAACTTTAATCACTACACAGAGCTATTGGTCGAGAGTGCTATTGAACTGACAGCATGAACGGACATGCATCTTGCAGGCTTTCCAGTGACAAGCACAACATTATATCACTACGTCCCCAAATTACTCTCTATTTCCATCCACATTAGTCAGATCTATGGGCCGCTTGTTCCTTTGCCTAGGACATGGCTTAAATTAGGGGTGACCAGTTTTGTCAATACCTAGCAACCTAATTTTATTTATAGAACACTTTAGACTAAAAAGCAAAATTTTCCACTATCCTTTTATACCTTTTCACTTTGCATTTAACAGCTACTTATTCATTTTACTTCCTAGCCAGGGGCTTGTTTTTATAGCTTGTTATTTTGTTATTTTAGTATTATTTTGTGTTATTTTCTGGAAGACTGGGGTTTCGGAATAAACTCAAACACCTAGGCCACATGATTTGTTAAGACCTGGGGGAAATGGCTATCAGCATAGTACAGACCTTGAAACTCCCATAAAATCCTTCCTACGGCTCTTATTATGGAAGTGCTGAGCGCTAGTTGCTCCAAGAACCCACCAGATTCTTTTTGAGATTTTCAAAATGAGTCTCCAGTTGACAGTTTGACTGTCTGCCTTTACCATTATTATTAATGCTGTGGTAGTGTGCAGGGACTCTGATCAGGGTCCCATTATGCTGGGCACGCTATGAACTCAATAAAAAGGCAGTCGCTACTTTGAGGAGCTTACAATCTAGATAGTATAAATCTAACACCTTTGCCAGCAGACACCACCATTGCCCTAGTCATGGAAAAGGCTGCTGAGATCCTCAGTTACAAAAATCAAACCATGATGGTAGCCTAATGGATCGATTGTCCGTCCAAGGGACAGTCTGCTCCTACAGCCCTAAGAGTCTGTTCTCCTCCCCTTCTAAGGTCACAGATTGTGACACTGCAGGAGTTGGGGCTATTAGTGTGGATTACTGTAGGGTTGGGTTCGGGGGTTTTGTTTTGAATAAGGACAGCCTGGGCTTCACCTGTCAGCGATGGGGCTGCTCCCAGAGGATTAAGTTCTGGCCCCATGAACAAAGCCCAAGGAAAAATAAAAAGGAGCATTGACCATGGAAACTATGCAGTAGGGACTCAGTTCCAAAGAATCCGACTGTAAACCCAAGCCGCTCACATGGTTCTCACACACATCATTTCTCAGACTCATGTGCTGTTCAGCACACCATTAAAAATAAAAAGTGAATCTTTTTGAGGATTGAATATTCAAAATGCTGATGCATTAAAATACATGTGCTAGCTAGTGAAATACATGGGCTTTACTCATTCTAGAAAAACAAGGAAATAAGGAAAAAGATTAATGCAAAATTAAGGTCGGTATTTTAATAATGCAAGAGTTAGAAAATTCAGAATTATGATTTCCACAGAAACCATTACTTAGCTATACTTCATGTGAGCATTAAACTTCAATCCAAACACCGAAGCCATTTTATAATATATATTTTGCACCTATATATAATATAGATATATAAACAGGCACACATATGGTGCCAAGTTAAGACCATTGTGGAAACCATAACTCAGAATGTATTGACTCTTCAGCAGTTAAGATTCCAGCCATAAATATAGTTTTGCTAGACATTAGTTAATGTGACAAGACAGATTCAGATTATGAATCCCACACATCCCAGAGCTCAGAGTGTTCAATTCCAGGTTCCACTTTGGCCCATTAGCATCTAGGGCCTAATCACAAAATTTTGATCTGAATTCCAGTCTCAATTCTGAAAAGCCTCTCCTATCCATAATCCAGGGATTTTCAGATATGTATTTCAATTTTGCTCATTGTAGAGCCATCCCTTAATTGTGAAATTCAGATGCAGACTTGAGAATGTTCAAATCTGGGGTTCCAGTTCAGGGCTATTGCTAGGTTTTGCATGGAATGTTACTAGGAATCAAGTAGAACTCCTTGTCTAACTACAGCAATCAAGACAGGTGCAATAGCAAGTGATAATCGGGACATAATCCTGTGGCCATCTTTGACTGTGAAATCATCTGAGTGCTGAAGTCATCAGACTGCCTTATGCTCCATTTTCTGCTAAATGTGCAGCTTGTGCTACTTTACACATCTTCGGCAATACACAGCCGTAACATTCATAGATGCTCCACAGTCAGGATTCCCCACATAACAGAAGAGCTGTGATATCCTGATGCCCAGATACTTGCAGAAAGACTTGTGTGCTACTGTAGAGTGGAATGGAATGGGCAGGCTGATAGCTGGATGTTTAGAAGTTCCCCATATCTTGCAAGGCCAGTTCAGAATACGTCAGTTTATTGGTTTGTGTCAACAGGAATCTTGCATTTTTGAAATGTTTTTCCCTTAAGTGATGACAGCAACATCCCACAGCTCAAACATGGCAGCAGTCCAGCTCCTTCTGAGTGATCAGTTTATCTTAAACATGAGAACCAAATTATTGTGGAGTTACACAGAGCAACAAGTTTCATGAAGCACAGTTGGCAACCTCTAAAGGTTAGTGGATGGGATTTTGGGGAGAGGTTCTCAGAGGTGCTTAGACAAGTTAGGTGCTCAGGCTGAGCTGAATTTCAGTAAGGGATAGGTGCCTTGAATAGGCACAATTTTACTACAGGGATTAAATTTTAAAGAAATTATATTAACCACCCTAAATTATGAAAGATCTGAACGTACATAAACAATTACAGGTAATCCAAAGCCACTGAGAAACCACAGGCACAGATCTAACCAGTCATGGATATAAACATTCCTACTTGCAGGTGGATGGGTAACTGTCTGTATGTGTAACTAGGGCCTAGGCTGAATGATCCTAATTCCTTCTTCTAGCAATTATGGCTATGAGCCGTCAACTCTACCCCAAGTTACATAAACACCCACGTGTTAGTACTATCCCCACCACCTCCACGAGCCAAGCAACCTTTTCCCAGAATTATGGCTCAGATCCACAAACAATATTTAGTGGCCACTGACATTTTAGCTGCTGTCTAAGCCCATAAGTGCCCCACCATCCAAATGCCCCAGGTCAGCTTCTTAGGCACCTGAGAGCCTGCCTCCTCAGTGTTTTGTTCCTGGCTAATTTAGGTGGCTCCCTGCTCAGCTTGCTGGCTTCTGAAAAATCCCTGCCATAGATTCTAAACTCTCCCCATGCAACATGGCCACCTCCCTCAGGGCTGAGGCTTCCACTAGGCATCAGTTTATTTGGGTTAGGTGTTGCACCACGGAGCAGAGCAACACGGATGTATCTTTGAGGATCTGAGCCTAACTATGGTCAGAAAGAAGGATTTACTCCCTGAAGACTTTGATTTTTAATTTAAAAAAAATTATGACAGGCCTGGCAGCAATTCAACTACTATATACAATCAATGCAAAGAGAGAGAGTGAGTGAGAGATCAGATCTTTTCAGCTGGATTCTCACTGTATTTCTTCTCCCTCCACCCCCACCAATCCCTCACCTCTTCCCTAGTTCTATTGATCTGTTACTTAGCTCTAGTCTTTTCTCACTTCTCTATTGGCACTACAGAAATATCCTGATCCTCCAAAACCATATCAGGTAATGTGCCAGAGGATGAAGGCACTATTTAAGAAAGAAAGAAAAGAGAGACTGGTATGATGGACTGCCAGCATGGTCAGAGCTTAAATTACATTGCTGGCCTGTTCAACAGGTGTCTGTGGAGAAACTACTGACCAAATCAGCCAAGACTGGAAGTCAGGAAGATAGATTAAAGCTCCATGGAGTCAGTCTTTTAAAAAGTCCAGTTTAACATGTTCTTGGCTCATTTCTCAATGGTTATATCTATTTTTACTAGAATTTGGCAGATACACATTTGTGAAGACAGTAGCCAATGGCAGAAATATGACTGTGCAGGAGATGAATTGCAGTCTGGGTTTTATCTGAAGCTACTAAGTGCATTTGGTTTAGTAATGACTATTTTTTTCTCAAGTCACATCTCTGGTATAGTGAAGCAGTGAAAGGAATACTGCTCAGATACAGACCATCTTGTTATAAATGAAGCTTCTATTCCTTTCTATGCCTTTGCATAAACACCCATCATAAAGTGATGAATGTTTTATCTGTCAAATCCAGCAAGAGATGCATTAAAAGTATACAGCTATGAACCCCTGCCTGGCTTTATGAAACAAGAGTAATTATAAACGGATTCCTTGCTTATTTACAAGGAGAAAACCAGTGGCTGCTATCAAGAAATGGAATGAAACCAGCTATATTTCTACCCTCCTAGCCTAGTTGCTGATTAGACAAGGCTTTCCTGTGAATCAGTCTCCCAGCCGGATGTCAGCAATCAGCAGTGCAGAAGCCCCTCCTGTAGTGAATGTGGTGGAATTACAAGGGATAAGAGAAATGCAGATACTGCAAGAAAGACCTTCACAAGCAGGAATAGTTATTTACACGAGGTTCTATCATTCATTTTGACAGCCCCATCCTACCTGTGAGATGAATAGCTCTCCAAGGTTGTGCATAATATTGTATGACTTCAAGTGCGCAGTTTCTGCTGTAATATTTTTAATTGGATGAGGTCATGTAGTTGCATATTTTGAATTTATAAGAATGCTCTTTTTAAGTCTTTCTTATTTTACCGCTAAGCCCTTTTCCCCAAAGGCTGCTGGAGGAGAAAGCTTTCAATGGGTGGGAAAAAAAGATTTCATGACACCAAAGGGCTTGCACAGCTAAAGTTCACACTAAAATCTAATATTAAGAATCCCCAACTCTAATATAGCACTTTTCTCAAAGAGCTTTACAAAACAGGTAAGGTCCTTATGCCTATTGTACAGACAAGGAAGCTGAGGCACAAGGCGATGAAGTGACAAGTGGACACAGATTTTGGGTGCTCTACTGAGACAATGTGTGCCTGGTTTACAGAGTGCTGCATACCTGCTCCTAAGGATGAAACAGAGGGGAGAAGATAGAGAGCATTTTCTACACCTAGTCAGAAGATGCATTATCCAGGTAAAGAAACATTAGTCTGTGGTACTGCTTTCTTGATAGGGGGCCCAATCCTCCATTCCTTGCTCAGGCAAAAATCCCCTTGGCTGTCTCTGAGACCTTTACCTGAATATAAACCTCTGGATAGGGCCTGGGCTTATGCGTTTGTCAAATACTAGTGTGTTGGGAAGAGTTTATTGCATACACGACAGTGCAGATAAATGCATCAAGGGATGCACAGCCTGAAGAGATGGGCCCGACTCACAGCTCAGGATCCAGACCCACCAAAGCTTTGGGGAAGTTCAAATCCAAATTTTACAGCTCAGCCCCATCTCTCCCAGTAAGGGAATTTAAAGTGGCTTCAGCACTGATGAGATTACATCAGGGCTGTCATTATTGCTTATGGGCGGATAGAACCAGAACCCAGTCCACCAAAGAATGTAAGCACATGAGTAGGCCCATTAACTTTAACAGAAGTACTCACATGCATCAAGCTAGGCACACATGAAAGTGTTTTGCCGGGGTCTAGTGCAGAGGCAGGCATGTTCTAGGCAATGTATATTTTGCTCCCTTCTCCCACAGTCTAAAGAACTAGCTTCTGTATACCTGGAGCTGAATTCTACCTTTAGAGTAGACGAGGGGTGGGCAACGACAGCCCACAGGCCGGATCTGGCCCACGAGATGTTTTAAGCTGGCCTGTGAGCTCCCACTGCGGGGTCTGGGTCTGGGTCTTGCCCTGCTCTGGCGTTCCATCTGACACACTGGGTTGGGCATCACAAGACATGGCTCCCAGAAGCAGCTGCATGGCCCCACTCCAGCACTAGCAGGGTAAGGGCAGCTCGATGCTTAGGAGCTGAAGAAGGGACATGCCACTGCTTCTAGGAGCTGCTTGGGGTAAGCGCCACTCAGAGTCTGCATCTCTGAACCTCTCCCCATGCGCCAACCCCCTGCCCCAGCCCTGATCCCCCTCCTGCTCTCCAAACCCCTTGGTCCCAGCCCAGAGCACCCTCCTGCCCCCCAAGCCTCTCATCCCCAGCCCCACCCCAGAGCCCTCACTCCCAGCCCTTCCCAAACCTCTGCTCCAGCCCGGATCACCCTCCTACATCCCAAACCTCTCATCCCCAGCTCCATTTTAAAATTAAAGCTATTACATGAGCGACTGAAAGGACCATAAGGAACATCTGTGCTGTGGCCACTGACTGGTGAGGAAAGGCAAGTCACTATGCTGCAGATGATACTGTAACTTCCAGTTTAATCTTGTTTTATATAGTGGCACAAATTGGGATGCAGAAGAGAGAAGTATGGTACTTTTCCAAACTCCACCTACAAAATAAGCCCCACCCATGAGACCATCCTCTGCCCATTGTGGAGATTTCAAAATATCATCACACCTGCTGTCTGGGCTCAGCTCATAGGCATGGGAACTAGAGATGCAGAGGATATGCAGATCCCCCAGGTTTTACTGTGGAAAGTTTGCTGGTGCTGTCCGAACATTATTTTGCGATTTTTGAGAATCCGGGAGCTGTGCTGTACCCTTGTGGTGTGAGAGGGAATTGCGCTTTTTCACATTGCTTTAAAACACAGTTTACAATTTCATTAGCTGGCTTTCAGCACCCCTCCCCCAACTATAAAAAGTGTGCCGGCACCATTGGCTCAGCTCCTCCTCCAGGTTCAAATGCACCCGTGGGATCTGCTGGGCTCCTGGAGTTTGGCTTTTTGAACTTTGCTCCCCTTTGAGTGGGGAGGGGCCTCAAATGACCTGATGGACTCTGATAGGTTGGTTGTGTTTGGCTCCTTCTTGACTGGGCAGGTGACGTGTGAGAGTGAGGTGGCAGAATTGTCCTAAGCCTCCTCACCCCTGTGGCTGAAATGAGCTGTCACTCACAGCACATAGATCGTCACCATATGATCCTCCTGAGACATGAAATAGTTAATCCCTTACATCTCAATGGTGGGTATCTGAGTTTCATCGAAAAGAGTGAGCTTGTTGATTCTGGAGAACAAGCCAGCTCCTCCCTCAGGTGGCTTCTTGAGGGTACAGCCTGTATCAGCTCAATGTATGCCCTAGTTGCAAGACCAGAGTCCTTTATATGACCGACCATCCCCATACTCACAGGAGCGGCAAAACAGGAACTCCTCCATTCTAGTTAGGATTTCATATCAGGTCCCCAAAATGCCTGCACTTTGCTTACTCACCACTGTTAGTACAGGTCCACCCCAAATTCCCTTAGACTGGCAGCTTGAGCACAGTGACTTCAATTCAGAATGACAAGGGACAGAGCTATCATCAGGATTGAGTATTTTCCTACTGTGACAAAGGTGCCATTAAATGTGGGATATTTCGCACCTGCAGTGAGTGAGGATTTCATCCCACCAGTCACTGGGCACCTAGGAAGTGGTTGGAATGGAGGCGGCTCGGTTCCTCACAGATCCGGCTCCTAGGATGGAATTTTCAGTAGCACTCAGCAATGCTATTGCTGCCACTGAAATCACTGTAAGCCTGATTTAAGTCAATGGGAGCAGAGTAAGACCAACACTGAGCAGTACTGAAAATCCCTGCATTGTAAACTGCCTGTGTATTTGTCCCCTCCAGGACCACCCAGTTGTTGGGTCTTAGGCCTCCAGCTATCACCTGGCTCTAGATAAGGACCCTTTTCCCACTTCCTTCTGACCAGGTGGTTTAAAGCTGTGCAGCTCCCTACTACATACTGTGATATCCCCAGTAAGCCAATCTCCCTAATGACCAGCACCTGTGTGTGGCTTTCTCTCACATAGCTCTGAACTGTGTGTGCCAGCCATTACAGGCCACCACACTGTTTTCTCAGCAGTATCTTTATTTAAGGTAAAAGCATTAGAGAGAAAACATGTAACACATACACCCCCAGCCACCAATAAAAAGATTTAAATGCCCACTAAATGTACATGGAAACATCCATTATCTGATGGGCTCCTAGTAGGCCAAATTCCTTCCAACCCTTCAGAAGGACTGGGGCTGTCTTGCAGCCGTTTGCTAGAGCGTCTGTAAACTCAGGCTTTTTATACCAAAAGCCCTTTGTCTATTAGTCTCTGGGAAACCCAGTTTGAACAAGTATATGCAAAATTACCCAGGGCAGGGGCCTCTCGCTCTCTCTGGAATTGTTTACAGTTTCAGCAACTAGCCTAGCTCATCCCCCACTGCCTTTAGTTCCTGGGGGAGCTGTCATAACCCTCCCTTCTTCATGGAGAACACTGCAATAGGACAGTCCCCAAAGACACTGCCTGGGATTGGAATATTCGTCACACCACCCTCAAAAAGGGTTTCCCGTCTAAGTATCAGGAGCAGCATAAATGCCCTAGGAAAGGGAAGTACAAGTGACGTGGTAAACATCTGTTTAGTAGGCTGCCCAGTGGACAATCATGTTATGTATTTACCTTTTCAGTCTAGCAGCTCACAGTAAAAACCCCGTTACTATGCACATTTATTCGTAATTAAGAACAGGGTGGAAGAGAAAACTGTCACTTCCACCACAAACTTTTTTCTACTCTGCCCGTTTCGGATGGAAGATATTCTGTGAAGCAGCTAACACAGTAGGTGCTATTGCTTCCATCTGAGCTGAGACAGAACAGCAACATGTAAGTATTTAATTAAGCATCAGAGTTCATGTTTGAAGCATTTCCTCAAGAGCATGTGCAAGGTGTTTAGTGAGCTAATCTTTCCAGCCTGCAGCTATGTTGCCAAGATCATTGTGTACTTGTGTCAAATTAACACTTACTAATACATGTGCTCCAAAGTATTAATTAATGGGCATTTGAAGTATTTAAAGGAGCCATAGTTTATGTTTATGATGTTTTCATGAACTGGCCTTTTGGCTTTGGAGACAGGAGTTCAACTCCTGTTTCAACTCACAAGTGAAAAATCAGTGTGTTGGTCTGATACTTGTCCTCATTTGTGCTTATTGTAAGATCATTAGATAAGCGGGTACGCTGTCAATCTCTGCTCCAGAGAGGTTTATGGGAAAGGTTTTTGCAAGCTTGAATTGCTGTGATTTGCAACGCATACATGGAGAAGTGCACACAGTATCTGGCTCAAGCCGGTGTTAGTACCTCGATTTCATAATGTACTTGCAGGTTTTTAAATAAAAAGAAGCTGGCCATTTATTAACTCACTGAAATATCTGAATTTTAGGGAACAGCAGATTACAAAACAAACTCGATTTTCAGTCTACTCAAGGGTGAACAGCAAACTTGTTTTCAGGCATAGCTAACTTCCTTGTTATCCACTGGAATACAGACTTTTTTCTGGTTTGCAAACTGATCCCAATTTCTGTGAAGATATTTTTATCTGTAGACATGCCAAATAGTTTGAATGAACAATTTTCAGCAGTGTATTTGAATATTGCTCACTTCTATTAGTTCCTCTTCTCTGTTTGTAGTTTGTGATTGGTCTCCTAAGTCACATAGCTTGATATCCAATAAGAGAGCAGAAACAAAACTGTTTAAAATAGGAAAGGAAGGAATAATGAGCAGTAAATGGCAACAACGAATACTCATTTGCATGTAAATATGGGGATTCTCCTGAAGAACAATCATTCCTTAAAAACTCGTAAGAACAAAAACCTGAAGAGTGCATAGACACACACAAATACACACAAGATGATCAAATCAAACCGCTGTTCAGAATGGGAATGAATGTATGTGAATACTGTTTCTTAACTATTTGACCAGGTGTAGAAATGAGACCTTTCCTTTTAAAATGCCAGCTTCTGTCTTCAATACAAACATTTTGAAGGTGGCATCAAATACCAAAATACTCTGAGGTCCAAGCTTCCCAGATAAATTCTCTCAAAATCTTTACTATGACTACCAGGAAAAGTATCTTGACGCCATTTTGACTTGGAGTCAAAACTAGACATAGCGCTATGCAAGAATGAGTGTAACACTGTTTAATAATTCCTCAAAAAATAGCAGCAATACTACATTACCTATCCCCACCCTGTTACACCCAGGGCATGCATTGGGCTGTGACTTCCTAACACTGAGGTGGGCAAAGTATGGCCCACGGGCCACATCTAGCCCGCTGCCCACAGGGTCCTCCTAACCGGCCCCTGAGCTCCCGGCTGGGGAGGCTAGCTCCTCCCTCCTCCCCCGCTGTCCTCCTCCTTCACAGCCTCAGCGTGCCGCGCAAGCAGTGCTCTGGGGGGTAGGGTTGCGTGCTCCGGCGGATCAGCGCAGCAGCATGTCTGGTGGCGTGGTAAGGGGGCTGGGGACGGGGGTTGGATAAGGGGCACAGGGTCTTGGGGGGTGGTGGTCAGGGGATGGGGAACGGGGGCATTAGATAGGTCATGGGAGTGCTATGGGGCCTGTCAGGGATGGGGATGTGGCTAGGGGTTGGGGCAGTCAAGAGACAGGGAGCAGGGTGGTTGGATAGGGGGTGGGCTGGATCTCTGGAGGGGATAGTCAGGGGACAAGGAACAGGGGGGCTTAGATGGGGTGGGGTTCTGGGGAGTGGTTAGGGTGGGGGGTCGGATGGGGGTGGGGACAGCCTTCCCTACCTGGTCCTCCGCACAATTTTGAATCCTGATGTGGCCCTCGGGCCAAAATGTTTGCCCACCCCTGTCCTAACAAGTCAATACACATGCTAATATTTTTCCCTGCACAATGAGTCACTCCAAGGATATTCAGACCCCTGAAGAACCTTAAAGGATGACGACAGCAGCAACAAAAAAATCAATATTTTACAGGAAACCCAAATCAAGACAATGCCCAGTGCTTTAAGTCTTAATCTTCGAATCTCGTGCAACAGGGTAAGATTAATATAAACACATGCACCTGTCCAAATTGGAAATCTGTCAAATTTCAAACACAGGAAACAAGACTTGATATTTTTTTTAAAAAAGTAGCAAAGCAGGATGTCAACATTACTACTATGGTTATATGTGAACTGAGGACAATGTTACATGCTATCAGATTACAAATACAACCTCAAAAATGTCTTTGTATAAGATTTGACAAGAAGCACAGCTGTTCTTGTCAGTAAAGTTAATTGTGTCTACGGAGCTTTGGTAGAATATTAGAAGCTTTCCCTCAGACATGAAGTTAAGTAGTCGACTTGTTTGCATTAGTTAATGCATGTTACTTTACGCTCTCTGGGATTTTACTTAATGTATTTGACCTGCAAATGCTTTGCTAAAATTATGAGAGCTTTCTGGAGTTCGGACACCTGTGAAAAAGTTTCATTCATTTCTGTCCCACAAAAACAGTTACTCAGATATTTGAAGCTTCCAGTGTAACAACAAACTTCACCATTTAATTTGTATTTTTAAAATTTAGCACAGCCTTGCTCCAAGGATTTTCTTTTTCAGTTGTTTAGAATGGCTGGTACAGAGGTTGAGTGTGCAGTCTAATTTAAAAAGTATTGGTCTGTTGAAGTCACTTGTAAACCCCACAAGGATAGAATATTTTCTTTAATTAAACAAATAGTTATTTTCCTCACCTTGCACCATGGACCGTTAGAGACAGGGCTGCTTTCCAGAGTACCCACTCCTTCATTCTCTTCCATGTCTTCTTAGTTGAAAAGCTTTGATTTCCACTGAAAACACCTCAAATAACCCTCTGCACAAAACCAAACCACGCCATCCAGACTTTGGTGTTCCAGTCTGGGAAAGCATTTCAGGAAGTAGCACACATGCTTTTTATGTTTACGTGGACTAATCCCAGATTTCAGATCAGGGTTCCTTGCCAGTTTTCACAGGATTGCTAAAGGGCCCAGAAGCACGGCCTTTTCTTTGTCAGGACTTGACAGCTTCTGTTAGGTATTTATCTCCCTCAGCCTTGATCTGCAAGTAAAATCTCTGTCCGAACAAATGGAAAATGCTTTTTATCAGATTATCGCTCCTCTGGTACTATCAGAGCACTGACACTGAACCTCTGATCACTTTAAGAGAAACTTGACAACTCAGTGCTAATTCAATAGTATAGCCACACCCCTCTGCTTTAAGAGCTAGTCTAGACCATAAAATCAGGAGCAAGGTCACCCAGCAACCGATCATTTCACGTCACTAAAGGTAATAAAGTCAACTTACATTCAACTTATTGCCTAGGTTGGCAAATATTTTTGTTAGATTAAAGTAACTTGGAGGGGAGGATGGAGTGGGAAATAACCCTCTATTCTTTTCTGTGATCAATTTATAAAAAAAAATATCCTGCCCAACATCACTGAGCCCTCACAATCTCAGGTAAAAAATATCTCCAATATTCACCTACTGGCAATAAGGTTATGCCCAGACTCCACAAACACTAAGGTCTCAATGCTGCAAGAGGTATGCACATTCTTAATTTTACTCAAGTGAGCAGGCCTATTCTACTGAATGGGACTGTGCACTGGAATGAATTTAGGTCTGATTCTGCAAACACTTGTGCATAAGACAGACAATCCCTATTTAACTTGCTCCCCTCCACAAAAGCCTGGATGAACAGAGGGGCTTTGCAGCAGAGCCTAATGGTTAACAGATTTGGACTCTGCCAAAGGGTGCTGGAGTAAGTGAGCTTTCATGAACAATATATTGATTGCTCTATATGGAGGAAAGACAGCCTTGTTGTCAAAGGACACTGTCAACTTGAAATGTCACATTTTGGTTTGGAAATGTTGCACCTGCTATAGTTGCAAGTAACAGCCAACACAACGAACTGAAAGCAGTTCACAAAAGACTGAATGGAGAAAGTCTGTTTATTTGTGCATTGGGCAGCGTATCGTGAATAGTCAGGGCCCTAAAATTTCAGAGGTGACTTGTGATCTTGTGTGTCCAACAGGAGACAACTAAAGCGGGGACTGATTTTCAGAGGTTGTCTGCACCAGACTTTCTGAAAATCAGGTCTCTTTTTGAGTGTCTCAGGTTGGGCACCCAAAGACATTCAAGATCATTCATCATTTTTGAAAATTAAAGCCACTGTTTTCTCTGTGTAATTAGTTAGTTTTATCAGTTTGTCCCTCACTGAACAGATCCTTATACACATTTACAGGGAAGCAATAAAATCCTTACGTAGGTTTTTTTAAAAAAAAATTGCCAGGACATACTATATATATATAGTGCTTGCTCAAAACTTGGAATATTAAAAAAATAGTCAATTTCAAAATATTCTCAGTGAGAATGTCCCTTTAAAGCACAGGAGTAAGTCAGGAAATTCAGGTTTAATTCCTGCCTATGCCATGCAGGCTCTCTGAAGTCAAGAGATCTTAGGAGCTTTGCCCGAGATCTCACAATAGATTAGATGTTCTTGTTTTCACTAATGAGGTTTGTTTTCATGAGCAATTTCAATTTCCTGGCAGTTCTGTTTAATTTTAAACCATTCTGTAAGGTTTTAAGTTTAAACCTTATAAGAAGATCAGTTGCTGAAAGTGTCAATCTGGATTATGAAAGACACTTGTAAATCACTTTAATGAAGCAGTCTTAATACTGATAATGGAGTATATTTAACAGTAGGATGTAATTTTTAAAATTGATTATGCATTAGTTTCAAAGAAATGCAGTCAAACTCTTCAAATAATTAACAAAATCCAGCAAGAAAAACCAGAAGTGTAAGGTTACAAGAAGAAAAAAAAAATCCTTTGGGTTATGATGTAATCTTGGGAAAAAGGAACTCCTGAATTTTAGCAGCGTCTTTTCCACTGACTCTGTGTGACTTTGGGTAGATAATTTAACTTCTCTGTACCTTTGGTTTCCCGATCCATACAATGGGGCTAGTGGTGCTCAGTTATCTCACCAGGGCAAAGCAAGGCTTAGTTAACTGCACAACACTTTAGAGATGTTAATTGCTTCTCATCAAACCTGCTGCCTCCATCCACGGGCAGGCAGGCTACTCAGTCCCTCGCCCTGCCCAAATTCAAGATGAGCATGCACCATGTCATGCACACAATGTGTTGGAACCAGGGTTCTGTGTTCTGTACCATTCATAAGGAACACAGGAACTGACAACTTAGTTGAGATGAATAGTTCATCTGATCTGATGTCCAGCCTCCTCCAGCCAGCTATATGCCCGAGATGTCAGAGTATCACTATACCTCAGAGGAAGGCAACTAATCAACCAAAATACCATGATAAACTTGGAGACTAGATGAGGAGTGGGCTCTGGGCAGCAGAAGTCCCCACACTGCACCATGCTGGCTGCTTTGGAGGTGTAGGAAGCAGAGACCTTGTAACTTCCCACAAACAGTGTTCCACCCTAACAACAGCTGAGATTCTCCTGACTGCTTTACCCCGGGCATTCCTTTAATCACTTCTGCTCCCAGATGTCATCCACACTGCATTCACTGCTCTTGCCTGCAAAGCAGGGCTACAGGGAAAACAGAGTCAGTATGTGGAAGTTTTCCAGATCTGAAAGAGGGAGGACAGCAATAGCCAGCCTTTCAATCCAGCTCCAGTATCTGACTCCACCTCCTGAAGTAGTGGACTCCACAGGCCAACTATACAGCCTGAAGGGTTGTTCCTTGTTCTGAATGACTGAGTTCCTCTTTCTAGGTTCTTACATTGCTCCTGCCAGCCTATCTGAGCAGCTCTCGTTAGGTTCACTCAGTGAGGACTTGTTCACGCTATGGGACAACGTAAGTGGAGGTGCTGATCAATTTCCAGTATCTTTTTGTGACGCATGACCAGAAAAGGGTTAAAGATCCTGCAAAATAAATGACTCAAATTCAGATTCAAAATCATAAAGACATGTGGGGAGATAATGTGTGTGTTTTTGTGTATTTACATATATATGGGTAGTGGTCAACAATGTAATCGACAGTCCCTGTCTATGCTGTATTCTAATAATTCAGAGATGAAAATAACATCTTGGCATTTAAATGACTTGTAAACATGGGATTTCTCAGTATTCATCTCTCTTTGAAACGTATAGCAAATCATTGGTGAATGGAACAGCAATTGTCTTAAGTTAATTCATATAGCTAAGTACCGGCGATGGACCCGTTTCAAAGATGCCCTGATTATCTCTTGTTCCTCAAGGAACTCCAACTTGTCAAAGATGACCTGAAATTATATAAAAGATCCTTGGGTCCTGATCTGTTTATCTCAACTGTGCTTGAGGTTTCATGCAGGAGAAGCCTAAGCCACAAGGACTGAGATCCCAGTTCTAACTGAACCGCCCTGAAATATAAACATTGGACTCTGACCTTTGGACTATTTCTCAAAGAACTTTTTGCAAGTACAAAGCTCACCATCTCTGCTGTGTATCTGAACCTTGAGAATTGAACTCATGGCTGTATGTACATTGACCTTTTAACTACACTTGCTCTCTCTTTTCTTTTTTTAAATAAATTTTAATTTAGTTAATAAGAATTGGCTGTGGTGTGTATTTGGGTAAGATCTGGAATATTCATTAACTTGGTAGATAATGTGTCCGATCCTTCAGGATTTGTAGAACCTTTGCTTTTATATGATGAAATAAGATTTTCAGAAATCATCCAGGTACCCAAGTCAAATATAATGAAGGAGGCCTGAGGCTGGGTTATTTCAAGGGAACTGTACTGTTGGCAACCAATGTGGTAATAAAGAAGGTGTTTTATGCTGGCTTGGTAAATCTAAGTATTGAAAATATCCACCAGCTTTGGGGATTATCTGCCCCATTCTTTGCAGTTCACCCTAGTTGAGTGACCTCAGCTGGCCTCCACTGGGACCTTGGTCACACCTCTTCATAATCTTAATTACCTAATTAAGTCCAGTTTGCCTCTTGCTTTCAGGAAAAAAGGAGGAAATTAAAGGGCAGCAAGAAGGGGGGAAATGTGTTTTCTCCTCTATTTGTTCGTCCTTCCAGCCCAACCTGATGTAGAAAAACTGGGGTGTAGCATGTACTGCAGACAGACCAGCACTGGCACTCAAATAGCGTTAGCTATGAGGCATGTGCATGGGTCTTCATTTTTGCATTTGCCAGTTAGTCACCAGTAGCCAAATCTTTTGTAGGAATGAATTGTCAGATGCTATCTCCCCACTGCAGCGTTAACATAAGTTACCCGTACTTGCGTTACTCCTCTCATGTTAGCCTTGCTTGATGGAGAGTAGCCACACTAAGAAACCACCCTTGAACTACTGTGTTTATGTGAGCTCTGTGCTCTCTTATACGTTGGTTGACGATTTATGGGGGGTATCTTCCATGGTTCTTTACCCTGCAGTAACCCAAACAGCTCTGTAAATCCTTTCCCTGTAAACTGCATTAGAATTTGCCAGTCCTTTCTGGGCACATAACAGGAATTGTGGGAAGGCATTGGAGGACTATTGGCATCCAAGTGACCCTAGCCTGCCTCCACGCTACCGAGTGGTCATATTAGCAGCTGACTAGTTGCATTCACTTAAGTTTTAGCCTATATGCCCTCTCAAGCCAGCCAACTGAAGTTAATAGCACCACTGTAGTGGAATTAAGGGTTTGTGAGGATGGACAGGACTCAAGTTAAGGGCAACACTTGAGTTATAACTCAAGTTGACTTTGCAGGGAAGACGAGTCCCCAGTGGCCAAAAAAAAAAAGAGAGCTATCCACTAGCCTAGCCCACAGATAGTTCTTTAGCCACTTTTCTCACTGCCCCCCATCTCCCTTCTGAGACATTGTCAGATTCTGTAGGTCTCCCTGCAAGCTACATGGGGACTGGCAAGTCTGGAATTAGACTGGCTCAAGTGCTGAAATCCTCTGTCTCACTATTGACAGCACATGCTGCAAGTTAGTTCTTGTTATCTCCACAGCTACTCTTGACCTTTGAGGAAAAGAGAGGGCCCTTTGTTTAATTCAACCATATCGCTGTATATCAGGTTGGCAACACCTAGGGACATGGAGCTACAATTTTGGAGGCACTGTTCTCTTTTCAAATGGTCCGGTTATACAGGGAAAAAAAGGCGGAGGCATGGAAAATATGGCCTTTATCAACTGAACCTATGATATTAAGGATTGGGTAGAGTATGTGGCAGTGGAAGCCAAATCAAAGGTCAACTTTACAGCCACATTGTTATTGACCTATGCAGGAGTGTCAACAAAACCCACTGAGAATGACTGAGTGTCAACAAAATGAGTGTTGAATGTCAACACTCATTTTGTTGACACTCATTGAGTGTTGAATGAGTGTTGAATGTCAAAATGACTGAGTGTCAACAAAATGAGTGTCAATGAGTGTCAACAAAACCCAGTGAGAATGACATTGTTATTGACCTATGCAGGAGTGTCAACAAAACCCAGTGAGAATGACTGTAATGGCCATCATCTTGGCCAACACAGCAAAGATTGAGGTGGTGACCTCTATAGCTAAAAGCATGAGCTGCCCCATCTTGAACTGAAGAGCCAAGACTCTGAAGCTGGCCTGTAAAAGATTCACATTGTCTACGGATCAGGCTCAGATAGGGACCTGTAACACACATTCACCAATGTGAATTACTGGAACATGCCCACTTCTTCCTCCCCCACTTACAAACATTTTACCTTCCAAAATAAAAATCGCGCACAATAGATACTAGCGCATCTATTTTAAGAAAGATAACATGCAATTGTGATGGAGCACAGCAGTTTGTCAGAGAAGGCCTCATCTTCATAGTCACAGCATACAATGCTACATAAAACATTTAGCGATTAGAAGTGTTCTACGAGAGCAAAATACTTGATATTATCATCAGCTGACCCAGCAGTAGTGTTAACAGTAGGGGCTGAGCAAATGAACAAGTTTCACCTCTGGGATCAGCCAGCCAGCAGACAGTTTAGAACACACGTGAATTAGTTATTCTCAATTATTGTATGAAGTTATGATTGGATGGCCTCCACCTTCCATTCCCAGACTGGCTGATTTAAATCTTACAGACAGATTGCTGCTGCAGATACCCACAGAAATTGTATTTTAAATTCACCTTCCACAACTATTTGCACATCCAGTCACTTTGGGGGAGCACTTACACTTGTGAATTTTGCATGCTGAAGCCAATTGAACTTAATATTCATCAAAACATTATAGCATTTCTCCCAGCTTTAGCTCAGATGCTTCAGAAAGGAGTACATTAATTCAGCCCATTTGAGCCAGAGAGATCAGCCTGATGCAGAGCCTGCAAAGAGGGGCTGGGTGTGAGAAAAGAGGACATCTGCACAAAATTATTATAAATAATACATATAAATGATAATATCTTATAAATGAGTCCTTGTCCAGACATTCATACTTGCTGTTCACTACAATTCACTCCTTTGGCATATTCCCTCGGTTTTCTTCCATTCCTTATAAAGAGCTTCTTGCCTGTGGGGTGGGAAGGTCTTCCCTCTTGATCACAAATTCCTTGCTGAATTCATTCATTCTAAAAACAAAGGAGGCAGGGAGTCAGCCTGAAATTCCAAACTGCTTTGTTTCTGTTCTGTTTAGTTGGTTTCTCTTTAAAGGTCATTTGCAGTGCAAGATTCTCACTTGATCAATCAGGCTGAAAAATTTGCAGACTTTCTGCTATGCAAAAAATTAATTAGATTTGGCTGTATTATTTGGTTCATGGCAATGTTTTGATTTCTGAATGGCACCTTTACACCGAGTGCAGGGAACAAAAGGGTAATTATAAGGATGACACAATTAATGGGTGTATTGGCCATAAAGACGTCTGGTAATTTTTAACAGAATAATTATGTACAGAATCCTAGACCATTTTAGTGTTTGTTAGAAAACTAAGCCCATCCATTTGTGGCACTGGGTCTGTCTGCCTTAATAATGTCCAATTTTGAAATTTGTTGCTTGTAACACTGGATGGCAGAGGCCAAAAAGCAGCTGCAGGTGAATTCCCTGTTTTACACAAGAGAATGATATCAGGTTTATCACACAGTAGGGAAAAGTGAATAAGTGACTGCTTAGGAAAGTGTGCTGTACTACTTAACAGGTGGCACTAGCAGGTAAATGGACTGGATTTTCCCTCTCTGACCTCGTTGGAAGAAATCTTTACTTTTGCTACATTATGCAATGGGTGGGCCCTATAGTTAAAAGATCTAAGAGCTATCCCTTGTTGTGACATTGATTTTTGTTTGATCTAGGGGAAGTCACTTCCCCATTCTGAGCCACACGTCCGTGGGGATACAGATGGACAACTTTGCAAAGAGCTTTGAGATCTACCTATGAAGAGTATCATCATTACCCTAGAGCACTGATTTCAAAACAACTGCTTAGTGTTCCTGGAATAAGCCCCATAGCACTCCTGAGAGACAAGGAAGTATCAGTAGCAGATTTTATAACCAGAGACAAGTAACTTGCCCGATGCCATGGAGCAAATCAGAACTGGGAGTGGAAATAGACCCCAGGTTCCCAAATTGTTAATCCCATGCACTAAGCATCAGACTTCTGTGATGCAAGGAGACAGGTAAGGAAGGGAACAGAGCTCTCCTGTTGCTAGTTGGTTATTACAGAAAGTGGAATTAAAACTAAGTTGGGCTGATTCATTTCATGTCCTGTTACTGTGTAAGATACTGATACAATGAGCCATACAATGGGGTTGAATTGCATTTTATTCTTTCTGACTGATGCATGAAGCCCATTTGCACAGCTGCCAACCCCTCACCTTCTACATTGCTCATACTCAGACATGCTGCACAAGCTACAGAAATCTGTCTGAAGCACCATACATCTGATTTGGTCCATAAATGGTTATTAGCCAGGATGGACAGGGAGTTTGTCCCTAGCCTCTGTTAGCCTGAAGCTAGGAATGGGTGACAGGGGATGGATCACTTGATGATTATCTGTTCTGTTGATTCCCTCTGGGGCACCTGGCATTGGCCACTGTCAGAAGACAGGATATTGGGCTGGATGGACCTTTGTTATGATCCAGTGTGGCCGCTCTTCTGACTTTGAGCAGGGCCCAGCAAAGCCTAGGAGTAGATCTCTCTCTATTAAAACTACTGATATGTCTCCTGAGGAAGAAATCCACAAAGAGAAGGTAAGAACTGGTGCTGGTTGGTAACTTTTCAACTAGAGTGAGGGGGGTCACAAAATGCTGATTAGTAGAAAACAGCTTCTGGTAGAAATGTATCAGTTCTGACAAACCTTTTGTTGGGAAGGTTTCCCAGGTTCAGGCTGAAATTCCTGGTCAAAATCAGGCAGACGAATCCACCCCAGGACACCCAATAGCTCTGGGGTCAGAGCAGGTGTGAAGGCCATTTTCAACTCTCTGATCCAAATCAGGGACTTGAACCTGGATTTCCTACATTTCAGACAAGCACCCTAGCTACTGGGCTATTGGCTATTCCAGGCATGTTGTTCTCTCTCCCCGCTGTTTTGAAAGACCTTGGGTCCATTCTGCTTTGGCGTGGAAATGAATGTTGAAACGTCAATTTTCTTTTCTGTGAAACAGAATTCTTGTTTGCCAGCCCACCCTAAGGATGAATAGACGATTGCAAATACTATCTGCTGTTAACAACCTCCGCCCAACAGAAGTGATCCAGCCTCTTCTAGCAGCCACATGATTCCCTCCCCTCCCTCCGGTATGATTTTTAGCAATCAAAGAATTCTTCCATAAACATTGGTAGGAACATACGAATTGCCATTGAGGGTCCGACCCATGGCTCAGCTAGTTCAGTGTCCTGTTTCCAGCAATAGCTAGTACCAGATGCTTCAGGGGAAGGCACAGAAAACTTTGCATTGGGCAGATGTGGGAGAATCTGTTCCCCACATTACATTTATCCTCATCCCTTTATTTAGAGATTAATTTAAACCCTGAAGCATGAGGTTTAATCTAGGTTCCAAAATGTGCTGGCTTAAAGTATTAGAACTCTGGGTATGCATGCTCTCCATATAGATGTTCAGTCCCTCTTTTGACTCTTGTGAACATCGTTGCCTCAGACACACCCTATGGCAGTGAGTTCCACAGTTTAATTATGGATTGCATTAAAAAAAATTGATGTCCTTGTACTGATTTTGGATTTGCCACCTTTTAATTCAAAAACCAATAAAAGGAAATGCTTTTGCCAAACGCCACATAATTAAACTGTGGAACATACTGCCTCAGCATCTTATTGAGGTGAACTCCATACTTCACTATGGTTGCTATAGGCAGGCAAAAACACTTGGCTCCCACTTTGAGAATCTGGCAAAATTTCAGATGAATACTAGAAATCTATTTCCAATTGCAAAAATGCAGGAATAAAACTATAACAAGTAGGTTATCCAAGGACTAGCTTAGGAGACGTGGCTTTATTCTTGGCTTTGTCACAGACTTCCTGGGGGACTGCAAGCAAGTCACATTACTCTCTGGGTGCCATTTTTTTTCCATCTGTAGAACAGGGATGACAATGCTTCCCCACCTCATTGTGGATGTCAGTACTGAATAGCAGATCCAAATCCTCTTTTCCTAGAGGACTGAGACAGTCTTTGAAGGGCCTGCCATGTGCTATAAATCTGTGGATTGAGACCTTAGTCCCAGCTGCTTCTATGTCTTGCTGAATCCTAAGACGACCAGACAGCAAGTGTGAAAAATCAGGACCGGGAGGAAGCGGGGGGTAATAGGAGCCTATACAAGACCCAAAAATTGGGACTGTCCCTATAAAATCGGGACATCTGGTCACCCTACTGCATCCAGATCCTCCAAGATTGCTTAAGTCCACCAGAAAAAAAGAAGCAGTCAGCATGGAAGGATACCCCCTTTGCAGCAAGGCACAGGACTGGCAATCAGGAGACTCGAATTCCATTCCCAGCTCTGCCCCAAGCTTCCTGTGTTACCTTGAGCAAATGAGTGTCTCTTTGGGGGGTACAGTTCCCACTCTGTAGAGCGGGAATGGTAATATTCACCTCACAGGGGTGTTGGAAAGTACTTGTAGAGCCTTAGCTGGATGGGGCTCCAGAAGTGCAGAGAGGGATTTGATTTCGAATCTAAAAATCAAGCAGGAAAACCTCCTGCATTTTTCTGAAGCTGTCATTACCCATCCCAAAAGAGCAGAGAAGGGGGTGAATGATTCTTTTCTTTTGCTTTGTGTTTGACTTTTCAAGTGTTCTTTCCAGTTATGAATTTCTAACTTCTAATCTCTAATCTTTTTAGAGACAATCAAGTCAATGGAATTTACTTATAATCTGCCACCATAGTCAGCAAGACTTCACAGGAATATGTTTCCATTCAAATGATTTGGGGTTGGTACAGGGCCCTGATGGGAATTGTGCACTATCACAAGGGCGACTTTACTTTGAAACCCCTGCACAGACACTCAGAGTATGTCTGCACTGCAATCAGAGTGTGAGTGCAGCATGCATGGACAGACCCAAGCTACTTTTGATCTAACTAGCTTGAACAACAATAGTAGGGAATCTGCAGCAGCACAGGCTATACAAACCCACCTGGGTATATAGTTGCGTGGCTCGCCTGTGTGTCGCATATGCTGGTGCGGCTTCGCTCCTATTGCTATTCACGCTAGCTAGCTCAGAGCTAGCTCGGGGAAGAACTTTGAGCTTTAAGGCTGGGAGGGAAGAAATTGCTTCAAGCTTGCCCAGTTCCGTGCAGTGCTGGCTGGTCGATGACATTGGCAGCATACCAGACCAAGGAAAAAGCTCCTGCCACACAGGGTAGTAGAGGAAGAGCAAGATCAGCCCACCAGGGAGACACATTCCTGAGGTTTGGGCCCCTGGCTACACAGGCCTTTAATTCCAGGTCCCGATCAGATTCCCCGTTTATTTAAGAGGCCCTCACCTTTTGGGATCACGCCGTTACCGTAAGTACACACATGTATCAGAACAGGTTAGTCTACATCCAGCTATAACTTTAATGCCATTAGTCAACACAAACCTAGATTTGATTTCCATCCCTCCCCCGCCCTCACAAGATAAGCTGCAGCAGGAACACACTGTCCCCTGATAAGTAATGTAAACCTGTTTGTTGATTATAAAAGTGTTGCAAGCTTTGAACTCAATGGATAGGTATTAAGCTACAGCAGAAATCACTACATCTGTGGGGTTTAAGTCACTGGTTCTCAAATTTTTTTTACTGGGGACCCCTTTCACATAGCAAGCCTCTGAGTGCGACCCCCCCCCAATAAAAGAAAAACTTTTGATATATTTAACACCATTATAAATACAGGAGGCAAAGCGGTTTTTGAGGTGGAGGTTAACACCTCGTGACCCCCCTAAGGCATCCTGACCCTCAGTTTGAGAACCCCTGGTTTAAGTATTTCCTGTGCCGCCAGCCTTCATCTGTAAAGCCTTTTGATGGTGTTGGCATTAATAAATTTCTTCTGGTTTAGAAAAGAAATCTCATTTTGCGCTGTACCGTACTTGTCTTTGGGTAAAAAGGCACACCATGGTACCTGGAATATGCAGATGTTTGTAAATAGCACAGTGCAATTAGCTACTTAGCTTTACAATGAAAATATGATATATAATTGTGAAAACTAACAGATAATCATTGTATTGCTGGCCCTTCATGCCCAGTGTCCATTTACCATATTTTCAGGGGAGGAAGGATGGTTTTGTGGGTTAAGGCATAAGGCTGAGACCCAGACAATCTGGATTCTTTTCCTGTCTGTGGCACAGACTTCCTGGGTGAACTTGGGCAAGTCTCTTAACTAAGTACTTTCCTCTCCTGAGCCACAAAGGTTGCAATGGTTACAACAGCACTAGGAATGAATTAACCTCCTCCACTTCCCCCCACAAGAGATCACCAGACTCCAAACTACAGCTGGGAAGTTCAAAGGAACCTCAGGGGGTTCTCCCACCTCCTTTTGCCCCTGCTTTTCTTTTTTTCCCTCTCTTTTCCCCTCCCCCCCCCCCAAAAGTCAGATCCTAGTCAAGCTCCCAGTGCTGGGCACTCACTAGGCACCAGCAAAGCAAGCACGTGCTTGGGGTGGCACATTTCCAGGTGCCGACTCTGTGGATGCTCCAGGGCTGGAGCACCCCTCAGGAAAAATTGGTGGGTGCTCTGTTCCCACCAGCAGCTCCCCATGCCCTCCACCTCGCTCATCTCCACCTCCTCCCCTGATCCAAGATCCTGCCATTATTTCCTGACCATGGGATGGGGAAAAGTCTGTGATGGATCAGGTACTACTTGTGGATAAGCAATAGGTAAATATTGACATTTTTAAGTGACAATAAATAGTGCTTTTAATGTGATATTAAGGATTTGTTATTGATTGTTAGCTTAAAAGAACATCAGGCATTGAATGTCTGTTACAGCCCTGGCAGACATTTGTTAGTGAGATTTCTGCTTGTTGAACAAAGTAGAGAATAACTAACGCACTCCCTCCCCCCGCACTATGAAATCAGCTGTGCCAGGAGACCTAATTACAAGACCCCAGAGCCTTCTAAAATAGCTCAGTATTGCACCATAGGCAGCACCAAACCCTGCTCCTGACACATTTATAAAAACCCTGGAGTATCGGGGTAAGCTGAGGGGGCTAATTTTTAAGCACCTTGCTGAATCAGGGCCATAATGCAGACTGGCACAAAAAGGATGGATCTTGTTTCGTCTGCATTTGCTTTTGAAAACGGCACCAGTTGATGTTCCATCAAACTGAGCTTTCAGTTGGCAGAACAAATAAGTTGTGAATCATGGAGAATTTCAACTCTAACGGGATTTACACTGGGTTCTGCCCTAATTAACTGGAATTTCTTAAGGTATTATTTTTCCCTATGTTATAATATATATATATATATATATATATATATACACACACACATACACACACACACATACATACACACACACACACACACGATCACTGTCAGTTGCTTTTGTAGCTCTGAGTAAGAATTGCATTTTCCTTCACTGAAACGTATACACTTGAAATGTGATGGGTGAGGCGGAAACAGGTAGTCTCAGTTATAATATAGCTATATTGCATGTCAGGATTAATTTCTTGTAAACATAAAGATAGAAATGAATCGTATGGAGGGTTTTGAAAGAGAAGAGGGCAGTGGCCTTATGAATCAGGTTGTGGGCCATATGTATAAAGCTAAAGGGCTAGGGGAGAAATTCTTTGGTGGCTTACACCCCAAGCCAGTGAAGGGCTACTGAGGCATGTCAAACTGAATTTGGCCCTACATAGGTATGTCACTATAGCATCCTACATGAAGCTTAAACTACAGGACACCTCTGTCTGACTACAGCTTAGTGCAGCACAGCAGTTATTTTTGGTGCCCATGTGAAGGAATATGCCTTTTAGAGCTGGCATTAAAAGGCTCCCACCTCTTCTCCAGAAATCATGGATGTCTCTTACTCACCACACCTGAAGTGTAGTGACGCAGGCAAGGAGAGACCACCACAGGGGCGGATGTTCCATTTGGACATTTTCATTTAATCTGATTAAAACTTCAAAGGAGCAAGACAAAAACAAAATCACTGCAGATATTGTTGGGGAAAGTGAATGGTATCACCACAGCGCCCTCTAGTGTTGCTGTCATTGACAGTTTCTCGGTATTTCCATTATAAAACCACGTATTGCGCTGCTCTAGCCCAGCTTCATCCACTTCAGAGGTCAAGAGCCCCACCTGTTTCCAGCTTGTGTCTCTACATTAGTTTCTGAGGCTGGGTACAGACTGATGTGTGACTATGCTCGGTAGGCCATGATCCCATTGGACACGACAAGCCAAAGGTTGGGTTAGGTCAGTAAAACAAATGGGAGATCCTGCCCAGGGGCACCCCGGTGATTTGGTGACACTCTTCCTTCTGCACCAGTACTAAACCAGTTCTCCAGCAGGCAACATGTTGTTTGGGGTGGGCAAATCTTTCAGGGAAGACATCAAACCAATGCACTCACCACGTGCCTTCATTCAGTCCCCTAACACTACTTACAATAGAGGTGTTAAGTCCATGGACATAAGTCCATGAGTCTATGTACTGCCTACAGTTTTAGTTGTACAATGTGTTTGTCACTTCCTGTCTCAAACAGTACTTTGAGTTGTTGTAGTTTTTTTGTGCTGCTGCTTTCCACCCTAGAGGTAAGTTCATTTTGGCGGTAGGTAAAGAACCCCTTTTATACCCAGTACTTATCTCAGAGGGGAGCATATGAGGCTCAGTTAATGTTTGTAAAGCACCGAGATTCTCAGGTGAAAGGGGCAAAGGGTTATTTGAGGATGAATTCAGAGTCTGAGAGGGAAGCTTGTCATCTCATCTGTTCACCGCTCTATCTGGGGACAGAATATCAGACCCATGTTGTGGGGGGGCAAAGGAGAAATCGGTGAGAGAGGAAGAGAAACCAAGGAAGCTCTCCGAAAAGCTGTGGGATGAAGAAAGAAAAAAAAAAAAGTCAGCAGTTTTTATGCCTTTATGGGGGGTAATAGAGTAGGGTCATTTGGGTAGAAGCAAAGCCAGTGACAGTGCTAATAGGAGCTCAAGTTATATCTAGGGTACAATATTGTTTTATTAACAGCACCCAGAAGGAAAGTTGGTGCCTTCCAAAAGGTTAGCACTAAGGAGCAGTGCAGTGCATGTTTTTGAAGTATGATATTCACCTTTGATTGCTTAAGGGGAGAGATATACATACATATACAACCCACGTGCCACAGAGCTCTCAGAAAGAGGCTTCTGAGGGAAGAGGGAGTATGTTACAGAGCCAACCAGCCTGTCCCCCTTCCATATTGACCCCCGATCCTCAAGGCAGGTTCCAACAGTCTTAGTTCCACTCCCACAGCTTCAAACAGGAGCTAACACCACACTTACAATATTAATAAAAAAGGGAGTATATACTCCTCTCTTCCCTGCAGTAACTGAACTAGTTCCCTGAAGACACTAGGGATAGGTAATAACTCTGTGTCAGGAGATTCCAAACCTATCGCGAGCAGATAGCTCCAAGTGTGGTGGACGCATCCATGCAAGGGAAGGGAATTGGCGTTCTCTGCATCTGCACCTTTAAATATTGAGGCGTTTCCCTGCCATTCGGAGGTACAGTTCAGAGGCAGAACATTACAGAGCAAGTCACTGTACACACATTTGTACTCATGTGTGGAAACCGCTTGCTTTTTTGCCATCTGAAACAGACTGAAAAAATATGTTTTTTGTGCATGGGTGTGGGAGGAAAGAATATACACAATGAGATGTAGCTTATAGTTGTGCTCTCAAAGTGGTGGGCTCAGGCAGAAATGTTATGGGCTTGATTCTCCACTGCTTTGTGCCATCTGATTCAGTAGACTTAACATCCAGCAAGGTGGAGGACAATGGGAACCATGGCCTATAACTTGACCTTAAACTTTTGCTGCAGTGCCTGTTTGTTTCCCCCAAAGTTTGCCTGAACTACCCAATCACTTATTGGGAACTTGTCTGGGAATTGATCTCCAACAACAAACCTTACTTTCTGTTATTTAGAATCATTTTACAGAATAATGGTAGGTAAGCACATATAGAAGAATGCAGGCTACACTTCTAAATTGCATCCCAGCACTTTACCTATTGCCACATATGATTACAACCCATAGCTAGAAATCCTCTTATGTCTTTTTGCTTTGTTTAAAGCAAAGAAATCACAGCCTAAGTCTAAATTGTGGACTCTCTGGAACAGTGCACAATGCAATGGTTTAGCTTCCTCAGGGCATTTCTTTTTTAAGATGGTTGGTAGCTACTTGCACTGTTCCAGATTCCCTTCTGGATTCTTAGAAGGCTTCTCATTGTTGCCTTAGTCCTTGAAAAACCCTAGACCATGTTTGACTCACATGTCCTAACTGTATTCAAAATCCCAAGCCAAAGCTGCCCAAAGCTTTAACTCTAAAGCTTCTTAACTGGAAACCAACACATTTTCTTTCTTCCTTCAGGCAATGTCATAACCCAGATCTCAAGCTCTTTGCCAAATTATTATACAGGGTCTATTCACTTTCTCAGTGCAATTAACAGCAAACTGTCACTCATCTCTGAGTTGACAAACATAATGGATACAACTAACTCCAGTACCATGAGAATCTTATTTTGTTACCAATTCTCCTCAGAAATATTGAGTCACTCAGCTGGAACTGTAACCAGGGACTGATTATCTCATTCATGCCCCTATAGCATATTTTCCTCAAGAGTAAATGCCAGAGGTGAGTGCCCACTACTGAAAATGCTCAATTCCTAAATACCTAAATCAAACAGGAAAAACATACCCACAAGAGCAAACTTCCTCTACTACTGCTCAGCCTAAAACTATCTTCCCTCTGCTAATACACCAAAACACTGAGCATATTCCAGACACTACAGTCTTTTCAACTGTTACCCCCATTCTTTATATCTGTATTACATTAGGGCCTAGAGGTCCCAAACATGTAGTAAGAGACAATCTCTGCCCTGAAGAGATTACCTTTGCTCAGTGTCCTCTCTTTGGTGGAGATTCAGGTGTTTTTACACTTTGGGGTATATATCATCAGTATTATCCAAGTGTAAAGATATCCAGCTTCTTTAAGCACCAGCACAGATACAACAAACTTCCCACAGCCCAAGTCTAAGGGAAAGGGTTAAAGGGAAGCTTGCTTCAGACAAGTTCTAGAGTTAAAGTGGGAGAAAAACACTGGCTCTCCGGATTGATTGAGTCCCTGCAGCTGAGCTGGCTGGCTCGGCCCATCCCGCCCTTGCTATGCTGCAAATCCCTGTTCTCAGGGCAGGTAGCTATGATCCTTCCTTTAACCAGATGAAGTGGATTAGTTTCTTCCTTAACATCCCTCCTACAGTTTACTCTGGGGGAGAAAAGTGGAGAACGTGTGTTAGGTTTAGCACACAATGCATTAAAAACAAAATGGTAATGTAGAAGATAAAAGCAAATAATTAGTCTGTGTTGAAACCCTTCCATCTAATTACAGTAACTTCTCATCCCATGTTCCTTAATAGCATTGCTCTTTCTTCTGAAATCACTGTCCAGTTTTGACACTTATGTTGCCCCTCTGTTGAGCAGTAGCAGTAGACTTGCAGGACAGTTTCCCAAGGGAGCAGAAATCAATGACATGGAATCTGGGGATAATCAAAGTGAAACTTGTTTTATTTATACTACATCCATTGGTCCTAGCACAGAGGTGGGTCAAACAGCATCCAGGCAATCTTTTCTTTCAGCAGCCTCAACCCGATGCCAGTGCCCAGGTCTCAGGGACAACTCTGCCTCAAGAAATAACTGTAATCAGACACCAAAGCTAGGAGCAAACTCCCTTGCACAATCAAAATGTAAAGTAACACAGCTTGACTTCTCAAGAATAAACAGTTGCTTGCACATCAAGAAAAAGAACTTGGAAGATTATTGGTAACAGGGCCACCTGGGGACATCTGCCATAACAATAATATACATTATGACCCTTCAGTCAGTTTGCTGTCTCTCTCTCTCTACATTACTGTTTCACTCATCAAAGAATCAGTTACTTTTCTTTCTTTCTTTTTCTTTTTTTTTGTAAGTGTTAATGCTAAAATGCTAATTCTCATTTTTGGCTCAAAAAATGTTACCAGGCCTTCATGAAGAGATCCTGCACACTTGAAACACTGACCTGGCTAGTCTAGAATAGATGCCAGAGCTCTAAAATAGGTACTTGGTGGTTTCCCCACCACCCCTCTCCATTAAAACACCCTTGCTATAAAGATTTATGCTAGAGAGCTCTACAGACTTCTGTATCTGATATAAGCATTTATTGAAGGAGAGAAATGATTCAGTGGTGCTGGAAAATAATTTTATAGTGAGGGTGCAGGGGGGCTGAAGGTGGAACCCGTGTATTTGGGTTGTTATATTACTACTTCAAGCCCAGGGGAGTGGCAGCACCCCCAGCAGCCTCAGTTCCAGAACCTTGGAAATGATTGAGAGAATAAGTGTGGTTTTACACTAGTAACAGCGTGATACAGAAATGTGTATTTATACCAGTATTTGCAGTGTTGTTGTAGCTGTGTTGGTCTCAGACGGTTAGAAAAACAAGGTGGGTAAAGTAATATCTTTTACTGAGCCAGCTTCTATCTGTGAAAGAGACACAGGCCTTCAAGCGATGTAGCACTCTGACCTGAAGAGCAGCTCTGTGCAGCTCAAAAGCGTGTCTCTCTCACCAAGGGAAGTTGGTTCAATAAAAGACATTACCTCCTCTCTCTCTCTCTGTTTACACAATTTGCATTTCTAAACAGATTTGGAAACAAGGGGAAACACTGCAGTACAAGTTACAAAATAGATGGTGTAGAGCAAGAGTTCTCAATCTTGTCCTCCTCTAACCATAATATGCTCCTGATTTCCAGTACTGGTTTCCACAATGCTTCCAAACAACAGGGTGCACTTAGAGACTAGAGTTGGGGAGTCCTCACAAGAAAAATTTTGGTGGCGTCAGAGTGCGGCCACCAACTCTTGCTGGTGGCCAATCGGACAATTTTTTCTAAAATACTTAATTAACTTCAGGAAAAACAAATAAATATGCCCAGATACACGTCCAAATCACTATAATTTATTTATGCAGAGGATTGTTGTTGTTGTTGGGGGGTTTTTTTGGATGACAAAATAATCTACAGTTGTCTTTAGTCTTTACTGGACCTAAACAGAATAGAAATAAGAATAAGGTGTTCTGCACGTTTTGCTTTTTTGGTTGTTAGGTTTTTTCTAGACTTGCTAGCTAGTAAGTCTGCTAATGTTAAAAGTGATATTTGTTAATATCACTTTTCATAGCAGACTTACGCAGCCCTGGCAAACTGGGGGATAAATTAAACCCTGGATAGGGACCTGGGTAGGGGGCAGGGAGCAGTGGCGACTGAGGGTCTGGATGGAGAGCTGGAAGAGGCAGCAGGGGTCAGGGCAATGGTGGGGGGTGAACCTGAGGCCAGACCATGGGGTCCCACTGCATGGCTAGAGGAGGCAGTGGGGGCAGGGGTAATGTGTGTGTGTGTGGGGGGGGGTGATGCCAGGACTAAAGCAGGAAGCCCTGTGGCTGTGGGAAGGTCAGAGCCTGCCGCCCACCACCCCAGGGATGAAGCCTGAGTTCCACTGCCCTGGGAAGGTGGAGAACTTCCACTGATCACCTGATCCTACAGTGTCTGTAGCTCCAGAAGGGGGTAGGGACCAGCCCCTGGGCCTGAGGGAGGGGCCATTGTTTTGTTCCATCCCCCCAACCCATTCACTACATAGAAGGCTGTGGCCACACAAAAAGCCCCTGGTGGCCGCAGTGTTTGAGAAACGCTGAACTAGAGCACTGCACAGCATTCATTATTTACTCCTCACCACAGCCTATGGGATAGGTGTTATTGCCATTTTGCACATGAGGGGACAGACGCATTAAGTGACTAGTTCAAGGCCACTCTGGAAGCCAGGGTCAGAGAGGGGGTTGGAACTGAGAAGTGGCCAGGGGACCCTGTTTCATGTTTATGCCACCAAACCATATTCCTTTTGAAATAAATGGCAATGACCCCTCTGCATATGGATCTCCATTCTTCACCCTGGCACCACTGCTAGGACTGAAGGGAAAGCTCCTGGCAATATGGAGGTAGAACTCCACTTTCTTCCATCTCCTGGCTAGAGGAGTACACATGAGACGATTCTAAAACCAGCGAAAACCACCAGGGTTAGGATCCTTATAGTGCTCCTGCCGGGGAACAGCCTCACAATTCCACTGAAATAAACGGATAGCTCAGAGGGTAAGAAGCCGGGTGTCATATGGAAAGCTGCAGGTAATATATGAATACAGAGGATGTAGGATTCATAGCTGAAAAGTCTAGCAAAGTTAGAAAGGGGTTGCATCTAACATTAGTGCTTAAATAATTTCTGTTAATTGGGTGTGGGCATTTTCCCTACTATATAAAGACCCTAGCAAACATAATGTTGGGAACTACAAATTGAGACCAATAACTGTTCCCTTTTATACCGTATAGTGGCTCCTAAATATTTACATGCCATTCAACTTATCCAAAAGTACCTAGGTAAGCCAATCTACACATTCGGTCTCTTGAACAAAAGCAAAGCATTAAGCGGAGGCTACAAGATTCCTGATTAAAAAAGGAAAATAAAACCTGATTCCTGAAGTTGCCCTTCATACTAGAAGTAGGCAATCAAAGCCAAAGGCCAAACCATGGATCAGAAACCTTGAAATATACTTTTGCCAAGGTCAAAAAGTGAAAGCCTGATGAAAACATTTTTAATATTAAGAAAGGAAGCCTGAAACACCCAGACAACACTTTCACTCCTGATGTGTGAGTAGTTTCAGCTTCCTCATTTGAGCAGAAAAATCAATAAGGAGCTTTTTACAAGTCACCAGAGACAGGCTTGAACCAGCATTAGTGCTTCCTTATTTGTCTTCAGGGAAATATGTGCCCTGCTATTTCTTTAAAACTCAGCAAAGCTTAGTTAAGGTTACTTATCTGGCTAGGGCCAAATAGGAGCATGAGGTTTCATTGAAATAGATCACTTGTCTACAGAGAAACAGCCTGCAAATAAGGGAGTAAGAGAACACACCGTTATTACAGTCCAGATGAACACAGAAGGTGACAGTCTAGAGCTTTCCCTCAAATGGCTAGAAAGTAAAACAAATTTGCAAAATGAACACAAAGATTAATTTTTTTAGGTCTTTCCTCATTGGCTTTACACTCAACTCGACACCATTTCGGTTTGTCAGTCTGCAATGCAGTAACTTTTAAATGTCACATTTGATCAATTCCAAAATTACATGGAATGCTCTAGGTTATCAATAGCCAAACTCTACTGATATTGAGGACAATCAGAAAGCCAGAAGAGGGGAAACTGGGGACACACAGAGTTCCTGCAATCCAGTTAGCAAAGGCACAGCTTCAAGCTCATCCTTATATGCAGATCAAAGGACTGATGGGAGACCCATATTAAGAAGGTGAGATTGGATGGGATGGGGATGTATAGGTATTGGGTGTATTCAGAAAAGGGCACTGCTGGCCCATTGGTGAGCTATGTTGGAGGACAGTGTCTGATGAAGTAGCTGGCAATACTCATGCCTATAGTACATTGTAATGTGAACATGTACAATAGATCACTGAGTGTTGCAGGCATAAAGCATAAACATGTACAGCTGCCCCACCTTCATTCACCTGGAGTTTAGTGTCCTCAGCCATATCTTATGATCCTATGAAGCTCTGGAGATAATGTACAATGCAGATGTGTAATTTCAGTACCGGGCCATGCAGAGTGATTTTAAAGAAGAGTGGTTGTTACCTTCTCCTTCCACCCACCTACTTCAATTGACTAAAAGTCCAATCCTGCTTTCGTTGAAGTCAATAGCAAAACTCTCAGGGGCTACCAAAGAGTAGGGCCAAACCCCTGGAGAATCCAGAGATCCCTGTTAGTAGAACATAATTCTAAGCAGCACTGGCTTGCCAAGAAAAATAGGTTCACTACTTTCCCCATGTCCTGAACTCAGTGATACTATTAATTCAGTAAACTCCCTGACAAAGAAACATGACTACAGCTGGGAAGGAGAGGACAAAATGCATTGTCTGTGTAAATTGCAATACAGTTCTTAATAAATTGGCTTTGCTTCATAACTCAAATCAGCTGAGAGTTTATCATTCAGACAGAAGCCTATCCTACTTTGGTTAGGGAATAAGCAACTCACAGTTACTCCTCTCTGTGTAAAACTTGCAACAACAACATAAATTGGTGAATGCAAAAAAGTTTATTAGCATAAAAAATACATGTCCAGTAATCAACATTAAAACTGTTTCCCAGCATTATGTGTGCTCTCATTACAGATTCAGCATTTGCTCATCAGCTTTAGTTTATTAAGAAACCATACATTTTATGTAAACACATTCACAAGATGAAACTTGCAGACATGGCATCTCAGGTATCACATTTGCACACGTGAAGAGTTAAATAAGAGAACCCGTTACAGCAATATAAAAGTGGTCAGTGAAGCATTATACATTTGGATACAATAGTTTAGAAGAGGAAAACCTAGTAGAAACTTTTGGAACAAGGGAGGTAAGTAAAAAAAAAACCACAGATTTTTTTAAAGTATAACTGAGGGGATTAATATAATTCTGAAGAACTTCCCTTAATGCTTGTATAATCCAACTAATCTAAAGAGTGTTATACATAATGATGTAATTATCTGGTTCCATGTAAGCTCTGGGTGGTTAAGTCTGTTTTAATAGTATTAAAAATTGTGAGATATATATATACACACACACACAAAAAAACTGACTGGAAAGAAAATGAATGTTAAACTCAGGTCTAACATTTCTAGCTGCCTTTTTGATAGAATAGTAAATAGAGGTAGATGTCTAATATTAGTGGTCAAGCTATTCTAGCAAGAGCCTTGGGTGTATTCTCAAGTTTTTACTTTTGAGGCCATGCTAAAGTGGCTTCACAAACGGGAAAATCTTTCAAAAAGCCAGCCAGAAGACCTATGGTGCTGAAGGAAATAGTTTCAAATGCATCTGCCTACTATAAAGAGTGGAGTAACTGTTCAGACCACTGTAAAGGACACCGTTGCTTAAGCACTACAGCTCATGCACTTGTTTTAAGAGAAGTGGAAGTATGTTTGTTCATTTCCTATGTTTATTTCACACAAGCTGAATCATGGTTGCTCATCTGGCTGAAGACTAGTCTAAATAAGACTGTAGGGTGCCACGGCGGCGAATGTCACATGTCCAGCAATGGAAACCACCTCCCAAGGAATTGGCATGGCGAATATTCACTTTAATTGTAGAAATGCCTGTAAGTGAAAAATATACATTGGAGAACATAAAAAAGAAAAGAAAAAAGATTGACACGTTAGGCGCTGGTTAGAATTTTAAACAATGCTCAGAGGTCGCACATGGCTGCATGTGTGTCGTATGAAATATTTCAAACCCATTTGTTACGAATTCCTCTGCTCAGGACTGACTAAACTTCTAGCCAAAGTACAGAAAGCTAGGAACATAGTCTGTTTATTCCAGCCACACCCTCAGGCACATAGAGAGCTGGGAGCTAAGATACTTGTGATGTGTGTTACAATGTCCTGGTCAAAAAACAAAAGCGAGGCTTTGTTGTAGGAATGTGAAGAATCAGAAAAGCTAGTCTACGGTGAGGGCCGTTTTCTACAGGTGTCTCAGCATGAGGAATTGGAGTTTAGTAGATACAGAATAAGCTCTTTAAAATAGTGACTTCCTAGAAATTGGATATTCAAAATGTGCTCAGAGCTTACAACACATTTCCTTGGTCCACCTCAAGAGAAAGAGGCAGTTAAACTCATTTCCTGGGAACAAGTCGAGTTTCTTTTCATCCTTCATGTCTGAGCTATGGTTCTGCTCACACAAAATACCAAAAGACAGACTGAGATCAGAGCACAGAAAATTTCTCAAGTGTACATTCTCACTCCAGGGACTTCATTAACTTATGAGTTTGCAGCACTCTGGAGTATTGGCTGCTCAGAAGAGCTGGTTAGGTTGGGTTTTTTTCACTGCACCACTATAAAGTGACTGATAGCGAGTCTGTGTACTGGAAATTATTTGTTCGGAGTCCAGCAACTCAGGTCAGTGCAGCTCAAGTCTGAAGGATGTATCCTTGACTGGCACCAAAAGAGCTTTATGTTTTCAAAGCATTATACAGTAACTCCCCACTTAACGTCTTCCCAGTTAATGTTTCGTTGTTACATCACTGATCTGTTAGAGAACATACTCCTTTATAAGCAAGCATTTTGTGACTTTAATGTTGTTTGACTGTGGGGACTTGGAACCAGGGTGGGCCGGCAGCCCCCCTATGAGCTCCCATCACCCTCCTGCAGTGCCTCTCATCTGCCAGCAGCCCCGAGGATCAGCAACTCCCCGCTACATCCCTGCGTCTCCCACCTGCAGCAATCAGCTCTTTCCTGCTTCTCATACTGAGTCCTGCTCATATGCTCATTGGTACCATAATTTCATAGAATCATAGAAACATAGGGCTGGAAGGGACCCTAAGAGGTCAGCAAATCCAGCCTCCTTCACTGAGGCAGGACCAAGCAAATCTAGGTGATGCCTGATAGTTGTACATCCAACCTGTTCTTTAAAACAATGATGGAGATTATGCAACCACCTTTGGAAACCTATTCCAGGGTTTAGCTACCCTTGCAGTTAGAAAGATTTTCCTAAAAGATGACCTAAATTATCCCTTCTGTAAATCAAGCTTATTACTTCTTGTCCTACCTTCAGTGGACATGGAGAACAATTAATTAATCCCTGTCCTCTTTATAGCAGCCCTTAACATATTTGAAGACTTATCAGGTCCCCCTTCAGTCATTTTTTCTCCCCAAGACTAAATGTGCCTATTTTTTTTTTTAAAAAACTTTTCCTCATAGGTTTTCTAAGCCTTTTATCATGTTTGTTGCTCTTCTCTAGACTCTCTCCAGTTGTAGTGGGGTCAGAATCCAATTCACTGATCAAAATGAAGCCTTATTTTCCAGTCCTTTTAACAGAAATTAAACAAAAATACAACATACTGAGAGATGAAAAAACACCTTGATAGCTTAAGTCAAAATACTGTAGTTTTGTCACAATTAAGAAACGGTGAATGCTACTACTACAAGTGCTTTGTGGGATAGGATTAACATTCAAAATGATCTGGACAAACTGGAGAAATGGTCAGCTAAATAGGATGAAATCTAAAGACAAATGCAAAGTACTCCTCTTAGGAAGGAACAATCAGTTTCACACATACAAAATGGGAAATGAATGCCTAGGAAGGAGTACTGCAGAAAGGGATCTGGGGGGTCTTAGTGAATCACAAACTAAATATGAGTTAACAGTGTAACGCTATTGCAAAAAAAGCAAATGTCATTTTGGGATGTATTAGCAGGAATGTTAGAAGCAAGATATGAGAAGCGATCCATATGGATTAGGCTTGAACTGGAGTATTGTGTCCAGTTCTGGGTGCCACATTTCAGGAAATATGTGGACACATTGGAGAAAGTCCAGAGAAGAACAAAAATTATTAAACGTTTATAAAATATGACCTATGAGGGAAGATTGAAAAAAAATTGGGTTTGTTTAGTCCAGAGAAGAAAAGACAGAGGGGATATGATAACAATTTTCAAGTACATAAAAGGCTGTTACAAAGAAAAGGGAGAAAAATTGTTCTCTAACCTCTGAGGATAGGACAAGAAGCAATGGGCCCTGAATTGCAGCAAGGGCAGTTTAGGTTGGACATTAGGAAAAACTTCCTGACTGTCAGGGTGGTTAACCACTGGAATAAATTGCCTAGGGAGGTTGTGGAATCTCCATCATTGGGGATTTTTAAGAGCAGATTAGACAAATACCTGTCAAGGATAGTCTAGATAATACTAAGTCTTGCCGTGAGTGCAGGGGACTGGACTAGATGACCACTTGAGGACCCTTCTATGATTAGTTGCCAGCCATCTTCTCACACGTATAGAATGCGTCTCCAGTGCTTATCGATAAGATTAAAGTTTCTGAATACCCTTTTTCTAACATGACTGGGGTACTTGGATTCATTGAATCCATCTCTTCTCTGGCAGCAAATTTTCACAGGCTGTTCCCAATCCCCTTCCTAATATGCAGTATGGAATAAAATTCATTTGAGGTAATTAGTTTGAGTTCTCCTCTCTTCCACATGCCAGTAGTTGGAGGAATGACACTTTGCCCTGCCATAGAGTTATTCCCAGAAACTGTCACTCCTGTGACAGCCAACGAGCTGAAATACCTTTGTCACGTATTCTCAGCTTGCCTGGAAAGAATTCAAAGTACACAGACTGTTTCAAACTGAAACTCTAAAATTGTTAATGGAGTTTGGCTAGAAAGGATAAACAAGGCTATCGGAATGCATTAATGTTAGTTGTGTGCTCATATTCTTTACAAAAATCTCTAACCAAATCCATGTAAGTGGTGTACAGTAAGTAATTAAATGACCAGTGCTCACTCATGAATTCAGCAGCTAAGAGAGTTCTTTCATTTAAAGACAAAGTGCTGTAGTACCGCTTGTTAAGAGTGCAGCCTTCATTCGTAGGGTGTGCTATGATATAACTGACATCTGAAAATAATCCCTTCGACCTTGGTGTGCAAACAAAATCAGGACATACCTAGATTTTCAAACATCTTCTGAATTGGAGTCTCATGGACATCCACCATCACTCGTTTTTCATCCAGCATTAAGACATTCATGGAGAGCCATTTTGAAGACATCCATAGGGGGTGGTCTAAAAACATTAAAATGGTTCTCTCAATACTGCAGTTATACATTTTGTTATTTCTGGCTTACACACTGAAAACCAATGTGTCTTTAAAAAGAAGCAGCAGCAGAGTGAACTCAACATACCATCTGGGATAAGTGGCAATGGAGGATGAATCACTGTCCAGCCTGCTTTCTTGAAGAATTCAATCTGAAAGATATTCGATTTAAACATTCAGTATTTTATCACTGCCTCCCCAACTCTGCATTTTGTCCATGCTTTTTCCCCTCCCACTCCCCAGTTTACCAAGCAACATCCCTCTCCTCATTCAAGTTCCTTCTACAAATCCACTTTTCATGTAAGCACAATTGCGAATTCTTTCAAAGTTTAATCACTAAAGTATCAGCATTCGTTTTTGTAGATTTTGCATACTACAGATATACAGCCTGAGAGAAGAGATTTCATGTAAACACAGTTAGGCCCCACAGATTAAAATGGATTTATGAACGGTGAATGGTATTTCACTGCATATTTGTAGTAGTATTTCTTTTGTGTGTTACTGCACAAAGGACTAGTTAAATCATTGAGACTTCTATTTAAGGACATGAAATTTTTCAGAAGAATATATTGCTATTCTTCCTATGAATCATGCTCCACAGAAAAGGTGGAGCAGGAATAAACTGGTTCCTGGTGCAGCTTATTTAACAAACAGTACCAGTCTATGGGCAGCCTAGGGAATAGTTTATTTTTACTACATAATATTTACTCTAACTGTAAAATGTCTTCCTAAAACAAATGGGACAATTTGACTAAAGAAAACTCTTGAGACTGACAGATATTTATTAGTCCAGGACACAGAACAGTGCATGCTGGAGGGTGCTTTTGCAGGATCTCTTTGCTAAAAAGGAGCTCTGCTTCTGTACTACATGGGGCTGTGTTATACCATCAATATACTCAGCAGAGTTTTCAGAAACAAAAGGACAGACGTTCCCAGCAAGCGTACTTACATCAACTGACCATGTAGCACGGCCTCCTCTTGTGGTCAGCATTATGAGTAAAGAAATCCTGCTCCTTCACCTTCCAATGTTTGTGTGCACATTCATCGCTATAGATAGGCTTGGCAGTCTAAGCCACATAAGATTATTCTGGGGGGTAGGTGGGGGTCTTCAAATAGTGGCAACACATCCTTGTTGTTACTGAGTTTACAGAAGCATTCTAGATTGTAACTCTTTGCTGCAGGGGCACTCGTATCTTTGTTCTATGCCTGTACAGTACCTGATACAATGGAGTTCTGACTGTAGTCCACAAGTACTAACTTATGTATTTGTAATGTGCTATTAAACTGAAGTGTGCCCTCCTTCCCTCTGCCCTTGCACTGGTTAGAAGTATTAAATCCCAATCCCATAGCAAAGTACATGCTGGGTTTCTATGTTTGTCCTGGCTCTCTTTCCCCTCAAAGTATTTCTCAGAGTTATTTCACAGCTGAATGGGGAAGAGGGTTTCTGAATTTTCTTCCTATTGATGCAGCTTCAGTAACCATTGACAAAGAGGAGGGCTTTTAGAATAAATACAGCGAAAAAACACTCAGCTGAAGAGCTAAGGGATAATATATCATCTTCTGGGTCCAGAGAGAGAGGCTAAGTAACGTGCAAATGCTACAGAAGTAGAATAGCTATTTTATAGATTTTCCTTGAGATTCCATGCTGCTTAATATGCAAGAGGCAATTTTCATCTATTTACAGTCTACCCACATAATAAAAGGGTGAAGCTACATGTATCCCAGTTTCTAAGGGGGAGGAAGGAGCGATGTGGGGAGTGAAGAGCTGAACTGGATCATTTTTGTTGTGCTCAGAGGTGGAGTTCCAATGGTAGAGCCTATCAGAACTCAGGTCTAAAGACATACTTCACAGCCACCCAACCACTATGCAAATCTCTGCTCTCAGATTGACTGAAGGCCTCTAGCAGCACAAGAATTTACATGACTGAAAAAGAACTACATAGTTATGAATCAGTAATTGCATGGCAGCCATTTACTCCAGGCAAGCTGACTGCAATATAGTTTTGTTTCTTTCCTTCCCCCACACTTTGTTACTGTCTTACCTGGTGGCATGGACGATCTGGGTTGGACAGCACAAGACCAGGCCCAATGATGTTAAGCGTGGCATCAATGTGCATGGGGTTAGGATCTTTAAAAGACAAAGTATGCACTCTATAGTCTGATCCAAGATGTCTCCGCATCCACTCAATGCCTGAATTGTTGGTAACCTGGAAACGTGACCAATTGCAGATTTGGTTTTAGTTTTGTAAGCTACAACATACTGAACATTTGGTCTTGCTTACTTAACAAAATGTTAATTATTTGATACAGTGATTATAAAAACAGTTTGTGCACTAACAACCTATCACATCAGCTATGCTGCGTTCTCATCTTGCATATCAGACATTCCGTTTATACAGGTTAACTTTCACAGTCAACTATACTGTTTTAACTTTAGAGAAATTCAGTAACTAAAATATCAAGACATTATAGGAAGCAAACTGTCTACCTGGCTTCTCTGCACAAAAATATCTCTTCCAGCTCTAATGAAGTCAGCAGCATCAAAGCATGGCTCAAATTCAGTTGTCACAAATTTTCCCTGAGCAGCCAGTTTGTGTCGGTCTTGTACTGAGCAGATGGGGTAATCCTGGTTGAGAGAAAAGACGAAGCATACATAACAAGTTTAGCCTGGTGGAATTACTATCGGGAAAGCTTTGATGCTAGAAGTATGTTGGAGTTCAGAAAATAGCTATGTTTATATTGATATCTGCCATGTTCCTGGAAGTTAATGTGGTTTTCTTGTTTTTGGAGAGAACACAAAGAAAGCATGAGTGAAGTTCACTGGCGTACAGGTTGAAGTAGCTGGAGCAATCAGCAGCTTATCAAGTGCATTCAGGAACAGGTGGTTTTAAATAACGAATTGTTGCATACAAAAAATGGACTGCCCTTGAAGGTGGTTCTCTCTGGACTGACATTACCAAACTTTGATACAGGATGCGGTTCAGTTAACAAAAAGCCCTTGTGTAACTGTCAGCCTAACAAATCCTTACACACACTGTGTGAGTAAACAGCTTGCAGGCCTAAAAGTCTAACAAAGCTGCACTTTGTGCTTTTGTCACATTTTAGAATGGAAAAGCCACAAGCCCCCGCAGCCCCAAAGACAGTACTTTAACCTAGAAGGTAAGACCCTCCAAGACTATTAAAATACTTATAGCATCAAAGAGATATGGTAACAATTAAAAACAAATCATGTGAGACATCCCAGAGTGGGCACCAAAGGGCCAATGCCTTTGCTGAAAGACAAAATATACCACAAGGAATGAAAGAAGCTGAATAAATATGCCTTGAAATATGCGGTGAGAGCTGTCTAACCCAGCTTTGGCAGGCCACGAGCACTGAGAAAGCTTCACCCCCACAACCAATCTTACCTACTACAATGAGGCATAAGGTAAAAGATTTCTCTTCTGTAGTCAGCTCAGAATATTCGGGGCTTTAGATAGCTACCAACATTGTGAGAGCCAGTATGTAAAACTGGCCTTTGGTGGGGTATAAGGTAGAAAGAGTCATTGCAGAACTTTGAAGGAAAGCAGCTGCAAACTACATTAGCTGGTGCCTCTGCTTTTTAATTTTTAAAGCAATTTATAAATAATCTTCATAACATCTCTGCAAGGTATGGGTTATGCTGTCCTCTTTTTACAGTAAGTCATAACTGTTTCCTCAAGTTTACTGGAAGAAAGTCAGATTTGGAAGATGAGGCAACTCAAAATACTTCAAGTTCATTTTAAATAAAATGATAGCTGTAGCAACACACCTTCAATGGTCTTTTCTTACTAATGATTTATAGAGTTATAGCCATTAACCAAATCTGCTAATATGGAAACTTTCCACTGACTTCTGTTGTATAGTAACTGCAGTAAAGGAGGGCTTACACCGGGGTTGCAAAACTGTATGGAGGGCTGGGTAGGGAAAGCTGTGCCTCCTCAAAGAGTTGAGGCTCCGCGGGAGTGGGAAGGTGGGGGAGGGGCTGAGAGCTCAGGTGGGCCAGACAGGATGTGCCCGCGGGCCGGATGTGGCCCACTGACCATAGTTTCCTCATCCTAAATTAAGACAGAATTCCTTGAATGTGAGATTTAAGTCATTACACAAAATTAAAAAAGCAAATTATTTTAAAAGTCCCAATTGATTTCTTCAACCAAGAATACTTCAATAAGATTTTTAATTTGAACATCTTTCACCTTAATGAACAGAGAAAGGGCCAAAGAGTCTTCAGTAAGGTAAAATATCATGGATTATTCTAGCTGGTAAGTGTCAAGGACAAGGTCTGGTTAACATTTAAAAAGAAAAGAAATTCTTTACTTATCACAACAATACAACCTGATATATGACCAGGTCTGCAGATTTTAGAAGTCTAGATTACTTTTCACCACCTATGCTATTTTTTACATTTCTCTTCCTCCGGGTAATGAAAACAGACTGGTTCATTTAGTTAGCTATAACCACTGACAGTTTCATGTTTGGTTCTCACTTTGGGCAGCTCTTGTGACAGAGTTTGGGCTAGGAACACTGCATGAGAACATTTAAACCCCATTTTAAGCTCCACCAAACCTTCCCCCCAACACACAACAAAACTACAACACCGATTTCTTTTTATTTCAACATTAAAAGAAAGATGTTAATAGTTTTGTAAAGTTTCCCAAACCTAAACTGGAGGCTGAAACTAGCCAACAGCAAATTCTCTGAAAACATCCCCTGATGTTATGAAGACAAGGTGAGTGATACCTGATCATAGAGTTCATCAGCCATTGTGGGTTTGGGTGCAGTTGTCCACTTGGCACCCCGGTGGAAGTAGTCTTTGATGACTGGCCTGTATGCTCTGTATTCAAAGAAACGAGCACGCCAAGCCATTGGTGCTTCGATAATTTCATTTCCAACTACCAATAAGATGTCTCTTGGCATGGCAGCATACATACCTACAAGGAAAAAACACATTAGAGCTGATTAGAGTATTTGGACAGTTATTCCAGCCTAGGGATGCATGCTTACAACCAAGACAATCACTGAACTCTTGAACGAATTCACACAGGAAAATGATAAAAGACTAAAACACCCCATTACCTGTGAATGAACACTTTTCACAAAGTGACCACTCTTTGTCTGACCTATCCGTCCTCACACTCAAAGGAAACTGGCACAAAACTTTCAAAAGGCAAGTGTGGAGCTTAAATTCATAACTTTGCTAGACATTAAAATCATGGTCTGAACAGAGACAATGGATTTATGGTTTATTACTAAAATCTGTAATCCACCAACCCCCTCTTTTTGTCCTATGACTGCAAAGGTGTTAATGGGCTACTCTACCTTGAATGATTCCTTAGAATACGTACTAAGTACTTATGCTAAAATGAACAATCCTTTCCCAGACCTGAAGAAAGCTCTGTGTAGCTTGAAAGCTTGTCTATCTCTCCCTCAACAGAAGCTGGTTGGATAACAGATATTACCTCATTGCTCTGGGACTGACAACTACTCTGCATGCTACAAGCAAGAATGTCTATTTTCAAAAAGACAAGATTGCTTAAAAAATTAAAAAATTAAAAATTTAAATCTACTGTTACCACATCTAAAATTACTAGAATTGAAAGATTACAGAAACATTTCTCTAATCTTTCAATTTGTTCACTTTCTCCATTGGATGACACTGTGGGCCATCATTTTTTACTATTGCCCCTATTTGTGTGGGCTTTCAAACAACTACAAAGAATTTTTTTTAAAACCATAAAAATTGGAAAGGCAATTCCCAATTATTTTTCCCCATTGGGTAAATTTAAAAGTGACAATGTCTCTATAAAACAGATAGCACACTTCATGCACTTAACAATATGAAGTTGCCCAAAGCCTGTTTCATTACCAAACCAAAGCTACCCACAATCTACAGATTTCCAGAGTATCACTGGGTTAATGAAACTTATCTGGGGTAATTATTAATGAACTTTGCGAAAGGCCTAATTTAAAACATTTAGGTGAGACAGAGGGGTTCACCCCTCCTATACAAATAGAAAAATGGAAGAGAGATGTGAAAAATATTTAGGAATTACATTTGAGTGAGTGGTGAGCACAAACTCCAAATGAAAAATGCTAGACTATTTTTCTAACTAGGAAGTCAATATAACATATCAGACCAGACCACTAAAGCACCATTACCATAGGTGACCAGTTCAGAAGACAATCCTACTCTATTGCAGGGAGATGGACAAAACCTTTTACAAGAAAAATAATTTTCCTGTCTAAGATGCTAAGAGTTTTCACTGTCACTCCTTGATTCCTGAGAAATATTGGTTTAAAATAGAAAAAAAAAATCTAAGGACACATTTGACATTTAAAATAATGAGAGATCCTGCAGCTCGGTCACCACTAACAGCAAGTGGTGAAGGAGTTTCACCTGTTTGTCATTTTGATCCATGTTGTAAGCAGTGTTTAGATTTCATAAAAGCTCTTGAACTAGAGGCGATCTCTCAAAGGCCTGCTAGCCTATCCCACAGTAAAATGGAAAGGATCAACCTCATTGAACTAGGTGCCCAACAGAGATATTGTAAGTACCTCAGCTGGAAAATGCTATCTACCTGTGGACTCAAAGTCAGGTGTTTTATATTTGACCGACCAGTCAATTGGTTCAGGCCTCTTGACAATTACTCCTTCCATCTTCAGAATATTGCACATTTCTTCAATTTCAGCAACAGCCTTTTTTAAGTGATCTCTGGGGAAGCTCTGTCCTCCAAACTTCTGATAGAATCCCCAGTTCTTTTCATATGTGTTGGCCTGAAAATAAAAGACGACAGAGAAGTGGCCATAAGAACACTGTGATATTTGATTATACTTTATACAGTGCAGTTGATTGTGGTACAGTATTTACCCATTACTGTTCTTGCGAAAGGTTTCTCAACCTTGTTCCTCTACTGACTTCACATTTGCCAACTCATGTTCCTTATCTGTACCTCAAAATGCTTTGCAGCTATTTCTACATTACTTCAGAGAAGGCACAGAAAGAACTGTGGTTACCAGACCCTCTCTAGCATCTAGGGCAGGGATGGCAAACTACACAGTCTCACGGCCTCAGCATGCCACGCGGATAGTGCTCTGGCCCGTAACTCCTGCCGGGCAGCGCTACAGCAGCAGTGTGGCTGGCTTTGGCGTGGCTGCGAGCTCCTGCAGGGCAGTGTGTCTAGCTCCGGCGGGTCACACAGAGCCAGACATGCTGTTCTGAGCGGCGTGGTAAAGGGGGCTGGGATAAGGGGCAGGGAATCCCAGGGGCAATCAGCAGTGACAGGGAGCAGTTGGATGGGGCAGAGGTTCTGGGGGCGGGGGCAGTCAGGGGATGGGTAACAGAGGGTTGTATAGGGCATGTGAGTCCCAGGGGTTTGTCAGGGGGCGGGAGGGTGAATAGCAGTCAGGAAAACAGGGATCGGGGGATTAGGTAGGGGGTAGGGTCCTGAGGGACAGTTAAGGTATGGGGGTTCTCTGGAGGGGGCAGTCAGGGGGCAAGGAGCAGGGGGGGTTTGATGGGTTGGAGGTTCTGAGGGGGGGCAGTCAGGGGGAAGGAAGTGGGTTGGTGGGGCAGATAGGTGGCAAGGCCAGGCTGTTTGGAGGGAGACAGCCTTCCCTACCCGGCCCTCCATACAATTCTGCAACCCCGATGTGGCCCTCGTGCCAAAAAGTTTGCCCACCCCTGATCTAGGGATTCAAGACAAGGGAACAGGAGAAGGCTCATGACTGCAGATAATGCCACTAGGACAGGAGTCAGCAGCGCTTAACATGTGTATAGTATTTTAAATACTATTTGTGTGTATAATTGATATGGCTTGTGCATCTATGTTCTTGAAAAGCATGTGTGCTTCAGTGAAAGACTACGTTATGGCAATCTGCCTCTGAGTGGTCAGTGAGGTGCATGGCTCAGATAAACAGTTACATTTGTGTCTGGGGTTAAATTTCAGTAGTATACGTTGAGACGGTTCAGATATACAGAAGATAAATAGCTCCAACGCCAGTTACAGTCTGCATGTACCGTCTGCTGCCAAGATTAAGAGATCTACAAATAGCAGAAAGAGACCTGAGAATCAAAGTGGCCTGGAATGTGAGAAGAGTATAAAGTTCTTCACAACCTGCAAGTTCAGCGTTTATCTTTCAGAGAGAATTTTCGAGCTATTTCATCCATTCATCTTACATCTCTTCATACAGATGTGTCCACTCTGTGTGACCTTATTACTTGTCGCCATAAAAGGAGACCAGTAATCTAAGCAGAGAAATACTTCCCTCTAGTCAGAGAGCGTTCCCCTCAGAGTGACCTCCAGAGCCAGCTCTAGACATAAGCAGAATAAGCAATTGCTTAGGGCCTGAGCAGCTCAAGGGACCCACTACTTGCTTTTTATTATAAATACTTGCCTGTTTTAGTTGGGGGGGGGGGGACACAAAAATATTCCTGCTTAGAGCCCCCAGTGGGCTAGCACCACACTGGCTGACCCGACTAAAGCCATATACCAAAGAATAAATAACTCCATCTGTGTATTATGGCAATCTGAGTTCAGTCACGATTCTTTCATCCGCACCATCTGTTACCATTTTTCATTCTACAAACATCTCTCAACCCACATCTGAAATCTAATTCTCTCAAAATAGGATCATTAGGACAGCACCAAGACTGAGGGTTTTGAGAAATATTCACTTCACTGAAAGAAAGAGAACTTAGTACTGGGGCTCACTTTTCTTTCACAGATGCAAACACTTGGGAGGCACTCTGTACATATGCAAAAAACAAAGAACTGATTTGAGAAGCTGTAGTAGCAGTTGTGTGCCTGAACAAGGACTTGAACCCTACGTGAGTGCAAAATGAAATGACTAAGAGCAGACATCCTTCTAAATTGCTTTTTTATTATTACTTATTTATTCTCCAGCATTGCCCAAATGCCCATGTCAAGACAGGGACCTCATTATGCTAGACACTGTGCAAACACATAAGATATGTAACTCCACCCTGAAGAGTTTACAGTTTAAGACCCAACAGACAAACAGTCATAGAATGGCCTGGAGGGGAAATGCCAGTGGTACAGGTTTTGTTACTTGTTTCACTGACTTACCGTGCTCCCTTCTATCCTGTTCACTCCACAGACGTTTTTACTTTACTTTTAATTTTCTTTTATTCCATTCAGTCACTCCATCTCAGTCTCTCACATCAATACTGTCATGTACTAGTTCTGTTGATGTCGGGGATTCTGAGGGCTGACAGTTGGCTCCCACAGTGGGGCAGAAGGGGACTTATGCCCATACTTTGGGGAAATAAAAGTGCTCTGGAGGGGAAAGGGGCAGAAGGTGAATTCACTTCCACTTGTCAGACCCAGAGTGAGAGAGACACTATAACCATGTGCCTAGAGCCCCTGAGCTTGTGATGATTTTGAGGTCTCTGCTTTCATTTTAGAAGGATTGTGTTTCCTGCCCTCATTGTGGTGAAGAAAAGCCAGAAAACATGGCCAGAGGATCACTGGTGCAGTGGTGTCTGCCACAGTCTGCAGACAGCCAGAAACAACAGCTATGAGGGGTGTGAACTGCTCTATTGATCTAACAAGGCTGTTAACTCTGAAACCCACTGCTCTGAGAGGACTCTGCCTCTGCTCTAAGGGACTGTATGAATGTGTCCATCACAGCTGCCAATCTGTTGTGGCTCTTCTAGAGTGGTGTAAGGAGAGGTCACGCAGAGTGGAGTAGATGGGAGCTGGGACCGCCCTCCTCTGCAAGAGACTCCAGCTCTCCTGCACACAGGGAACAATGTTCATGGGATACAGCCAGCCTGCCCCAACAGGACTCATGGTCAGCCCTCCTCAGCAGTCCCTACCACTGCCTCCCTGAGGAGCAGCAGGGCCTTAGCAGGCGGGATACAGCATTGAGATGGGGCTGTGACCACATTGTGGGGGTGGGGGAGGATAGGCAACAGTGCCCCTCGAAGGCTTCCCAGACTGACTTTAGCCAATGCTGTCACTCAACACTCTGCCTGCTACTTACTCTTGCCATGGACCTATGGCAGTAAAGGAAAAATCCAGCCACTTGCATGGAAGTTTTAAAATTGTATGTGTCCAAACACACTACTCAGTTCTCGGGTATGGAAGGGACAGAGGCTTCTGCAGGGCCACCCTGCCCACTGGTTCAAGCAGCACCTCTTGCTTCCTTTTGTGAGCAAAGCTATTTTCTTTTCCAGGCAAGGTCTGGGTAATTTGATCACCTCTCAGACTTTACCAGCTGTTCAGAAGAAGACATGTGTTGATCATGTGAAGTGCTCAGCATTCCAATGGAATCCAGTTCAGTTAACAAGACAAGTTTGTCATACAGGATACATGCAAGTTATTTCTAGAGCTACCAAGGATATATCTGGGTACAGCAAAGACTAGAAAGTCCTTGCCCCTTTTCCCCTGCTACACATCCTGGCTCACTTGGTTTTTCCTCTCCCCTTCCCTTGCCAAGAAATAACAGAACATGTTATTAACAACAGACCCATGATCATGGATCACCACGCTGATCACATAATCTGGTTACAAAACTGGCTTAACCAGCCTAGATCACCCTAATGTAAAGATGATTCTGCAGTGACCTACACACCATCCTTGCTCTCAGCATAGATGGGGAAAAGGTGCCTGGCAGCAATGTCCTGATATTACAGTGACTTTGGACTGAAATTTCAGTCTCCAATGAAAACTTAGAGCACCCTGAGGGTTGCTCTGATTGCAGAGGGAAAAAAGGCGGCAGGGCAGCACCAGAATCAGAGACGAGCAAAGAGCTTTAGACTGTCTTGCACACCACCCCATGACTTGTGCTCTGTGCGTTCTGTTGTACCTGAGAAATTGACCAAGTGCTTTTAGAATGTTGAGGTGCACTTTGCACACTTCTGCACAGTCCTCTGCCTTCTCCCAAAGCTGGACACAACACTGAGTCCTCTGACATCATCAGGCAGTGCCGTTCTAGGGAGGGGTGATCCTGGGCACCAACTTCCGGAGGATGCCACCACACCACTGCGCTTTTTCTCCCCCTGCTCTGATTGGTCAGATTCCCCCCTTCCCTCCCCTGCCTCCTTCCTCCTCCACTGATTGGCCAGCTGAGTGTGGGTTTTGGGAGGCAGAGTGGGTTGATTCAGCCACTAGGTGGCGGGGGCCCACAAATACGTTTTCTGCTCTAGCCAGCTAGAGCCACAGCTGCCTTCAAGTCCAGTCAGACATTGTTTCCTGTGAGCTACACCGATCTTTATACTTCCCACGATACAGCCCAAGAAGCAAGTAGTATGGTTCACATGCAGGACAATCTCAATAACCCTATCAAGAGGAACTTGAATAGCTTTCACCTCGTGGGCTCTTCTGCATCTCCCCTCTGTCAATACCAGGGTGAGTGTGAAAGAGTTCACTATAGGACACAAGGCATCCCATGAAGTTTTGAATCTATCCTTCCTGGGAGACTGCAGCCATCTTAAGCACATGGGATCTTGGATTCTGCTTCCATCAGCAGCCTTGTCTGTTTAAATTTCCCTTTTCTGTTACAAAAGTTGAAATGGGAGAGTAATACTTGTGCTAGCCACATTGCAAGACAGGTGACAGACATGCCGATGAAGCAGCTATACCATCTTACTTCTGACTACCTACATATAAGCTAGGATACTTCAGTAGAGCCTGAAAGAGTCACTGCTACAATATTAAAAATGTTCCTCATTGTAGCTTACCAAAACTCTATTGAACTGCCCTATTTTTTCTTCACACAGTCAGAACCTATTTAAAGAGAAGCTCTAGCCTTTCTAAGCATCTTGCTCCTACCAGATTTAGTGATGTCAGAGCCAACATTTGACATCACTTCTGTGTAGCCAACTGTGGTTTCTAAACACGGTATTGTGACCTCACTAATGACTCCAACTGGAGAAATTTATATTTACTTACTTACCTGATAAGCAATAAATGACGAAATACATTACTGACGAAAGTCTATTTTAAGTATTCACATTGAGTAAGAAACGGAATACAATGTAATAAGTTTCGTATCTAGTTACATATTTGATGTAATGCTAATGTTCTCCAGGATATGTTCAAATTAGATTTAGAGACGATTCCATAAAGAGGAAAGAGACTCATGTCAAAATAATGCAGAAGCTTGTTAATACAACATTTTATAATTAGATAAAGGGAAATCGTTCTTCTCTACTTAATAAAGATATATCAGAGAGCTGTAACAAGGCCTCTTTACTAAGAATTCATTATTTTCACAAAATATTTATTAGTATTCTCTGAAGTACAAAATACTTGTATGGTTCAAATATTAGTTTAAAAGTGAATTATCACACACCACCACATCTAGGATGTGGGATTTTTTTTTCCAAGTTCAAAAAAAATCTCCCTTCATTAGGGTGAAATAGCAAACCTGTCATATGATACTTATAACGCTTTCCCAAATATGGCACTGATGCTTATGGAGACACTTCCACATGCTTTATATGCTCATTAGGCATCAACTCTAATTATATCCATCTCAGACATGTAGTGGTACCATGCTTCTATTCATTCTTTCCTCCTTCTTATGCCATGCACATCATTTACAGATTACAGCCAAAAGACTAGCGTGAGTGCCAAGCCTCACAGATTGCAACAGGATGCGGTGACTGCAGCCATGGTTTACTGCACAACAATTTCAAGTAAGTAGTTTGCATGAATATTTGAGACAATATATCAGCAGCTGAACTGCAGTGAGGAAAGAAAAACTATAGATGCAAAATACATATGAGTAAGTGTGTCTTAGGAGTTCTGTATTCGCTCACTAGGTGTGTACCACATACTCTTGCAGTTTTCCCAAGGGGGTTGTAAACCCCACTGTCTTCCCTTTGCAGAATAGTCTCATGACACTCTATTTGAAATTTCTTGAAAGTAGCAGTGTTATGAAAGTTGCCTATGTTCTATGAGGACTTGTTTAAATACATGGAACTTTGAGGCTTTTTCAGAATATCAGGCCAATGAATGCTTCCAACAACATACAGTACTTCCTCCAGAGAATTTAGTACTTTAACCAAAGATGTGAAATTTGAGTTAAGGATGAAATTCTATACTTGACATACCTCACTGTGCTATAGATATTGCAGCTGACATAGGGGGCAAATGGTTAACTAAAACTAAATGCTCAAGCAAACACTAGAACTGGATTAAAATGTAATAGCAACAGCAGCAGCACGTGTTTTAATATTTACCAGCCTTAGAAATACAGTAGTTTTAATGAGGTTAAGGGGATTTGGCAAGTGTTGAGAGGATAGAAATTTGCTCATAATATCAGAAGTCAGCAACAAAGCAAGACAAACTTTTCTTCATACCCTTTAGAGTTCCTTTATGACATATAGCTATTACCTCAGATGTTTTTAAAATACTACTTTTTCTTTTAGATTATAAATAGCATGTTTTGATTTCCTTCTTTTTCTGGAAGACTGGGAACAGTTTGGAGGGACAGAAATGGGATATCAAAGCTGGAAGCTGCTGCTCTCCTTGGATGAAATCCAGGCTCCATTCAAGACAATGGCAACATTTCCTTTAACTAGTCAGTGGTACCAAGGTTTTACTCCAAGCGTCCACATCACAGGAGACGAGGGCAGTGAATGAATCTTATGTTTGGAGCTGAGGGAGGAGCATTCTTTACAGTTCTACTGAAACCTAATCTCTAAACTCCATTTCTGGAAGATTAAAAACCTTTTCATTCCACTTTTAGAATAAGTAAGTGAGCAGAAATCTGCAGTAGTTTAATTCCTCTTTTAAAAACATTTCAGTTCATTTGTAATTAATGGAAGATTTTAAACATATACACCAAAAAATAAGTTGCAATAAAAATAAAGCACCTGAAAATAGAACTAAATTTGAGAGCCAAGGGTTCGATCATGTTTGTTCTGCAACCTTAATTCAAAATACACTTGGAAAACTGACATTTCCATACATTGTTTCCTCTACTGTCTGGGATTTCCAGTGAAAAGCTTTCTATTTAAATAAAACAATCCTCCTAACTTGTACCTAGAACTTTATACTCTGTCTGAAAGCATAGAGTGTCAGTGGCCAGACTAGCTATGACTATAAGCCATGCACTCAGCCAGAAGGAATAGAAGGCAAGTGTACTTGCCCAGAAGAATCTTCCTCCGGCCTAATTTGAACTGCAGAAACTGCCTTACTAATTCTACTAGGGAATATGTCGGAACAGAAGTGGGATCAAAACCCGAACCCATACAGCCACAATACTGAAAAATAGGGAACTTTTATGTATGCAGATCTGGATGCTGCCTGAATCCTTGTCACAAGGCTGTTTTGAAGACAGTAAATATAACTCCACTATGATGCCCTGGCTAATTCAGAATCAGGAAGTAAATGAGAACCTAATTACACTGGGTTATGGTAACAAGCATCAATACAAGTTTTGATTCTTAGAACATGCCTCTGGCCAAAGAGAAAATGATGGTCATCAGTAGAAGAGAAGAAAAAGGTAGCTTTCGAACTTTCTGCAACCTTAGTTCATTTCCAGACTGTGCATAAGAGACTTGAATAATGCACATAATAATCAAGCTAATAATGGTCACAATTTTTATCAACTCTAGAATTTGAGTTAAAAAAATGCAGTCGTTCTAGTAGCAACACTTTGGTTGAACATTGGTATTACAGTATTCTGAACTCTATTTTTAAACTTCTTTTTGTAAACTCTGTATGTACCTGTAAACTAAAAGAACTTTTATACATAAAAAGGCATTTTGTTTTTTTCAGTATAAGAATTTTACCTTAACCTCCACAGAAAAAGGAGGGACACAGGCATTTTCAGCTCTCCCCACAATTACTTCCTCCAGGGGGTCCCATTCATTGTATGAGCAGACAGGGCAGTCCTCAGGAACAGGGGCAGTGGCCTTGTTGTCATCAACAGCACAGGACTTCTGGGAGGCAGCAGCTGCCTGGGTGCTCTGGAAAGTTCGCTGCACCCATCCTGTAAAGGTTCTTCCAAGCTTAAAGGGAAGGGGGAGGAAAAAAATCAGCTCTACCACACAACTCTATCACAAAAATAAGAGGAGAATTAAATACCCAGGGTATTTTACAGAATATTTTCAGTGCACTGTGCTTTACCCAAAAGGCTTTTTACACCATAACGGCTCTTTATTACAGCTACTCCACCATAATCTTAAAGGACATTTCACCTTTAAAGAAAAAACACCCATGTTAGACAACGATTAACTGTTTAATGGTCAAGCTTCAACAGTTACAGCTAATTTGGCCCCCTCTAGGTTCATAAAGGCAGGAATAGGAGCGATGAATGGGGAAAAGTTACCTTTGCAACAGCTGCTATTGTGCCTGTTTCACTAATTCGGATTGCATGTGCACTGCAGAACTGGGGACCACTGGGAATGTAAAGTACTGGGATTTGGGCACAATACAAATAAAGCGTTTCAAAGCTGCAAGTGAAATTGTAGCAAATTAAGCATATTCCATTAATTGTGTTAGTCCACATCAAAACAGACTATTGTCGCTAGAAAACAGAAAAGCAAAATTTATCATCTGAAAAACTAGCACCCCACCCTTCAAAGATTGGCACAGAAACTTCAGTCACATTAGCCTGGACCGTGCACACTAAAGTTTAGCTAGCACTAATACCTGGCTCTCCTAGATTCCCATTGCCTCTCCCACACACTCACAGAGCACTAAGCAATTCCCTAGCCACCTAAACCCCACTGGTTGAACTAGTCCCCTGGATGGATTCCCAGAGCCCCAGCTGTTCACTTACCAGCTGCTAGCAAGCCAGTCTGACTATTCCTGCCATAGCAAACACACCAAGTGTGGCAGAGCCTGCAGGGGGGTTGCTAATGTTCACACATACCCCATTACAAGGCGGGGGCGGGGAGAGCTGCTGGGTCAGCACAACCCCTCCTCCCTTCCCAGCCCAAGGCACCTTGCAAAGTGGGAATCCAGCTCCCAGCTCCATCAGGCGGCAGGGTCATTGCCTTGCTGCTGGTTACACCAGACTGCTCCAGATCGGGTTAGCTCGGCACAAGGCTCTGGTCCAGGGTCTCCTCTCCCTAAACTGAGTAGCTCGGCCCCCGCAGGCAGCGAAAGGAAACAGGGCTCTGCTCAAGGAGTGGGAGACCCAGTGATAACCTGGGGGGCTCTGCCCGGCTGCTATGGGGAGGAAGGAGGCATCCTTCCGGCCAGAGGGATCTAACTGGTCTAACAGCCATGAACCAGCTGGGTTCCAGGGGAGCACTCACTGCTCCTAATATCTGTACCACAGCACCCCCTAATTGCCCATCCTGAGCCACCTCTGCACCCCCAATAATCCCTGGACAGCTCCGTAACCCCTAGTGCATCCTTCTGCACTCCCACCAGAGTGCCCCCTTCTGCATCCCAAATAATCCCCAGAGCACCCCCAGTAACCACCAGTACCTGCTTCTGCACCCCAATAACCCCAGGGCAGCTCCATAACCCTTAGTACCCCCCTTTTGCACCCCCACTACAGCCCCAAAGCACCCACTTCTGCACTCCCAATAACCCCACAGCACCCTCATAACCCCAAAGTGCCCCCTTCTTCATCCACAAGAATCCCACAGGACCCCCAATAACACCCTAGAGCCCTCTTCTGCACCCCCAATAACCTCCAGAGCACCCCAGGTAATCACCTAGTGCCCCCTTTGCACCCCCACCCAGGGCGGCTCCAGTAACCCCTACTTCTCCCTTTTGCACCCTTACCACAGCCCCCAAAGTGCCCCCTTCTGCACCCCAATAACCCCTGCTGCCCCCTTCTGCTCCCCATCAGAGACCCCCAGAGTGCCCCCTTCTATCCCCCCATAGCTTCCACCTCCCTTCAGGGCAGCCTCCCCCCTCCCCCCATTGCATCCAGTCTGCACGCACAGCCCGCCCGGAGAGACGCCCCTACATCCCCAGCTCCCACCCTGGACCGCGGTCCGCAGAGCGAGCGCCGCTCCCTCCCCCCCACTCTGCTCTGCAGCAGGGGTGGGCTCGGTACCCACCCGGGACCCGATGTAATGCGCCGCCTCGGCCCCCCGGCTCCCTCCGCGCAGGCACCGCACTCGCAGCATCGCTCCAGAGCCGGCAGCGGGAACGAGCCGAGCCCAGCCCAGCCCTTGCGCAGCATCCAGCGAGGGACCGAGCCGCTCCCCCCGGCCTTTATATCAGCTCCCCCACCCCCCCGCTCCCTCCCTATTGGCTGCCGCAGGGGCGGCGGGCCCAGCGGCCCCCGGCTCCTTCCCTTTGTGCGGCCGGGCTGCAGCGGGCGAGCCAAATGAATCGGGGGGAGGGGGGCGCAGAAGAGACCCGCTCCAACCTTCCCGGCCAGCCCCAGGGCACATCCCTTGGCCAGGCACTAACAGCGCCCTCTCCTTCCTCGCGGGGGTGTAGGGTGCTTGGTGTTGTCCCCAGATGAAAGGCAGCTCTGAGCCCCAGGGATCAGTGTTATCCAGCCCCTTTTCAATCCATAGTGCTGCTCTGGGAGGTGTCTTCCCCACAGCTTGATTGACAATCCATTGCTCTGTTTCACTCCAGTAGTGTGTCCTGGCCAAATATTTTAATGGGGGTGGGGTGGAAGGGAAGAGGAGACACCTCTGGTCTGTTTTCACGCTGCTCCTCTTTGCCATTTCATACACTTTTCATAAGTCTCTCAGTCTAGTCTCTGCCTAAATCAACTAATACCAGTGCTCTTAGTTAGAGCGGTCCCGGAAAATGGAGGATGCTGAGATTTCAGATATATTTGTTTTTGTTCCAGTTAGGAACAAAACCCCCAAAGGCTGAAATGCTCTGCAAAAGAAAATTCAGGGGGAGGGGAAACGATTTTGGGTTCAGCTAAAGTTTTCACTTTGACAATACTGAAACTAAATGATTTCATAAACAAAAAGCTGTTTCAAAAGTAATCATTGAAACGTTTCATTCCAAGAGCATCGCGGAATTTTGACACCATTAGAACTCCCTCTCACCTACACAAAGTTTTGATAAAATCAACACAATTCACAAAGCGTTTTAATTTCAACAGAACTACAGTCCCTAACACAGAACTGCTCCCTCAAAGTTTTTTCCTCCAGCTCTCCATTTAGTCTCCTCACCTATGATTCTCACCTGACCTGATGACATTCTTTTGCAATTCCTCCTTCTTTAGCTTTACACAAGTTACATTTTAAATCTAATTTGTTTTTGCCTTCCAGAAGAAAAGATCAGACAAGGCAAAAATGTTTTTTCCCCTCATATTATTTTGTAAAAGTAGTATGAATCTCCATCCTTCCCTCAATCTTAATCCCTTGACAGTGTCTCTTATTTAGCTGGGCATGACCCAATACATATTCCCTCCAGTCTATGCCCTCATGCCTCTCCTAAGCATCATCTACACTATACGATTTTACCTGGTTGGGACATGGTTATGAATAAATGAGTTTGCTTATGTGATACTGAACATGATTTAGGCCCCAATTCAGCAGAGCACTTAACCACATGAGTAATCCCTTGAAATCAATGGCCATGTGAACACTAGGAAAAAACATATTACACATAAATCTAATATGTTAAAATCCTAGCATAGACAAGTCAGTTGTAGTTTTAAGATGTGCTAGCTAATCAAGGTAACATGATTTACCTCCATGAGATAGTGTGTTGAAGCTACTATTTGCCTTGTCAACACTAGGACTTCAACATCACACCTTTTTCCTAGGGAAGAAAGGGACAATGGGATTGCTCCCTTCACATATTTTAAGTACTGTGATGAACTGGGGCCTTAGTAATCAGTATAGAGGAGAACAAGCGACATTCAGCTTTGCATCAGGTAGGATCCAATACTGCTAGGACCAAGGTTTACTCATTTTTAGCTGACATGACGCTGACCTTTTGTCCTGCCCTATACCAACTGCTAACCTGCATTCTGCATCTCATTTAACTCTATATCATGATTCATCAATAACCATCTTTTCTCAGGCTCTATCTTTTCTGCTTCCAAAAGGCTATTCTTCCTACTTAGGAAGAAAATCCTTTTCTTCTTCTTTCTTTCTATCCCACTTACCAACCAATTTCCTTTCTCTGGTTCATTTCTAGAATTTAAGTTTATTCTCTGTTTTTAAGTTTTTAGATTTTTCATCCTTCCCAATTCAGTCTTTGCTTAGGTCATTTTACTCAGATAGCCCTTTTTAAAGGCATTAATGATTGGCTTGTGGTTAAATCCAAAGGTCTTTTCTTTTCATGTCTTTCCTGACTTATCAGCTACTTTTGGAACTTGGATCACCCTTTATTAACTTGGTATAGGTAGTTTTTCTGACTCAGCACTGAAGTATTTCTTCTCCTACTGACTGTGTTTGTCTTTAATGGAAGACAATCCTGGCCAGCTTCTTGCAGTGCGTGCTTTTTGGAAGCCTTTACACTTTCCTCGATATACTTTCCTGTTGAGTGACATTTTTTCTACTCACAGTCTATAGTAATGGTGCTTTTTCTTGCCCATGTCTCATAGTTCAGTCGTGCCTTCCCTTCCCCTTGGATGAAAGTCAATCTTAATTTAAGTGTGGCAAAGACAAAAATCTTTTATTTCCCTTCCTAATTGTCCCTTTTAGGTCCTAACTTTGCAGCCTTACATTCACTCTGAATAACATTTACCTGCAGAAGTAATCCCACTATCCTATGGCACTGCTCAAATGAAGAAATATTAAAGATTACAGAATTGGGCCCTCTTTGCGCCATGCATTCATGCCTTGATATTTGTAACGCTATCTACACTGTGCTCTGTTCATATCTCTCTAATCTTCCCTTCACTTCAGTGGCTTCTAGGACACTTCAAAAATCTCACTCTTCAATTTAATGCTATCCCAGAAACCAGTCACTCTTGTATTTCTTTGCTCATCACTCCCTACATTCCTTCATACCTCTTCCAACAGACTAGATTCTCATTAGAACATGAGCCTCTATCTAATATTCGTTAAAGTCAATGGTAATTCTTCTATTGACTTCAGGGGGTGTTGGATCAAGCTCATTGTGAAGATTTTTAAGGGGCCTATCTGACCAGAAGATTTCGGAGAGTCTTACCTTCCACTGGGCTCCCCGCTTAAGCCCATCTATCAGAGCTGAAACAAAAGAAACCATCACACAAATGTAAATTCACAACAACACTTTATTTACTAAAGGAGAGGGAAGGAAGGGGAGAGGGGATGGAGATTTGGAATAGAAACACACACTCCAAACAGCAACGGTATCCTTCTACCTTCGTCAGGTGCTGCTGATGAAGAGGCTGAAGAGTCTGGATCAGCAAGGTCAGTGATGGATACTAATGGTGGATCAAGGTGTCTAAAACAGGTATGTAACCCTATCTCAGACCCCAACCCCTCGCTGCATCATCTATGGTTGTAAGTCTGAACTAACTAATTGGACTGAGCCCACGCATGCAGGTCTGCTTCTCAAAAGAAAAAAACAAACCCCCAAACTACAGTTTTGTTAGTGAGTGGCTAATGCAGGCCAGTAACCAGTGTGAAAGGGGGTATTACACCACAGAGAGAGTGTGTTGGACACCTGAGCCCACAAAGACTCAAGAACCTCTGGCCACTCTCCTCATCTGCCTTTATGGGAACTGTTTGCTTAGCAACAACAGATTCCCGATCTTTCTACTTTCCCTCCTTTTGTTCAGCATAGGAGAACAAGAACTTGTCACAACATGGAGGTCACCTTGTTCTTATCCCAGACCAAGATGGCCACCTAATAAATGAAAACTTAAAACCCAACTTGGTGTGTGCGCCTTTCCCAGTAATTTGGCAGGGGCAAAGCTGTGACTAACATCATGGTACTCTAGAAGGTCCTTCCTCCCAGTATACTCTTATGCACAGGCACAGAGGAGAGATTCTACCTGTTTGCATGATTATACCCACCTTCCCTCTCCCGCCTCTTGCACAATAAAGGCAGGATCCTACACCATTGAAGACAATGGAAGTTGGAAATGGGAAGCTCCATTGGGAGCAAGATAGAGCCTAACACCTCAAAAAGCAGGACTATCCCCATATATAAAACTGACTTTTATAAAAAAACGGGGGGGGGGTGTTGTGTTTTCTAACAACCCCATCACATATCATCAACAGGTTTTGAAACCTGGACGTTCAGCATTGATCACTACTACTAGAGCTAAGAGACTAACAACAATGGAGGGCAACAAGAGGAACCTGCTTTAGAGGAGGATGAGGGGGACAATGAAACAGTGGGTCAATATGGAGGAGTGTACTACGTTAAGGGACAGGGAACCTGCAGCCAGAACATCTTGGCTGTGATCAAAGAGGCCTCCTGCCCATCCCTGGGCTACCTAAGCAGGAAGAGGAAGCTAAGCAGTAGAGACAGAGGGTTAGTAGCTATAATGGTAGCTGTGGTCTCCGTTTCAGACTCTAGGGAACTAGCCTGAAAATCTTAGAGGGTTTGTTTGCTGACTCTAAGTTTAGGAGTTCTGAAGTGATTTGGTAAGATTGCAAATTCAAGTTCTCAAAAGTTAGGAAATGGCTGAATTAAGGTTGTCCATGTAACTGTAATTCAGCCCTCTAGTAAATATGGATTATGCTACAGTCTTTAATTACAGAATAAATTTTTTTTATAGGGTTTGTGCCTCGTTTAGTGCACAGAAGGTGGAATCTTAATTCTGGCATTCCTGACTTATGAGTGCTTGGTTTTCAACCTTAACATTACATTAACAGTTTCTAACATGTAAATCAACATGTTTTTTTAAAAACAAGGATTTTGTATCAAATCACAATTATCCTTGTTAAAAATAATACAATATAGTTTTCATAGTAGCATTTTACAAATGAATGAAAATGAAGTAATATTACTTCCCTGTAGCAGTGTGATGACTCACCAGTGTAGTGCCTCCTGCTGGTTGTCTTGGGAATTAACTTGTTTCAGCTCAGAGAGCCCTTTGGTGGCCAATGTCTCACCTGCCTCGGTCCCATGTCCCTCCCAGACCCTGGTACCCTCTGCCTTGGGATTCTGCCCCAGTAGTATCCCCTCATTCTCGGTCTCCCCTCCCAGGGGATCCCTAAACCCTCTAAACTCACCTTGCCTCAGTGGCTACTGCCAGTCATCATCTTGCCCCCGCTCACTGGGGCAGACTGCAGTCTGTAATGGCCACTCATCGTTGGCAAGGGGTAGGACCGGTTTCTTTTGCCTGTCCTCATACTGCCCCTCTGCAGCCCCAGTACCTTTTGGCCTTAAACAAAGCCTGCAGCCTGAGGGTTTACTACCCTGGAGCTCCCCAGCTCCCTTTACCCTTCTCCAGCACTGCTCCACTCAGGTACCTTTCTCTCCCAGGCAGCCAGGTCCTTCTCCCTCTGCTGCTAGAGAGAGAATCCCTCCAGCTTCTGGACCACAGTCCTCTTACAGGGCCAGCTGTGGCCTGATTGGGGCCTGGCCTCCACTGTGGCTACTTCCCCAATCAGCCTTTCACAAGCCACCTACAGGTCTGCTGTTACTACTTTCCTCCAGGAGTGGGGCAACAGTCCCACTACATTCCCAAAATGAAAGATAGAATTGGAAGTAAAAATTTCACAACCCTTTGATGGATTTTAATAACAGGCTCCTATCCATGGCCCATTAGGGCCTGACTCTACAGACCCTACTTATGTATGAGCGGGGGTTGCAGGATGATAGCAAGCTCAGTAGTGCTTTCCTGAACTGTGTTTCCAAGGTGAGACTCTATCATTTAATCATGACCTGCATGTTAAAAAGCATTTCAGTGTGCATAATTTGGATGAAAAGTGGCAGCGGTGTATCTTGGCACAATCTCAGTCAATGAATATTTAGTGCTGGGCAAAATGAAAAGAGGAGGGTGTTTGGAAATGTTGCTTGTTACACCCTTTCTATCAGTGTTACAGCTTCCAGGTTGCCTTGAAGCATAACATGAATGAGAACCTGATGCAAGAAGAAACAGGAGGTAATGGGTCAATAGCTAGAGGGGTTTGTGATAACTACAATGAAGCAGCAAGTAAAATCTGACATATCTTGTAACACTTTCTGATCTAAGCCAGCTCTGGTCTTATGCTGTTTCAATATGACTCCATAACTTTGGGTAAGGTCTTTCATTTTCCAAGCTGGAATAGGAAGACCTCCTGTCTGAGTTACTGATATCTAAGATACATAGACCCAGATACATTTAGCTCTCTTTTGTCTGGGCTCTCTGGATTTTTTGTAATATTCCATTCACCTTTTATGAATGCCACTCAACATTTGTTTGTGGACAGAACCCACTGTCCTCAGTAACTGAGCAATGGCACTGAAGTTCAATGAGTGTAAAGGAAAGCATATTCTGGCCACAGGGCTTTGGCTAGTGAGTCAGATGTGATACTGCAATTCCAGTTGAAAGATGCTTCAGAATTATATCCTTGTAATGAAAGGGTTGCAGATACTTATCATATTGGTCTTAGCTTTGAATGCAAGAGTCACAGTGAGTGAAGCGCTAAGTATAAGCTAAAGCTGTCCTTCACCATCACCTTGGATGGTCTTTACCTCTGAAGTCAGTGGATTCTTCCCGTAAAGATATACCTGTCAGAAAAACTTAAGTCTTAAAGGAATGCACTGTTGGCTAATGAGAATATCCATCCCATGTATATTCCACAGCATCGTAACAGTTGAGCACACCTTGTAACCATTTATAGTTGCAATGCCTGATGTGCTCTGTGGCGCATGCTGCTAAAGGCCAAGCAACTGATGAGCCCGTTTGACCAGTATTTTTGCTGTATTACTAATTTAAAGACTCTGGCGTCGAATCATCTTGTCTCAACTAGTCATGTTTTTATATACATTTATTTTAGAAGTTTAAATTGAGCTATGTGGCTTTTAGTATTCAAGAAGATTGAAAACACTCTTTTGCTGAACAACTTAAACATGTTTTACTATGAAAATGGGATATCTTGTACTTACTCCACAGAACTTTTCTCCACCTGCATTCCATCATATTATACAGTTTTCTTCTTCTCTTAACCCTGCTCAGCCAGCACCACTGTGAGGGGGTTCAAAGTCTTTAATTTAGTGCACAGTCAGTGTAATTGTTTTCTAAATTCCAACCAACTATATCCAAGGGTTTGAACACATGTCATTTGGGGCAGAATTTGGCCAGCAGAACCTTAACTACTGGAGATGTGGTGCAAGATGAAAGAACCCTGCCTGACTCTCAGATTCCAGATTTTATTTTCAGGGCTGGCAGTTCAAAAAAGCAATAACATATTTTTGCTTTAATTACTTGTATATATAAGATCTAGTTTCAAATTTCCTGAAGATCCTTAATTATTTCTTTGAAATGCCCAAGTTTGCACAAAATGTTTCTCAGAATCTTAAGATTGCAGTTTAAGCAATTTCCCTTCTAGCCTCATATTTCAATAGATAAATATACATTTTAGTAATAATCAATGCATGTATTCTTTTAATATTTAAAATATTTTAGACCAAGTATGTTAAGTTAATATATTTTATGTGACTCTTATGAAAACATAATCTTTTAAAAATATTCTTATTTAAATGTTTCAAAATCCATTGAAAGGGATTCCCATTTTATCCAAGTATTATGTAATATAAAACTTTGCTTAAAAGCCATATAGGAAATAATACTACGTAGGCTTCACGGGAACCTTAAGAGAAATTTCTTTACTTTCCTGTTCTTAATCACTTATAAAAATGAAATGTGGGTGAGGTAACTATCTTTTATTGAACCAACTTCTTTTGGTGAGAGAGACAAGCTTTCAAGCCACACAGAGCTCTGAAGAAGACGTTGGTCCAATAAGAGATATTACCTCACCCTCTTGGCTGTTTAATATCCTGGACAGACATGGTTACAATTACGCTGCATATAAAAAGGAAAATCAGAGAAAGAGCTCTTTTTTTATTGTAATTTATTAAAAATACAAGTGAAAAATACAGCTGAAAAACCTTACTATACTTTTTCAAGGAAAACCAGCATGTGTTCCAGTTGGAGAAGTCAAAATTTTTCTCACCTTGCATTCTAGGAGGTTTAAATTACATAAAGGAAAACTATAATTTGTTTCTTATCTTTAAGAAGTAAAAAGGAGAAAAATAAGTTAGATCTTCTCCTGCCTTATAGGGGATGACTCCTTTGCAGGTGTTTTACATGCAACTTACATAGCAGTAAGTTAAAATTTTCTTAACTCATCCCAGTAGTAGAGAGATAAAGATATCTCTAATTGTCTTACTTTATATTTTATTCAAATATTGCTTAATTTCTTCAGACCTTTTTCCTTATAATTATACCTCTTCAATTTCATTATAAAATATAACCAAAGCATGCATATAAAGCACATTTCAAGATGTATACTTCAAACTTGTGCATCAATTTCAATATTAATATATGTGCATATATGTAAATATTATTTCTAAATAACATGTAAATATTTGTTTAGCTTCTACCACATGGCAAAGTGACAGAGATGGAGTGTATTCCAACACAAAGAGAGTTTGTGATCACAGTACGTGACATTTTACACTCTACAGTACCGAAGGCTGAAAAGTTTAGGCAGGTCAGACAGCATAAGGCAAGTCACTCAGTGGGATATATTTCATTCATACCAACATTCCCATGCTCCCAGTAACATGAACTGCCTACACTTTCCAGTGACCAATACAGTAACCACAATACTTTCAGCCAGGGCTGCCAAGAGAACTTCATCGCTACGGGGACATTTGAAATCCCATAAACTCTTATACATATCCTCTTTCTAACATACTCCCCAGCATGTTTAGGTCTAAAATTTGCAAAATGCCCAAATTTGTTTTCTGCTGAGTATTTATGGGAGTTATTAGCATTTCCACAATGTGCCCATTAAGTGGACTCAAGGATTTCCAAACTGTGGCATGTGTATCATTGGGAGTAAATGAGCTTGATGTTCTACCCAGTCACTGCATACCAAGTTTTTAAGAAGCTCAGATGTGACCCAAGAAAACTAGGGAGCTGCTGGTAAAGAATACGGCTAGTGGGCCAAATTCTGTTCTCACTCACACACAAGTAAATACAGAATGATGTCAATGGAGTTAGTCCAGAATTACACAGAGCCATTGAGAGTGACTGGAGTGCAGGAAAATGGTATTATCTTCCTTCAACCCGTGAACTGGAAGCAAATCACCATCCCTCCTATTGGAAGAGTCTTTGCAGGAGTTTGCAGCTCTGGCAATATGACCTCTCTACTACTCAGCAGTGGAGCAATACTTGTTCCCTTCTTGAGGAACCATGCTGCCGTGGGCTCCCCATTGATCCCGAGACCTACTCCTCCACTGCTGGGAGGGGACAGCAAAAAGCACCAGAAGTATTTCTTCTATTTCCACTGGAGAGCATGCTACAAAGAACAGCTTTTTTCCTTCCTCTTCCGCCCTTATACTGAACCTCAGGTTAGGAATTGTTGAACCCTGCGTCCCAACCTGCAGCTCCAGTATCTATGCTGAATGACATGGGCCTGAGTCCAACCACTCATAACCCAGACTTCCTAGTGCCCTCCCAGAATGTGGCCTCTCTACAGGATGCAGTGTGGGGAAACTTGACTGTCCACCAAACTTGACTGTCTGAAGGACAAAGGAAGTCAGCCCATGAGATTGTAGAATACTTTTGGCAGACTCCCAGAGCATGAGTCCAGTGAGGTTGTGTCTACACTTCAAAATAATAGGGCTTGAATCCTGGGTCCCAGCTTGACTGAGTCTCAGATCCTCCACCCTCATGGAGACTTGGGACCTTGGGTCCAAGCCCTGGATCCACATGATTTGTGTGTAGACAGAAGTGGGAGGTAGGCTTGAACCTGAGCTCAAACCCTGGACTTACACTGCAGTGTAGACATACCCTGTGAATACTGAGCACACACAGTACATTGGAAGAGACCACTGCAGGCTTCTAGCAAGGCAGAGCTGCCACCACTCTTCCCACTTCTGGAAGCTTTGTTGCCTCATCTATTCATCTCAGCTCCCCTCTGCGCTTGATGGCGAGTGGGAGCATAGGGTCCTGAGAAAGAACAGAACCAGCAATACGCACTCATCTGAATAATTCCTTCCTTTGTTAGTCTGGGACTATTACCTTGAATGGGAGCCCATGGCACTTTAGCACTATTTTCTGATGATGAATAGGGAATATATGCCTGTTATTCCCATTAATTGCCGCAGAACATGCATCCTGTGTGACAACATTGGGATTATAACAAGCCTTCTCAATAGGGTTTGCAACAGATCAGTAAATCTGGCTGTGAGACTAAAGCCTCCTCTCCCCCGTTCCTTTTCTTTTTCTTAGAAAACACTGAACTTTGATAAGTCAGTTCCATTATTTGATGATCTGCTGGCAGCCTCCGTGCCTATGGTTAATATTACTGCTCCTTGCAAAAGTGACCTAAGCTAAAATAGAAGCCTGCTTTGATTGTAGGCTGGTTACAAATTACACACAGGGTCTGATCCTGAACAGTTTGCTGACCCACAACTCTCTTTAGCTTTGGCGGGCGTTCTGCCTGAGTAAGGAACTCAGAATTAGGCCCTAACATTGGTCTCAGTTCAAAAATAACATTATACTGGACACGTATCAGATGTCATCTGCCTTCATTGACAGCAATGGAAAAAGTGACAAGGATGACTTTTGCTGGAGGTGGGCAGCTTTAAAATCTGCAGTGTGGATGGCCCTGATCCATGTACCTTAGTTGCCTTAGACCTCCCCAATCTACCATGTCTGGGACTTCTCCAGACATTTCTCAAGACAGTTGCAGGTGCCTTTCATTACCACAGACTCAATGGTGGGACTTTTTACCACTGGGGTTCCTACAGCAGTATGTAGCCTAGTGCCCATTGTATAGTCCTGGAGTGACTCTGGCTCTGTATCCATAACAAAATTACAGTTTCAAAACCCAATTTAAAACCTAATGGAAATATCTGCCTGCCTAGGCAGGATATTTTTTTAGCACAATCAACCAAGAATTGCTGCTAAGATTTGGGTAATACACATTCTCTAAAGCAAAGACTGTCAAACTATCTTAATCATATATTTATACCACACAGAATGAGGTCTGATTTTCCAAAGAGATCACGGTGCACATTGGGGACAGCTGTTCAAAAGTGTTCAGCATGTAGCGCCTCTGACTGTGACATTTATGGGCAGATTTTCAAAGAACTCAGTAACTGGTGTGCTGAGCTCTTTTGAGTATCTAGACCCTTAATTTGGTGCCTAAATGAGCTGAACTGTTTTAAAAACCTGGCCCCACCAATTTCAATAGCTATTTCAGATTGTCATAGTACAGTGGAATGATTAATATCTCCTGATTCATAAAAAAATAAATAAAAAGTACTCCTCAAATCAGATGGGTAACAAAACAAGATCACCATCTTGCAACAATAGAGAGAATTATACAAGGTGAATTAGTGCCACAACAGGTAGATCAAGCTCAAACTGCAGTGTGCCCAAGCTGTAACATTACACCAAATTAGCAGTTACTATACACCATCACAAAGAGATATCCAATAATGCCAGTATTATATTTTCTTCCTGGCTGTCCTGTGGCTCCAAACAAGGTTTCCACAATTTATCACCTTGTATTGTGATTGCACCCTTTGGGGGGAAGGAAACTCCCCTCTCCTTTCTAGAGGAGCACACCAGCCCTGCTAGAATCTCACTCCTGCCCATCCAAGGCACAAGAGGCTCTGTGCCAGGAATCTAGTCTTAGTCTAGTGCCAGGGATTAAAGCTGGCACCTCTCATATGGCAGAGAGAACACTATCACTGGGCTGCTAGGCTTTCATATCAGTTACCTCGGTGATCAGCTTCACTATGGCTAACACAGTTTCTTCTAGGAAGAACTACAGACAGTCATAAATTATCTGAAAGCCAATTCCAAACTGGACTTTAAAAATAACTTGAAATTGACTTAATCTTGGCTCAACCTAAAGGCAAATGTAAGGACCCCCAATCAGGCCAGTTAAGGAAATAAATACAAGAGGGAAGGCTGACACCACAGCTTTCTTCCACTTAGAAGCTTCCACAGAGAAAGTTCTAGCCAAGAGCTTCATGTGGTAAGTGCACGCGTGGAGAATTTATAGCTCCCCTGCTCCCTGTCCCCACCCCATCCCCTTACTTGCATATGTCCTGAATTCTACTTGAATAAAGACTGGGAGTGGCTGGGTCATTGCACAAACTGAAATCTTTTTCTCCTTGCTAGTTTTCCCCTACTGATACTCACACTTTCTTGTCAACTGTTTGAAATGGGCTGTTCTGATTACCACTGCAAAGAGTTTTTTTCCCCCTCCACTGATAATAACTTACCTTAATTAATTAGCCTCAGAGTTGGTATGGCAACCCTCATCTTTTCATGTTCTCTGTATGTATATCTCTTCCTACTATATGTTCCACTATACATCTGATGAAGTGGGTTTTAGCCTATGAAAGTTTATGCCTAAATAAATGTGTTAGTCTCTAAGGTGCCAGAAGGACTCATGGTTCTTTTTGCGGATACATAGGTTGCCCTCTAACGACCCCTGGTGGATCATTACTATATTGAATAACTACATTACTTTGAGCCTATGTTATTATCTGTACATCTCAGCGGGCAGCATTTTCACTTCTGGGCCTGTAGGATTTGGGTTTAATTCCCACTAAGGCTCTAACACAGGAAAGCAATATAGGGCAGCTCCACTGCCGGACACAGAGCCCTTGAAATATGGTACTAACAAAAGCACTATTTGTTCCACTCTGATGACCATTATGCTGGAAGTTAAATATTACATGGTGGTTTCTGCAAAGAACAATATTTTTTTTTGTGATAAAACAGTGAACAGTTCACCAGAGCATACATCTAACAAACGTTGGGGCATGAGGCAAGGGTTAATTAATTGGTTTAGCTTTTCTTTCATTTTTTCCTGTCCTAGTTATATGTGGGTAATGTAACTAACTCTGTAAATAATCACCTGGGTGCTAAAACAACAAGCCCTCTACAGATCATTGAAATTAGTAAGAATAACGAAGATCACCCCCTGAAGTAAAAATGAGGAAAACAGAGCGAGTCTTGCAATGGAGCAGAGAATGGAAGGGCAGTGAATAAACTACATAGACAATGTGTCCTCTGTCAATAAGGCAGGTTCTAATGTCCAAGGTTGTGTAATAAATAAGGGTTGAGCTCTTGCCACCTAATCCTGCTCCCACTGAAGTCAGTGAGAATCTGCAGTGACTTCAACAAGCATTGGATCAGGCTGATAATCACTATCACATAACCATAATACTTAGCACTCTGCCTCTTCCAAGTACGATCCAAATATTATTAACGAATCCTTGTCCCCATGGTAAGCTAATATACCTAGGCTCATTTGCAGAGGGGGAAAGTAAAGGTTCAGTCCTGCTTCTATTAAAATCAATAGCAAAATTCAAGAGGAGTAGGACTGGGCCCTTGGGATATGTCTACACTACAACAGAAGTCCTATTGCATGTCCGCAGCTGATCTGGGTCAGCTGACTTGGGATCCTTGGGCTCCAGCTGAGAAGCTATAAAACTGCAGTGCAGTTGTTCAGGCTGGAGCTTGGCCTCAGGACCCTGTAATGGGAGATGGTCTCAGAGGCAGAGCCTGAGTGTCTACACAGCAATTTTTAGCCCCATAGCCCAAGCCCCACTCGGGTGTCCTAGGCTCTGAAACTTCGTGCTGGAGGACTCATCACAATGCAGACATACCCTCAGAGACCAATAGGTTAGAGATCAGCTTTTCAGAAATGCTCACTAATTTTGGGAGCACCCATTTCTGGTGTACCCTGCTTGAGATACATATGTGTTCTGCTATGGAGAATGAGACAAAAGTCCATTTTTCACTTTCTTCCTGGTAGAAAAAAATACAAAACATGGAGGCATGTGATTCTCATTAATTTTTTGTGCATGCATGAGAGTTTAGAGTGAACTAGAGAATGCACAGTCTTTAAACTCTGAGTCCTTATAGTTTAGTATTCTTTAGTGTCAATATTTCTTCTGCATGATATTGTTATCCCTTTGACCTGAGTAGTAAGCAAGTAGTTGGAGCCTTGTTTCCTTCAGGAGAAGAAACTGATGATACGAGTCAAGTATTTCTTTGATGCAATCCTGTCTGTGTACATTCTTTGTAAATAAAATCCTGTTTCCCTGAACACAGTAGAAACAAACGGCATCAGACTCACAATTCCATAGCTTGCCTCTCCTGTCAGTCCTGTGCTCCAAGAAGCTCTTTCCCTCTCTGCACCCTCTGAGGGCCACACTCCAGACAGCTTCTCTCGCTGTCTATTGGCTTTCTGCTTCTAACATGCACACATCTGCCAAACAATTCCGTATCCCCTGCATTTGCAATCAGTCCCTGGGAAATTCCTCAGACCACATGGCTTATCTCTGTTCACGCTTTGCTATATGCCTGGTTACCTGGAACCCTTCTCCCCTGACTCTGGCTGCCCTTTCCAAAATCGTGTGTGGACAAGACGCTGTTTCATCCCCCACCACCTGTAGTTCCAGCACCTATAATCCCAGGTGAGCCTTATTCTGAGAGATTACATAGGTTTAGGTGGTGCATCATCCTTGTGCTAGTCTGGACTGCTGTTCCTTGACTGGATGCAGTGCATAGTTCTGTCCTAGAAATTAATCTACATACAGCTTCAATAACATGCACTGACAAATCTCCCCCTCCCTCAAATCCCAAACAATGATTTTTTGGTGTAATCCCAACAATTATTGAACGGGAACGCGGACTAAGAAAATAGTGCTGGATTTTCCTTGACACAGAAACAGCTCCAGAAATTGTAGTTTGTGGCAGTTTGGACATGCACTCCTCTAACTATTACTATTCATAGACTCCTGTAACTTCTTGGTCCATTTGCCAATGAATGAGCTGACGGAGGCTTTCAGTTTTCTAGACAGCTGACTATTCTGTCAAGAATAGAGCTAACTTTGGGTTATCTGTGCATGGGAGTGCTTGAGGAGGCTGGCTCTTCCAACACACCTGTCCAATACTCAAGCACAATGCTGACACTAGCATTCTCTAAGCTCTAGGGCAGAACTGGCTACACTTCAGGAGTGGTCAGACATGCTGTGAGTGCAGCTGACAGTCAGGTTGAATGGATTTGCAGTCACTAAGCTAGTACTTTTCCTTCGGGGTTCCAGAAAGGAAGAGAGAATCTCCCTGATTCATATAGAAGCTTTGTTTGACTTGTCTGAACCCCTATAGTTGGCATGTACATTAGACAGTGCTCCAAAAGCAAGATCTTAATTTTCAAATGATGCTATTGGAGCAATTCAGCAATACACACCCATGTCCCTGAATCCTTTTCGCTGTCAGTATTTTGAAACACAAAATTCCTTCTCCAGACCCACCCTTTCCCCTCTCCTGCTCTCTCAGACGAACATTTTTATCAACTTTCTGCTAACCACGGTAAACTTGATCTCCTTACAGAAATGCAAATCAGCAGTAATGTCTGAAATGAATGAAGTAACACGGCTGCAAACGCTGGTTCTGATTCCGATACTGGTGCAAATCAGGAGTAATGCTAACGAAGTCACTGGGGTTGGCCAAGTGTAACAGCAGTGTGAAGTTAGAATTAGGCCATCAGTGTAACAGAGATCAGAGTCAGCCTGACAGCAATTCAAAAATGATGCTTTGCTTAGAATAGTGCTTGTCTGCTGGAAAGAGAGGAACCATGGGAGAGAAGGAGTGGGGTCATAGGACTTTTGGGGTTTGATCCCACACATCTCAGAATTCCACTGGCCTTTACTATGTATCTGGCAGTGCACAGCAAGAAAAATTTCAGTGTGCCCACAGACCAGAACTCAAACAAAGGACCCTGGGATACTCACTCAGAACGCTACGCACTTTGTGCACACCAAGTCCCCATCATGTGTACACAATGGTGTGAGTTGAAACAGGACACAGCTGTCCTGTGTGTACACTGCTGATGTCCTGGGGCCTAGTTAGTGTGCTTTCCCTCTATAAACAAGTCCTTGCTGTCTTCATAGACTTTCCTAGATGCCTTATTTTCACAGTCTTTTATACTACGGTCAGTAATCATACTTTGCCCTTAATAATGAAATACAAGGAATCCATATTTTTATATGCCTTGTAAATTGTTTACGTGTTTCGGATATGATTTGTTTACTAAATTTTAAGTATCCAGTCCCCTCCCTTTATGTCAATGGGAAATTGTTGGTGATATCAGTGGAAGCCCAGGATGGGAGCCCAAGTCTCTTTATGAGTCAGTTCATTCTGTACTTTTCACCTGTGTTTGCATTGCCTATCTGCCCCGGATAGTTGTACATGCGCTTGAAGAGGAAAACAACATGTTACAATATAATCCCGACTTCTGCCCTGAGGAGATAACTCAATTTGACCTTGATCCTAACACCCCAAACTTTTGGAATCAGCTCAGGCTGATAGATAAGTGTCTCTCCTCCGCTATCATGCAACACAATTCTCGTTGCCCCTGAAATCAGAGATCGGAAAATCACGCGTGCAAATCGCTGTCTCAGTCAGCTGGACTTGAAGCTCCGTTATCCTGGTGATATGGAGCTAGATAAGCGAGGTGTGGAACAGCCTCTCCAGCCCCGCAGCAAAGCAGGGAGGCATCTGCCACCCGCTGGGGCACCTGTTCTGGAAGGGGAATCAGAAAGAAACTCGGGGTTGCTACGATCCGGATTTCTCTGAGATCAGCCTCCCTTTCCGGGCTCCTAACCGCTTCGGGTGCGGTGGCGTGAGTCGGGCTGAGCGGTACCCTGTGACCGGCGAGCCGGAGCAAGGGACTACTCCGGTTGTAGCGACAGGGGGAGCCGGCATCTCGCCAGGGCGAGGAAAGGGCGCGTCCCACTCCCCCGAGTCCCTCCCCCTGTCCCCGCGCGGCAGTTTCGCCTGGTCCCCGCAACCATCCAGCCCCACGTGGCTGATACCTGGTCCTGGGTCCTCCCCCGGGCCAACCCACCTGCTCCCTCCAATCTCACCGTCCCTCCGGCGCCAGGGAGGAGGGAGCGGCTGGGCCCGCCCCTGCCCCGCCGGGAGCCGAGCAGCAGGGCCAGGCGAAGCGCCGCGTCTCCAGCCTCGCAGCTCCTTCCGCTCCGCGTCCCTTGCGCTGAGCACTGCCCGGGCCGGGTCATGTTCTCCGCCTTCTACTCCGCGCTCGCGGGGCTGCTGCTCCTGCCGCTGCTGCTGCACCTCGCCAGCCCCCACTTCTTCCGCGACCTGCGCTTCTTCCTCAAGATGGCCTGGGCGGCTCAGCGGGCGCGCAGCTATGCGGCGCGGAACCCGCCGCGCACCATCCTGGAGGTGTTCGCGGAGCGGGCGCGCCTGGCGCCGCGCAAGCCCCTGCTGCTGTTCCGGGAGGAGTCGCACACCTACGAGCAGGTGGACAAGCGCAGCAGCCGGGTGGCCCGGGCGCTGCGCGAACACGCCGGGCTGCAGCCGGGGGACTGCCTGGCCCTCTTCATGGGCAACGAGCCCGCCTACGTCTGGGTCTGGCTGGGCTTGGCCAAGCTGGGCTGCGCCATGGCCTGCCTCAACTTCCACATCAGGGGCAAGTCCTTGCTGCGCTGCTTCCAGTGCAGCGGAGCCAAGGTGCTGCTGGCAGCCCCAGGTGAGCCCCGCTGCTGCGGGGGCGGGGGGGGGCGGGAGTGGCTGCCCCCAGCCGCCCATCCACTCGCGGGCCCCCACCTGCTGGGCTTCTGCTGCTCATCAGGGAGAGAGCTCACCTGCCCTGCAGCTCTCTGAGGTGGGAATGTGGGACAGGCCCAGGCATGGCGACAGGGGTAGCCCAGAATATGGGACAGGCCCCACAGGTGATGAGGGTAGCCCAAAATGTGGAACAGTCCCCCTGGAGTGTGGGCCAGTCCCCAGGGTCTGAGGATGGCCCAGAATGTGGGCTAGTCCCTCTGGGGTCAGGGGTAGCCCAGGATGTGGGACAGTCCCCAGAGAGTGGGGAGTGGGTTGAGGAGGGTTGTTCCTTTAACATGTACAATAACCTCTGCTACAACTTAATTGTCAAGAGGTGGCCCCTCCGGTGTCAGTAATTTGGAACAGTCATGACGAGGAAGCTGCAGGCCAAAGGTAACTGGGTCAAAAGCCAATGAACATAATAAACAGAGTCTTATGCAAGGTCTTTCTGATGCCCAGTCTCAACTCAGCTCCCACTGCTTTGGGGAGGCATGGCCAGGGAGATGCCTTGCCCAGAAGCCCAGGGAGGGAGGCGGGGTTCTGCCAATATTTAGCCAATGCAGAGGACCAAGATGTAGTCTACAAGGCCCTAGTCCTACCAGCAGGGGCTCTACGTTTTTTGACACCTCAGGCGCGGCAGTCAGGTGGGCTTCGGCAGCACGCCTACGGGGGGACCTCCCCCAGAAATGCCGCCAAAGGCACCCTGACTGCTGCGCTCATGCCTTAAACTTTAATTCTGATATGGACTCTGTCTAGGCTGTGCCCTGCACTAAGCCTCATTGACTTAATTGAGCTCCAGGTGGGCAAAGGAGGGTCTGCCCAGATGAAAGAGATTGTAGGATCTGAGCCATAGTGCTGAAGGTTTTTCTCAAAGATCCAGGCAGTGAAAGAGGTAGCATTTAAACATCCAGGTGCTTTTTGGGATAAGCAGAGGATGCATCAAGTCAGGTGTGAGAATGTAACATACCTTCTGTAAGTAGCTACATGGGGAATAAATATTTAATAATGGGCTCTTCACTCTAGCAGAGAAAAGCATAACACACTATCCAAGGGCTGGAAGTTGAAACTAGACAAATTCAAACTGGAAATAAGGTGTAAGTTTCTGATGGTGAGTGTAGTAAATCATTGGAACAATTTACAAAGGGTCATGGTGGATTATCTGTAATTGACCATTTTAAAATTAAGATTGGCTTTTTTAAAAAAAATAAAATAAAAGACCTACTCTAGGAATTATTTTGGGGATGGTTTTATGGCCTGTGTGAGACCGAAGGAGGGTGATCAGACAGCAAGTGTGAAAAATCAGGACAGGGAGTGGGGGTAATAGCCTAAATAAGAGAGACCCAAAAATCTGGGGTGTCCCTATAAAAATCAGGACATCTAGTCACCCTAGACAGGAGGTCAGACTGGATGATCACAATGGTCCCTTCTGGCCTTAGAATCTATGAATGGATGAAAGTTCCCAAATCATTTGCAATATATTTTCATTTCCAATTTATATAGTAAGGGGAAACGTCCAGGAGTTTACTTAGGCACTAGGTGCTTTATGTGTATGTATAAAGATAGAGTATCTGCATTAATATTTAAGGGTCAAAGACATTTTTATGCAGATGTTTAAATGCTCCTAAATTTTATGAACTCAAAAACAAATCTTTCCAAGCCTAACACAGGAACTATGCCTCAGTGAGAATGAATTTCATGCTACATTTGAACTTTCAAAATTAATCAATTTTTAAGTTATCACACTGGGAAAAAGCTAGTGTTTAGGACAGGCAAATGTACTTTTCCAAAAAAGTATTTAGCTCTCAGAAAAGACCAAAAAAAAAAAAAAAAAGGAGATTTCAGCCCAAAATAAGAAATTTTTTTAACGCTGAATGGTTGGAAATAGTGGGTTATTAATTACATCATTTCCCCAACCTTAGCTGTAGTAGCCACTACGGGCAGTTAAAATAGAAGACCAAAAAAAAAGATTTCCCCTCTGTTAAACATTTACTTTCTATGCCCTGATTTGAGTTTTGACCTTTACACTGTGTTTCTGTGCTATCCTAGGTCAAAGGTAAAACTCTTCTGATCAAAACTGTATCATGTGTGACCATTGTTATTTACTTGCATGGATATGTTGAATAGGTTTCTGCAAAGGAATATGTTGATTCAATTATAAAACAGGAGTAAAGTGTATTGTATTTACATCTGTGTTTGTTGCCACACCATGGCTCATTAGATCTACATGTGGAGGGGTTTTATATTAACCCCTCCATGGAGAAAAGGGGTTCTCGTGCCTCCACAGAATATTCTCCTCTCTGCCACCCAGCCCAATTCTCCATGCAGTCCAGGGTCTGTGTAGAAGGAGAGGTGGAGTGAGGGTGGGCAGGAACAGGATAGGCAGACCACCTGAATGCATATCATTCTCCTTTCCAGTCCTGCCAAAGATGTCCAGAAATGTTAATACAGCCTGAAGCTATATTAACCATTTTTAATTCCCCTGCATGAACCTCAGAGAAGGCTATGGAGGGTTGGGAAGGTTCTTGGCAGTACAGCACTGTAATGGGTTGGGACTCACCACCCAGTGCCTCCTGCTGTTTAGTCCAGGAATTAGCTCGGTTGGTGGCAAGCACCCTCTTCTGGTGGTGTCCCATGTGTCTCTCACTCTTGGTCACCCTCCTTTGGCATTTGGACCCGCACTGCTCCTTGCTTGCGGCATCCCCAAGTCCACACTCACCCCTTCCAGAGGGGCAGTCCTCCAGATGCAGTGGCCAACCACACTCCAAGTTGAGCCCCTTCTGGCAGGGGTCTGGTGTAGTCCACAGAGGCCACTTCCCACACCCATCTGCAATATGGGCCTGGGTCTCCCTGCTGACCACCCTCTACTCTGGGTCCTGGCCCGGGGAACCTCTGGCAGCAGCCATCCTGCCCTCCTTCACTCCCTTAGTCCACCTCGCTCTCCCTGGGCCACTTCCTCTTTGGCACCTCAGCACTGGATAAACCCTTCTCTCAGGGCTGGCAGCCAGAGTCCTCTTCTGCTCCTCTGAGCCTGCCCAGCACTGCTCTGTCCCTGGTGCTTCTCCTCCCTCAGGAGCCAGACCTTCCCCTATGAAGGTCCAGGAAAGACTGTCTGCCCTGCTCCTGGGCAGCCTTCTTATAGCACCTAGCCTGTCCCTGATTGGCTGACTACAAGCTTGGCCCTGATTGGCCCTCAGTAGGACCTTGTCTTATTGGCTGGCAGCCCACACAGGCGCTCTGGCCTACTCTTAGCCCTCTCTGGCATGGGAGTGGGTAGCCGCCCCACTACAAGCATCAGTGGACTTGTGCTGGCAAGGAGCTAGGGATGTAGGTGGGAGCCAGAGCTGCAACAGAGGTCTGGGGTCTCCACATGGATGGCCCTGCAACCTGCCAGATTTGGGGGCAGCTTTTCTGCTAGGAGGACACACTTTTACAGTCTGGGCCTTGGGTTGGTATATTTATAAATACTGTTCCCAAGAACATCAACAGGCAACTACCCTAGAAATAGTGGTTCCAATAATAGTAATCCCAGTTGCTAGATTCAAAGTGAATGGCAGATCTGTTTGTTTTGGGATACAGTAGGTTGGGTTGCGGAATCCAGCAGTAGGTTGCATATTAGGAACAATTCCAACTCTTTTGATGGGCATTTCCACACAAGAAAGGTGCACACAGCCAGGCTTTGCAACATTTCATGACTGGGGGAAGGGATTGATATAAATTAAATGAAAGGACTCTTGGCAAATTACGTGAACATCTAAGAAATAGCTTGTGCAAGAATAAGTTCCTTTGAGTGAAGAAAAAAGTCCCTGGGATATTGAGTCAGTCTCCTACAGAGAATACTGACTCATTTATTTTGACACTACATAAACCAGTTACCTCTTACAAGTAATCTGTCACTTTTGGTTTTAGTGATATAAAGTTAAAGCACTACATAAGTTAACTGTAGACATCAAATTGGACAGTGTATCAGGGTTTTGTTCAGGCATTTAAAACATATATTTTATGCTATAAAATAGGCTAGAAATGTGGGGCCTGATTCTCAGCTGATGTAAGTCGATGTGGCTCCATAGAAATCAACACAGCTTCTGCCCCCTGATTCTTGACACTCAGCACTGAGTGGGGCAGCCCTCAAGACATTAATTGAAGTCAATGGGACAGTGACAGTTTACACCCACTGAGAAGTTAAATGGAAATTGGTGTACATCTGTTAATTAGTATTTATCTGTTAGAAATTAAAAAAATACAGTGACTAAAGTGAAATCCCTGCAAGCTCCATGGACACTTTTCAAAGACACCATAATAAAGGCCCATCTTAAATGTATACCCCAAATTAAAAGACACAAAGAACTAAAAGAGAGCCACTGTGGTTTAACAACTGTGTAAAAGAAGCAGTGAGAGAGAAAAAGGCATCTTTTAAAAAATGGAAGTCAGATCCTATTGAGGTATCTAGAAAGGAGCATAAACACTGCCAAATTAAATGTAAAAATGTAATAAGAAAAGCCAAAAAGGAGTTTGAAGAACAGCTAGCCAAAAACTCAAAAGGTAATAAAATGTTTTCTAAAAACATCAGAAGTAGGAAGTCTGCTAAACAACCAGTGGGGCTCCTGAACGATAGATACAAAAGGAGCACTTAAAGACGATAAAATCATTGCGGAGAAACTAAATTAAATTCTTTGCTTCAGTCTTCATGGCTGAGGACATTAGGGAGATTCCTAAACCTGAGCCGCCTTTTGTAGGTGACAAATCTGAGGAATTGTCACAGATTGAAGTGTCAGTAGAGGAGGTTTTGGAACTAATTGATAAACGTAACTGTAACAAGTCACCAACAAGTCTGAAAGAACTCAAGTGTGAAATTGAGGAACTATTAACTATGGCTTGTAACCTGTCCTTTAAATCAGCTTCTGTACCAAGTGACTGGAAGACAGCTAATGTAATGACAATATTTAAAAAGGGCTCTAGAGGTGATCCCAGCAATTACAGACCAGTAAATCTAACATCCATACTAGGCAAATTAGTTGAAACAATAAAATTTTCAGGCACATAGAACACCACAAATTGTTGGGCAAAAGTCAACATGGTTTCTGTAAAGGGAAATCATGTCTTAATAATCTATTAGAGTTCGTTGAAGGGGTCAATAAATGTGTGGACAAGGGGGATCCAGTGGACATAGTGTACTTAGATTTCCAGAAAGCCCTTGACAAGGTCCCTTACCAATGGCTGTTACATAAATTAAGTTGTCATGGGATAAGAGGGAAGATTCTTTCATGGATTGAGAATTGGTTAAAAGACAGAGAACAAAGGGCAGAAATAAATAGTAAATTTTCAGACTGGAGAGGGGCAACTAGTGATGTTCCCCAAGGGTCAGTCCTAGGACCAATCCTATTCAACTTATTCATAAATGATCTGGAGAAAGGGGTAAACAATGAGGTGGCAAAGTTTGCAGCTGATACTAAACTGCTCAAGATAGTTAAGACCAAAGCAGACTATGAAGAACTTCAAAAAGATCTCACAAAACTAAGTGACTGGGCAACAAAATGGCAAATGAAATTTAATATGGATAAATGTAAAGTAATGCACATTGGAAAAAATTACCCCAACTACATATACAATATGATGGGGGCTAATGTAGCTACAACTAACCAGGAAAAAGATCTTGGAGTCATCATGAATAGTTCTCTAAAGACATCCACGCAGTGTGCAGTGGCAGTCAAAAAAGCAAACAGGATGTTAGGGATCATTAAAAAGGGATAGAGAATAAAACAGAGAATATCTTATTGCCCTTATATAAATCCATGGTGAGCCAACTCTTGAATAGTGCGTAACAGATGTGGTCTCATCTCAAAGAGGATATACAGTACTGGCATTAGAAAAGGTTCAGAGAAGGGCAACTAAAATGATTAGGGGTTTGGAACGGGTCTGTAGCAAAGCGGCGACTCACCCTGTAGCACCTCCTGCTGGTCTTCCAGGGAATTAGCAGTTCCAGCCTCTGGAGCACCCTCTGCAGGCCAATGGCCCACTTGCCACTGGCCCCGTGTTCCTTCCAGATCCCAGTGCCCTCTTCCCTGGGGTGCTGCACCCCTGCAGTACCCTCGCAGTCCAGTTCTGGGTCTCCCCTCCCTGGGGAACCCCCAACACTATCCCTACCTTGCCTCAGCCTATGGGCTACTGCCAGTCACCATTGAGCCCCCATTCACTGGGGCTGGCTGCAGTCTGTATAAGCCAGTCATCACAGGCAAGGAGGGTTGGCCTGCTGCCTCTGCCTACCTGTGGGCTGTCCCCTGCGACCTCAGTATCCCTTTTGGGCCATCTCCGAAGCCCTGCAGCCTGGGGGGTTTCCAGGCCAGAGCTCCCCCAGCTCCTCTAGCCTTCCTCCAGCCCTGCACCAGTCCAGGTACCCTGCTTAGTCTCCCCAGAAGCCAGGCCAGTCTGCCTCTACAGCTAGAGGAGACTCTCATTCTATGCACTGAACTCTGGGCCCTTTTATCAAGGCCGGCTGGGCCCTAATTGACCCAGCCACAGCTGTGGCTGCTCTGCCCAGCTGCTTTCACTTGCAGCCCTCTTCTGGGCTGCCTTTCCCCCTAGCCTCTGCAGGGCTATTTTAACCCCATTTTCCAGGAGTGGGGCAGCTGCCCCACTACAGGGTCCCATATGAGGAGAGATTAAAGAGGCTAGGACTTTTCAGCTTGGAAAAGAGGAGACTAAGGGGGGATATGATAGAGGTATATAAAATTATGAGTGTTGTGGAGAAAGTGAATAAGGAAAAGTTATTTACTTGTTCCCATAATATAGGAACTAGGAGCCACTAAATGAAATTAATGGGTAGCAGGTTTAAAACAAATAAAAGGAAGTTCTTCTTCACACAGTGCACAGTTAACCTGTGGAACTCCTTGCCTGAGGAGGTTGTGAAGGCTAGGAATATAAATGGGTTTGAAAGAGAGCTGGATAAATTCATGGAGGTTATGTCCATTAATGGCTATTAGCCAGGATGGGTAAGGAATGGTGACCCTTGTCTCTGTTTGTCAGAGGGTGGTGATGGATGGCAGGAGAGAGATCACTTGATCATTACCTGTTAAGTTCACTCACTCTGGGGCACCTGGCATTGGCCACTGTCAGTAGACAGGATACTGGGCTGGATGGACCTCTGTCTGACCCAGTACGGTCGTTCTTATGTTCTAAATCTGGTGTACATCTCTCTACACATCAGCAGATTTGCTAGCGTGTGGCTGGGGCCAAATTTTCCCCTTGCTCACATAAAACTCCTATTGACTTGACTTCAGTGGGAGCATTTATGTGAGTAAATCAACCCCAATTTGTCTCTGGGCGTGACTGTTCCCTGGTTTGATTTGTGAATTTAGAGTTTGATTCCCGAAATTATTCTATCTACAACATGAGTGTATGTTTCCTCCTCTCCCGCCACCCAGCTTCAAGCTGTTTTGAGAATGGAACCCTGAAGCAGTAGCTGTTTGAGTGAAATTAGTGATGAGGGTCTATGTTAAATTATCTGAACTTGCAAGTTCAAAGGGAAATTGTCACACCCGTGATTTGAAAGATCGTTTTGTTTGCTTTGCAGCATGCTTGTCAGATTCCACCCAACATGAAAATGTACTCTCTTTTCACGTGTATAGCCATTCGCTGTTTAAAGAAGGACTTTGAGTTGCAAGAAACCAGCCAAGATGCTGGTGACTATACCAGCCAAAGTAGATAATCTTATTTTTCTAATAGAGAAAGTGAGTAAGTAAACATCATGTTGTACATGAAGAAAACCCGTGCATTGTCATTTCTCACACTGGACCCTTTTTATTGTAAATTTCTACTTTTTTTTTTCTTTTGCAACCAGGCTCACTGTGGATGAAATTTACCTTTGTACAAAGGATGGGTGGGATGTAAGTGGTACATAGGCCTGGTGTAGGAATTCTGCACAGGCATGTATTTTCTTCAAGGGGGAAAATTCACCACCCTTCAGTGGCCATTTTGTCCATCCCCTGTCGGGCACAAAGCAGCCGCAAAGAGGATGTAAGACTACCTGGGCTCAGCATGAGTCTTAATCAGCAGACACAGAGCTGCCTAGACCAGCTAAGTATTCCTCCGCCATCCCAGGGATCACGTCCCTGGTGGCTGCAGGCAGGAGGAAGTATGTCTGGGGCATTCCTACTTCCTGGTTCTTTTAAGGACCAGACTTCTCAAAGGTGAGCTAATCTGTACTGACGATTGAGGCAGCTCCAGAATCAGGGAGGCACAAAGTGTTTTTCCTTAGGCCTGGTCTATACCTAAAATTGAGACTAACCAAGTTGCTTTGGTCAGGGCTGTGAAAAATGGCATGCCCTGTGCAACATAGATAGGTTGACCTAACCCTCACTGTAGTAGGAGCTCTCGGATAGGTGGATTATCTACATCAAGGGAAAAACCACTTTTGTTGACATAGAAAGCTTCTATACTACAGCACCATGCAGCACAGCGGAGGCAATGTAGTTGTGTCATTGTAGCTACTGTAGTGTAGCCAGGGCCTCAGTCCTTCCATTAGGCACTGAACCAACATAGGCATGAATCTTTCCTGAGTGCAGTTAAATACAAAATCTCCCAAGGCAAAACTTGGGACACAAATTCAGCCATTTGGAACACAAATTTTCTTATATTTTCTATTTTTTTTGCTCCGTAAGAACTGAAGGCAGCTGTTGAAGAAATATTGCCAGCCCTGAAAGAAGAAAATGTAAGAGTCTTCTACCTAAGCAGGACATCTGATACAGAAGGGGTTGACAGCTTCATTGACAAAATGGAAGTGGCTTCAGATGAGCCTACTCCACCCTCTTGGAGATCAAATATCACTTCTAAAACTCCTGCCATGTATATTTATACCTCTGGGACTACAGGTAATGTCAATGGGGTTATCCGACAAACATCACATCGATGGGGGTGGACGGTGTGGAGGAGAAATGATTATAGTGAGATGTTAACTTTCCTTTTTTCTGCTTAGTAATTCTTACAAATCATCTTCAAAATCCCATTTCTGTCTGCAAATCTTTTACCTGTTACTGATACAAGTAAACCCAAAATTTCTGGAAATGAAAGGGATTAGAGAAAAATATATTTTTCTTTGCTTTTTCTCTTTTTTTGGGCATTTGAAAGCACTTTGTGTATGGTCAGTTTCTGTTATTTGTGTGACTCATCTAAACACATCAATGAGGGGAGAAGAACATTTGGAAAAAAATAGGCAGATGTTACTGTGCAGTGTCCAAAACTGTCAAGGGGACTCAGAGATAGATATAGTCCTAGATTGCTATTTTTAACTACTTTTTGTTTTAATTGACTAGATTTCAAGGTGATGGTGCCATTAACTATTGCTAGCACTTTTGGACGTAAACGTCTTCCAAGTTGTATGTGAATCAAATTGTATCTTAAATGCATCAAACTGTACTATATTTTGCTATAGTTGACTGTATACTTTCTTTCACATACAGTGCCAGTCTCTCACCTGTGGTGACCTACTCTGGCATTCCTATATATTTTGCATCCTGGTTCTACCATGTCCCATTGATTATCATTGTCCCCGCAAGTTTCTGTGATACCTATTATATCATGATCTTCATTCAATAACAAGCTTTCAGGTTAAGCCATCTTAGTATATTTGGACTTCTAGCAACTGTATACAAGCAATTATAAAACTTGTCAATATTTAGTTGTATAACATCATGTGATGTAAATGATCAGGATTCTTTTTCATTTGACTATTTCTCTTTTGTTTCTATCTGTACTTCATCAACTTCTAGCCTCTGATCTTTATGAGGATATAGAGTATTTCCTTTAATAACTTCTCTGCTAAGAGATGTCCCTGTCCGAACCACCTTGGTCATTATGTGTACCAATCATATCAAAGAGAACACCTTTTCTATTGTCTTTACATAGGTCTTCCAAAGGCTGCAGTGATTACCCATGAACGCTTGCTGTTAGCTTGTCGTATGTTCAGTGTAAGTGGCGTGACCTCTAAAGACATTGTGTATAACGCTCTGCCACTTTATCACAGTGCTGCCCTCCTGATTGGAGTTCAGGGATGCATCATGCAAGGTACAGTGCACCTTATAGAGTAAATGAGTTACTATGCATTTGGGAAGAAACAGCAAAATTCATACCCAAGCCAGTTCTCCAGCCCTACATGGCAGTGTCACAGTTTCAGGGTCAACGGCACTTTTGACTCCACTCCTGGTCTCCCTTGAAGGTTCCCACTTAGAAGCTTCAGGCTTCCTAGCCATCACCTCTCTTGGATGGAGACCTGCATCCTCCTTCCTCCAGACTGGGGGTTTACACTTGCAGTCCCTCTGCACTTCATTGGGATTTCCCCAGAATGACCAGGATCCAGCCTCCATGGGTAACCTTTCTCCAGGTGCTACAAGCGCGTATACCAGTTACCAACCAGGTCTCAGAAAGCAAAATATTCTTATTCTAAGGGCAAAAGCATTACAGAGAAAGCATAATAAATAATAAAAGTATCCACAGGTCTTATGAGGCGTTCGTGAGCCAAAGTCTTTCCAACGCTTCCACAAGGGTTGGGGCCCCCGCTGGACAGAAGGTCTTGGCTATTTGCTGTATCAAAAGCAAAGCCCTTCAGACTCAGCCTTTTTATACCAAAAGCCCTTTATTTGTCTGCTGGTCTCTGGAACATTCAGTTTGAAACAGTATAGGCAAAACTCCCTAGAGGTAGTACCTCTCTCTGCCGGTGTTTACAACCTGAGTGAGCAGCTATAATCACACACACCTGTTTTTAGTTCCTGGAAGAGCACTGGTAACCATCCCCCCTGGAGTTGCATACAATCTCTGGGCCACATTGAGACAGAAACCACTGATCAACATAATACAATGTGGTCCCCCACAAAGACACTGCATGCACCTGCAATGTTTGTCACAGCAGCTCCTCCTGTGCAGCACAACCACAGGGGTTACGTGATGCAGAGTACCACAAAGTTCAGCTAGTATGAATACTCTCATACTTTCTGATGGACAGAATTAAAGGATAAAGCTACTTCCTGGTCACAGATTCTGAATTTATTTTAGGAAAGGGCACACACTTTTAGGATAAAGTTATATATCTGTCATCCTGCAAGTTTCCTATACTCACCACTGAAACTACTAAGGAAATTGTACCATTTTCTCACAATCTAGTTGTTATAGCCCAATTCTGTTATTTCCCCCCTTTTCTTTTTTCTGTAGGTGCAACCTTAGCTCTACGCTCCAAATTTTCAGCCAGCCAGTTTTGGGATGACTGCAGGAAATACAACGCAACAGTCATCCAATATATTGGGGAGGTGCTTCGGTATTTATGCAATGTGCCAAAGGTAATTTCTTCTACGCCCCAGAGTTTTTCGCAAACGGATTATAAATATTGTCTGGATTGCCTGTGTAATACTTCTAATATTTTAATGGACTATAACACACCTCAGATGTTCTACAGATTAATCCGGGGCCAGATTCTCTGTTCCATCAAGTTCATTTTAGCACTGCCTAATGGTACATCAGCACCAGGGAAAGAACCCCATGGCAGTGAATCTAAGACTCTCTCTACATTAGCACTTTTGTCAATATAACTTATGTCTGTCAGGGATATGAAAAAAAAACATTGCTCTGAGCAACGTAAGTTACACCGACAAAAGCACCGGTGTGGACAGCGCTGTCGGAGGGAGATACTCTCCCACTATCGCCACTTGTTGGAGTTGGTTTAATTATGTCGATGGGAGCATTGACATGGTGCAACTGCACGAGCAGTCTTACAACAGGGCAGCTGCATCGGTACAGCTGTGCCACTGTAAGCTTGCTAGTGTAGACGTGGCCATAGAGTCCAGGTTAGCTGATTTGGGCTTGTGCTATAGGGTTAAAAATAGCAGTGTAGACATTCAGGATCAGGCTGGAGCTGAAGCTCTGAAACCTGGTGACGGGGGGTGGATTTCAAAGCCTGAACTCCAGCCCAGGCGGGAATGTCTACACTGCTGGTTTTAGCCTTGGAGCATGAGCTCTGTGAGCTTGAGTCATTTGACCCAGGCTCTGAGGGCAGGTCTACACTACTCACCGGATTGGCGGGTAGTGATCGATCCATCAGGGATTGATTTATCACTTCTAGTGTAGATATGATAAATTGAGCACTCTCCCCATCGACTCTGGAACTCTGTCGCCACGAGAGGTGGAAGTGGAGTTGACAGGAGAGCGGCAGGAGTTGACGGGAGAGCGGCAGCAGTTGACTCGCGGCCATGAGGACGCCCAGGTAAGTCAACCTAAGATACATCGACTTCAGCTATGCTATTTGCATAGCTGAAGTTGCGTATCTTAGGTCAACCTACCTCCCTAATGTAAACCTGACCTGAGACTCGCTGCTGGGGATTTTTGCAATGTAGACATACCAAGTGTGCAGAGATTGCAACTGGGGAATTCTTCCAGCATTAAGATGGCTTATTCCTGTGCAATAAGCCTCCCACCCCCACCCACCCACATAAGAGGAAGAAGGGAGGAACATTTGGAAGGGGAAGGAAGAGTATGGGACATGTTGAAGCAAAGCCATAGTTTCTTTGTTAAAAGTTGTTGCCTAGTTTCAGAATCAAGTCCCAGTTACTGAATCTGTGTTCTTGGAGGTCTTAGCCAAAGAATTCCCATTAATGATAATGCAATATATTTATTTAATATCGAGAGAACAACCCCCTTAAGTTAATATCTGCTTATATGAACTGATTCATTTTCCCATTGCCTAAGTTACTGCTCACAGTTTACAATGTGTTCTCCCCTTAGTGCAATGAATATATGAATCTATTTTGACATTAGCAAGTATGTAACATGCTCTCCATATTGTGAAGACTCCATTTATAAAAACAAAAGTATTAAAGTGAAAAGCAGATGGGCCTTGATTTAATGTTTTACCCATCCGCATTTTCAATATTTTTAAAATTTGTGGGTTTTTTTAAAATAATGACTATTTTGGTGTAATATATTATTGTACATCTTTTTAGATAGCTCTTTCCACCCGAGGAACTAAAAGCACTTTGCACAGAATTTTACAGATATAGAAACAAGACAAGATCCTTGGCCCAAAGAGTTTACAGTCTAATTTAGATTAACATGAAATGTCTTTCAAACTAAGTACCACTGCCTTAAAGTGGACATTTCCTTTGTACAATCTTAACGAAGAATATTACAATATGAACTCCTCATAACTAGGCTCTCAGCTTCATATGCCATAACAATGAATGGAGGAAGTGCACACCTGCTATATTTAGCGAGCTGCAGACCAAACACAAAAGGTTGCATGGGGAAATCAAGAAGCTGATCATTTAACATTTGGACTTGGCTAGAATCAGTTTTCAGCAGTGAGAAACACTAGACCAGGACAGTCATGTGACCACCACAGATGAAAGGGTTAGTGAAAAGTTCCCCAAATAACCAGGTTGAGGAAGGGTTTCACTCTCTGCATAGTAGCATGTGCTGGATGATATGTGCTACCTAAATAAGCCATCAGCATTTTCTGTCCTATTCTGTGAGAATACAGGTACCCATGTAGTGGTTAGAGCAGCCATAGAATAGAAGCAGTGTAAAGATGGTGAAACCTCCCCACATTCGGTGTCTGCATGCAAAATCAGGCCTGAGGTTTCTGGCTGGTTGTTTGGATTTTTGTGCATGTAGGACGTCAACTATGTAAGACTTGTTGGACTATGTAGGACAAGTACATGGCTATGAATAGGGAATATCTTCATTGAAATCAATGGAGTTACTCTGGGGCTAGGGTGTAAGTGAGATCGCTGGTCCCGAATACTGTTTTTTCCTTACAGTTTCTGGGCCACACCGAGCAGTGAAATACAGTGGTAGTGTAAGTGGGTATAGTGGTCCCTTGCTCTCAGGTGGGGAGGGAGGCCACTCCGCTTCATTGTATGAGTCTATAACTCTTGGGCTCGGGCCGAGCCACACGCACTCTGTAGCCACCTAGCAAAGGTAAACTAGCAGGGCCAGGCTGGTGCTCTCAGCCCCTCAGGCAGGGCAAAGCACTGGACAGTCTTTAGCCCACAGCCTCTTGGCTGGGGTGGAAAGCAGTTAAGAGTTCAGGCTCTGGCCCTTTGGGGTGGGGCAGCCGAGGGAGCAGGCTTTAGTCTCAAATTGTAGGCTAAGGCAGCCAGCAAACACACAATCTAGACTCTGACCCTTTGGTGCAGAGCAGAGCAGGAGTGAACACTCTGACAATGTAGGGGTTCAGGTAGTAGTGAGCATCAACACAGTCTATGGGCTCAGGTCGGGGTGAGCACCAACCAACTCTAGCATCCTAGCTTGGCAGACAGTAGACTTACACAGGCCTTTTGACCCAAGGTGGGGAATCTGACAGCCCAGGGCTGGGGTGGCAGGGAATAGGAGGATGTGGGCCTGCCCCACTCCACCACAGTGGAACTGGAGCAACAGATACAAGCTGAGCTAGAGAAAAAGTACACTCTGAATCTATTTCTGCAGGCAGTAAATTTACCAGCATGTGTGTGCTGGTGAATACTAAGGTCTCACATCCAACAGCCCAGCCATTCATAAATAGTCATGGCCATTCTGCCAGGATTTGTTAACACAAATACAGAAATTCCTCACTTAAAATCACCTCAGTTAACACTGTTTCGATGTTAAGTTGCTGATCTATTAGGGAACATACTTGTTTAAAGTTGTGCAATGCCCCCTTGTAAATTTGTATGGTAGCTACCTGCTTTGTCCAGTGTTTTCAGGAAGAGTGGCCTGTTGGAGCTAGCTTGGAACCGGGGTGGACCAGCAGCCCCCCTATCAGCTACCCACTCCCCTAAGTTCCCTGTGTGGCAGCCACCCAGCAGGTTATCAACTGTGGGCAGTTCAGCTGTTCCTCCCCCCACTGCCATGTGCTACTGCTGCCCTCTCCCTTGGAGCTGCTCCCAGGAACCTCCTGCTTGCTGTAGTGGGGAAGAGGGAAGGGAGGGACTAATGTCAGGGTGTCTCCCTCCCCCTTTCCCTGCACCCAGCTTACCCCTTCTCCACATAAAGCAAGGTGGGGACATGGACTAAGAGAGACACAGAGAGTTTGGGGCAGCAACTGCTGTCAACTACCTAATCCACTTAAAAAGACAATGTATATAAGAGCGGGGTCAGCATACTTAAAGGGGCAATGTGCATCTCTCTCTCACACATGGTGTGTGCCTCTGTCTGCCATGCTGCCTTTTAGAATGTGAGGCTACATTAACAACAATGTGTTAATCCTTGAGGGATTTAAGCTAGTTCATCATTTAGCAGTAAGGTATTCCCTGGGAAATATTCCACTCTCTAACTTCTCCACCTCAACCAAGCTTCACAATCATCATCACTGTGTACTGTATTAAATTGTTTGTTTAAAATGTATACACTGTGTGTGTATATATAGTTTTTTTTGTCTGGTGAAAAAAAATTCCCTGGAGCCTAACCCCACCCTCCATTTACATTAATTCTTCTGGAGAAACTGGATTCGCTGAAAATCGTTTTGCTTAAAGTAGCGTTTTTCAGGAACACAATTACAACGTTAAGTGAGGAGTTCCTGTACTTAAAACCACTGCAAGTATCCTCCTCCCCAAGAACTCCTGACTGTGATATCTATATTGGTTAACAAGTGGCTAACTCTTCCCTACTCCATGCCTTAATATATTTTATGTACAAGTTACTGCTCTGGTTTCAACATGGGGCTTGCTATTAACATAAATAGGTTAGTTTATAGTTGCTCATAATTCACTGAATTTTATCCTTCGGCAGTCATGCCCTGTTTAATCATAGACAACAAAGGCCTCACAAGCCATATTGAGTTTAACCAAGGTCTCATGGACTGGGACAGCTGGTGGCAGATTTGTCACCTGATTGCAGGTCAGTTGCAAATGCCTAGAGGGTAAAGGTCTTCAGTAATGTTAGCAGCACAGGCAAAAACAGCTGACCCACTAACACGTGTTAATGAAAATACTGGGACTCTTACATAAACTGAGAAACTTGCAAGGCTGAAATTGAAGCCAAGGAAAAGAATTATACTCATGCAAATGATAGGGTAGTGTAATTGAGGGGCCTTTCATGGGGGAAGCTGGCTTTCCCATGGGCGTTACTCGATAGTGGTGGTGGTTTATATATGAAGATCACTTCCACACAGCTTTGTTTTAATTATTTAAAACAAGAATTATCATCGCCCCAGGCACATAGGATTCTGCGTCTTTGGAAAAAGCATTTCCATACAAGCAGGACCTACAGGCTTCTCAAATATCTGGTGCGGGGGCCCACAGGTGCACCATGTTAAGTGGATGAGTCTCTCTCAGAAAGCTACAATTAAGACCTTTGAGAGAGCATGCAAGAGCTTGACATCTTGGAAGTTCTTATCTGTGGTGCGGTAGTGCCGTGAGGTCCTGGTCTCATTGCACGAGGCACTGTACAAACAAAGGGACTGTCCCTGCTCAGAGAGCTGGCAGCCTAAGCAAGTTAGACCTGGCTGTAATTTACCTGTGAATTAATTTACTTACACCCTCCCAGGGATTCTCCATCATTGGACATTTTAAAATCAAGATTGGATGTTTTTCTAAAAGATTTGATCTGGGAATTATTTGGGGGAAGGTCTGTGGTCTGCATTATACTGGAGGTCTGACTAGATGATCACAATGGCCTTGGACTCTATAAGCAACAAATAGAAAAGAATGAATGAGACAGAGCGACGTCAGGACCTGGAGAGGAAGGACAGAGTGCTAGTCTGGAGCGAACCAACAGACAGTCTCCAGTGAAACATTTCAAAATGGAAACACATTTTTGGTCTCACAGCCCTACAAGTCCCCAGTCAAGCAGTATAAGAAAAAACTTCCCCGGACACATGAACATATTGTGCAGGCCTAGTCTATAGCATGCAAAAGCAACAAAGAGTCCTGCGGCACCTTATAGACTAATAGATGTATTAGAGCATAAGCTTTTGTGGGTGAATACATGAATGCATGTATGCGACGAAGTGGGTATTCACCCACGAAAGTTTATGCTCTAATACATCTGTTAGTCTATGAGGTGCCACAGTACTCTCTGTCACTTTTGTAGATCCAGACTAACATGGCCACTCCTCTGATACTATAGCATGCAGGTTACTGTTAACCCAGAAAAACTTTGGAATGACTGAACTCTACCATACAAGTGTGCAGAACTTCAGTCTGGGTTGTTTTATATGTTACTTGGCTCTGCTCAGACATTTTAATGGTAAATCTCTCAGTAAATCAAAGAGGAAAGCCAATCAAAACTACTACTGGATTATTGAATTGACTTTTCAAGGCTGGATCAAGTGTGTAGAAAAGTAACGATAACCCAGAAACTACATAACTGAAGTCCAGAACAGTATAACGTGCTGGAATAATCAAAAAATAAAAGCAAACTATAATCTGAGTATTTGCATATTCAAAACTTGAATTACCATGGCAGTTTCTTGTGCGTTTTTGTTGTGAACATCTAACAAGGTAAATGGATCCACACTGTCGTCTCATTGGGCCAGATTTCTCCCTGAAGTAATTCCCTTGTCTTTAGTGGGCTTGCCCCAGGGAGGGATTTGGCTCATTGTCTCTGTAAATAGACATACAGCAGCACAGAGAGAAGCATGAACTTTGAAGCCTGATTATGAACATTTACATGACAAGAAATTGCTTAACCATTTCACTGCTGGCAGTTGGGTGAGAAACATTCAGCTAATGCAGCATTTCCCAAACTTCTGAAAGTTGAAGCTTCAGGAAAATAAAACTAATTGTGGTCACCTTCAACCTCTGTATGCTAGCAGGGCAGCCTGGGGAAACAGCCACTGTCACTGTTCTACATCCTTCCCTTCCCCAGCTGGCTATTTGTTCACACACTATACTTCAAGATACAGTGAGCTAATGTATCCATCCCATCCAGTGCAGCTGGACATTCCTGTTTCTTGCTGATGTCCCAGTGGAGTCAGGGTGTTTGAGAAAATGCAAACAGCCTAATATTCTATCCAGCAGAATTTCATTTGTTCAGATAACTGAGATGCCAGCTGCTGCCTGGGAAAAATTAGGATTGAAGTGTAGGTATAACAAGTTAGTTGTCCCCTTAAATGAAATTGAGTCTAGCTCTCCTGTTCCACTCCTGGGGCACCCTAATTTGGTGTAATGAGGAGGGTGGGGCTGCCCCTTGGAATTATAGATGAGACACAGCCCAAAGGCTAGAGAGAGTCCAGAACCCAGTCCTGAGAGGAGGAGAGGTCAGAACCCACGGGCGAGAGAGGGACAGGGTGTGCTCAGAGGAAGAGCTGATCTGGGTTGAGAGCATCAGGGAGGGGATGCCTGGGAAGAAGGGAGTGGTAAGAGTTGCCTCATGAGGACTAGAGCCAGAGCAGGCTGGTGAAAGCAGAAGGCAGGAAGGCAAACTTCCCCAGGCCAGAGAAGGCTGAAGGATGAGAACAGCAGACAGAATGCCTGCTAGCTCTCCGAGCTGTAAAGCTAAGGCCAGAGAGGGCTGAAGGCTGGGGAGTGATGCAGGGGAGAGCCTGCTGATGTCTCCAGGCAGGCGTTGGAACCAGACCATCAGGACAAAGAAGCACCCCAGCTAGAGTGGCTGGGGTGGGGCAAAATGAGAGATGCTGAGGTGTGGTGAGAAAAGCTGGATCTATACCTGAAAGATGGGGTGGGGTGAGATGTGGGGAGAGATACCAAAGCTGTAGCTGGTGTGTGGATGGCATGTTGGGACTTGAAATGTGAATGTACTGTGTGGACTGGGCTGGGGAAATCTGAATTGTGGTTATGGGACCTTGTATAATAAACTAACCCTGCAAAAACCTATTTATACTCTGAAAACTTGTGTGGAGTTACTGGGGATTCCGGAAGAAGGGGAAAACTGAGGTATGTGCACTGGCGGGCCTGCAGCCTGCCACTGGAGGGTGCTCAAGGAAGAGGCCATCTTATGAAATTATGCTGGAGAATGCAGGCAGGTGATCAGCCCTGGCAGGGCCAGCTCTAGGCACCAGCAGAGGAAGCACGTGCTTGGGACGGCACAGTATAAGGAGCGGCATTCCGGCCAATCTTGGGGTGGCACATTCCGGGCTTTGGGGTTTTTGGTTTTTTTTCTCTGGTGCTCTTGCTGGCAAAAAAGCTAGAGCCGGCCCTGAGCCCTGGGAAGTAGGGACACATGAAGAGGGAAATCAAGACAGAGAGCCACTTTCTGGGCCACCATAAGGCCACAAGGGTGTGCCATGGAGGCAGCCATCCTGTGATAGGTTTACAATAGAATTTGGGCCAGTAGCAATAGTGAAAGCAGTCCAGGTTAATAAGCCAACATGTATTTTTTTTTAAAAAAAAACCCTCTCCCATTGGCCTTGAAATGCTATTGGGTGTTAAGTTACATAGCTATGAGGAGCAAATTCTCCTCAGAAATTCAGGAGATCTGGAGGAGCAATGTCCTCAGATTTTGCCAAAATTCTCATTGCTCCCATTCACTGTATCCTAAAGCCCATTAGAATTGCTTGTGTATTATAGACAATACGTACAGACAAATTTGGTTTTCTTCTATTACTGGGATGTAAGTAAATAAACAAGAACAATTCATCTAAGCAACCAGATAAACTATCACCCTTGTCTTTGTCATCTCCATATTTATTTGCTGTGTGAAGCGCATATTTATATTAAAAAAATGAAAGGATAATATTCTCATTTTAATAGGCTCATTCCTGCACTCCTCACACAGGCTAATGTATTGACTAGGTAAAGACATCAATGCAGAGACAGCTTCCCAATCCCTCCCCTCACCCCCAACGTCATTTGAAGTATAGAGAATTTGAAAATCTGACCATCTTTATCTCCTAAATCATTGACAGCAAAAAGGGTGAAATTCAACCCATACAGAGGGTTGAAACAGGCTTAACTGGAACATAAAATGGGGCCTGGGTTTCATGCTGACTCTCTGCAGGTGGTGAATTTCACTCTCAGGGGCCAGCTCGGCCCCCACTGAAGTCAGTTTTGCCACTGATTTCAGCTGAAGACAGATATTCAGCCTGATGCTGCTCCAACATTCCTTCTCCTGTCTCCGATATTAGACAATGTATCAGGCCATTTCTCCATCTCATAGCTGCACATGTAGCTGTAAAGAAAGATGTGTGCGCCTGTTATACTTCAAAACGTGCTTTATGTTTGCAGACTGAAGTTTTCTTTAAACTTGTCCGTTTTACTCAACCTAATCATTAACCTATGTCTGTTGGGTTTTCCTGTCCAGAAAGATAACGACGGTGATCACAGAGTGAGGCTTGCCGTAGGCAATGGGTTAAGGGCTGATGTTTGGAGGGAATTCATCAGAAGATTTGGAGACATCCGTATATGTGAGTTCTATGCTGCGACCGAGGGAAATGTTGCGTTTGTTAACTACACTGGAAAAGTCGGTGCCGTGGGGAGAGTAAACTACTTCCATAAGGTAAGCAAAATTACATCAGTGCTGGCATTCTGTCCCTCAGAGGTGAAGTTCGACCATTGCCAAGGGCTCACATGGTCCCTCCACATCACTTAAACCCTAAGAGGCAAATGCATAACCCAGTACTCAGCTGAACCTTGGGCAGATATACCCAGGAAGGGATCCTTGCACTCCTCAACTTAGCTTATCCCTGTCCCATGCTAGACATCACCATAACTGCTGCCATCTCACTAAGAGTATGTCTACATTGCCATAAAATACCTACTGCTGGCCCATGACAGCTGACTTGGGATTGCAGGGCTCAGGTTGCAGGACTATAAAATTGCAGTGTAGATGCTTGGGCTGGAGCCTGGCCTCTGGGACCCCACGAGCTGGGAGGGGTCCCAGAGGCTGGACAGTAGCCTGAGCCTGAACCCAAATATCTTCATTCAGTTTTATAGCCACACAGTCTGAGCCCTGCAAGTCCAAGTGAGCTGACCCGAGCCAGCCACAGGTGTTTTATTGCAATGTAAACATGCCCTGGGAGCCCCATACAGCTGCCAGCGTTTCAGACAAAAGAGCATTTGGACACTGAACATATGTTTGAAGTGTTATGAAGTTAGCACCTTTTAAAGCAATACTTTAATATGTAGAATATATTAAACATCTGATTCAGATATTCACCTGTATGTATATTTTGTAAATTTTCACTAGAAAAGTATATGCTATGAGCTGATTAGATACGACGTAGAGAAAGATGAACCCCTCCGAGACGAAAATGGATATTGCATAAGAGTTCCCAAAGGTACCAATGTTTACTCCTTAAAAAATAAACAAAGAAAGAAATTTAATTCTTTTACATCACAAATTAACCTCTCTATGCCCATTTTAACGAGAAAGTCGTTTAGGACAGTTGTTGGGTGACCTTTAGCTTTTAAACACAAATAAGAAAATGTGTTGCTTTGGGAATGAGATGTGGTATGCAGCTTTAAGGAAAGACACAGGATAATGCCAGATCAAATAAATGTATATTTATATTGCATGTTGTTTCAATAATTCTGTCTGCCCTCAGTATGTTTGTAGTCTCTTTTGGTTGAGAGTATTTTAACATTTTTACCTTTGAGCTAGCATAATCTTTTCATAGTACATACCTCAGCTTTCAACTTGAGCCATCTTGGTTTTGTCTGATAAATTTACTTAATCTGCCGCTGAAAGAAGCATTTTCAAAATTATTATATAGTAAAATTTGTGCCTCGTCAATTAAACTTTCATCATTTTTAATTGAAAATGCAGCTATGAAAGTGAAGCAACTACTTTGATACTTTACATTTGTTAAGCATTTTCATCTGGAGGATGTCTTTTAACTGGAATGTACCATGCTGAGTTCAAACTGCACACCCCATACAGCTGTTGATTTCACATGCAGGAGTTAGTTCTTTAAACTTCATCTCCCTGTCTGTCCTTTTTAATCTCACATATGGAGCTGCTCAAGAATTCAGTGCTGAGGCCCGATTCTCCTTTCATTTACTCTAATGCAATTCCGCTGAAGTCAGCAGAATTGCACTGATATCTCTGAGAGCGGGATTTATGCCAGATACATATTTGTATGAGGGAGGAATGTGAGAAGGCTGGGAAGTGGAGCAGAAATGCCTGCTCATGCTGTATGCATGGGAGCAAATCCTCCACCAGTGTAAATTGGCATATACCACTGAAGTCAATGGGGCAATGACAGTTTACACTAGCTGAGGATCTGCCCCATGGTGTATCTTCTTCTCCCCCCTCCAACCCCATATCACAGACTGGCAGGAAGAAGAGAGTGCACATGCCTGCTACTGTGTGTAAATGTTTACATCAGGGGAGGCTGAGGTTTTAGCCGTTGAGTTGGGGGCTGTTTCTGGTATTTGATTAATGATTATGAGGCGCTAGAGAAGCAAACTCTGTATCCATAAACCGGATAAACGTGAAATTGCCACCGAATCTCAAACCCGAGGGCGGGATGGAGAAGACTATTAAGTGTGCAGCTGCAGTTTATTTTGTACACAGCATGGGTAACATTCGCCCCAGAGCATGGCACCCACACAAGGCCCTATCTTCCTGCTGAACGTGGGTGAACTTCACCTTGCATGTCAACACAAGTGCCATATCACCTCCTTGCAAACGTCACACTCCCACCCCCCAGCACAAGTCACTCCATCACTATAGCTTCTTCTGGTCTAGAGAGCAACAAAGTGTAGCTGTGGATGCACTAAGCAGGTTTTTTTATGCATTCTGCATTCACGCTGCATGGGCTGAGTCCTTATATGCACCTCACGACCAGTTCTTTGTACTGTTTGTGGGATAGTGTAGCGAGGCAATGACTCACCAGAGCAATGTCTCCTGCTGGTCATCCAGGGAATCCACTCATTTCAGCTCCAAGGCGCCTCCTGGTGGCTGGTGTCTCACCTGCTTTAGGGCCCCTGAGTTTCTCCTGGACCTCGGTGCCTTTTCATCTTGGGGTGCTGACCCCTGGCACTACCTCCACAGTCTTGGTCTCCCCTCCCGGGAGGCCTCGAATACCACCTTGCCTCAGTGGCTACTGCCAGTTATCATCTAGCCCCCGCTCACTGGGGCACACAAGGGGTTAGGACCAACTGCCTCTGCCTATTCCCAGGCTGCACCTCTGCAACCTCAGTACCTGTATAGGCCTTCTCCTAGGCCTGCAACCTGGGGGTTTACCAGACTGGAGCTCCCCAGCTCCCTTTGCCCTGTTCCCCAGCACTGCTCTACTCTGCTTCAGGTACCTTGCTTTCAGCAGCTAGGTCCTTCTCTCTCCACTGCTAGAGCGAGACTCCTAGCTCCCAGACAGCGAATCCTTCTCACTCCAGGGCTAGAGAGAGACTCCTTCAGCTCCTGGTCCCTCTTATAAGACCAGCTCTGGCCTAATTGGAGTGTGGCCCCAGCTGTGGCTGCTTCCCCAATTAGCCTTTCACAGCCTAAGCCCTCTCCACGGCAGCTTTTATTCCTTTTCTCCAGGAGTGGAGCAGCTGCCCCACTACAGATGGCTAAACGGTGAACAATCTCTGAAGCATCCAGTACAATATGGCAGTAGTCTGGCTTGGAGGGAAGGGGAGTACAAGTGGCCCGCTTCAGAGGATGCTCAGGGAGTATTCCTGCTTATTCTCAGGTGGGATCAAGCTCTATGTAGCCTGAGATTTTCAAAGCTGCCTAGGGAATCTAGACACCCTGTTTCAATTAATTTTAATGGAAATTGGGCAGCTAAATTATTAAAAGGCTTTGCAAATCTCAGCCTAAATCTTTAATGGCTCTGTGCTCCTGTCCGCTATCATACTGGCTGGTAGTATTGTCTAAGAAATATCCACTGTATTTGGGAGAGCCCATGGTATTGAAAGGATGAGACTGAGCCCTTAACCTAGGGTTATACGGCTAATTTTAAGGGCAGGTGATTATGAAAGAAGACAAATGATTCTATAACATTTACAATCATCATCTCTACTATTACATCATTTAAAATCACGTTTATAGCATCATCGGTTTACGTGGCAGTTTGCAACCACATGACAGACATTTTTTTCCTTTTCATAGGTGAAGCGGGGCTGTTGATCTGCAAAATCACACGATTTTCTCCTTTTAGTGGCTATGCAGGACCAAAGAGCCAGACAGAGAAGAAAAAACTAACCAACGTCTTCCAGAAAGGGGATTTATATTTTAATAGTGGTGACCTTTTAGTGGTTGACCAGGACAATTTCATCTACTTTCATGACAGAGTCGGAGACACATTCCGGTTAGTTTATAAGATACTTAAGACTGAAGAAAATGTTAATTCATTCCAAGTTCCTCTCGATTCCTTGTCCAGTGTGTCCCAATGACTGATGAAGAGCACTCACTTGTCTCACTTCAACATGGGAAAAATGAGGACCCTACATCACTTACTTCCTTTTCCTGAAGCTCAAGTGAGGATTCCAGACACTGCCCAAGTTATGTCACCATCTTTCTCAAAAACCTGCCTCCAGAAAGGGAGATTAGATGCAAACTGCTAATTGGCAAGATGGCCAAAAGGTTTTCTGAGCTACATAATAGCTTCTTTAAGGAAAACTGGTACCCTGCCTTCCTAAAGGGTGGTGTAGGGAGTCTCTACCTACAACAAGCCTAATGGGTTCTAAGTGCCTTCACCATCTAGGGAGGATATGGGTCCAGGTCACAAATTATATCTGGAGCTTCCCCAACATGTCCAGCAAGTTGGATTCAAGCCTCCCTTCAACATGCCCTGCTGTATCAATGTGGAGGCAGACAGCTCCATTTGGGTTCAAGAGGTTTTGTCCTCAAAGAAACATGAAAAATCTCGACAATGAGATTCATCTCTACTATCGGGTGGGGGCAGCTCAGCTTGACCATGCTGTCCACCACCAGCACCAGGAATGGTTCTATAGCATGATACTGCCCAGGTGCCATGGTGGAGGCAAAATAGCTTTCCTTCACCACCTGCATAACTGCAGCAGCAGAATTCAAAATATCTGGATGTTTCAATCTGTCAGGCTCAGCCTAGGACTCCCTCTCTCGCTGTAAGCCACCAAGACCCAAAATAATAGAGCTGGGGAGAGGATGTTTAGGGCCCACAATATTAACAGTAGACAAAAGAAAATCAGAAGGCAATACATTGGGTTACCGGTAGAACAAGAGTCTTTCCTTGAACTCTCTGGAACCTCACAGGTTCCATGTATCCCTACAGGTAGGGCATCAAAACTGGTCCCTTGGGCCAATGGGAATGTGCACCCTGACCCCAAAATGAAAGGGCAATGGTAAGCCCATGACAAAGTTGTTGTTGGTCAGAAATGTTGAAACCTGCTCACTACTATATGTTTTCCAGATGGAAAGGGGAAAATGTGGCTACTACTGAAGTTGCAGATATTTTAGGATTGATCGACTTTGTCCAAGAAGTTAATGTGTATGGAGTATCTGTGCCAGGTATAAATGAATCATTTGAAAATCTGGTAACGCAAGATATTTTTTTACACAGAGTATTGTAGTTTCATCACATACTAAGTGAACTGTGCAAAAAGGCTCTCTCTTTTGGCTTCTCTATTCTTCGTGGGCTGCATCTGGTAAACTCAGTCATTTATGTGTGTACAATGTCTGTTAGCTGCAGATCCTTAGCAAAAACTTCCTTTTTAATCTAGGATTTGGCAAGGGATGTTAACAGGAAAGTAGGAGAAGATTTGAGATTTAGAAACCACACTAGAACATAACTAGCCATTATGTTTTATAGCTACCAGATCTGCATTTACTGTAGAATGAGAGGGGGGAAATACTGTGAAAAGAGATTTCAGGGAAAAGGAAGATGAAGGTAGTTGGGAAATTGATTTTCCTTCCACCTCTCTTCAATGAGCTGAATCCCCAAAAGCAGTTCCAACCACATGTACAGTCTCTTTTGTGCAACATGCACAGTTGTCTACTCCCCAGATAATCAGGTGGTCCTCGGAACATTAAATAAAGTCCCTCACCCCCACTTAATTGCGTCATGGCAATTATCATTATGTAACTTGAAGAGCACTGACATTGGGTTAGATTCTCAGGTGTGTCAGATTAACCCTTAGTTGACCCAAGGGGTCAGAGTATGTAGCTTTACACCACCTTTATCTTGGAGGCTGCCAGGCTGCCAAATGTCCCCCTGAGCAAGTCAGAGCAGCCCCAATGCTGCTTGAATTTGTTCCTGTGGATGACAGATCCCAAGGACATTGGAGCACACTGCATTCCATCAAATGCACCCTCTAGGGCCTAGGGGGAAGAGTGCCTGAGGATCTGGCCCAGTGTGCTTGTTGCTGTCCAGGGCACAGATGAAGATGCTGTCCCTACCCATATGGGTTTATAATCTAATAACTGAATAGAATAGAAACTTTTCAGATACCCTTATATGCCAAGCAATGTCGCTTACCTGATTTGTACACCTCTCCCCGTATGCCGGGTCTTTCTGCAAAGGGATTTGTGATGGAGATTCCAGCATGATCCATGCTGGAGGATCACAGTGAAACTTTGGGGGACCCTAAAGCAATCAAAGAGAAGGTTAGTTTAGAATCAGTAATGTGGTGAATGTTCTCTAACTTGTCTTACATTTGCTAGTTGCAGTTTTTGTGGCTCCTGTAAAGGGGGGAAGGGTAGGCTTGGGCGTGTGCCCATATTTGCTTTTGCTGATATAAAAGAAAGCACAAAAAGGTTTTTCAGAAAGAACTTTTTTCCCTGCTTTGAAATTCAGGCCTATCTAGCCTAGAATATGTTATGATGTGTGTAGCTTCAATGGCTAATTAACGTTTTGGAATTAGGGAGTCTTTGTTAAATCTTTAACTCCCCCATCTATTTCTTGAAAGTGTGAGAACCCCCAGTTCAGTCTCTGACACATCCGGTAATTCCCCTGGCCAAAGTGGGGCTCACCATAGTGGACATTCCTGATGTTTCCAAGGCAAAAAAACACCCCAAACCAAAACCCAGCAAAATGCCTTAGCCCACCCACCACTATTTCAGGCCATCTATATTTATCCAAAAGAAACCAAAAAGGACAAAGAACCAAGATTTCTTTCAATATCTCCATTAACAACTAAAGCAAAATTAGGGTTGGTCTCTTTAAACCATCATCTTTGTTTGCACCTGCCTTTGAGATATAGATAAACACACAATTGCCATGGGAGAGCTTTCACAAGTCAGGTAGCCATGTGAATACTCCAGAGTTCCTTAGTCTCTTCTCAGATTACATTGTAGGAGGTGAGGGAAGCATAACCTAACTCCCACTGGACTTGTAAAACCAGCTAGAAGAGGTGTTAGTATCCAATTACTGCCTGGCCTTACAGGAAAGCAATAGTAATTGTTCAAAACGGTTCTCTTCTTACCACAGCTTTATACAGTTGTTGATTTTTTGCATGTAAACTTGTTTTTATACAATACGAATAATATTTGCATTTCAGTCTCAATGCACCTGGGAGTTAACCCCAAAAAATACAATACACAAGCTCAGGGGAAAGCTAACTAATCCAGCGTGTTCAGATGCAAAATATAAAGCCCAAACCAGACCTTTCAATAACATGAGTAAATAAATCTGAATGCCAGGTGGCTTCTTTGAGAAGGTGACATGGAAGGAGGAAGAGAAACATGCTTATGGTGGTGGCAAAAGAGGAACTATCTATTCATTGCTCTCAGTAAACTCACATCTTTTTCTTCTGCTCTGCACTGCCTTTAAATACCACTTTCCCTTTTTGTCTGGATCATGGGGCCTCTACACAGCCCTATGTCAAGCATTAACATGACTGCCAGCTGTAAAGCCTTTTGTGGGGATATCAGCTCTGTCTTCATGGGGCTCCATTTGTTTGCGGAAACATCTTTGTCCTTTTTACAGTGCTGCAAAGCTACTACAGAAAACCACATCATAGGTGTATGTTTGACGGGTATTTATGAGACTGTAGTATTGCCAGGGCTGGTTGCCCCATGGCATTTGTATTCTTGGGTGATAGAAATACCATGAAAAGACCAGCCCCTTATGCTTTTTCGTTCACACCATCTCCCATCCCCGCCTGCCCCCCGCATCATTATCTCAGGCAAGAAAACATCAAGAATGTAACATATCCAGATAACCCAGTTATTCGGATTCCTGAAGAACTCAAATGCACGGCTGTTGGGTGGCGATGAATGAGGAGAGACCAGATTTTATTCCTCTCCAGCCTCACCTCCAGATGGATGAGTGTGAGCAAAAAATCCAGAAGGAATGTCCAGAATTACAATATTTCTTGTTAGGTTTAAGATTAGCAGCTGTGTTAGTCTGTATCTGTAAAGAAAACAAGGAATACTTGTGGCACCTCAGAGACTATTTCAGCATAAGCTTTCGTGGGCTAGACTCCCGATAGTCCCATGCTCTTTTGTCTCTTTATCATTTATCCGCAGTTTGCACCACTGAATAACGTTTAGCATGTTTAAAGGGATACCTTGCTTAAATTTTATCCTGAAAAGTAATTAATGATTTAGGGGCCATGTTTACCACTTGGTTACCCTTGTGTAAATCTAGACATTGATTTACGCTGGTGGAGCAGATAGCAGAATGGGGTCCTCAATTCCTTTTTAAACAATAAGGGCCGGATTTTAGAGTGTTTGGCACTCTTGGTTGACATTAGACATTCAGAAGGGCTCAGCTCCCACTTAGGTATACAATAAAGGCAGATTCTCAAAAACACTCATCACCCAGCAGTTCCCATTGTGATGCTTATGGTCAGATTGTCAAAGGAACTTGGTACCTGACATGCTGAATTATTTTAAAAATCTGAACACTTGCTTTGGTACTTAAATGGGAATTGAATTCTCTTGAAAAACCTGGCTCTAAATACCCATTAACAACAAAAGAGGATTAGAGGGAAAGATTCACCTGTGGAAAAAAATAGGTTAGTATGAAATCCAAAAAGAATCAGGAATGAAACCAGTATAACCTTCACACAATTTGGCCTAAACTGCTCTACAGTGTAATGTAAACACTGACTTTTGTGGTAGTTGCACGTCAGGACCTGCCAGAGTTTGGCTTATTGTAAGTGGTGCATGAGAAAATCAGGTCTAGCAGGTTTTCTGTTCTTTTATGGATTAAAATTAATTCCATCATGCCCCTATTTGAAAATCCATTTAGTCACGAAATGACTGTAGGAATTTATTTAAAATATGAGGTCTGATGTTCTCCTGTTGAAACCATTCTGTCCCCTCCTTCCCTGTCCTAGTTGTTGAAGTATTTGTGAGTGATTTGTGAAGGGCTAGGGAGGAGGCTATTGAAGGGCTACAGAGATGGAAGGAGAGGAAGTCCCAGCTTCTCACTGTATTTGAACAGAACTCTTGGTGAATGGGAAGAGGGGGGCAGACAGACAAACACTGGAGATTTGTGGATCTGTAGCAATTCCACATTGGAATCCATTTTGTACATTGCTGAACCGTTTATGCCAGAAATACCAGAAATGATGAGCATAACAGTGCATATTTCTGCTACTTAGGAATCAAATTCACCCCTGTGCATAAACCCCCGTGAAGCTCTCTGCACAACTTAACCTCAGTGTTAAAAGTCAAGTTCTGAGATTTCGCTTGGTCCCAGCTGAGGATGAAAGTGGTGTGGGGGATCCTGCAGAGACTTGGATTTTACCTCAGTTCTATAAATGTATTGTTCCCATCGTTAGAGATCTTTAAATAATGAAATTGCTAAGAAACACAAGTGTTGGCACTTATACAAGAGGAATTTAGATCTCAACCCTTATTTTTGCCTATAATTGTTCCTCTAGGTCACGAAGGCAGAATAGGAATGGCAGCCATTCGACTGAAGGAGGGCTGTGAATTTAATGGGGAGCAGGCATACAGACATGTTGTGGACTACCTACCGACTTATGCAAGACCTCGCTTTGTAAGGATTCAGGTAAGGCAGCCTTCCTACGTATCTCCTGCCTCACTGCCTAAAAGAGGACACTAGTCTGTCTGTGTTCTCTTCTCCCTTGTTTCCATGAGGATCGCAGTCACTTATAATTATGCTGGCAGCACTCAAGAGCATCTTTCTTCCCTTGTTTTACACCACTGAGAGAGGAGAATCAGGCCACTCTGCCTGGAACTTGAAAGCTGGCTGAGCACATGAGAATACAGGATGCCTGTGGTGTGTCTGAAGATATCATGCATGTCCCTATGAACTAGAAAGTTCTCTGAGTGGAAACATACAGCCTTCCTCTTGTGTACCCTTAACACAGCGAAGGGAGCTAAGTTTCAGACTTTGGCTGTACTGGTCTGCAAACTGCTCTTCCAAACGTAGGGATCCACCCATCTGGAGCACTCTGCAGGCTAGGGGCCCTGACACTTCTGGATTTCAATACACTGACAATCAAAGAACCTCAGCCCTTCTTGTATGTATTATTCCGGGTGAAAAATAACATTTAAACTAAACTGAAGAAGCCAATCCTGGAGGGTAATTTGATCGTATGTATCTATTTATTACAAATAAAAGAATTCTCCTCTCAAGAAGACCATATACTTACTGGGATGGTTCATCAGAAGAAACTTAGAAATATTAACTTCTCAAACTATTTAACTCGGCCTCTGTCTTTGGGCAGCTAGGCAAATAATCATGAGGCAAACTATACTGTGCTTTGCCATCCACAATGCAGCCCCCTGTGACTTACGTAACCTCCTGTAGAAATTTCCCTTTCCTTCCTTTTCTGAGCAAAATCCTGCCCTTTCCACATCCCACTTCTCTTGTATTCAGAACCAGGTCCAACTGGTCCTAACTGCACCAGGCCTCTTTGGGAAGCCAGCAGATTTGTTTTGGCTTCCCTGCTCTCCAGAAAGGATTCCCTTGGACAGCCTTCCATTGGCTTCAGTCTGGTTCCTGGAGGCCACTTTTTGCTGTAGACCAGATGGTCAAGATCTTGGAATGGGGGATGTTATGGCTGCAAGGCACCCTTTGTGGCCTGAAAGAAGCTGTAGACCCGATCACACTGTTTCTTTAATAGGCATTAGTAAGGCCTGGATTCAGCAAAGCATTTAAGCAAATGCCTAAGTTTAAGGTTTAACTTTTAGCACAGGCTTAAGTGTTTTGCTAGATCAGGCCCTGAAGCAATTGTCTCTCATTACGTTACAAATGGAACATGCATGAGTGTGCTCACAGAAGTCTCCTGGCCTTGTTTCTGAAGGCCATAGAGATCTGTTCAGGATTGGGGCAGCGCAGAAGGCCTTATGTTGCATTTTGCTGCTGTGGCCCCAAGCATTTCCAAGGTCTAGAACCAAGATTATGTCCCACATGCTGAAACCTGCAGAAATAATTCTTGGGTAAATTTAGGTAAATGTTTGTTAGCATGTCTCTGACTCCTAGCTATGAGGCTACAGAACTGCATCAAATCTGAGTTCCATGTCTCAAGATATTAAATGTCTACGCCCCTGGAGATAGGATATACATTTTTCTTCATGTAATTATTGCACTTGGAGAAAATGCAAGACAGTTTTCTTCTGAATGGTTTGACTTTTCCTGCTTTAAAGACCCTCTTGGTTGTTTGTCAATGTCAGAGTATCCTTTTTGTTTTCTTCTAGGATGCTATTGAGACCACAACAACTTTTAAACATCGTAAAGTACAATTAGTGGCGGAGGGCTTCAACCCGGCAGTCATCAAGGATGACCTGTACTTCCTGGATGACAAAGAAAAGATGTATGTGCCAATGACACAGGATATTTATAATGCTATAAATAACAATAGCCTAAAACTATGAGTGTGTCCAAAAAATCACTGTTCTAGAATATTCAGTTTTCAAAGCACATTATTGAGTTTAAAGGTCCAAAAAGCCATTTTAGTGAGTTGATAAATGTTACCAAGTGCCTGTATCTGAAATTCTGTGTGATAATGTTTCTGTTTTAATAGTGACAGGATCTATATAAAACTACTATTCTTTCTCCCTGTGGTCTCTGTGTTAATCTTCATGCTCCCCACCTTCACCCAGGACATACAACAATTGTGCCTCCACTTACATCTCAGCCTGGCTGCTCCTTCTTCTTCCCCTCTCAAACCTAGAACTGTCTGCTCCCATCACCATCTTGCTCCCTGCCTCTATTGGTTCTTCTGTGCCTTTCTCTCACTGCCCCTTGTGCCTGGAACAGCCTCCATGACCCAGTGCACCATGATTCCTATTCTTGTGAGTAGTCTTGTGCTCAAAGGCTGTCCTGAGTCAGAGCCTCAAAATGGAACAGGAAAGGAAATTCAGAACTAGCAAGGCACATGCACAGCTAATTAGGCAAATCACAATCAACTTTGTGCTCTGATTTGTGTTGTTATGTATGTAGACTGTAAGCTCTTTTGGAGTAGAGACCTGTCTTTGATTGTCATATAGCATCATGAATGACTTTGTGGTGCTGTATAAATAATAAATCAGAATGCTGTATTTTTTTATTTTTTTTTAGGTTTGTGTGTCCAAATGTCACCGAATCTCTGCAGATAGTCCCCGAGAACTGGGTCCCTTGTTAGGCTTTTTGCTAATACATTGAAGTCATTATAAATTATTATATGACTCCAGGTAATTCACTTTCAGGATTTTAGTTCTGAAGCAGTTAGAGTCATGTTACACCTTTGATCCACACCACATTTTCAACTGATTTCACCTGGAATGAAGAACGGACCATACACGTTTTGTGTACACACAAAAGTCATACTGGTTTGACTATACCACTAACTAAAGCAGAACAACCTTTCCTCCCACCCTCTACCTCTCCAGTATGGCAGCAGTTATACCAGAATAAATGTACTTATATCAGTGTAGCTTATTCCAGTACAAGAAGGGGAATAAGCTATACCAGCATATTTAAGGTATTTACTGGTATGACTGTATCAGTAAAAAACAATCACACCCCTAACCAACATTAGGGGTAGCCATTTTAGTCTGTGTCCACAAAAACAACAAGGCATCCAGTGGCACCGTGCACAACTCGGAAAGCAGCGAGGGCCATATTACTACAAAAAACCATCTGCTGCCCGAAAAGCCACGCCCTCGTCCCACCCCCCATCTGCTTCTCCCCACCCCACCATTTGGCTTGCCCCACCCCTACTCACCCCACACGGGCCGCACAGTGAGCCCATGCGGGCCGCATGTTGTGCAGGCCTGCTAAAGACTACCAGATTTATTTGGGCATAAGCTTTTGTGGGTAAAAAACCCACTTCTTCAGATGCATGGAGTTAAAATTACAGATGCAGGCGTTATTATGCTGACATAAGTTACCTTAAAGTGGAGAACTCCCAGTGGCTCATTACTGGCACATTATTATACAGGTACACAAAATGTGTGTGTATCAGGCCTAAGATTACTGTCTTATCTGCTCTCAGAATTTTGGATTAGATGCTCTCATTAGTTTTTCTCCATAGTTGCAGCAGTGTTCTGGCTTTAAAGTATTTTTAATGCACCAAATAATAAATGTGCTAAAAATAGGGTGACCAGCTGTCCCCAATTTAGTAAGGACGGTCCCAATTTTATGGACTTATATAGACATCTGTTACCCCCCCAAGCTCTGTCCCAATCTTTTACACTTGCTATCTGGTCACCCTAGCTAAAAAGGACTGATTTTTAGAATAATTCACAAGAGTTTTCCTTGCCAGAGTTACAGTGGGGCATCAATAGGGCTGTGGCAGGCTAGTGTCTCCATCATGAAGTGTGTTCCTGGGTTGGGTTTAGGGTCTGCTAGGGTTAAAAAGCCAGACAAACAGTATGGGAGAAACATGGAAAAGGATTAATAGGCCAAACTCTGTCCTTGTTTATATCTATACAGCCCAACTTACCCCTGAGGGGGAGTTTGACTCCACTGGTGCTGCATGGATGTAACTCACGCAAAATTTGGTCTTACTGACCAGAGCTGGTGTTAGCTCATTGGGAGCCCTTGGGCAGGAATATTTTTGCCCCATCCCCTCCCCCCACCCCCGCAGAACACATACAACTAATCAATGCGGGGGGCGGAGGGGCTCCTTGTGTTGCTTGGGGCCCTAAGCAACTGCTTAGTCTGCTTATGCCTAGAGTCCTGTGCAAAACAAAATTTGTATCTATATTTGGGCCGTGCTCCACAAAAATGATCCGTGGATATCCACTTCTGGAGGCGGATATCTGCAGATATAAACCAGATCTTCACAGATTAGCCGGACACTCCTTATGCCTAGCACTGGCTCTGTTACTGAGCAAGAGTCCCTGCCTAGGCTGTGCTGGCACATGGAGCAGGGTTTGCAATGGTGTAGGCTGACCATCTCCCCTACTACGGCCTATAACTGATTGACTAGCTATGCAGGCAGGCTCCTGCAAAGCCCACTCTGACTTGAAGCTGGCATTGTCTGGCAGCCTCTTCTGGGAAGGGCAGCATGAGTGAATGCCTCCCTCTGGCACAGTGTGGAGGAGCTGTTAGCATCCCCTGATCCCACAGGTGTAAATCAGTCCCGATAACTTTTCAATCAAAACCAAGCCACTAGAAGAAATGGACCAAATTCAGAGCTGAGCTGCACCTCATGCAGCCCCATTGACGCCAGAGGGATTGTTCCTTGTTTAAACCAGCAACGAGTCCAGGCTGCTAGCTCTGAACAGGCTGCTGGCAAAGCAGAAATTAACAATCCAAATTCTAAGTCAAACCTCACTGCAGCCTGGAAGGAGGAGCTTCACAGAACAAGTTTAAGAGGTTTATTTGTCATTTTAATCAATAAATACGCACTGTGTTTTGCTTCGGTACAAGCACAGGACTTTTCTTAATGATCATTCACATTGTTTCTATATCGAACATGGTAACAGGTAATATTGCATATGAATAAGCAAACTTTGGTTCTCTTCCACCTGGGGAAGCCAATCTGTTTCGCCTGTTAAACAATTGCTTGCAGGGGACAGCAAGGCAGCTGAATGCCACACTGAATGCTGCATTCGGGAAAGCTAGGGACGCTGTAGAACTTGATCAGTTTTCTGAAGGCACTTTTTTTGAGCATCATGACCTCTTCGGGCAGCTTGGAAAGGATTTTATCACTGGTGTGAGAGCCACTTTTCTCAGAGGCTGTTGCCTTCAGGTGGCCGATGGTTGGCACACTGTTGCAGCTGAGGGAACGGGCTGTCTTTTTCTTGTCTTTTACAGATAAGTAGCTGAAGAGAAAAGAGGATAACTTATGTTTGGTGACATCTGGGACATCTTCTGGAAAGCAGTCATCCAGAGGATCCACTTGGGCTTCCAGGTGTTGGCTGACCACACATGTTGTGGGACTGACTGCTACCTTTTTAGGCTGCACTATTATCTTTCTGAAAGGTGCTTTGTGTTCTCCTGCCTCTGGGTGAGATGGAGAAGTACCGTGATCAGCAATAGGACTGGGGTTACTTATGATGCTGGGGATTTTAGCCCCATCAGCAGAGTTGCTGGGATGTAGCATGTAATGCTGGTTAATGATTTGGGCTGCAGTTTGTTGAATGATGTGCCAGTCTCGCAGAATGTCCTCTCTGGTTGTGAACTGAGACGTTACGGTAAAGCGGATGATGAACTTGTCACGAATGGTAGCTGGAATGAGGAAGAGGCTGCCAGATTTATTCAGTTCTTTCAAGACCTTTTCTGTCAACCAGTTAGGACCCTGTTTTAAAAATATATAAGAAGAAATGTATATTACAGTGGACTTTGCATATTAGAGATCTACAACAGCCTATAACAATTGCCAGTGATTTTATTATATTCCTTCATATAACCCTTACCCATAGCAATCAAGCTGGGAGACATGATGCTGGCTACTGCTGATTTATTCTGAACTTAATACAAATAATCATCTTTACCTTTAAACGAAATACAACCAGTCCGAGGTGTCTCTTGGCAGGAATTTCAAAGAGGGGATCACTTCTGACCAAAGATTCAAAGTATTTGGCCATCTCAGTGCCCTGTAATTTAAAATGTTTTTTTTTAAGGTGGTTATTTCTTGCTAATGACAAATAATGCCTAAGATGCAAAATTAAGTAGATAAATAGAGCCAGCTCCCCTCCCCAACCACCCCACACACCTAATGTCAAAACACTGAGGTTCTCAGCTTTGCATAGTAATAAAGATTTCATCCAGTTGCCAAAATATCTGGCCTGATCATTCAGTGTGATCCACAGCCCATTGAATTCAATGAAAAGACTGTGACTTCGATGGGTTTTGGCTCAGACCTTGATATCTGCACAAAACTAGAACGACTGGACTTGGCTGGGGTTTTCTGGAGGAACACTGGATAATGGAAGAGACGTTCCACGGCTGATGCTGTAACATGTGGCTTCCTGTACTTACACTTGGGTGTTTAGGCCTGTGGATTTGTATAGCTGTAGACACACTGACCATGAAGACTCCTCCCTTTCCTACTTCCAGAACTACCCCCACATTGTTCCAAAGAAAGCCTCTGTAGAGTCCTGCTTTGTGGAGTACAGAAGGGTGTTGGTTCCGCTTGCCAGGCCTCTCCATAGCGTTCCCCATTCCCCATGCAGAGCTCTTTGTGTTTGTGGAGGATTGAAAAAAAGATTTTGTCTGTATGCCCAATCCTGTGACCCTATTTAGGCAAAACTCCTAGCAAATCCAATGAGAATTTTGCCTCCCTAGGAACTAGAGAGTCAAGACCTCTAGCAGGCTAAAAGCAGCATACATTTTTCAATAGCATTCAGATTTACACAAACTTCATGTATGAGAAGACCTCTGCTGCCCACCCTCACAGCTGCGTTTAATGGACTCAGATGCTGAAAAGCAATATCAACATGGTAACACTTGTCACGTTAATTCACATACATGTCTGACGTGGGCTTGAAGCTTTTTCACCCCAAAAGAACGAATCACAAACCAGAGCTTCAAAGAGCGAAACCGACGACTCAGTGGAATTTGCCAGTGCTGTGAACAAAACAAGGGTACATCAACAAGCTGAAAAAACAATTTTAAAGAGAGTCCCACTTCAGCATAATAGAGTGTGGTCCTGCACCCCTCTTCCCAGGTGAGTAACCCTTACTCAGACAAGGAGTTTGACCTGAGTAAAAAAGACTGTGGAAATTGGCATAATAAGCAGTCATTAAAGGAAGATTCTGTGTAGTTTATTTCTGAGGTGTTCTGAAAAAACATTATATTTTGGCTACTGCACTCAGATATTACAGTGGTTTGTGTCCTAGATGTGTCTAACTTTTTGTAAAGGGTCACTAATTTTTATTTTTCCAGTTCACAGTGCAGAGGGCGTTATAAACTAATTAAACTCCTAATTTAGGAAAACAATATGCTTAGTCCATTGCAACTGAGGACAGCAATGCTTAACTTTAAGTCCTATTGGCTTGTCCATGTGCTTAGCTGCTGTCCTGAACAGGGATGTTTTCCCAAATCAGGGCCTAAAGGATGAATGAGACAAATGAGACAAATGAGTCTAGAAAAATTAGAAAAACCAATGGCAGCCATCTAATGGAGGGACCAGACTACATTAAAAAACAAAAAAGAAGCTGTATCAAAGAATCCATAAAACTACATGGCTCCAAATTAACCACCAGAGGGAGCAATGTATGCTAATTAAAGAAATATGTTATACCAATACCAAGAAAGAAAAGAACTGCCTTTTTCAGGACTTTGATGAGCATGTAGCTGAAACTCTGGTCTTCTAGAATATTGTTTTGTAACACGGTATTCAGATTTAGTGAGTTAGATCTGAAATGATTTGCTTCTTAGCTCCCCACCACCATCAACAGCTGTATTTAAAGCCTAATGAAGATGTAATGTATTTTATTATTTTACTGCTGTTTCAAATCAAGGAATTTCCATTTGTTTTACATGATTTCTCACACTTATGTCATGTATCAGAATAATTGTTGGAGGTTAGAATGAGACCAACAGAATAAGCCCTGCAAACATGTAAAAAATCCATCAACTGGAACTGTCCCAATAATACATTACATGGAAGTGACTTTTTCTGGCTGAGGCAGTAGGCTAGATCCTGAGATGATAAGAACATAAGAATGTCCATACTGGGTCAGACCAAAGGTCCATCCAGCCCAGTATCCTGTCTACTGACAGTGGCCAAAGCCAGGTGCCCCAGAGTGAGGGAACCTAACAAGTAATGATCAAGTGCTCTCTCTCCTGCCATCCATCACCCCCCTCTGACAAACAGAGGCTAAGGACACCACTTGATGTCACTTTATGTAGCTTCAATTAAGTTACTAGAGCTTTACTGATTTACATCAGCTGAGAATCTCGCTCAATTTCACAGTACACAGACCAAAAATTTCCAGGGCAACAGAAGACTGTAATATCCAAGTATTGTTTGATTAACCTAACTAGCTTCTATATTTATCACTTCTACATTTGATCTAGAACAGTTTCTGTGCAATTTTTCTCTCAGTACAGACTTACTGCCAGAGCTCATGTCACGCTCCCCTATCTAAACTGTATTTACACTTCACTGTGATTGTTTCTATACTCTGCATTAGAGACATTCTTATCACATGAAACAAGCTCCAGGAATATTAGGAATCTGGACCTTTCTGTTCAAACATTTTGCAGGAAATGTAAAGTGTTGGTTCAGATGGCTACTTACCATGAAATCAATAGCAGCCCCCGAATTGGCGTGTCTGAGGTAGACGGGATTAACACTGAAAGTTTGCTGTAACTTGTATTTGTCTTTGACCCTATCAATAGTAGAATGAATTGGGCTTAGTAAAAAAATTCCTCAGAGGAAGGAAGACCTTGCAATTTGTATGTTAGCTCCCTTTGCTTGTTTTGCTCTACTCACCAGAATGCAGTGCAGTCAAAGTGAACCATCATCCACTTGGAAGGATTGAAAGTAAAAGAATCTGCATATTCAATGCCATTCAAAAATAATCGAAATTCAGGGCAGAGAAATGCAGTTCCTGCATAGGCAGCATCAATATGAAGCCAGAGTCCCTCAGCGGCACCTGGAGAAACAGAAAATGTCATGTGGGGTCATGGCGACTCAGTGGGTTAACACGTAGCTTCTCCATTCTGGAGAAGTAGGTTTAAATTTTGTTTAGGACACAAGAGAAGAGAGTTTGGAAGCAAGACAGACCAGGCCATCTCAAATATGTTTCTGCATCAAACACCTGGATCCACTGGAAAAGATTGGCTCTGGATGGGCCCATCTCTACTCTGCGACAGAACCTTGGCTAATCCTCCCCACTCCATAAGGCAGCCTCGTAAAGTGTGAAGTCCTGTCATCTGTATTGATAGTGAGTGAAATTCCTCATCACATCCCCAGCACAAAGCCAGAGTCGGGGGATCACAGCAGAATGGAATCTCCACCCTATCAATGGAGGTGTAAGCAGCAGCAGCCCAGCCTCTCTGCACCCACTGATCAGAACCTGGGTTGTAGTAGGATCCATTATCACTTCCCACTCCTTTAAAACACAGACCTAGTGGCCACAATGATGTCCTGCCAGCCCCTACTTTCGAAACCTCTTCCACACTGTGGTAAATGGAGCATGGACAAAGCCCAGTTCTACCTCATGCAGAGCTTGGGAGGTACTTCTGCACACTCATTCTGTAACTGTTCCTCACAGGGCAGAACTCCTGTGGTTCTTTGGTATTGGGGCATCCATGGAACCTCTGCTAGTGGGTGAATTTCATGAATTTTGAACAGGATATATTTTAAAGGCTTAATTCAAACTTCGCAGACCTTAATGGAGAAATTCCAGTTGACTCCAAAGATCTTTAGATCAGGCCCTAAAAGCTCAGCTGAAAAGTGGTTTCCTGTTTGCTCCTGGCTCCACAAAAAATCCCATAGTTGCCTCCCTTTACTACCTATATATGATCTTATGGTTAAAGAGATGCTTACAAATTGGACCCAGCTCTGATAGACTGTCAAAAGCACAGACACCAGTTGTACCCAATGTCGCACAAACCTGGAAGAAAACAAAGACTTGTCAAGATGGACTATTTAAATAATCTTTTTTGATCCACACATTTAAGAACTAATCAGTCATTCAGTCAGAATGGAAATTGTATCTTCTTATTTGAATAGACCAAAGTGTAAATTAGTCACATGTATTTCTATCTTTATTCTTTATTGTTACCATAGTAGCAAAGTGATTCAGACACATTTTTAAATGGACAGTAATAATACTCCAATATGTCAGTACCCAAAAGTAGAACTTACAAAGACAGGCACTAGGCCCTGATTTCTGTCTTCTTCAATTGCTTTCTTCAGGGTTTCACCTCGGAGGGCAAAGTTCTCATCCACAGGCAGAAATTTCATCTTCACAAGAGCAATCAAACCAGCCTTTTCAACTGAGGAATGAGCCTAAAAGAACAGCAAATGAAGGTGGTGTGAACCTACACAAGCCCAGCAAGTTGTGGGCATTAGAAAGGAGAGTGACTACAACAGAAGTTAGAGGTGCAATAATGGAAATAATTTAAGTTAATAAACCCTAAATAATTGTGTTTTCAGTCTTGTCAGTTCCGTTGAACCACTGGGTTATTAATAGTATCAGAGGGGTAGCCCTGTCAGTCTGAATCTGCAAAAGCAACAAAGGTGCTACAAGACTCTTTGTTGGTTATTTATAGTTATTTGATGGCAGTTGCATGGTCCAGTTATTTATTAATATTTCTAAACTGAAGTGATAGGGATCCAGGCTGTAAGGTGTGCTCCTCTTGCTTAATTTCAGATCCTGAAAAGACTACTGAGAAATACAGCTCCCTCTCTCTATTCCCTCCTCTGGAGACATAGGAAGGAGAGAACAGAAATGGGCTTTGCGGTGTGCCTGAGAGGATAGCAAATCTGGGCACAGATGAACCAAGGGAGAAGAGAAAGTTCCAAAAACAAGGGGCCCTTGCCAAGAACATCCCTCTCATTTATAGTGAGAAAGATCTAGGCTGAGCATCTATGCTATGGGAATATGTATGAACTGGGAAAGCAGATGATTTCTCAGGTGCTGTGCTCTGAATGGAGCACATGGGAGATCTGACCAATAGTGGGAAGGAAGAAGGGCTAAGTGCAGGAGTGGGAGTCAGGTGACTGGAGATCTCGTAGTGCCACTGTGATCTTAAGAAATGCTCTTCACTTTTCTGTGACTCAGTTTCCTCCTCTGTAAAATGGGACTAACACCGTCCACCTCAGGGTTCATTCACAGCATCACAGAACTTTGACTACAGATATAAAATTGCAACATGTTATTATTCAGTCTGATAACATAGGAATTAATTTGTTTATTCATAACAATGGGAACCTACCTGATCAGATGCATAAGCAACAAGACGAGAGTTCAGGGTGGATTCATCAGTTTCTGGCTCCGAAACCTTCATTTCCAGAATTTTGTTTTTTCTTGCTGCTAGCAGAGCAATCAAGGTTGATTCACTAACAGTGCTCTGCAAAGAAACAGCTGCTTATTAATTGCAGAAGATCCAGAAGTGTTTTCCTCCTTTCTTGCTAGTTTGTCACGGATTTGCTAAAGTCACTAACACATTCATTTGTTATTTTATTTCTGCTACAAGTTATTTCATGTGCAGGGGAACCCACTGATCTTCTCCATTGTGCTGCTGGTCTCTGTGGGCCAGCAGCAGAGAGTGATGCATTTTGAATGCTGCATGCTTTGAATGAGCAGGAGAGGATTAACAAGAAGAAAGTACTGTACATTTTCCTTTGGCTATAAAATAATATAATCCACAGAAATTATCGGCCTGATCAAGGCCCACTGAAGTCAGTGGAAGTTTTTCCATTGACTTCAGTGGACATTGGTGGAGGGCTTATGGAAGCAGCTAAAAATGCAGGGCCTGATCCTGCAATTCTTACACATTCAAAGGACACAGGACTTGAAGAAAATGGGGCAGGGTTACTGTCATGAAGAAAGATTGCTAGAGAAGCGTCCTCTATCCCCGGGTGATTTCACATAATTTTGGCATCTATAAGGATGATGTGAAATGAAGAAACCAGAAGGAAAAGTTATGTTGGCCTCATTTAACAATAACACAGGTCCCAAGAGAAACAGCTCCTATATTGTAACTCAGGGACCCATCCTGCAATGGTTCTACATAAAAACTGGATTTTAGAATTACGGAACGTAACCACATTTAGAGTTAAGTTTCTCCTAACATACACCCTAAATCTCCCTTGCTGCAGATTAAGCCTATTGCCTTTAGTCCTACCTTCAGTGGTCATGGAGAACAACTGATCCCTGTCCTCTTTATAGCAGCCCTTAGCATATTTGAAGACTGTCATTAGGTTCCCTCTCAGTCGTCTTTTCTTATGACTAAACATGCCCAGTTTTTTTTTTTAACCTCTCCTCATAGGTCAGATTTTCTAAACTTTTTATCACTTTTGTTGCTTTCCTTGGACTCTCTCCAGTTTATCCACGTCTTTCCTAAACCGTGGTATCCAGAATTGGACACAGGACTCCTGGAAACTTCACCCCAGGTAAAAACTTCCACTGACTTCTAAGGGAAGTTTTGTTTGAGCAAAGGAATAGCCATTCTGGAGTGTGCAAATCAATTGTGCAAAACACAAACTGAGCTCTCCTACCTGTAATACTCCTCCTCCCTGGCTGTCTGGGTGATGGTGCAAGAACGTATCTGGAAGGCCCAGCATTTTCGCCAGCCAATCCATTACATTCATTTCCAGTTCCGTACAGGCTGGACTGGAGGCCTAGAAATTGCAACAAATAGACTCAGTCATGTTTTAATCCTTCTGATAGTAACCATCTTATGGTAAAACTCATACCCTATGTTTTCCTTAAGTGACAGTACTACCGTTTTTAAAATATCCATTAGAGTAGGCTAGTTTGGATTTGACAAGGCGTGAATTGCTATGGTGACATTCATGTCCAGGAAAAATGGGAGGATATCACATATACCCCAAAAGAAGTTACTGACACTTCTGAGAGAGAAGCAATGGTTTATGGATAAGGCACTAGGCTGGGACTCAGGAGATCTGGATTCAATTCCACGTCTGCCAAAGACTTCCTCTGTGACCTTAGGCAAGTTCCTTATCTGTAAAATATGTTTAATAACATTTTCTTTCTCCCACCCTTGGTGTGTCTTGTCTGTTAAGATTGCAAGCGCGTTGGACAGCATCTAGCACAATGGGGCCCTGATCTCATCCCTACTGCTATGCACACAATAACTTTGACCACTTTTGCAACGTGAGCCTCCATGCTGAGAAAGGGTGATCTCTAAACTCCCACTGACCTAGTCTAAAATAATATAAGCCCAAAGGAACTGACAGGGACTGTTACAAGAGGTTGCTGTGCTACTTTCATATCAAGAGCAAAGAGGAACAGGAAGCTGAACCAGGTGCCTTCATAATGGTTGATTTTTGTCATTTTGCCTCTTAAGGCTTGTCTATATTTGCAGGTTAATATACGTTAAGGTAGTTTAGCTTAGTTCTGGTTGGGATAAGTTAAATAAGAACAAGGCTTTTAGGGCTGCCAACCCTCCAGGATTATCCCGGAGTCTCCAGGAATTAAAGATTAATCTCTAATTAAAGATTGTCATGTCATGAAACCTTCAGGAATACAAGTTCGCAACCTTACTCTTGTTCCAGATTAAGACTATCCATACCTGGAGTCATTTAGGAACAGTTAATCAGGAACAACTCTATATGTACACAAGCCCTTACTCCTGTATCATTCTTGCTTTTGCTGCCATTCATTGAAATTATCACATCTAAAAATTGGAGGTTCTTTTTTAAATTTTAGTTGTGCAAACAGCTTAAAATGGATTGAAGTAAATACATTCATTTATTGATTCATAGATTTTAAAGCCAAAAGACACAATTATGATCATCTGGTCACAGACCAAGGAGCAGCATTTCAAAACTATATAAAAATCAACATTTACCCATGTGAATCCCAAACAGTTAATAGCATCAGCCAGCATGTCCCCTAGCAGGGAAGGCCAGGAGGTAAGAGCTGGAAAGTAGGCGTGCATATGTGGACTCTGCCAATGGACAACCTAGAGCAGAGGATGCAGAGAAATTATACCCAGAACAATGTCAGAGAACTCTGAACCAGCCATACAAATTAACACAGTGTGATGGGAAAGGCTCACGCCTTCCTGCTGAAGATCTGATAACAGAAAGTTTCATACGTAACATCAACAGCAAAAGAACATTGTCAAAAGAAAGTAATATGCAGTAACTAGATAAACCCCAAACTAAGCCAGAAGTATTTATCTAAATTCAACATACAGCCATATTTTCAAACAGGAAATAATGGTCCTCTGGCAGCCATCCATTACAGTAACTATTTTTTATTACATCAGATTATTCAGGGGGGCTTATAATTGTATTTTATGGAGTTTGTTGCAACAGTGACTTGTTGATTTCACCATTATTGAATTGTACTCCCATGGATCTTCTTCCCTGTTAGAATGCCTGTGCTAGTTAAGTAAGCAGAGTTCAATATGAACTACTCATTCCCAGGGTCCAGATGTTCACACTGAATGGTAACGACACTTTCTGGTTCTACTCCAGTTCTTACCCCAGGCATAATAATCTTCTCAATGTCTCCAAAGATGATGTCCCAGCTGTCTGGCTCTACAGGGGCACTGTCTGGCAGCTGGGCTCTCATGTAACCAGGCTGCACATCCGGAGTCACCCGTCTCTCTCTGACGTTGCTCAGATACTGGCAAATGTAATCCACCATTTCTTTCCCTGGAAGAGGCAGGATGTTCCCTTTGAAGTCAGGCCACAGGAACAACAGCACATAGCAGTTCACACACACACGCTTTGCGTTTAATAGGGCTCAGTTCTCAAACTGCTCCATGCGCAGCGGCAGTACTGAATACAATGGACACTCCAGAGCCATCAAGGCTTGGACAACTTAACTAAGTACATTAAAAGAGCCACATTTTCCCCCTGTAAGTCACCTGCTTCTTGTATTGGATCTCACATGTCTTCTGGGAGTGACCCAGTGCTGGCAAATCCTGAGTGATGGGCTTTGGCTTTCAACAGATAAAATGTCATGTGTACCCCCAAGTACAATGGCTGGAAACTCTAAAGTGCCTTGGTCTCAACCCCATAACTCAAGAGCAGGTCAGGAAGACAAAGGAAATCCACCGACGTCTGTAAAAATGTTTAAAATACCAACTACATTGAAACCTACCCTAAGAACCCCTATGTTTGGCTTCACTTCTCTTCGGTGACCATTTTAAAGGAGCCCCAAGACTTCCTGGACGGAGGTTAGAATTTAGTTAAAAATGCATCTCTCCTCAGAGGCTGACTTTGGCTAGTGCTTAAGACTCTCTCTGCCCCCAAGAAGAACCTCCCTTGATAGCATTTGCTTGGCAATATACTTGTTTCTTTGCCTATATCATAACAGCTCACCAGACTCCATGGCAATAGTTTCAATTGCTACACTTCGTTTATAACAGCTGTGTGGACCTTTACTCTCCTGTTCCCCTAAGAACACACACAGTGCACACCCAGCTGAGATGCATTTGTGAAACAGCCTCCCGAAGGCGGAGGGCTTCTGAATATTCCTCATGAAGGAAAACAGCCTTTTCTCTGGAAAAGCAAGGAGCCCAGAGCTGGAGACCTGGGTTCTAGTCCCAGCTTTCTCGGTGAATGGGTCAGACATTTAACTTCCCTGTGCTTTCCATGTCCCATCTGTAAAGCAGCTTAGAGCCCTTACAACATGCTTGTATAAAGCTCCGAGATGACAGATGAAGAGAGCTATCCTGGTGTTAAGTAACAGACGGTGTTTCTCAAGTGCCTTATCACTTGGTGCAGGGTCTAATCACTGATGGCTATTCAGGTATATTCTCAGCCTCAACTGAAATTGGCTGAAATGGTGTTTCAGAGAAATACAGCTCATGCTCAATCCTTTCATAGTCCCCTCTCTCTCTCTATGCGGGTCAGGGACTATTCCGTCACTCCCTGAAAGCACTCACATCTCTGGGCTCCTTCTCCGCTTGTCTCTCTCCTTCCTGCATCAGGCATGGAGTGTGCCTGACTTTTAAACTACATGACGTGTTCTAATGGGCCCGAGCTGTGCCCTGATTTACACCTCGGCCGCCACCCTGACATCAGCAGGGCTTCAGGGGTGTCCATCAGGCTACATAGCACAACCTTCTCCCAAGAAGTTATTCTAGACTGCAGGGCTACGGACTATTGTCGTACTTTGTTTATAACAGCAAGGACATGAACAGACAACAGAGCCATCCTCTGAAATTCAGCTTTGGGGGGATACTCCACCCAATCTTTCTCCTGCTGCTTTACAGGGTTAACTCCCATTAACCTGAGTTCACAGTGTCATCCTGCATGGGCATACGTGTGCAAGTTCACTTCAACATGCAGAACCCGCGTGGACTGCCATGAACCACTCCCAGCCCCACAACAGTTCTTCTCCAGGTGAGCAAATCCCCCACCATCACCACCCTCGCGCCCCACTTTGATAGCCTGGAGAGGCCTGCAGGAAGCTCTGTCTCACTCACCTCTCCGCCTGTACTCCTCTGGTTCCATCGTGGCTCCTTCCAAAGTCCCCCTTCCAATCTGGGCTGTGAACCTTCAGCTAGCTGCACACAGCGCTGTCCTCCTTCACTGCTGGCTGCTCATCCCTCAGCCTTTATACCTCTCTTTATCTGCCAGACCCACGCATTTCAGAGAAGGGCCAGCGTAGGCAAGTTAACACTGTGGGCACTGTGTCTAACTCCTCCCCACTGTGATTCTCAGAGTGCGTGTGTTTTCCCTGCACTCTTTTGATGTCTAAGATAATTTCCTCCAGATGATTTGTTTCTACATTAACCCTTCTTACTGTTGGGAATGCAGCCTGGTGTTCAGCCTCTGTCAACAGCCACAGAGGAACTCACTCCCCATGTAATAAACCAGGCACACAATGTACAATTTGGGTGAGGATGGAGGTGACAAGGATGGTATCAAAAGCAGCCCAACCCTGCATGGGAATAAACAAAAGCAGACAGAATCCTTTCCTCATTGTCTGGTCCCATTGGGAACAGTCTCAGTGGCACTTACATTCCTACCCAGCCTAGTATTGTTAAAGATTAGCTTGTTACATCGTCGGCGAGGCCAGTCTTTGATGGACTGCAGCAGACAATTGCCTAATATCCCAATAGTCAGAAGCAGTGTTGCCAACTCTTGCAAGCCTTGAAATATTTGGTATTTTTTCTTAAAGCTCCTGGAGGCATGAGGTGATGTGAGAATCTCTGTTTTCTTTTAAGGGGAAAAAATGTTACTAACGCTCTCAGTTGAAAAGAAAAACTTGAAATTCTGACCCAAGTGCACCCTAAAGCCTCAATAATGAGGAAGGACATGAAAAGAACCCAACCTTCCTACCTACCTTCCTTTCACAATCTTATGATTTTGGGTGGCCTGCCTCATGTGAATGGCTGGGTAATACTGACAAACAATAAATGTGAGAAGGGACTGGATGTCTCAGGAGTGGGGGTGGAAGTGCTGTGACAGTGGATTGTAGAGGCTGAACCGGGCTAAGGCCAGTAGGGAACAAAATCATTACAGATAGCGGACTAGTGACCTCAGGACTATATACTGGTGTAGTGCATGAAATTCTGCATCCTGGTAATGGCTGGACCCATGGAGGATAAGAGCCTGCTGCTTACTGGCAGCTAACAGAATTGCTGTTTTCATTCAAGTGGGGTAGTTTGTGTGTTCAGTGCTGGAGGGGTGGGATTATATTCCCTTGTGCGTGCCTATAGGAACCCCTTAGTCATTCCATACATGCTAATGGAGAGGTTCTCACTGAGTTCTAAGTGGTAAGCATCTACATTTTCAAAAAGCCATCAGCACAGCCAGCAGCTTTGCTGGCAGACCCAGCCCAGTGACCAGGAACAGTGTGGTCCTTGGCTATCCAACTGCTCTTCCTACCTTCTTCTGCCCAGAGCTGGTCTCTCTGGAACAGGTCTGAGGCACATTGGCAGAGTGGAGTGGCAGAAAGCTCATTCAGCTGCTGCCAGGTCTGCCATTTCTACAGACCAGTTGAAGACTCTGGTCTCCAGAGCTCTCAACCCTGCACTTTCCATCAACCCTGAAGACCACTCACAAAAGATATCAGCTGGTGGAAGCACAGAATAAAATAAGAAATCCACACATCATTGTCCTGAGACTGGTTAAAGGACTTTGAAACCCTGCTGTTACAGTGATAGACACAAGGAGCTCAACCCATTTAACTTAACAAGGAGACGATAAAGTGGTGACTTGATTACAGTCTGTTAGAATCAACCAGCAGGGACAAATATTTAATAATGGGCTCTTTGGTCCAGCTGAGAAAGGTGCAACATGATCCAATGGCTAGAAATTGAAGCTAGCCAAAATCAGACAGAAAATAAGGCATAACATTTTAACAGGGAGAATAATTAGTCACTGGAACAGTTTACCAAGGGACATGGTAAATGCTCCATTATTGACAATTTAAAATGAAGATTGGATATTTTTCTAAAAGAGCCGCTCTAGCAGTATTCTGGGGATGTTTCTATGGCCTGTGTTATAAAGGAGGTCAGACTGGATGATCGCAGTGGTTCCTTTTGGCTTTGGAATCTCTGAATCTGTCAAGCTTCTTGCTATTCCCTGCCATTCCACAGTTATAGACTTGCACAGGCTGACTCAGACTTAAGCAATATTTTCTGAGACAATGTTGGAAAGGACAAATAACGATGGCTCTTACATGTATCTCACTTTGTCTACAGGGACTTCGATTTTGATACTCTATCACCCTGTGGAGATCCCTGCACTGAGCCCAGTCATACTGGTTTAGGAGCAAATCTCACCTCTATGCAAGCAATCTGCCTTCTGCTGGTGCAGGGGAAGAGGATATACGTGATTGTTTCAAATTCTACAGTTACATCAATGCTGTACAGTGATGATGCCCTTCCTGGACAATCTACTCGTCCAAATGGTGACCAGACAGGACTAGGTTTTATTTCATTCTCATGCCGACAGCCCCTAGAGAATCGAGGTGGGACAGCGCATGTTGGGAGCATGCTGTATGTCTGTTCTTGCCCTTCCCTGGTATGATGTGCTTGAGCACTTTTGCTTGGCTTAGTGTCCCCGGCTTCCCATAAGGCACACCTCTGCCTTAATTTGGCTCTCCATATGGAACCATAATCAGCCCACGAGATTGCTCTCAAGGGACTCACCCCTTCCCACTTTATGGATCAAAACACCTGGTCTGCCTTTGCCGCTAGTGCATTTCACTTTGCTGTTCCACACTAAGTAGTCCTGGACTGTACCTAGAATCTTACTAAAAATTGTATTTGTCAAAAGGGAATAGTCCCATGATGAAAGATGAATAAGGCTGAGGGCTGGGTTTCAAAGAAGCTTGCTTTTCATGTCTACATAGTGGATGTGCTATATGGCAGGCTGGACACTTTGGAACAAAGAAAAGTTTCAAGTTAGTTCCCCTCAAGCAGCCTACAGCATAACAACTCTGGGTATCTCACAGAGCCTCTGCTTCCAGTAGATATTTGATAAGGGATGGCAGTTCTGGAGATATGACAAAGTTGCTCTGAGAAATAACGATATGATCAAGATATTGATATAGTGAAGGAGGAACATTGATACAGAGGCCTTCAAACCAGAAGCATGAAAGCACCATATAAAAATATGCCAGAAATGTATGTATCTGCTATTAGCTCATGAAAGAAAGAGCAAAAGAACAAACCCAAAAACTCACACAACTAGAATTTGGGGAATGCTACAAAAACTTTGTTTGTCTTTGCTCTGGCTAGCATAGCCTGTGTAGCAGGGAATTCTAATGCTGACTAATCAGGCTCAAAGAATAGCCCAAGATTATTTGGATTGCATGCATGGGAATAATCCAGGTAATTGACAAGGAAATGCATTGAGTTTCTTCTCTCAGATTCCTCCAAATTGTCCCCTTAGAATATGGGCTTGGAACTTGCCCTTCAGCAGAATGAACAGGGGAGACAGCCCACAAAATCCACAGATCTTGTGGAACTGCTGGAGGAAAGTGCCACTTCAGTTTTATGGAATCTCTCTGCTTCTGCACAGCCTCCTATTGACCCCCTCTATGGTAGTACAGCTCCATTGATTCTGTGCTGCAAGAGTAGCCACCGCTTACTGATTGCTCCTAGAACTTCCCTCAGAGGATCCTGACTCAATATTTACATAAGAAATGTAATATAGACAGCAAGATGGTCCAACAGTTGTGGCAATAACTTAAGACTTGAGAGATCTTGGTTCAATTCCTTGCTCTCCCACAGACTTTCTGTAGGCACATCACTTAGCAGCCTCTCTGTGCTTCAGTTCCCCATCTGTAAAATGGGGAAACTAATATTTCCCCACCTCCCTAAAAGACTAAAAATATTAAATAGCAGGAGGTGCTTTGAGACCTACTGATGAAAACACACCATAAGAGAGCTAGGTATTTCTATAAGAACCTATTCAGATCCCCACACTTATAAAACCTTTCCAAATATTTTAAAACCACGTAAAAGTCAGTGTGTTAATTTTATGTGATTCCAGATCTTATTATAAGCCTCCAAGAAGTTTCTTTAATAAAGTGGGCTCCTGATTACATTTATGATTTCAGCGTGGAACAACAAACAAAGCAATATTTTACTCCAACATGTTTTCAGACCTAAGCTACACGTAATAAATATTTTGCATGACATTTATCTTACGTCTCTCACTCTGAAATGACACCGTATGAGCAAGCATCTTTCATTCAGTGTAGGAAAGAACAAATAGTAGGTCTTGTTCAGGATGCGTATAAGTTAGATAGACGATAATGAAATGCACACATGGCAAATATTACCTGAAGTAAACAACAATTCTCTGTTATAGTTACCCTGCACTCAAACTGATTTGGTTATAGACCAAGAAGGATGGAATATTTGCTCACAGGAAGCAGCGTGAATAGAAAAGCTTTTTTTTGTTTTGTTATTTGCTAATTAGGTCTGCATTGCCAAAGCCTTGGGAAACCCTCCATATGGACACAAATGTTTCCACTATCACTTTACAGGCTAGAGCTGAGTTTGTTATCATTTCTAGGCGTGTACAATGATTAAATTGTATTTAAGTTTTGCAAGATGCAAGGACATGGATGTTATTTTGATTATGAAACAGTTCAATGGGAGCAATACCTAATCAACAGGTAACATTTCACTCTATTGCTAGGTTTCTATATTCTTTACTGATACTGTATCAGCTACACATTCCAAAGAGACACGAAAATGTCATGTACTCTCCAATTTCATGTTACAAATAGTTTTTACCCCATGCCACATGGTCCTATATGTCAATTAAAGTTCAGTACTGCTCTTGAAAATAATTCTCATAAAAATAGCATCATTGTTTACTGTCTCAGGATGATTTCCCAGGTCAAATTTGCTGAGTTTACAACATTCTTTTTCTAACTGCCAGCTCTACAAACTCAAATAAATTTCTGAAGAGGAAGCTGAGTGCCTCTTTTTTATACAACATCACGAAGAACAAAGATTCCATAGTGTCATTTCACTCCCTTCCTCCTACATGTGTAATCTTTCTGTTGAAGACAGTTAGTGTCATTAGAATGGGTCTGCACTGTTGCAATTAATTTGGTCTTAGTCTTCTCTCCCTTGCTCAGCTGAAATTCAGGACTAATTCCACAAAGGTCATGAAGTGGGTAAAATATTTGAATTTTTAAAAGCAATATTTAAATAGAAAATATAAAAGCTGTCCACCAGCACACAGAGCAGCTCTGACTAGCCAGTGAAACTGACGGTGAGATGGAAAAACATGAAAAAAAAACAGAAAAAAAGTGACAGTATGCCATATAAGCACCTACAAGCAGTTTCAGTTATGACAGGGAAGAAGGAAGACCAATGTGACTAAAGTAATCTGTGTTGAAGCCAAATCTATAATCAAACTGACAAAGGTCAAGGAGATCAGCGGAATCTAGATATTGAGCATTTTCTTGCATGCCCATTTCAGCTATCTGATTAAAAAATGGAACATGCAATAAAGGGTGAGAAACAGAAGTTAGTTGTAACTGGATCTCTTCAAGATGGACTCTGACACTCATGGGATGCGCTGGCTAGTGCAGTTTAGATGGTAGACCCGTCCTGTTAAAGTGCTCACATGCCCCTCCTATCCCTTTCTTCCAAGTTCTCAGATGCTTCCACTGCTTCCTCACAGGGTTTTAAAGACCTGCGAAAAAGAGGGAATGGTAAACAGGAAGTGTGTTTACACAGAGTCCACTTTGAAGAACGGCAGTTCTTCTTTGATAGTCCTTGGCATATTCTTACTCAGGATAGTTTGGCAAGCAGTATTCCATGAACGTATGGTGGGACTTGGAGTCCTAATTTAATAGGGATGGGAGTCTTGGGAATAGTGTTTTGTAAAAGTATGGATAGAACTCCATGTGGAAGCCTTACATCTGTCAACAATCAGAACATGTTTAACGCACACAAAAGAAGTAGCTGATGCTCTAGCCGAGTGTGTTAGATGCAATCCTATATCCCTCTTCTATACATTGTCTAACCCACATAGATCATGACTGTGAAGAAATAGCATGACTTTTGTAGTCAGTGTACCAAAAAAAAAATATTTCAGGGACTTTTAAAATTCTTTAGTCTTATTAAGATGATAAGCTAAAGCACTCTTTCAATGAGTCTTCAAGGAATCAGTCATCTTGATAAGAGTAAACAAAAGTTCGATGTGGTCTAAAATACACTGCTGTGGGCATTAGAAGGGAAAATGATCTTGCCCCACTGTGACAGAGATATTTGCAATGATACGGTCTCACAGAAATATGCATCCTTTAGATTGAGAGCCGCAAACAAATCTAGGGATGAAAGGCAGGCAATTACTAAATGCTGATGTCTGCATATGGAAACAGAGCTTTGTGATATAAGCTTGCTCAAATCCAATATTGTACAAAAACCTCCATCTTTCTTTGGTATCAGGAAATATCTGGAATAAAAGCTCTAACTCATGTACTCCCATAATACCTCTGCCATTGCTCCTACCTGTTGCAGAGACTGCATTTCTGATCTTAACATGTTTTGATAACAGAGGTCCTGAAACAGGAAAGGGGTTGAGAGAAGGAAGAATTTTGAAGTAAATGGGATTTTCTTTTTCTATCGTCTCTAGAATCCATTAGTCCAGTGTGATAAATTCCATGGGCTGATGAAACAGGGAAGCCAGTTTCCAAAAGATGGGGAGGGAAGTTCATTGATATTATCTAAAACTTGAGGCCTGACATTTAGAAGGGAAGCTGAAGCTGAATAATACTTTGCTTTCACTTGAGGCTGAGGTTGAAAGGAGGAAGGTGATTGCTCTTGTGAATGTCTTACTATGCCCAGAAAAAACAATGAACATGGAGGATAAAACTCTCTATGGTAGCTAAAAAATGATCCAGGGATTCCTCTTTCATATGGTTGAACGAGACCCAAAGATCTTGCTCTGGATTATGTTTAATCTTTTCCAATATTTCATCCGCCTTATACTAAACAGCCCATTGGCTTTCAACAGGAAGATTCTCTATTTTATATTTCATTTCAGGAGGATGAGTAGAACACTTCAGTGATGCATATCTATAGCATAGCACAGGGTAGGCAACCTATGGCACACGTGCCAAAGCTAATTTTCAGTGGCACTCACACTGCCCGGGTCCTGGCCACTGGTCTGGGGGCTCTCCATTTTAATTTAATTTAAAATGAAGCTTCTTAAACATTTTAAAAACCTTATTTACTTTACATACAACAATAGTTTAGTTCTATATTATAGACATAGAAAGAAACCTTCTAAAAATGTTAAAATATATTCCTGGCACACAAAACCTTAAATTAGAGTGAATAAATGAAGACTCGGCACATCGCTTCTGAAAGGTTGCCAACCCCTGGGTTATAACACTGTATGGTTATGTGTTGCTCTAAAAGCCTGGTAATCTGGTATCCTAAACTGAAGTGTCACAGACAAGTACACCAGACCCTTGCTAGAAAGTGGGATTTGGGATCCATGCCAAGTACTGAGTTATAGCGGGGACCGTGTTAAAATGAAATTATATTTTTGTGACCAAAATTTCAGAACAGGTATATGTATATGTGTATTTGCAGGTTATAGGTTCGGAGCTTGTCAGCATTCTTTAGCCATCCACGAAAGGTGGACTCGGTAATGCCAATATCACAGCTAATCTTTACCTGGGTTTTGCCATTTCTATGTCATTCGATAGCATCCAATTTCTCCTGCACTGAGTAAGCCTCCCTTTTGCCTGACATTTTTGACATCTTTCTAAAGATGAATAAATGTTTATTACATTACATTTGTATGGTGTTCTAGGCCTACCACAATTGTCTTAGGGACCTGACTAAATTATTTCAGCAACGCAACTACACAAATGCATGGCGATGATGATAAAAGAAAAAACTTGTACATACCTTGGAGATTTCTGCCCAGGCGAAAATCTTATAGAAATATGATGCTGATGCTTTATAGCTGGCTAACTCGGTAACGTACACAATCACTTGACAAAATAACAGCTCAGCAAACAACAAAAGAAAGATCAGTATTTCCGTCAGGCTACTACTATTTCCGTGATACAGCGTGTGTCTCTTTCCTCCAACAATCTTGCATGAATGATAAGGTAATGAACACCAAAGTCACTTAAAACTAAAAAAAAAAATTGCAATTAAATTTGGGATCCAGGGCCGTGACCACATTATATCCGAATTCACATTATATAGACGCATGTTCTAGCAAGGGTCCAGTGTAGTTCTTACAGCCATCTAGATCAAGACATTTTTGTATCTTATCATCAGGTGTAAATTTTACCTGGTGCTGCTTGCCATGGTCTTTCACTGCTTCCATAATCAGACAGTTAGGTGCAGGATAGGAAAATAAAAGTTCGGAGTCCTTAGCCAGGACATTTTTTTTTATCGGCACTCTTGCAGGTCGGTGGTATTGTTGCTAGGCTCTGACAGATGATCTTCGCAGGGTCCAATAAGAACCTCATTAATTGGCAAGGTAACTCAAGCACAGGAAGTCCACTGAAGAATGTTTAGGCACTTATGCTACAACTCTCTAACATTCTCTAAAAGTCTAAGTGGATCTGTAAAGAATCTGCACACATTTCCTTCAGTCCTGAAACTGTCTGAAATCATCAGCCAGAGAATCTGGAGGAGGCATAACCATCTCATCTGGAGATGATGAGATATTTGCAGAAAAGTTTCCGTATCTGCTTTGGGTTCCCGCTCTTCAAAGGATTCCTGCACTTGAGGTAATGGAGGAGGCATAGATGGGGCAGGTGAACGTCTCCTTATGTGGCTCCCCATATGAAAAATAAGTGACTTGTGAAAATTGGTGTCGACATGCAGCCTAAGGATCCCAGTACGGCCACTGACAGAGTTCATAAGTCATGGGAGTGGCACTCAGTGGTGTCTGAACTAGTGCGAAAGGATGGGAGTTAGTCCTGGGTGTATCTCCCCTTTTCCCCAAAAAGTGTCAGGAGGGAGGTCCCTTTGGTGAATATGGGAATCCTGCACTGAGATTTGAAAGTCAGAAGAGAACGTCTCATCTGAAAGAGGAACTCTGCTACTCTCGAAGAGCTGGAGAATCGAATGGTACTGGGGAAAGGTCCACTCTTGGTGATTGTGTCACTCGTGGTAACAACAGACATTCAATAACCACTACCAGGGGAGACTCCAGCTCATCTAATACGAGTAAGTCCCTGGAGTATCTGAATTCCTGTGGTACTGGGTTGCTTGGCACATGGCAAGGTTCCATAGTTGGTACCACGGGCATGAACTGCTCTGAAAAGTCTCATACGATGGAAGTAGATGGCTTAGGAGGATTTTAGACAGTCTGAGAAGTGTGACATCTGCCCAGCATTGAGGATGTCTTGGTGGCTGGCTTAGCTCTGGAGAGAATTGAGGGAGTTGTAGGTATCACCCTTTCAAAAGTAGAGGGCTTAAACTCCTTTGCTGCAATATCCTGCTTCTGCCATAGGGTGCCAGATATCGATACTGAGGCACGTTTGGTGCATTTAGCCTTAGAAAAGCTTGGAGCTCCATGCACAGGGTCAACACTGACAGAGCCTGGAGCCTCAGGGGTACCCAGAGCAGGACTTGAGGTCTCCAGTATGGTCTTAGCCTCAGTATTCTCAAAGTTTCTCAAAGCAGACTCTCTAAAAATGAGAATGAGTCCTCCTAGGACCTAGGATCTCATCTGGGTGAGTGCAGATGTTGACAGGGCACTATGGTCTCCCAGAGGCTGCCTGAATTCAAGGCCAGATAGAGGTAACACTACATCATTAAAAGCTTAAGTTTTATCTCTCAATTCTTCCCAGCTCTGCTTTCAAAAGCTGAACAGATAGTACACTTCTGAGGGATACAAGTTTCCTCCAAGCTACAGACACACTGGGAGTGCCAGTCACTGATCAGGATAGCTTCCTGGCAATGACAAACCCAAGACAGTGGATCTCAAAAGAAAAAGCCCCCCATAGAGGTGAAAAGATTATAGAAATTATGAAATAAGCATAAAACTAAATTAAAGAAAAAAATAACTAAAGACAAGCTTTGAATAGCAAAGCAGACACATTAGCACTCTCTCTCAGACTGTGAAGGTAGGTTTGCCCGGGCAACCCTATATGTCCTCAGTGCAGGGCATGAGGATGTATAAGACACAATGGGCACTAACACCAAGTTTCCAATCAATGGGCATGGGGCGTAAGCACACCTGGACTGGAGCACTCAGAGGGACACTAGTTGAAGAACAACTCTGGAACATGTACCAAGAGTGCAGTACAGCACCATGCTAGTGTGAACATAGGGCAGAAAAACACAGTGTATGTTTACACCAGTGCAGCACTAACAATCTATTGATATTACAACACAGACAGGGCCTTAGTACTTATGTAGCACCAATCCGTGGCATATCTAGGTGCTGGTAGCCAAGCTCTAGGACAATGGAATGTTTGGATGTGTTAAGAGATACAAGGAGTTCTTCTTCTGCATACATTGCAAGACACAGGTTCAGTGCTTTAGTACTTAGTCATGAGTCACCTAACTGAAGTCTGTAGGGCTGCTTTTTCTAGCTCTAGCCTCCATGCTGTGTACTGAGAAATACTGCACAACACATTTCTGTCAAGCCCCATGCAAAAGTATATTGAGGGCACTTTTCTTTGACATTTAAGTAACTATTATTCACACTAACCACTAAATACTTAAAGTGTTTCCAAAGAGCAGCTAAATTGCCTTATGTAAATTCTTCTTAAGCTCTTTTGCTATATTAAAACTCTTGCAAAATATCGTTAGTTCTAATACGGTTAGAACTTTTTCTCATGATAAATGAATGGATTACAGAATCTACATTTTGCCAATTCAATTCTCTCCTCACTCTTCTCCCCACCCCAAAGGATATTCTTAACACCGAGTGTGCAACACAGTGTTTTTTTGGTCAGAACCCGATAAAAATTCAGATCTTTTAATGTACATATAAAACCATTTAAATGTATTTGATTCTGCACCGTGAATATATGGAAAAGATATTTAATTGTAAAATAGAAAAAGTAGGCCAGAGTACAGTTTTAAGGGCAATGCCTTTGAATACAGTATAGGTAAACTAGACTTTGTTTAAGTTTATATAAACAATATCATAAAAGCAGTGAAACATGAAAAGAAAAAGCAAAGCATGAATAAAAGACAAGTTATGCTTTACAAAAAAAGAATCCACACAATAGTTCAAAGTTGAATATAACACGGCATCGAACAGTCTTGAGGCAGCATGACCTAAGAATGAGACTAGGAGCCAGGAACGCCTGAGTTCTATTCCTGGGCCTGCCACTGATTTATGTGGCTTTGGGCAAATCACTTAACCTCTCTGTGTCGTGCTTACACCAGCTGTAAAATGGGGACAATAATGTCCATACCATAGGGGACATAGTGAGGATTAATTCTTTACTGATTATACAACACTTTGAAGATGTAACGCACTATATAAATGCTAAGTATTCATACAGATCACTGCACAGACAGACACATTTTTCACAACGAAGCACAATGATGGTAGGTAACGAGCGCCAAAACTACATCAAATTTTCAGGTCCAGCTGCATAATTTAAATGCAAAAGTCTGTTTATAAAATGTGTCCTTGAGATAATCTGAAGATTACTGGGGAAACAGCTTAACAAGAATAGTTAAAAGGAATTGCTATGTCGGTTCCTGTGGAGACAGTCTTTCATACTTCTGTACTTTAAAAATGTTTGCACATGAAAGTTATAAGACACAGAGAAAAGTGAAATTTCAATGCCTCCCACTGTCAACATTTGCAAATAATGTCTGTATTACGTAAATTAAGGTTTTTTTATTTTTACAAATTACATTCTTCCAAGAAATATACCATTCACAATAAAACTGGCTGCTAGCTTACTTCAAATGACATTTAGGCTAAACCTTTTTTCCTCATAATTTTCCTCATCTTTGCTGAAAAACATCTATGCAAGATGCATGTAGAAATTATAAAAACATGCAGCATATGTACAAACTGAAAAGTTTAAAAAATATTAGCTTCATATACACGTAAATCTACTTGGATATATCAGAAATTAAATATAAAATTTTCACTTTCTAAAACAAGGGTTTCAGAAAATCTAAGACAACTACTTAAAGTTGTACAAAGATTTCCATCAGGAAATGTCTTATTCAGAAGAGGTCTAAGTTGTTCCTTGTGGGAATAACTATTAATTCATTTTGTCACATAATTCATTTTCAAACTGTCAATCTTAATAAGCAACATCACCCTTAAAACTGTTCTGTTTTTCAGAAATTAGATTTATACTAAAATCCAAAATTTCACAAAAACATTGTCTTCTTGTGTTTCTGGATCCCTTCAAAAAGATTTATCAACTCACTTTGGAACTGTAAAAAAACACAGCTATTTACAGTAGTTCATATTAAATACTTTTCACAATTTCTAAATTCAGCTTTTATGTTACAAGAAATTCATCTGAGCTCATGGCTTAAGTCCAGTTATCAATCTGTAGCATCTTTGCCATTGTATAATCCCATTTCTGTACCTATACAGTGTACAGTTCAAGATTGTACTGCAGTTTTCTTGACTGAAAGTAACAGATTTTGCAATATGTCCATTTCAATATTTAAACTGCTTCTTTATTAGTCTGGAGACGGGTCATTGCCTCTAATTTCTGCCGATAGGCCTCTGCTTCTTGCTCTTTCTTTAGAAGCTGTTGTCGATACTTTTGTGCTTCTCGATTTGCCTCATCCAGCTGTTTCTGTAGAGTTTCTCTCTCCTATTAAAAACAAAACAGCAATGTTTTGTCAAGTGCATGTTAAGTGTAAGAGAAAATGGCAGTTTTTAGACAACCAAGGTATAAGTCATCATACACAGAATCAGAAGCTAGGAGGTCCAGTCCTGCAGTTTACTCAGGCAAAACTCTCACTTAAATATTTTTGTGTAAGTAAACAATGAAAGATTGGGCCAGATAATTCCTCACAAGATTTAAAATGCAAATAGACCAAAAAAACACCTCTCTCGAAGAGTATACTCTTATGACATTTTCTCAGGGAAAACAACAATCTTTGGAAAATATGTTGAATATTCAGGCATGGATGTCCGACTCAGTTTCCAGAATCTGAATTATTTAAAAAAAAGTTCAAACTTCTTTTAAAAAAAAAAAAAAAATACACAGATCATATCCAAGCAAGTTTCCCACTATGAGTATGTATATAATCAGAAATGGACGCATCAGGATAGAAATAGAGCTTCCAGGGATCAACTCTCCTATACAGTGATAAAACTAACTTCTGCAAAGGTTATATATATAAAACCATTTTCCTCCTACAAAACTACAGAAGAAATGAGATCGACAACCTATTCTTTCCCCTGATGAGGTGAAATAGGCATTTTCCACCTTACAACACATGCATCTCTAACTGGAGGGAGAAGAAGTTTGCTCATCAATGAAATTCTTAACTAAGGGCTGACCATGCATCTGCATCCATGCGGGCACAGGAATTTGCCCATACAGATGCAGCTGTAGGACAGATGCTAAGTTCCAGTTGCAGAATCTTTAGTTCTGGCAACAATGCAGAAACCAGAAGGGACACAGCTCGACTTTCAGATCCACAGCTCATGGGGAAAACCTATTTTACTTGTGAAGTGAGCAATCTGATTTAGAAATTAATGAGATGCAAAAAACATGGAAATTCACAAGATTACTTCAAGTCATTTTAGACAACAATAGGTGATCAAATATAATAGTGTGCTGGCTGTGTGTGTATGTACATTGAACAATTAATGAACACTGCATTCTAATGAGAACTGTTTTTCAGTCCACCAGAGGTGCATTTTTAACCTACTAAATAAATTTAAAAGGCACTCATACACCTTAAATCCTGGTTGAATTTTTTTTTTACCTATTATTGTTACAAGGAAGTTTTGCCTAGAATTATCCCTTAAGACGACTGTAAATAAAAGGAATTAGAGAAAAAAAAAAAAACTTCCCTCACTCCTCCCCTGGCCCCTCACCAGCTTTTGCATCTGACAGCACTTACTATATACAGTTAGTTTGATCAGAGTACAATGCCATCAGTTAACAGCAGCTTGCTGCTACTCATTATAAATGACAACCAGGCTTTTATGGAAAATAAACTTGGGAGCAGAAGCAAAAACAGAAGCATGCTGCTAAAAACACTATTATAATAAAACAAAGCTCCATTACCATTGCTTTGAGTGTGATCCGCTTCCCATTGATTACAAAATTCTTATGGACTTCAATGGGAGTAAGACCATGCTCTTTATTTCTATTCAGCCAACTGGATGGTGTAATTTTAATATTTTAACTAATGGGTCTCTATGCTGTAAAGTGATGGCTGCTCACAATACAATTATCTAACTTCTATATTCTCATTCATTTAGAAAAAAATGGTCTTTCAGTCACTGACTGTATAATCTATAAGCATATTTTGGATTTTTTTCCCCAAAAGGACACTGTACTTTTATGAATTAACAAATGTTTGGCTAGATTTATTTTTTAAAATTTGTAGAAAGTGAATGATAGTTGGCCATCCTACAAACCAATTGTCTGGCATACCTTTCCTCTGCTATATTTAAATATGATGTCAAAGAATGGTTTCAAGGCAAAGTGAGACACTTAATTTCAAAGCAGGAGACATTTCCTGTGTCCTAGGAAACATAATTGAATATATTTCTATTGTACTCAGCTATTAATGATGTAGATGCTGCCATGCTGTTTGATGCAGAAGAGCCACCGTGAAAAACTGCATCCTATTGAAAAAGACTGCCTTGGAAAATAGTTTTGTTTTGATCTTCACTCAAACAGAATCCATTTTATTTTAATAAGTGCACCATACTTTTATGGATAAGCCAATTTTTGATTCAAATCTCTTTTCAATTTAACCACCAGGTAGTAGTTGTGGAAGCTAGATTCTCAGAAAATTAAGCTGCCAAGCTATCCTTCAGGAAAATGCTGGTCTATCACAGGGGTAGTCAGCCTATGGCACACGAGGTGATTTTCAGTGGCACTCACACTTCCTGGGTCCTGGCCACTGGTCTGGGGGGCTCTGCATTTTAATTTAAATGAAGCTTCTTAAACATTTTAAAAATCTTATTTACTTTACATACAACAATAGTTTAGTTCTATATTACAGACTTGTAGAAAGAGACCTTCTGAAAAAGTTAAAATGTATTACTGGACTGCAGAACCTTAAATTAGAGTGAATAAGTGAAGATTCGGCACACCACTTCTGAAAGGTTGCCAACCCCTGGTCTATCAAATAAGGCCATGGTTACACTGGCACTTTATAGCGCTATAAAGCCCCCACGAGCGCTATAACCTACTCCCCGTCCACACTGGCAAGGCACTAATAGCGCTATAACTGCTGAGTTATAGCGCTATTATAAATCCACCTCCTCATGGGGAATAAGGGCTGTAGCGCAGCTGCTGTAGCGCTACAGCAAGAATGTGGACACCCACTGCGCTACAAGTAATCTCTGGAGATGCCTAGAGCCATTTAAGGCAATTGACGTCTCTTCCCTTTGTTTTGAACTCGGCTGGAGGAATGCGGAAGTACCTCTTTAGAGTTTCTTTCTTAACTC